>JANBPO010002596.1:15725957-16925957 GCA_024336825.1 Amorphophallus titanum
GCCCTCTGCGTCGCCATCCATCGCTATCTTTCTCAATTTCTGTGTAATTCTTCTTTTGGGAGATTTTGAGGTTTATTCTCGATTTATGTACCTCTCTTGTTTCCTGGTCCAGATGGCTGCTGATCGAAGTAGGAGAGGTACCGTTGGATTGGTCGCGTCGGGAGGATCGCGTTGACGCCCACCGTTCCTCGATTCGTAGAACGTGGAGTCGAGCCGGGCCGTGAGGTGCCGCGTCGCACCCTCACCGGTTCACCGTCGTATCGTCGTTTTCACCGTCATCCAGGTAGGGGGATGGATACCTTATCTTGCTAGGACACCGCCGGTACCACTTGCACCATGGTCCGACGCCCGTTGCCTCGTATTTTGTACATGTTCCTGTTTAGTATATTTTAATTCATTTTTAGCCTTAATTGCTTAAAATTATTTCCATGGGCATCGTATTTCATTTCTAGTGGCATGCGTAGGCTTGCATGATTGGTATGGGTTGGCAGGTTCAACAGGTTTTGTATTCCGCTGCGTCCCCAGTCGATTTCGATCGATTAGGAGGGGTTTCGATTCTGACCTCTGGAGTCAAGAAACCCAGGTGACATAACGCGCCTGCCCCGGTGCGTTATGGTCATTTAACACACCCCTAGAGATGCGTTATGTGGTCCGTGTCTGAGTTTTCTATAGATTTTCATGTTCGGGTAGCTTTAACGCGCCTGCCCTGGTGTGTTATGCTCCCCGTGTCTTGAGTTAAAGGTCCATTGCCTTTAACACCCCTATCCCCATGCGTTATGTCCAATATGACGTCCCTGTTGAGGTGCGTTATATGCCGTGGTTTCCTGTGGAGTTTAGACGTTCTGGAAGGCATAACGGCTCATGGCAGGTGCGTTATGTTCATTATAATGCCTCACCTTTGGTCCATTATACTCCTCGTCTGTTGCATTTTGCGGCTGGTGACTTTAACACGCCCGTTCCCGTGCATTATAGTCTGGTTTATCTGTGGATTACCTGAGTTCTGTGAAGCATAGCGGTCCTGCCCTGGTCTGTTATGGTATGTAACGGGGTGCGTCCAGTCCGTTATATACCTGGAGATTTCAAAAGTATGCATGTGTAATTTCTATGCAATTCATGTTTCAGATGCGCCATGTTTAAAATATTTTATATACTGTGGCATTCTTCTACATCCCATAAGAGCAGCTTTCTCTTCCTTGTGATGGAACCACTAGTCGTACCCCGACGACGTCCGTGTCGGCCCACCCGGGAGAGGTGGTGCAGTATCCCCGTTATACGGTTTGTAAGCTAGTTTTCATGGGCCCTCTCGCATAGTCAGTAGCGTCCTACTGGGAGGAAAAACTAGCTAGAGACCTGGCTCAAGGCGATGGGTCAGTGTGTGCACACGTGGTCAGAGGCTTGGACTGTCCCCCTTGATTTCCCCCTCTCCCATGGAGGTATGGGGGCGTGGTTGCCATTTTTGGGTCTTGTTCACCATTTCACCGTCGGAGCGCTATGGCAGTCGCTCTAGTGACTGCCATAGTGTGTAACGGGCCAAGGGAGGTGCGTTACGCTCTGTTGAGATTTGGTTTGGCGTCTGTGGGCCGAACAGTCCCACGATAGACCGCTACAGGGGTGTGACGCCCCTAGAGTCGACCGTCAGAGTGACGATTCGATCGTTGATTTTCGACGGTTGTTTTCTGACCGTTGGGGGTCATAAACGCCTGACACACCCAGAGTGGGGCGTTAGGGTGGTGTGACGTCCCTAGGAAGGCGCATCAGGGTTGATGCACCCTTCCACCTGACGCACCTGAGCTGGTCTGTTAGGGACTGTAACGCCCCTAGAGGTGTGCATTACAGCCAGCTTGGTCCCGTGACATAACGCGCCAGGTTTGGTCCGTTAGGAACCGTAACGCCTCTGGAGGAGTGCATTACGGCTTGCTTCATCTCGTACCCTGACACACCTATTTAGGTCCATCAGGTACTGTGACGCACCAGCGTAGGCGTGTTACAGTTCATTTCACACCGAGTGCCTGACGCACCTGAGTTGGTCCGTCAGGTTACCGTGGCGCACCAGGGTTGGTCCGCCATAGCCTGTGACGACGAGGGTTGGTCCATTAGACTTTGGACTACCCTGAGTGGGTTTCAGTCCTATTTCTTCACTGACCAGAGTCACCGTGCGACGGTGTGGGTACGAGGGATGGTCCCCGTACTGGTCCGACTGTGATGTTGTTTTTCGTGGCTTGAGAGTCTACTCCTTCAGTGACCCTCCACTAGTCATAGCCTACTTACACGTTTAGTGGTCCCACCAGGGAGTGGTGGAGAGGCTACCCTGAGGATGGTTTTTAGACTGGTTTTCATCGGGCCCTATGTCGGTCTCCAGAGTCTGGCTATGGGGAAAACCAGTCAGAGGCCAGACCTAGAACGTGTGGTCTGTGTGCGCACACGTGGTTGGGGGCAGTTGGAAATGCGTCGACGGGCGCGACCCCAGCTAGTCACTCGCTTTGTGGTTACTTGTGCGGTGTCCTTGCCTCCGCTAGGTGCTAGTGTGTCAGGAGGACACCTGTGGTGCGGTGTAAGATGTCAGGGGATGCTACCGGCTGTGCTTCTAGTTGGAGGTACTCCAGTACTAGACAGGGAGCTGCTGTCTGTTTTGGTCATGTTGACCGTTGAGCTCTGGTTGTTTCACTGTGGCATGCGTGTGTGGGTCTTCATGCCGTGAGACCGGTATTTGTAGTGCAGGGCTTCTACTTTTGAGGTGCTCGCTTAGCTAGTAGTGTAGCTGTTTTCTATTTTGTGAGGTAGGGTTCGAGTGCTCCCTACTGAGTCTTATTTTGAGACTCATTCCCTACATGTTTTCACCGTGTTTTAGGCAAGGCGGGTCTTCAGAGGAGTGCGCCTGAGGCTCAGCGTGGTTTAGGTGCCCAGCATTAGTGCTAGAGGTCAGAGCCGGGGTATGTCCCGTGTAGCTGTACTTTCTTTCTTGTCTCTATACTTGTTGTGGACTACTATTGTTTATTTTGTTATATTCTTGTGGACCATGTATCATGTAAAATGTTAATTTAATTTTCTGCTTAATCATATAACTGTTTAATTTCTGTAATTATTTGTGATACTTGTGTAGTCTCCACACCATCCTTTTAACCCTTCCGAGTCTTCGGGCTCGGCTAATGTGAAAACCCGAAAGGGTGCCTTAGGCAAAAATGGGTACCCCTCAGTGTGAAAACTCGCAAGGGCGCACTGGAAAAAGCTAAAGGGGGCCAGTCCTCGCGAAAATCCGAAAGGACGGTAGGGCTGGTAAAGTGATCAAAAAAAAGAAAAAAAGACATACATGTAAGAGGATAGAAGCAAGACTGCAAAGTTCTCTCCTTTACTCATCGGCACTATCAAGGGAGCCCGAGACAAGCCCTCGGAGTAACTTCGACAAGCATGGGCAAAGTACAACAACCCTGTGTACAAGAATGTATCGAAGCCCATCAAGCACCAGACTCGCTCCTCCTCAGGTCAGCAAGGCGAGTCTCACTCTGAAGAGCTTCCTCCTGGAACCCCTCAAGCCTACGGCGGAGAGTCTACATCGACACGCGCAAGACTGCACTCCTCCTCGGTCTCCCGGACCTCTCACAAAAGCTCCTCCACTCTGTGGGAGGCCACCTGCTCGCGCTCGTAGGTGGCCTCGACCTGGGCGCCCAACTCAGCCTGGGCCGCCCGAAGTCTGCAAAACTGCTACTCCTCACGCTGAATCATCACTTGAGTCCTCGGTTTGCGCTTCTGAATAGCGTGAAGGCAGGCGAACTCCTCCCATAAAGACACAAGCTAAGTCATCTAGGCGTCTTGGAGGAGACCAAATGCATGCATCTTGCAATGCTACACCAAGTTGAGGACCATTCGGCCACTCCATCCCAAGGCCCGGGAAACTCTGAGGGTGGCACTACACTCGAGTTTGTGCTGGATGATATCTGCCTCAGCTTGTGCACGGCCGACATCAACTCAGACTAACACGCCCTAAGGGCTGGTCTACATCAACTCTGGCTATCACAAGTCAACGATTAGCCAGCTTCAACGTTCGGCTACACACCTCAGTGGTCAGCCGACACATCTTCAGTGATACTTCAACGGTCAGCCGACACAACTGCTTCTGGCCAATGTGCCCTCAAGGATCAGTCAATGTCAGTCTCCGGCTATCACAACTTAACAGTCAATCAACGACGTCTCAGACGGATGTGTCTCCCCGAGACAGGCCAACATCAACTCCAGGCCAACAAGTCTCACCGAGGAAGGCCGCACCAACTCCGGATCAATATGCCCTAAAGGGCAGGTCCACATCAACTCTAGGCCAACAGGCCTCCCAGAAGCAGGCGTACATCAACTCTAGGCCAACAAGTCTCTCACAAGCAGGTCTACATCAAATGCAGGCCAACAAGCCTCGTCGAGGCAAGTCTACAACTTCAGGCCAACAAGTCTCTCTGAGGCAGGCCTACATCAACTTTGGACCAATATGCCCTAAGGGCCGGTCCGCATCAACGTTGGCTAATGTATCCCTAATGATTGGCCAGCATTGAATTTCAGGCTAACATGTCCTAGGGGGTGGTATACATTAGCTTTGGCCGATACACCCTAAGAGTTGGTCGACATCAGCTTCAGGTCAAAGTGCCTCACCGAGGTAGGTCGGTATTACTTCGAGACTGGTGGGTCTCACTGAGACAAGCCGGTAGCAACTCTCAGCTTTCTGCGAAGCAATGAAGCAGTGAGGTGCAGTTCTACAACGATCTCCCCAGGTCTTGAAGACTGAGGAGAAATCAAAAATGCCAAGGCACGGACCATTCGCCTCCGACTGCGACGAATGTTCCGTGGGGGGCATTTGTTGGCAGCAATTTTTGTCTTTAAAAAAAAAAGGAACCCCGAAACTGATGGTAGCAGTCAGTTTGGCTAGGGCGTCCGCTTGGGCATTGCCGCTTCTGGGAACGTGGTCTATTTCAAAGAAATAGAACTTCTGGGTTAGCCGGGTGATAGCGGCGTGGTACGAGATCAGCTCTGATTTCCACATGTTGTAGATGCCAAGGACCTGTAGGACTATCAGCTGAGAGTCTCCATAGGCTTTAAGGCAGTTGACACCCATGTTGAGAGCCATCTGGAGTCTGATGATCAGGGCTTTGTATTCAGCTTCATTGTTGGTCAGAGCCTTCATGAGGGCACATGAGTTGTACAAAACTCCACCCTGAGGAGTTAAGAAGATAATTCCAGCACCTGCCGTAATGCCTGAGCTGAGGTTGCTTCGGGTAGTACCTCGAGAAGCACCATCAAAGTACAGCTCCCAGCAAGGTAGGCTAGCTGTGACGGCGTCTTGTTGCCAATAATGCAAGACATCTCCGCTCTGTTTAGCCAGTTGTTGCTATTGAAGAGCAAGAGATTCCTCATCTGGAAGCTCCGCGTGGAAGGGAGAATCCTCTGGTACTGGATGGGCTACCAAGAATTCAGCCATGCCCTGCCCCTTGATTACTTTTCTAGGGACATAGGTGATGTTGTACTCCATGAGCAGGAGTGCCCATTTCCCTAGTTGTCCTGAGAGAACAGGTTGCCTGAGGAGGAACTTTAGGGGGTCATGCTTAGATATGAGCTCAACCCGATGAGATAGGAGGTAGTGCCGATGCCAAGCATACTTTCTCCATGGGGTAGTAACGCTACTCGACACCGATCAATTTTCGGCTGAGGTAATAGAGCGGCTGCTCTTTACCTCCTTCATTAACCTGCACCAACAGGGCTCCCAGCGAGGCATCCATGGCGGCAATGTAGAGTATAAGGGGCCCCTAGGACTGGGGGAGTAAGGAGGTACTCCTTGATCTGCTCAAAAGTGGTCTGGTATTCTGAGTCTCATATGAAGGGGGCGTCTTTCTTCATCAACTTGCTGAAAGGCGTGCATCGATCGGAGAGGTTGAAGATGAACCTCCAGATGTAGGTCAGTCTACCTTGGAGTGACCTAAGTTTGGTAAGGTTGCTGGGTGGTGGTAGCTCCCGGATTGCTTTGATCTTGTTGGGATCCACCTCGATTCCTCGATATTGGAAAATAAAACCAAGAAACTTGCCACTGGATATGCCGAAGGCGTATTTCATGGGATTCATTTTGAGCCCATATTGTCGGAGACGCACGAAGACTTGACGTAGGTCGCGTAGGTGGTCTTCTCACCTTCTGGTCTTGACGATGAGGTGACCAACATAGCATTCGACGATGTTGTGCCGCATCTCGTTGAAGATTTTGGTCATGACCCTCTGGTAGGTAGCACCGGCGTTCTTCAAACTGAAGGGCATGCACTTGTAGTTGAAGATCCCTTTGGGTGATCTGAAGGCAGTGTGATTCTTGTCTTTCAGGGACATCTGGATCTGATTGTAGCCAGATGATCCGTCCATGAAAGATAGAGCTTCATGTCCGGTGGTCATATCGACCATTGTTTCTGTAATTGGAACTGGAAAGTCATCTTTCGGACAGGTTTTATTGAGGACCCGAAAGTCGACGCAGATGCAGACTTACCATTTTTCTTTTTAACTAGGACTATGTTGGCGAGCCAAACCGAATAGATGCATGGCTCGATGAAGTCGACCTCTGCCATTTTATTGACCTCGGCCGCAACTTGGAGTTCCAGCTCATGGCGATTGATGACATGCTCGTCAAGACCCCCAATGCCGAGGACCACTTTGACGACTTAGCTGAGACCTTTGACACTCTCCTGAGGTACAATATGAAGCTTAACCCCCCCAAGTGTGCCTTCAGAGTAAAGTCTAGGAAATTCCTGGGCTTCCTGGTGACCAGCGTGGGATCGAGGCCAACCCTGACAAAGTCCAGGCCATCCTAGACATGCGGCCACCCACCTTTACCAAGGATGTTCAGCGCCTCACCGGGCGCATTGCTGCACTCAACCGATTCCTGTCCCGTGTGGCCGAACGATGCCTACCCTACTTCAAATTGTTGAGGGGACCGAAAATGGCATCTGCTGTGTTCGCATGGGATGAGGAATGTCAAAAGGCATTTGCTAAGCTTAAGGAGTTTCTGGCTTCACCACCAGTGCTGTGCAAGCCAGTTCCAGGTGAAGCCTTACATCTCTACCTCTCGGCAACCCCATCCGTAGTTAGCTCGGTCCTGGTCAGAAAGGATTCAGGAGTTGAGAGACTGGTCTACTACACTAGTAAGGTACTCAACGAGGCTGAAAGAAGGTACCCTGCAATCGAGAAACTTGTGCTAGCATTGGTTACCTCGACCAAGCACCTTCGGCCCTACTTCCAAGGGCACTCCTTCATAGTCCTGACCGGTGAGCCACTGAAGAGGATCCTTGCTTACCCTGAAGCCTCACGATGCCTCGTCAAGTGGGCCATTATGCTTGGGGCCTATGACATCTCATACCGACCTCGCTCGGCTATCAAAGGACAAGCGCTCGTCGACTTTATCGCAGAGAGCACCATCCCGACTGAAGAGAAATCTTCGTCCGCGCCCAGGCCAACCTTGGAATTATTCGTCGATGGATCCTCCAATTCGGCCGGGAGCAATGCCGGCATCCTTTTGAAGTCCCCCGAAGGAGCAGAGCTGCAGCACGCCTTAAAGTTCAACTTCCAGGTATCAAATAACGCCTCCGAGTATGAAGCCCTTATCTCGAGAGCCCTCATGGCCCAGCGATTGGGGGCTGAGCAAGTCAAGATTCACACTGACTCCCAACTGGTCACCAGCCAAGTCAATGGCGACTACGAGGCTCGAGAAGAACCGATGGTCAAATACCTCCATTTAGTCAAGACCATAGCGCAACAGTTCAAGGGATTCAAGGTAGTCCGAATAGCTCGGGAGGAAAATTCCCGAGCGGACGCCCTATCTCGACTAGCTTCCTCTCTTGACCACAAGGGTACTCGCTCGGTCCTTCTCGAAGAGCTCGAGCGATAGAGCATCGATTCGGAGCTCATGGCTATTGACTTGGCCTCCCCGAGCAATTGGCGTACCCCCTATCTATCATGGATCTGAGATTCTCAAGAGCCCCCCAACCCTCGGGAGGCCCGAAGATTGAAATATCAAGCTCGACGATTCGTCATAATGGATGGCACACTGTACCGCAGATCCTTATCCAGTCCTCTTCTAAAATGCATCAGTACCGATGAAGCCAGGCGAGCGATTCAAGAGGTCCACGAAGGCTTATGCGGGGCACACCAAGGAGTAAGGTCACTCGCCAGGATCTTGCTCTAGCAAGGTTACTGGTGGCCCACTCTACAGTGCGACTGCTCGGCCTACGTATAGTAGTGTGACCAATGCCAGCGATTTGACCACTTGGTCCATCAGCCAGCAACAGAGCTCGTCACCCTAGCCGAGCCTTATCCTTTCGCTCGGTGGGGGATCGACATCCTTGGGCCGTTCCATTTCTTTAATCTTTTCACCTTTTCTTCTTCTTCCTCCCCAACGTGAGCACCCCTCTCTTCCTCCTCTTCGTCCGGCGAGCTCGCGGCGGCATCCCCTCCGGTTGCAGACAGCGCGGGGCGGCGGCATGGCGACGACGACGACGGTGAGGTGATCGTGGCGACGTAAAGCTTGTGGGAGATCGTGAAGGGGCAAGAGTTCTAAAAGCGTTCTTCGTGATTCGTGGTCGATCTGGCGCCTCTCGAGGCGAGATCGAGGTAGGGTGACGATCCCTAGCTCCTCGCATTCCTTTCCCGTGATTTCTAACCCGAGGGGAGGCCAAGAGATGGGTTTCCATATCGGGTTAAGGTTTGCCATGATTTGGGGAGAGTTCACCTGATCTATGGATTTGAGTCGCGATTCTGCATTTTGATGGCTTAGAAACATGCTAGGGGTCCCTAGGGGGCTTCCCCTTTGTTTTCCCCCTCTCCCATGGAGGTATGGGGACGTGGTTGGTGTTTTTGGCCATTTTCCGCCGGTTCACCATCGGAACGGTGTGACGGTCCTTCCAATGACCATCGCAGCTTGTGACACCCTAGGGTGGGTGCATCACAGACTGTGACACCCCATGGTGGGTGCGTCATAAGACGTTGCTTTGCCAACTGGGTGGCTCGTGGGCCTGACGGTCACACGATAGACCGCCAGGGCGTGTGACGTGCCTAGGTTGGACCGTCAGAGTGACGATCCGACCGTTGGCATCTGACCGCTATAGTTTTCTGACCGTTGAGTTTTTGACCGTTGGGGGGTTGAGACCTCTGACGTGCCCAGGGTGGGGCGTCAGAGCCTTGTGACGCCCCAGTGAGGGAGCGTCAGAGCTGACGCTGTCCATCACCCTAACGCTCCTATGTAGGACCATTAGAGGTTGTGACGCACCAAGGGGTGTGCATCACAGCTGATTTCATTCTATCTTCTGACGCGCCAAGGGTGGTCCGTTAGAGCCTGTGACGCACCGAGTGGTGCACGTTACAGTTTGTTTCTACTCGTCTCCTGACACTCTGGGTTAGTCACGTCAGGGACTGTGACGCACCAAGGCTGGCGCGTCACAGTGCGTTTTGCACTGTTGGCCTGACGCCCCTACGTTGGGTCGTCAGACCGCTGTGATGGCCCAACGGTAGACTGTCAGAGCTTGTGGCATGCCTGGGTAGGACCGCCAGGCTCTGGACTGCACCAGGTGGTTTGCAGTCCCGTTTCTTCTCTGACTGTGGTCACTGTGCGACGATGATGGTACGTGGGACGGTCCCTGTACTTCGTCGGGTTCGGATGATGTTTTCCGTGGCTTGAGAGTCTACTCCTTCAGAGACACTCCACTAGTCATAGCCTTCGGTACATGCGTACTGGCCCACCAGGGAGTGGTGGAAGGGCTACCCTGAGGATGATTTTTAGACTGGTTTTCGTCGGGCCCCACGTGTAGCAGCCAGAGTCCGGCTGAGGGAAAAACTAGTTAGAGGCCAGACCTAGTGCGTACGGTCTGTGTTTGCACACATGGTTAGGGGCAGTTGGACACGCGTTGACGGGCACGACCCCAGCTAGTCACTCGCTTTGTGGTTACTTGTGTGTTTCTGAGTCTTGCGTCGGGGGCGTCGTAGCTAGACACTTGTGACGCGGTATAAGACGTCAGTGGATGCATCCGGTCGTTCTTCTAGTGGGAGGTACTTCTATTCTGGACAGGGAGTGACAGACTGTCAGTCTCAGTTGCTTCGGTTCTTCAGAATTAAACCTTTAACCTGATTAATTAATAAGCGAAAGAAAGCCTAGCTAGATACATATATAAACGGGCACGGCCGGGCAGATTCTTCTTCTCTTTTATTCCGCCCGGAGCTGCTCATCCGTGGCAGCCGGTCGTACGACTTCCGGAAAGCTCAGCGCCCTGGCGTTCTCGCTGCATTCCTTCGGTTCGAACTCGGGAACCACCTTCGAACAGGAAGCAGACGGACACAGGTGTTAAGAAGATGCAGTATGTATTTATAACATGGAGAGAGGGAGTGTGTATGTGTGAGAGAGAGCAGACCTGATCACCCTGGACGGGTCGCCGCTGCAGCCGTTTCCTTGTCCTTCTGAGGCCGTCCGCGAAGCCTGGGAGAGATGGAGAAGATGAGACAAAGAAATGAAGGCGCCAACAGGAAGGGCGCACACCCCCACCAACCCCAACCCTACAGAACTCCGACGAGCAGGGATATTATTTGGACCCCACTAGTGCCCGGCGAGAATAAGGGAGGGAAAACAGAAGCAAAGCAGTGACGATCACCCTGGTGGGATCCTCTTTGATAAGTTTCTGTCTATCAAGCTGGCTATCTACTTCTGCAGACTCCGCTCATGTGGGCGTGGAAGCGGAATCCCTATCCCTTAGGACCCGGAACCGTCCTCGCCGGAGGAACGGAGAGCATGGAAAGGAAAGAAGAAGCAATAATAAAAGAGGGTTTCACGATCGATCATACGTACCTCTCCGACCCTCACGCGGCCGCGCCGCCGCCGTCCGCCTGGCGCGCTTGTCCGTCGGGCGGTCCAGGGTGGAATCGGCGCCGTCGGGGAGGTACCTGTCGAGCGGCGGCGGCGGCGCCGCGACGCGCCGGCTGTCTCCCGTCGCGTAGGCGAAGCGGCCGCCGAGCAGCATGCAGGTTACGAACGACGCCTCCATCCAGTTGAGGAACGACGTGTGCTTCTCATCGGTCCACCCCTCACCGGCACCCTCCTCCTCTGCCATGTCCGTCGAGATCTTCTGCGCCCACGATGGCACCAGCAGCAGCCTTTTAGCAGGAGTTCCCTCCCCTCCACCAAGTTATATCCCAACTTTACAGTGCCGCCGGCCTTACCACACCCCGTTTGCGTATCCAGGGCCAGAGGGGTTCCCCATCACGGGCATCAACGGGCTCCTCCCTTTAAATAGCAGAGAAGCCGCAGTTTGTCGCTAGCAGTGACAGCTGCCGCCTCCGCCGCTGGAGGAATCGGGAGGGGACGGCCCTGAGATTTTTGAGAAAATATCTCCATGTGGGGAGAGTAGGGAGGACGACCCACGCCCACCACGTTGCACCTTCAGATATTTTTTCTCGGGAACGGCAACTACGGGGAGAGAAAAAGCGCCCCGCTCCAAATCTGGCCGCCGGGGTGCGGATAAATATCTGCCCGCCGGGCATGGCCCACGCTGACATGGCGCGGCGCGCTTTTGTTCGCCCCTCCGACGGCGACGTAAAGTAGGACGAAGTCATTGGATGGGCATTGCTACCTGTAAGATCATTTCTTACAGATAAGGTTATTATGGGCCAGTGTTAATTTACACAGATGTATGGTCTTTTAATTAAGGGGGTTATACGTAAAAATCTCTATAAAATAATACATCTAACACTAAATACTTATACAAAAACAAAGACAAAAACACTTAACTACATTCACAACAAACCAACAAGAATTCCGACTAAAAAGAGAAAATTGCCCGAGATCTGAAATACTTGATGCACTGATGGAGGGTTGAGGGGACGACCTAATTTTCATGGAGCCAGGGCCTGCCCAACAACACCTTGTAGGACGTGCTAGAGTCGATGATGTAGAAGGTTGCCTTAGAGGCGAAATCATCAAGTACCAAGTCAACTTCCACTAGGCCGAGGACCTCCTCAATATTCTGATTGAAACTGGATATCTTGACCGCCTGAACCTTCTAGAGGTTGGGGGTCAGATATAAAGTCTTGAAGGTTTTGAGGGGCATGATGTTGACAGCCGCACCGGCATCCACCAGAATCCAGTTTATTTCATGCCCATTGATTTTGCCCTTCATATAGAGGGGTCAATTATGGCACGGAGGAGAGAGCAGAAAGTCTTTCTCTGTGAAGGTGACAGCGGCCGTGAAAGCCTCATACGTGGCGGCTTTCATTTTCGCCGCGTGTGCTTCATAGACTTCTGGCTCTTGACGTATTTTGATGAGGGTTTCCCTCAAGTCTTTACTCCAAGCTATGGCTTCCCAAGTCGTGATGCTGGCAGGGAAGCGCTTCATCTAGTGGAGGACCTTCCAGTCAGCTCGAGCTCGAGCGTCCCCCAGTGACGGCAGTATGTTAGGCTGGATCTACTGTGAGCTATTGCGCCGCTCCTCGTCGGGGAGTTGCACCGCCTTGCCTTTGTTTCTGGGATCAGGCTGACTGTCACCAACCGCAGGCTCTTGGAAGAGGGAGGCTAATGATGGCTCTTCTGAGAGAGGCTGAAGGGCTGGCCCGTCCTTGCCTGACGGCCCTACCATAGGACAGGTGGGAACTGGCGCTGGAACAGGGGTGCTGGTGGTAATCTCCTTGGCACCAGCGGGATTGAAGATGCTGGGTTGCCCCCGGATCTCCACTGGTGGGATCGAGGCAGGTTGTTCTCCTCGAAAGAGGATAACCTATTCTGGATCAAAGGCGGACGGGCAAAGAGGTGACTCGGGGACTCTTCCACGGCCTCTACCACGTCCACGACCATGGCCTTGGCCATGGCCAGTGTGTTCTAGAGCTAGTTGTAGTCTGAGTGGAGCTGCAGCCCTTTGTCTGGTTCTGGATGCCACTGGCTTGCCTCGCCTGGAGGCGTTGATGTTATCTGGAGGTGGGATAGCCACCATGTTGCAAGTGCAGCTGCAAAGCATCTATTCCAGCTGTTCCACTGTGATCTCCTTGTCCTTATAGAATAAAGAGAGTTCTTCTAGAATGCAAAGGGTTTCACCCTCTTTGACTTTTTGGATCATATCTTGGACCCAGTCTCTGAGGCGAGCACGATCCTGCATGTCTTCCCACGGGATGTGACTATCAAGTGGGATAGGCCCGGTAGGGCGGAGAGGAATGTATTCCTCTAAGTTGTCGATGAGCCACTGTAGCCTCTGGAGAGGCGTTAGCTCTGCTGGGGATTGTAAGGCAGCTGCTTGTTCGGCTTATTTCTTGAGCCGCCTCTTGAGATTCTTTCTTCTATTCCTCTTCTGTTTCTTGGCGATGTCGCCTCCAGGGGAGTAGGAGGAGGAGGCACTGGAACTGGAGCTGACGGGTCCGCATAGAGATGCCGTCGAGTAGTTGGGTTTATAGGGCGAGGTCGTCGACTCCTCTTTGCTCGGATCTCGACCCAGGCACCTTCTGACTGTTGTAGTTGGAAGGTAGCGTTGATCGCCTATTCGATGACTTCGAGTGGTAGTTCCTGGTAAGCAGGGGTGCTAGGACTGGCGTCCGAAGACGTGGACCCAATAAAGATTCACCAAAGATCCGGGGTGTTGCAGTCCTCCCCTCCTTTAAGAAATTTCATCTTCAAAATTTAAGGACCAACAAGGGTAAGGTAGGGAAGAACAACCCGATAATTATAGACACAAAACACGAGAAACAGAGTTCAGAGGAACAACGTCAGACTGTTGTCACGAATACACGCTCAAGAGTGAGCACGATCACAAGTGAACACAAGTCTGACATCTCTGAAGCAAGGCAATGTCGCTTACGTCTCACAAGACAAGAGACACGACTGCCAGAGTAACAAACACCGTGAAACGAATCGACAGAAGCGACAGGCACAACCAACATCAGCTTATAGAAGTAAACATAGTCCTCTCAGCTGACAGTCTGATGACATCATCGGCTCCAGTGCCAAAGGAGACAGGAAACACTAGGCACACAGGACGCCAATGACGATTACATGGAGGAACGACAGCAAAATCAGTAACACTAGACCACATACAGCATTAAGTCAGTCCTTACTCAGATATCACATCTGATCAAGTCGCGAGCTACTCCACTGGAAAAAGGAGCACAGCAAGCTACTGACGAGACGATGGTCCAGCACATAAACGCAGAATCATACGAAAACAGCACTTGCAAAAATAACAACCAACGACAACAACACCTGCAGGATTTCGGCTCCGTACAGCACACAGAACCACGGAGCACACTGCAAGTAGGGCCGTATCAAGGCATGCGGCAGCTGAGTACACGACTACAGGGAGCGAGTCATGCATCAGGCCGTTCACCAAGGAAAGACCCACAACAATTGAAACTGATCGCAAAATGACAAGAGAAACCACAATCTCGGGGAACACATCTCAAGGATTACGAACACGCCTCGAGAGCACAACACCCGTGAGAAGGAATGCAGAGTAGGGGGTACTTTATCAACAGGGAAGTCGACGATTTACCCAACACTCACAAATGCCACGCTAAAACCAGAGAAATGACCGACAATGGCATGGTCATGACAATGTCTAGGCACATGCAGCTAAGACAGAGTCACATCGAGAAGAAGTAATTCTCTCGACTAGCCAGAATTGTACGAAAAGATCCTCAGCTTGTGGTTCATCAGCCCACACGCTTCCACTGCGTAGTCAACAACGCACGAAGGCATCAGAAAGAACCTCGGTCTTTGCATCTCAGCACACACTAGGCGTCATCACAATCCAAAAAAAATCACAATGTAACACGCCTCGAGCACTGATCCAGCGAGCAACTGAGCAGAAAAAGCATAAGTGCAACAGAGAAGAGCACCAGCTTCAGCACAAAGCCCAAGGAAAAGCACTAATCTCAGCCTACCTTTGCGTCCTGTAAACTGCAATTGAGCCTCTCAACATGTCAGCCATTGGGCAAGGCAGGACGAGACACGGTACGCAACAGCTCTTGACACAGAAATTAGGTCCAAAGCCACGCAATCATAAAATAAGGAGATGATCAAGCTCAAATTAAGCTGTCCACACTTGAGCAGACACAGGACAAGGTGGTACTAAAATGGTAATTCCCAGGCCAACCTCACAAAGAGATCCACCAAATGACATGGGAAGCATCGAGCTTACTAATAGAAGCTCACCAAAAAGGGAAGAGCCTAGTTCACCCGAGCAGCTTCTCAGCCAAAAAGGTCCAATCGAGCACTTCAACAGAAGCGAAACACGTCAGGAGCTGACCAGACTTAAGCTGGGATGACCAAAATATCGTAACAATATGTACGCCTGATGCATGAGTTTCCAATAGAAAATAACAGCCCTTGGTGGGAAATGTTGGTTCCACAATTTTCTGAACATTTGGCTATCTGACTGCTCCACTTGCCCCTTGATATATCTATATGTAGATTTAATGCTGAAATGACCAGTTTTAGTGAAGGACCAGACTGGGATATCTTTCCCATTTTGTAGAACAACACCCTGCAATTCCACCCTGAGCTGTGGATTACTAACATAAAGCCAGGCGGGATGTTGAAAATCTGTTATGACATCCTTAACAGAGCAGTCCTCAGTCATGCTTTGAATAAGAAGTTGATCAGCCAATGTTTTATCTTTGAACCAGACATCCTTAAAAAACAATGTATCAGAACCATCTTGGATAATCTTGCGAAGCCCTGTCAGAAGAATAAGTCTAGCTTTCTCAAAATCTTTAGGTTTTATCCCAATTGGGAATGGGATGCTACACTCAGAAATGTGATGACCTTGATGATATTTACATCTAACAAATTGAGCCCAAAGAGAATTACTATATAATGAAAGCCATAAAAGCTTCACTTGGCAGCAGGTCTGAATGTCAGAAATATCTCGGATACCCAGACCTCCATTTGCAATAGGCCTGCAGATTTTATCCCAAGACAGCCAATGCTTCCTGTGAGAAGTATCAAGGCCTTGCCAAAAGAAATTTGCACATACCATACTAATCTGTCTTTGGATGGTATAAGGAATAGAAATAGCACTTGCTGTATATAAGGCTAGGGATGATAGAACAGACCGAATAAGGACTACCCTGCCAGCCTGAGAAAGAAGCTTACTCTGCCAGCCTGCTAGTTTAGCATTTACTTTATCCAAGAGATATTTGAAGTGCATAACCTTGGATCTTCCCTTGAAAAGTGGAATTCCCAAATAAGTAATACTGCTGATCATGTGCTGATATCCAGACAGCTACTTTAGTCTGTTAATAGAAGTAATTGGCATGCACTTAGCCACCATAAAGCAACTCTTACTTGAATTAACTCTTTGACCAGAGGATGCTTCATATCTCCCCAAGAATTGTAGCAGGTATTTAACGGAAGAGATACCTCCATTCATAAAAATAATTGAATCATCAGCATATAAGATATGTGACAATCTAGGAGATCCACGAGGTAGATGGTATGACTTGCATCTCCCAGAAGAAAAGAGATGACTCAACCCTCTGCTCAAAACTTCCTCAGCAATGACAAATAAAGCAGGGGCCAAAGGATCTCCCTGACGGATTCCTCTAGTAGAAGGAAAATACCCATGAGTTTGACCATTCAAGGATATAGAAAACCAACAATTCATCAATAATTGGGCAATGAGGGAAACAAATCTGTTGGAAAAGTCAAATGTTTTCATAGTGTGGAGCAGGAAATCCCATTCAATACGGTCATATGCTTTTGTCATGTCCAGCTTAATAAGTATATTATGCCCTCTAACTGGTCTATCTAACTCCATGAAAAGTTCCTTGGCCAGGAGGAAGTTATCAGTGATAAGCCTCCCACTTATGAATCCACTCTGCTCAGGTGATATGATCAAAGGAAGGACTTGTCTCAGCCGATCACTAATAATCTTTGACACAATTTTATACGTGAAGTTACATAGGCTAATAGGCCTAAAGTCCACATATGAAGAAGGGTTTTTAACCTTGGGAATTAAGCAAAGGATGGTTGAAGTAACACCTTGTGGGAGGCCCCACCCTTGGAAAAAGCTCTAAACAGCATTAACAACATATGAAAGTTAATAATTGATAATTTCTTGCTTGATTACTGTCATCATGCCCCTTGTTCATCATTCTCTATGAAACTAAGTCTCAAACATGTTATAATGGAGAATGAACTAATGATATTAGAACTGTTTTGACAGTCACTCCACTCCAGTGGAACTGACTGACCACCAAATGTTATTTTTCGATGATTCACTAGCCCTTGATTATTGTAATGGTTGGGACTCTCCATCGGATACTCCTTCCGTCGGACTAGGGCCTCCATTATGAGACCTCCGTTAGTCCCCGCGAGCCAGGGATTCCCACTAGACGCCGGGCAGGTTGTATCTCAAATCTTGCACTTGTTAACTCGATCGGATCACGTGTTTATCTCTGTTCTGAGTTGCGACCCTCTTGGGACCGTCTGAGTCCATGCATGGTCAGGAGCGGACCGTTTGACTCACTGAGCAGCTAAGATGAGACCGTGTTCAACTAGCTGAGCGCTAGATCTGGTTGGTCAATTGTCCTTGTTTCTTCTTCGACCTAATCATGATAATTTGACCTAAAGCCTCCAGACTTAGCTTGTGAGCTGTGGGCTGAACCCTGGTTTGGTTCCATTATGCCCCGGGCAGCCTGGGAGCCTAATTAGGTTGATGGCTCTAGCCTAGTTGGCCCTTTGTACATGGTTATCTATGGACCATTTGGATCAGTCTGGTGGCCCATTGGGGACTGTACTATCTTTGCACGGCCCATTGCCAGACCGTTCATACCTTTGGCAACATGCTGCGGTTCACCTTAGCCCAATTTGTTTTACGCGGTCCATTATAAAATCGTTTATTTACCCTTGAGGGTTCTATTGACTGTAATTAGTCCTTGACCTATTTTTTTTCGTGGTTTTATCATGGTTAAGCTGAATGATTGTATTGATCCTTTAAGACTACTCCTCTTTCTTGTTGTCTATTATTTTGGGCTATAGAGCCTATTCCGTCTCTTCCATCCAGGGTTGTTTGAACCTTGATCCTAGAAATCAGGTTACTGCAGCTTGACTTTGGAACTCTTGGCCATTATTATTCGTGGATGTTTAGATTTCGTGGGATCAATGATTCAAGTAAATCAATGCCAACGCAATCATATTAAGGGCCCAGTCTGGTTCTGCGAGGAGCATCCCAAAAGTACTTGTATCCCTAGGGAGGTGAAATAACTAGGTGTGTCATTGTCACCGAGTACTATCTAGCGTGTGAGTCTACGACATTCCACATTCTTGTGAAACTTACTTTTCATGCTTGAAAACGTTAAGCACTTGCTTGCGTGACATGACTCGACTTGACTTGACTTGAATGGCCATTTATTAAGAAAATTCAGGTTAATAGTGCTTGATATCGTGACTTGTAATATTCCTTTCCATTCATCTATCGATTATCTTCTGATCTTGCTGGTTATTTAGTTTTGTTTAATTAAGTTTCTCACATTATTCAAACATATTCATGAAATGGTTAATTACTTAAACTATGCTTGATGATAGAGTGTAATTCCTACTGAGCTTCTTGCTCACCCCTATTTTCCCATCCTTTCAGGTAACACGGTAGATGGAACGCTTGCAATTGGGATCGGGTCAGCGTGATCGAGTGAACTTGGATGCTCTAGAGACCTGAGTCTGTCTTCTTATTTTCTTGAGTCTAGATAGTATAGTAGGTCTTATTATTTTCTCTTCTTTATCTCTTTTATTTTATTGAGTCCAAAATTGTAATTTAACTTCTCCATCTAGACGGCATGGCCTTTATTTGGCCGATGATACCTCGGCCGAAGATGGCGTTATAGGCCGTCATTCCCTTAACCACAATGAAGTTTGCCACGAAGGTCACGGCTTTAGGGGGAGCCCCGAGAGAGTAACAAGCAGGCTTTAGGGCTCCCTCGGGATAAGTGACTTGACCATTGAACCCGCAAAGAGGGGTTTGGATCGGACACAATCTCGATGGGTTTTCTCCCATCTTTAAGAAACAATCATATGACAAAACATCAGGCGCACTGCCATTATCGACCAATATCCTATCTATGTTACAGTGATTGATAGTTGTCGAAATTACAAGGGCGTCATCATGTGGGGTAACCACCCCTTCTAAATCCTGATCGGAGAACATCAGGGCCTGCTGCTCGTTCACCGGGGTCGGGTCCCTGGCAGGCTCTACGGCTCGACTGGCTCGCTCGGCATGACGCTTTCTTCCTCGGCTGCTATCTCCTCCAGAGGTCGATCCTTCTAAAATGACGTTGATGTGAACCCCTAGGGGGTGATTGTCGATCTCTTCCACGGGGTCCACATGAGCATCTCGTCGCTTGGCCACATATTGGGCTAGGTGCCCGCGACGGACGAGACTCTCGATCTTGTCCTTGAGCTGCAGGCAATCACTAGTGTGGTGCCCATGGTCGTCATGGAACTGGCAGTGCTTTCGGCGATTACGGCGCCTAGGATCGGTCTTCATCGGTTCGGGCCGGCGGAGCAGACCCGAGTCTGTGATTTCCCGATGTATCTCGTAAGTGGGGGGTGGACAGAGGGGTGTAGCGCTCAGACTTATGGGGAGGCTCCTTGTGGTCGCCCTTGCGGTTTCTCCTTTTTCCCTGACTGGAGGTCTACTCAGACGACTGCTTTCATTCCCCTCCTCTCTTCTGGCCGGTAGAATCCTGACAGGCGGTGAGGACCTCCTCGCACTCCGCATGGTGTAAGGCTAACGATACCAGGTCGGCGAGGGAGGTGGGGGGATGGAGCACTAACTCTCGCCGGAGTCCTTTGTCGTAGGTACCCCCGGTCAGTGCGGTGATGGCGGAAGCTACGTCAAGACGAGGGATGCACATGGCCTCTGCTTTAAAATGGTTAATGTATTCCCGTAGCTTTTCCCCTGGAACTTGCTTGAGCGCCAGTGGCCTTGCAATCGACCTTGGTGGTCCGCTCTCGACAAAGTTTTCCTTGAACAACCGCCCAAACTGTCGGAAGCTGGTGATGCTCCCGGGGGCGAGTGCTCGAAACTAGGTCTGAGCTCCTTGAACCAGGGTGGTCACGAACGCTCGGCACTTGACGGCGTCCGTTGCCCTGTGTAAAGTCATTAGGGCGTCAAAGCTGTCGAAGTGATCGGCAGGGTCACCTAGACTATCATAAGATTTGAAGGTCAGGAGAGAAACTCTTGGGGATATCTCGGCCTCTAGTATCTCAGGGGAGAACGGGGACTGCTTCTCGTCCTCCTTATTTACGGAGCTTTGTTGTAGAGCGCGGAGAGCGCGCTCCTACTCGGCAAATCATCATTTAAAGTTTTGGAGCTAGAGGGAGAGCTCTGGATGGGCGTGAGACGGCGCCGGGGGGCTTTGGGTATGTTCCTGGTCTTTTCCCTGTCGCTTCGGGGCAGGGGCGGCCACCTCCGCCGGCTGACGAGGCGGCCCCGCCTCGCTCCTTCCACGCGGATGGGAGGAGGCCTCTTGTTCCGCAGGAGGAGGCGGGGGTTGAGAAGGACCACCTTTCGGTCAGGGTCCCTGCAGGTTTTCCTGCAAGTCCGTGCATATGCACGGGGTTCAGGGACAAAGTCCATGCAGGTTTTTAAGCAAGTCCATGCATATGCACGGGGTTGAAGGACGAAGTCCATGCAGGTTTTGGGCAAGTCCGTGCATATGCTCAGGCCAAGGTTCATGTGGTGCAGGCGAAGTCATTGTACATGGGGGGCAGAGTCAGTGTATATGGACTAAGGTCGGTGCACATGCAGACTAAGGTCAATGCACATGGGTAAGGTCCGTGCACTTATGGAATATGCAAAGGGCAAGGTCAGTGCACATACAGGCTAAGGTCAGTGCACATGGGCTAAGGTCAGTGCACACGCAGACTGAGGGTAAGATGAAGTCAGTGTAGGTCCATACGTGTGTACAGGCTTAAGGGACAAACTCCTTGCACATTTCAATCAAGGCCCACGCAAGTGCTCAAGCAAAGTCTGTACATATGCACCGGGTTGAGGAACGAAGTCCGTACATATGCACGGGGTTGAAGAATGAAGTCCGTGCATATGCAAGGGGTTGAAGAAAGAAGTCCGTCCAGGTTGTGCACATTGTTGAGGAATGAAGTCCGTGCAGGTTGTGCACGGGGTTGAGGAATGAAGTCTATGCATATGCATGGGGTTGAGGAATGAAGTCTGTGCAGGTTGTGCATAGGGTTGAAGAATGAAGTCCATGCATACGCATGGGGTTGAAGAACGAAGTCCGTGCAGGTTGTGCGGGGTTGAGGAATGAAGTCCGTGCATCTGCACGAGGTTGAAGAACGAAGTCCGTGCATATGCACGGGGTTGAAGAATGAAGTCTGTGCATATGCACGGAGTTTGTGCAAAGGATGATGGCCAAGTCCATGCACATTTTTAGGCCAAGTTCGTGCAGGTTCAGACTAAGTCCATGCAAGTTTAGTGGGATCTATGCAAATGGGGTCTCGAAGTCTATGCAACTGGGAGTCTGAGGTCTGTGCAGCTATAGGAATGAGGTCTGTGCAGGGTCCGTGCATGTGGGGACCAAAGTCGATGCATGTGCATGCAAGGGGACAAGGTCCGTGTAGGTTGTGCACGGGGTTGGAACTGCAAAGGGGATGAGCATACCGGGAATGGCCATGGGTGTGCCTGTGAATGATGGGGTAGAGAGTGCCGGCGAAGAAGGTGTAACGGCGAGCAGGAGGGGAACAAAGTCTGTGCAGGTTTGCACGGGGTTGGAGCTGCAAAGGGGATGCAGTCCATGTAGGCTATGCGTGCAGGGGGGGACAAAGTCCGTGTAGGTTTGGACCAAGTCCATGCAGATGGTGTACTGGCGAAGGGGAAAGAGAGAGACGGTGGGAGAAGGAGAGACGGTGGGAGAGACGAAGAGGGTGTGCCGGCGAGGCTCTGTGGGGTGTACCGGGGAAGGGCCTGGGAGTAGCATACCGACGAAGGGAGTTGAGTGGCATGCCGGGGAAGGATGTTGGCAGGCAGGTGTACCGGCGAAGGACAAGGGCTATGAGGGGCCCACTCCACCACTTCCTTCGGGCCTTTCTTTTCTTCTTTTCTTGTTCTCTTTTTTGATTGATTTTCTATAGAGTCCATGAGGGCTCTCTCTCTCTGTCTCTTGACCATTCTCTTCTCTTCCTTTCTTTCTTTCCTTATAGTACAAATGTATAAGGAGTTCAGCCACTATTCAGTCTGGTCCTCTTCATGTTGCCCCTAGTTCTTTTATCTTGGTTACAGTGTTTTATCACAAAACCATTCGGACAATAGCAATGCAAATTCACCCACGGCAGGACAGAAAATGGTATTATTCATTGAATGGAGGCACTAGAGCGTGATACAATCTCAGATGTCTTCCATTAAAGGGCGGAAATTGAACTTCCCCACGATGGTTGACAATTACATGCGCCCCACCCTCGTAAACTTTTTGGACTACGTAGGGTCCGACCCAATTCTCATTCAGCTTCCCCTTGGGGTTGGCAGCCATGACTTCTCTTCTTTTGACCATGACAAGGTCACCCTTCTTGAATTCGTGTTCTTTGATGAGCTTGTCGAAGGCACGCGCTATCCGGGCCTGGTAGACCTGGATGTTCTACTGGGCCTGAAGCCGTTTTCCTTCTAAGTTGGAGAGCTCTTCGAGTCTTCTCTCAACATTTATTTACCCTTCATGGGTTAATCCGTGTTGGATTGTTACCCTCAGGGAGGGTATTTCCAACTCGATGGGGACAATTGCTTCTGAGCCATACACCAGGGAGAAAGGTGAGCAGCCCGTTGGGGTTTTGTACACAGTCTGATACGCCCATAGGGCCTCGTACATCTTCTCCTCCCAGTCTCTTCTGTTGGAATTAACAATTTTGGCTAGGAGAGTGCAGAGAGTCTTATTAAAAGCTTCAGCCGGGACGTTGGCCTGTGGGTTGTAAGGGGTTGACGTCCTCCAGTCAATCTTATACTTTTCTGCCAGTTGGTAGACCTTCTGATTGCGGAAGTGGCTACCGTTGTTTGAGATAATTCGGTCGGGAGTACCGAACCAAAATATGATGTTGCGACAGACAAACCTGACCACGATTTCCACGGCCACCTCCTTTAGAGCCATAGCTTCCGCCCAGCGAGAGAAGTAATCAGTTGCCGCTAGAATGTACTTGCACCCTACGGATGATACAGGTAATGGACCCACGACGTCTGTTCCCCATTGAGCGAATGGCCAACTGGGCACTGTTGGATGCAGTGGCACGGGCGGCCTTTTGGGCACCGTCGCGTGCTCTTGGCATTTTTGACATGACTTAGCAAACCTGCAACAGTCGTTAAATATTACTGGCCAGTAGTAGCCAAGCTTCTTTATCTCAATCTTCATTTTCGGTCCCGCCTGGTGCGCGCCAGCTGTCCCGGCATGAACCTCCCTCATGACTCTCTAGGCCTCCTCAGTGGAGAGGCATCGGAGGAGTAATTTTTGTTTGGCATCTGCCATAGCCCAGAATTGTATCCCATTGCGAACTTCATAAGAGTCCTTTGTCCTGATCAGCTTGATCTTATCTTCTCTTTGCTTGGGTAATTACTGGTGTTTAAACCACTGGATAAGAGGGTCCCTCCAGTCGGGTAAACTGACGGCCTCCGCTGTGGCGGCCTCAAATTCTTCCTCTTCTGATTCTTCTATCATGCTAGGCACCTGGCGCTGGTTTATCACCTGGACATTGAGTGATCCATCTGGTGGCACTGCCAGTGAATGCGCCAATTTTGCCAGTGCGTCGACTTGTGCATTTTCTCCTCTGGTGACGTGGCCTATCTCAATAAGGTAGAACTGTTCCATGAGCCCCTTCGCCTTAGCATGGTAAGGAAGTAGCTCGAGTTTTCGGACATCAAACTGTCCTTGAACTTGTTTGACGATCAATAGCGAATCGTCAAATACTTGTAGCATTTTGATCTCCATTTGCAAGGCGACTTGGAGGCCAATAATCAGAGCTTTATACTCTGCTTCATTATTTGTGCAGGGCTAAATATGTCCAAAATAATTATATAAGTACTTTAACATTTTCAATTAAATGCCTAAAAATGCCCAAAAAATTCCTAAAAATAGTCAAAATTTGCGGGACGAATCCTAGATCTGCACCACTAAGGATCCACTGAACTACAGGTGTTACAGTAATCCTGTGGCCCCCATGGTCGAAGGTGCATGTGTTTGACTGGCCATGAAGGGTGGCATCCTGATCGAAAAGCCAAGGCCTACCAAGGATAATGTTACCCGCCTCCATAGGCAACACATCACACCAGATCTCATCATGGTAAGCCTGGAACTACAGTGGCACCAGACATCGCAGTCTAACTGGGATGGAAGTAGAATCCACCCAAGATACTTTATAGGGTGCGGGGTGATCCACGGGTGTCCACCAAAGGCATTTAACCGTGCCCGTGGAGATAGCGTTAATGTAGCTCCCGCTATCTATAATCACCTTGCAGGCTTTCCCTTCTAGCCTACAAAATGTACGGAAGATGATGGTATGACGCCAGTCGTCACTCACCTGAGGCTAGGTCATGATGCACCGGGCTGCACCCAACTGTACGTCATCTTGATGCTAGGTACCAGGGATGTCTACCTGCTCGCCGTCCAACAACTCATCAAAGAACTCCTCAGCTAGATCTGATCCGGCTCATAATTGACTGGCACAAACTTGGGTGTGGGGTCATGAGCCGACGTGTCTGCAATAACAAGTGATTCCTAAGTGGGACACTTGCTCGCAAAATGGCCCATTCCACCACAACTATAACAATGATCTCGGGTCCCGGTGCCCTGAGATGTTCCACCAATCATCGGCCCCTTACCCTTGTCCTCATGACGGACTGGGGGCATTGGGAGGAGAGGCCGAGTCCCTAGGAGGGAGAATGTAGGGCCTAGGAGCAGTGGGGCCGTGGCGAGGGGGCTCCGGGGGACGAACCACTGGGAATCAGCTATAAGCACTGGGCGTGGTATGAGAGTCGATCCCACACTGATAGGTAACCCCCGATCACTGGATGGGAGTGAACTCCACCTCAAACTGCTCCAACTCAAGAGCAACCTGATATGGATCTTCCAAGGTGGTCACATTGCGGTGAAATAATTCATGTTGGTAGTGGGGCCGTAGACCACGACGAAAGCGAGAAACAGGCATGGTGCTCTCCTCCGTGACACCACATCGCAAAAAATATTCATCAACCTCTGCAATGTAGTCAGATATGGACCGATCCCCTTGGGTGAGATTCTATCACCTATCAATGAGCCTTTGACGGTACGTGGTAGGAAGGTACTTACGCCTAAGCCTGTCCTTCATCTCATCCCAAGAACCAGCCTGGGGTTCATGACGCTGAAATAGCAAGCTCTCCACATTGCTCTAGTAAGTTTGTGCTTGCCCTAACAGCTTCATTTTGACATATTTGACCCTCCGGTGGTCCGTCATCTCGAACCACTCGAAGTACCAGTCCATGCTGGCTTCCCAATAAAGATAGACCTTTGGGTCCAAAACCTTGGACCCATCATACATGGGAGGGTCCCCACGGACCGTGATGGTGACATCACCTCCCTTGCCCACACTCATGGCTCGTCTCCTCGCCTTGGATGCATCTAGCATGGTCTAGTTATCTATTTTGAGTCATATGATGTATTTTCTTATTTTATGAGAGTTATATCATTATATTTTTCCTTTTATTTGAGTCATGTACCTAGGTTAATGAGTCATTTACCTATGTTTGAGTGTCATTACTTGGACTCCTTAGTCTCCTTTATGGTGACAAATGCAAGGAAAGATACACACCCTTTCCTTATAAGCTTGCTAGCTCAGAGAGCCGAAATAAGAGGTGACTTGCTCCGACTTTTAAGGCTAGTGTAGACAAGTTCTGGGAACTCCCTGAAAGTAACCTTGCTATTGCGGCAATCAACGATTTCCTGATATCTAGATAACCAATCTACGCATAATATAACATCATAGTTCTTCATATCTAGACATATTAGGTTGGTGGGGAGATTCTTCCCTTTTACCATAACCTTACAATCTAGATAATGGTGTGTGATTTCTGACTCATTACCAAGAGGAGTTGTAATAATTAAATCTATCCATTCTAGCTCCATAGGTAGTGCATCGGTGAACTTCTTGGAAATAAAAGAATGTGATGCACTAGTATCAAACAAGACATGAGTAGACTTGGAACAAATTTCTAGTGTACCTTCCACCAATCCGCCTTCGTCTTGTTTCGCCACTTGGAGAGCTTGGAGGCATGCATTCTTCTTCACCGGGTGCTTCTCATCACCGACTTGATCATTCAATAGTGGATAGTTAGGAATCTGATGATCACGGCTCCCACAATGGAGACAAGCTCCGAGCCTTCTCCAGCATTCTTCGGCCCTGTGTCTGGCCTTATCACAATGTTTACACACCTCTTTGGAAGGTGTGGCAGTGATGGAGAATGGTTTGTTGTTCTTCTTAATCTTCTTCTCCTGGAAAGATTCACCACCATTGCTAAGCCTCTTCTTGTTGAAGGTGGGCTTGAAAGTACCGGATCTGGTAACTTGCTCCTTCTTATCCTTCCCATGGATTCTATCAGACAACTCCGTGGCATCTTCTAATAACTAGGCCCATCGTACTATCTCCGAGTAGACTTATATGTCCATCGACGCCAGTTGTGTAATATACTGGGGCCTGAGCCCATTAAGAAATCTTCTAGCTTTCATATTCTCGATATTGACTAAGTGCTTGGCGTACCTTGACAACCTAGAGAATTGAGACTCGTACTCGGTCACCAATAAGGTTTTTTATTTGAGTGTGGCGAATTCGGCGGCCTTCTTCTCTTGTACTTGATTTGAAAAATACTTGTTATTGAAATACTCCTTGAATTTAGCCCATGTAACCTAATCATGTTCTATTGTGGCTTCTATTGACTCCCACCAGCACCGAGCGTCTCGTTCTAGCTGAAATGTTGCCAACAACACTTTCTCTTGGTTCGTGCCCTGCATAACAAGGAATATGCATTCTGTTTCCCTAATCCAACGCTCGGCGTCATCAGGGTCCGTCGAGCCCATGAACTTGGGAGGGTTCATATTGCGGAAACTTTGGTGGAGATTTCCTGCTCCACGATGAGCTCCTCCTTGTGCTACTTGTTGTAGCGCCTGCGTGAGACCTTGAACGGTCCTTTGCATGACACGCCACTGTGCACGTTCCACGACCATGATCCTAGAATTAAAGTAACTTTATTAGTATGTGATTATACCAAGGTTTTAGTTCCTAAATTATCTTAACTGTTAGTTCTACCCAATCTTACCGGATAAAGGTTTAAACCTATCCTTGGACTTGTGTTTCCTAGGAATTGAATATCCTAGGCTCGGATACCACAAAAACTATCACGTCTCGAGCGCGGAAGGAACCCAGAGTCCGTGACGAGTTATATTCGATGATGTCAATCAGAGTGTAAGTGTATTTGACACACACAGATAGAGTGCACAAAAGTCTCACCACCCTCTCTCCTCCCTCATTCTCAACCTCTCTTTCTCTCTCTCATTCTCTCTCCTCTCTGGCCCGTTCGACACGGGGCGCACACCATTGGAGAGTTGGCCAAGGGAGGGGCGTGATGGAGTGAACCTGGAGCAGGGCAGAGTGACAGATGGAGCGTGGCGCGGCGCGATCCCTCAGTGGATTCAAAGCCAGCGCGGATCATTGATTCGGTGGTTTTCAGCGCGGTTTAGTAGCTTTGACGCACGATTTCTTTGGTGGAGGTAGGGAGACGGATCACCTACTTCTCTTGCACGTTCCCATGTAATTTTACGTCAAACGGTGTAAGAACGAGCGAGTTTGGGCTCGTTTAGGTAAAATCATAGTTTTTGGGAGTTCGTAGGGTTCGCCAAAAAATGGCGATGGTTTTTATATCAGCTGGTGTCAAACGACTCCTTGGAACGTCAGCGTTCCATTAACATTGATTTCATGTCGAATGGTGGTCATTCGGGACCGGTAGGAGACCGGGAAGCCCGAAAACCCCATTTGGGTCGATTTGGAAGAGTCACCCATTTCTCACCGTTTAAGCGTCGTTTCGATCCCTTCCGGAGTGTGGAAGGTCGGTATTGTTGATGTGCTTGTATCCCCTTCGTTTCGAAACGAACGGGGCATGGAAAGGCCATGATCGGGCTGATCCCACGTTTTCCCCACCGTGACACCTACACAGTTTAACAGTAGCCGTGTAGGGCGTTCCACGGTCGAGATACTGACAGTTTAGTCTTGGGTCGGTGGGGATCTGCACGGTTGTGTGACAGACCACCCCCGTGACTGGCACGGTCGAGGATGGACTGTGCAGTCCCCTTCAACGGCTGGAGGCTAGCAGTTCTGTTTCCCCTCGTGCATTAAGTTGCCCATGGCTGGCCGTTCCATTCCCTCTGGCCTTCTGGTGGTCGGCCGATCGATAGTCCGTCCCGTGGCCTGGGGCGATTTGTAGAGCAGTTCATCCTTGACCACTCTATGCTTTGGGCGGTCCTACTCAGACCGTTCTGACCGGTTTGACCGAGCTACTGTAGTAGGTCGGTTCGTTTGAGCAGCCTCTCCCAGACCGTTCTGTTCCTCTGGGCAGTCCTCCTATAGACCGTTCAGTTCCCCTGAGCGGCCCCTTGGTGACCGTGCATTGGGTTTTGTCCGTTGTTGTGACCGTTGGTCTTGATGGCCTGTCTCGAGTCCGTCTGTCTGTGTATGAGTCTCGTTTGACTTATGTCAAACATTTAGGTCTGTTAGGGCGGTGTCTCTAGCAGTTCTTGCTTGGACTGCTAGTGTTCGTGTGGCAGGCCTATCTTAGACCATTTGGTGGTTTGACTAAGTAGGTTGGTTTGGGGGTTGACTTAGTGTAGCGGCCTTATCTTGACCACCATAGTTACCTCGCGGCCCAGTGTAAGACCGCCAGTGTTCTTGCCTCTGAGTGCATAACGGCTTCTTTCTTGACTGCTTGTGTTGCTTAGCGGCTGAGTGATGAATCGCTTATGCCCAGAGAGTAGTTACCGGCATTTTAGTTTCTGATTGTCTTGGCTTGACCTCGTGGTTCGCTCGCTATCCCGTGGATGTCTCCTGACGTCCTATGAGGGTTACGGCCACATTATAAGTAGCCAGGAGTGTTTATGTATTGCGTCATGTTCTGTGAGTCATTTCCTTTGGTGGTGTAATTTTCTCTGGCTTAGGATTAGACTGATTCGCGGTGTGTCTCCGCCGTTGCGTCTTGGCTGGCAACCAGTTGGGAGTCAGTGTGAATCTTGACTCGCTCAGCCCCCAACCGCCAGGCCATGCGGGCTCCCAAGATAAGGGCTTCGCACTCGGAGGCATTGTTTGATGCCTGGAAGTTGAACTTTAAGGCGTACTGCAGCTCTGCTCCTTCGGGGGACTTCAAGAGGATGCCGGCACCGCTCCCGGCCGAATTGGAGGATCCGTCGACGAACAGTTCCCAGGTTGGCCCGGGCGCGGACAGATCGAGATGGTGCTCTCTGCGATGAAGTCGGCGAGCACTTGTCCTTTGATAGCCGAGCGAGGCCGGTACGAGATATCGTAGGCCCCGAGCATAATGGCCCACTTGACGAGGTGTCTTGAGGCTTCAGGGTGAGCGAGGATCCTCTTCAGTGGTTCTCCGATCAGGACTATGATGGAGTGCCCTTGGAAGTAGGGTCGAAGGCGCTTGGCCGAGGTAACCAACGCTAGCACGAGTTTCTTGATTGCGGGGTACCTTCTTTCATCCTCGTTGAGCACCTTACTGGTGTAGTAGACCGGTCTATCGACTCCCAAATCATTTCTAACCAGGACTGAGCTAACTGTGGATGGGGTTGACAAGAGGTAGAGATGTAAGGCTTCACCTAGAACTGGCTTGGACAGCACCGGGGGTGAAGCCAGAAACTCCTTAAGCTCAACAAACACCTTTTGACATTCCTCATCCCATGCAAACGCAGTAGACGCCATTTTCGGTCCCCTCAATAATTTGAAGAAGGGTAGGCATCATTCAACAGCACGGGACAGGAATCGGTTGAGTGTAGCAATGTACCCGATAGGGCACTGAACGTCCTTGGTGCAGGTGGGTGGCCGCAAGTCCAGGATGGCCTGAACTTTGTCGGGGTTGGCCTCGATCCCACGCTGGGTCACCAAGAAGCCTAGGAATTTCCCAGACTTTACTCCAAAGGCACACTTGGCAGGGTTAAGCTTCATATTGTACCTCAGGAGACTGTCGAAGGTCTCAGCTAAGTTGGCAAAGTGGTCCTCGGCCTTGGGGGTCTTGACGAGCATGCCATCAATGTAGGCCTCGAGATTCCGGTCGAGCTGTCCCTCGAACATATGGTTGACTAGCCTCTGGTATGCAGCTCTGGCGTTCTTTAGCCCAAAGGGCATTCTGGTGTAGCAGTGTATGCTGAGGTCGGTGATGAAGGCTATCTTCTCGACATCTTCTGGGTCCATTCTGATTTGGTGTTAACCTGAATAGGCATCCAGGAAGCTAAGTATCTCATTGCCCGAGGTTGAATCAACTAGCTGGTCGATGCTCGACAACGGGTAGCAATCCTTCGGAGTAGCCTTGTTCATGTCGGTGAAGTCCACACACATTCTCCATTTTCCCGAAGCTTTAGGCACCAGGACGATGTTAGCCAGCCACGTTGGGTACAGGATTGATCTAAAGAGACTAGTTTTCCATCCCTTGGCGACTTGCTCCTCGATGATCATTTTCTTCTCCGACACGTGCTTCCTTCTACGTTATTGTACGGGCTTCACGGTCGGGTCGAGGTTGAGCTTATGCATTACCGTTTCCCCCGGTATCTCGGGGAGCTAATCATCAGACCATGCAAAGACTCAGATGTACCCGAAAAGGAAATCTCTGTATTGCTATTGAACCTCAGATGGTAGGTCGGCTCCAATCTTTACTCCTAGGGTTGGGTCATCATTTAGGAAAGTCGTTAGCAACTCACCGTCGGGCTCAGATGTTGCCCCCGGAGCTGCGAGGTCCCACCCCGGACCCTCACCACCATCATTGTGTTGCCTACGGGCACGAGTGTGCGCTTAGTGGGTGAGTCTGCTCGAGTGAAGCTACCGGTCCGTGAGTTACTTGCTTGCTAGGTCCGAGGGTCATTTGGTCGCTCCCTAGGTCGTTTCACATCAGGGCAGCCTAGTGCTTGTAGGCCAACTATTAGCCACTCAACCACCTCCTTCAAATGTAGATAAGTCAGTGTCAGCTGAGATTCTACTGCCCGGCACAGTATCACCAAATCCTGCCAAATGAAATCCTCTAATGATGTGAAGATAAGAGAGACTGTTAGAGTTACTTCAAAAGTGACTTCACTATCGATGGATGCCCATAAGCCAATGTCTGGCTCAGAAGAGGAAGATGGAACGACCGTTGGGGTTGATGGACCGAGCACTTCAACAACTTGTTCTTGAGCTGTTGTCCCTTCTTCTGTTGGACTCTCAAAAGTTGCTTCCTATGTAGGTGTTGGAGGTGTCAGAGGCTCTGATTCTATTGCTTACATGGATGGAGTTGTAAGCTCAAGCGTAGTGGTTAGTATGGCCGCTGGAATGAAGGTAGAACCTCTGGATGGATCCACTTCGACTCTCAACTCTGAAGCTTGCACAAGAGCAGAACTCTCCCCCAATGAGCTCAGCTCTAGTGATGACATTTCAGTCGTCGGTTGTATCCTTACTGGCATAGGACGACGTACAATAACCACCTCTTGAGGAGCTACGGTTTCAGGAGGTGGTATGTCTAAAGCCTCTGATCAAATAATGACATCTAAGACCAATATCAACAGATGATCAGTGGCGCCAAGCTCCTAGAACCAAAATTCCAATAAGCACCCGAGGTGACAAAATAAATGAAAGACTATGTGGCTCGGCAAAAGGGGTGGGTAGAACTTACCCTGACTGTGGAATCCATCTCCTCAAATGCCTGTACAGAGGACGATAATTCCACAGATGAGGCAATAAAAGGAGGGGTTATCTCCTCTTCCATGTCGATTCTAGTGAATTCCTCTTGCAATGTTCCCTCGAATGACAGTGCTAGCAACTTCAGAGGGCTAAATATCAGAGGACCACTCAGTAGCGCAGGAGGCGTCACTACCCCTTCGCTGACTGTCTCATATGGTTCCTCCTCACCCTCAAAAGAACCATAGTCAATTTTTTCGTCAGAAGGGGTAGTAGAGTAGCTAGAAGAGATGTCTACAGTAGGTTCGGGTTGGCTCGCTGCTTCTGCTACTTTTCGAGCTACTAAGCGTGCGGTTATATGCCGCAATGGGATAGTACCCTTCTTCAATATAGTCTTATGCCCTTCTTGTGGTAGAGGGACATCCATAGCCCGTGTCCTAACTTTAGCACTGACTACTTTGGTGATGTGAAACCACCTTGGGGGTGATAGTCACAAGACCGGAGGCCCCTCGGACCTAGCAAGAAAGCAAGCAACGGACCGTTATCTTCACTCGAGCGGGCTCACCCGCTAAGTGCACACTAGCACCCGTAGGTGAATCGGCGATGGGGTTGAGGGTCCGAAGTGGGACCTCACTGTTTCGGGGTTTGACTTAGCTAGGGATTGACTCCCTAAGGGTTTGGGATGCCCCAACCAATGGGCGGCCCACACGCCGAGGGCGTGGGTTGTAGGGTGCTCTCTCAACTTTCCCCGCGGTGGTCGCACAATTTGATTGAATTTGGGCCGGGCACTCACTCACCACCGACGGGCCGGAGTCTTCGCCGTCATCGCTACGCCCTCCCGTGGATCGAGAAGACCATGTTGCTGCCCTCTGCAACCAGCCTGCAGCAGAACTTGAGATTACAGAGACTACCCCGGTGTCCACGGTGCAAACTAGCTGAAGTTTTCTTCTATGGAGTCGTACACCATTGAGTCATCTTCGTAACAGAAGTGATCCCGTGGCAATCTGACCTCAGCACCATTCGCGCTGCCCATTCTCGTGCAACTGCGTCAAACTCAGGTCTGAACCTGAGCACCATCTGGTAGCACCTCCACCGCCCACCCCTATGCAATTCAGCCAAGGATCTCTTCACAAGAGTTATGCTCCTCCGAAGCACCGATGCACCAGAGGTGGTCCTGCCTGGTTTCAACATCGTCTCCATCCAGGGCGGCCATTCTCCCTTAGTTGCGCCAGACTCAGAGTCCCATATTTGCCCAGGACAGGCTACTGTCAAGTCAGCCCCGACACCCCCGCTTCCTCTCCATTTCAGGTCAGACAGTCTTCAGAAAAGTTGCAGCTTTTGATGATATGGAACTAATGCAAGTGGTCTCGTCCCTATCCAATGTCATCACTGGGAGTTTCCCCACAGCTACCTGCGACTGGTCCAACTATTCACCCAGAAACCTGATGCCGGCCGTTCCCGTGACCACATCCAGCGAGGTGATCAGATGGCTGCCATCTTCTGAGGGTTCGTAGACCTTCCTGTCAGCAATGTCCATGACTTGGTCCCGTCATGATTGGAGTTCCACAGCACCCATACCGGATGATGCACCATGATTGTGCCAACCAGTCCTGTGCGGCAGAACTGCACATGCCCACTGCTGCAGCCATCGTCTCCATCCAGTGACATCAGCTCAGCGCCAGACCTTCAGGCATCCTTCGTCATCCCTCGACCTTCGTTCAGGAGTTGGCTGCACCTCGATTGGACGTCCGAGCTTGGCGTATAGTCGATAGCTAGTTTCCCCTCCCTGTGATCCCCCCTCCTGAGCAAGGGTAGTGCATGTAATTGATTGCCCCCACCCCCGTGAAACCCCCCCTCCCAGCGTGGAGCATAGTACATGTATTAGCAGGGATCTTCGCAAGCTTCCTCGATGCAGCGTGTCTGTCGGGTGCGCACGCTCCCCGGCGCGCCCTCATCTCCGATCGGTGCCGGTATCTTCAGACTCGGCAAGGTATAGGTCTGACCCTTGCTTCTTGGCATTGCTTTCTTAGTATCTATTCAACGTTCATGCCGAAGGTGAGGAGAGCTCGTTCCAAATTTCCCGAACATTGAGTGCCGACAGTTGCCGTGTGAGAGAGTGTCATCATACCCACCCTCGGGCACTGGTTCTGCCTCGGCTGAGTCGGGTGACCTTCAGACCTTAGGTCTATCCTCCCCGTATGCTCTAAGCGGCTCCAACCGTGTTGGCTGCCCGTGGGTCACCGTCCAACCCTCCGTCGTCGGGTTACCCCCGAATCTGAGCGACGTGCGTGGTCAGTCCGCTATTGCTCGAGTCCTTGGTTCAAGTCGTGCTTGCTGTCACACAGGTCCTAGGGCGTCTGATAGCTCATCCCGCGTCACTTTATTGTTGTCGACCGACCTGGGAGAGGTGGAAGGGCATACCCGTTAAACAGTTTAAGCTAGTACCGTGGGCCCTCGGTCCGACCGTAGTGCTCTACGGGGAGGAAAATCTAGCTGGAGGCCTGGCCCTAGGCACGGGTCGGTGTGTGCACACGTGGTCAGAGGCGACCTGTGCAAATGAGCAAATAACAGAACAAAAGGGGAAATCTACGTAACTAAATGAGGAAAAAGGGGGAGAATTGCGAGATCACCCTAAATACATAAAAAGAAAGGAGAAATGACCAGCGAAGAAATATAATCAAGGGCCCCACTAATCATAATAATAAAATTCTACACCGCAGCTCCGCCTCTCCCCGTGACCCGGTGCTAAAGGAACAACAAGGCCGTCTTCACAGGTTGGATCTGGGTCTTGGGGGCTATCCCGAAATGACCATGACCCGACCTCATCTCGGGCCGACATTTTGATTAAGTCAGACACGTTTTTCGAGCTGGACTCTTTTCGAACCATCATTAAAATTGCCGCGCATTCGACAGACATTGGAATGGGTTTCTTTCAGTTTCCACCGCATTCGCGTCACGGACTCCCGTCCGAATACGAAAGGGTCAATGAATGACCGATAGGCCCAGCCGCCCGCGTCCCGACATAGGCTCGCGTGTGATTTTATTCCCGCTTCTTTCTTCCGCAATTAGTGTTACTTCTTTCAGTTGCAGGCCCCTAATTTCAGTAATTAATCAAGGGTGTTCCCTCATATGGGAGATGTAAATGACGTCGTGACCTTTATGGCTCGACGAGATTCAGTCCCGACCCGAACCACACAATCACCTGACGAAGTCAGATCGAGTGCACCATGGGCTTCCGTGAAGCCTGAACAAATTGTCACTTTGTGACTGGCACGCCCACGCACTTAACAAAACCTAATAAACCAAGTCAACAAAACAACGACAAAGAGGCCTGAACCTAATGAAAATAAGTGCATCTACACTTGGCTGTACTTCAGCACTCGTGTTTTGAGTCTCTGTGTTGTGTGAGCCTCCGCTAGTCGTAACCTTACAGCACGCTTCGGCGTGACGGCTCTTGTAGCGGGTCACTTTCCTGGTTGACAGTTCTTAGGCTAGTTCCGTGGGCCTCGGGTCCAACCGTAGCGTCCTTCGGAGGGGGAATGCTAGCTAGAGGCCTGGCTTTGGCAGTGGACCAGTGTGTGCACACATGGTCAAGGGCTTTGGACTTGCTTCGTTAGACATGACCCTGACTAGTCACTCGCGTTATGGTACTGTTCTAGTTTTTACAGTGTCTTTGTCTCGGCCTAGTCCTTGCGGTAAGGTACATGGACAAGACGCTAGTAGGCGCAGCATAAGATGTCAGTGGATGCAGCTGGCTATTCTTTTGGTGGTGAGGCACTCTAGTCATGTGGCACGTGACTCTTTGCGGTTTTCTTCACATTCTGCGCACGTCGTGACCTTTCCGGGTTAGCCTTCTCTCAGCTTTTCCCGAGGTCAGTGTCCTGTCGCATGCATGATGTTCTGGTCCTACGTGGGGCAGTGTGCACGACATTCTAGTCGTAGCATGTCTATGCCTGTCTAGGTCCTTTCTAGACTTTTGGTCTGGTCTCGTAGGCCTTGTCTTTAGCCTCGTGGTTGTCGACAGATCAGTAACTCCTGATCTTCCGAGTTTAGGGTTGACCCTCCTGCCGTTGCTTGGAGTGGTTCAGGGAGCCGAGGTTAGTTCGGTAGTCACGCCTATTCGGTACGCCTCTTTCCCTTTCCTTTTTAGCTCCCCCAGCTCTTAGCTTGCTCCCTACTCCTACATCCCCTTTCTTTACAGCTTTGTAGTTTAGTTTTTCTACTTTACTACTATTGTTACCTATTGTTTACCTACTATTTTAGCATGTTACTACGTGTTTTTCAGTAAATAATTTAATTTTCTTTTTTTATAAACCAAACCCCCCCTTCTCTCTCTCTCTCACTCTCTCTCTCTCTCGTTCCCTCTCGTTCTCTCTCCTAGATTTGGTGCGATCCCAAACGGCAGATTTGAAGTCGGCGGTTCGGTTCGCGACAGCATTTCGACGCGGTTTAGTCACCCTTGGTGCTCGATTTCGTCGATGGAGGTAGGGAGATGGTCCCTCTCTGTGTTCTGCACGTTTTCCCTATCTCTGTGCATAGTTTCGTGGCTGATCGGGGGAGATCGAGCTAGTTTAGCATAAACTGTAGTTTTTGGGGTTCGTAGGGTTGGCCGAAAAATGGCAACCATTCGCGATATAGTCAGTGTCAAACTGGCCGTTGGGATGTCAGGATCCCAACCCCACCAGTTTCGTGCCCGTTGGTTGCCATTTGGGGCCGGTAGGAGTCTGGGAACCCTGGTGACTCGATTTGGGTTGATTCGTAGGAATCGCCCGGATCTCGCGATTTAGAGTGTTTCGTGGCGTGCATGTGGTATTTTTGGAATCCTTGATGGATTTCCCACCGTTTGGATGTATGTCCCCTGCGCTACGGCGTGCATGGGGCGTGGAACGGGCCGATTGGACCGTTTCACTATTTTCACCGTCGGATTGGCATAACGGTCCTACCAGAGGCCGTTATGTGCATAACGGTTCCCCGATAGACCGTTATGCATCGTCCATGTATTTTTGTCTTTTGAGGTCTTGGAGCATAATGGACCAGGACTAGTCCGTTATGTGGAGCATAACGCCCCTATCCAGGTGCGTTATGGTCGGGTGGTTTTCGAGGACTGCCATGTCAGTCCCCTTGACGATTGTGCCTATCTCGAAGATCATGTCAGTCGGTTGACATAATGGACTTCTCCCCATGCGTTATGTTTAAGATAACGCCCAGGTGCAGATCCGTTATAGTCTGTTGACGGATGGTTTTGGCTGGGTATGGCGGTTGAGATAATGTGCCTCACCCTGTGCGTTTTGTGGCTATGACGGATGGGTTCCAGTCCGTTATGTGCCCTCGGTCTATGATTATGGGTTTTTGTGTCTGTTGGGTATAACGTGCCTATCCTTGTCCGTTATACTAGTATGATGTACCTGTTGTGGTCCGTTATACTTCGTGTTGTTAGTGCCTTGGGCTGTTGAGCATAACGCACATTCCCTGGGTGCATTATGTTGATATGACACCCCTACGCTGGCGCGTTATATCATCTGTATGTGGTTCTCGGTCTGGTTGGCATAACGCCCCTCCCGTGGTGCGTTATGTGGGTATAGCGCCCCTATGCTTGTGCGTTATAGTCCCGCTTGCCGTATTGACCGTTTGCTTGTGTTGTGTTGTGTTGTGTGTCCATTTGTCTTAGGTCCTTGTTTAGGGCAGTGTCTGTCAGTCGGTGGTTGTCTGGATTGGTTGGTTTAGGTGACTGGCTGCGGTCTTTTCCTAGACTACGACAGTGCCATAATGACTCAATCTAGAAGCTGCCATTGTCCGTGTCTCTGGTCGCGTAGCAGTTGTCCCTCGACTATTGGGTTTCCCCTAGCAGTTGACTGACAGGTTGCTCTGCCCAGAGTGTTGTTGTCGCCCACCACTCTTGTCCCTATTGGTGCTGTTTGTTTGTGCTACTGTAGCGGTGGATGTGTTAGTATGGTGGTGTCGTGTCTAGTTCCCATCAACCCGGGATTGCCTAGTGGTTGACAAGTAGTCTTGTCGCGTCATGGCATGGGGTAACCCAGATCCTTCTCAAGTCAGATTGCTGGTCTCCCTCGTCCTTACTCCTCTGACGGGACTTGGGAGCCTGGATGTCGAACCAGTGCTGGTGCTTTTGGGCCATTGCCGAAGTGTTCACCTGCTTAAGTTCTGCCTTGTCTTCCCGTGTTCGATGCAGGAGGCTAAAGCAGTTGGCGGTAGGGATCATCAGGACGATTCGTTCTGGGGATATAATGGGTTTGCCCCCATCCAGGCGATTCTGTAAGTCCCCGATAACAATGGTCTTGCCGGAGTTGCTGGTGATAGCAGTGGGTCGCTTGTCTTTACGGCTACAATGATGCTTCTTCTAGGGAGTCGAAGACGATTTCGCTCCAAGGTGGTAGGTCGAGAAAACCCAGCCTGCGGGTGCTAGTGGCACAAGGCCATTCATCGGGAATACCAGGACAGGCCCCCAAGATGCGAGGTCCGTAGTGAAGGCCAGCGGCCGGGAGGCTCGAGTGTAGGCCTTTGCCCAAGCCGACAGTAGCGTTGCGGATGCTCGCAGTGATATGCTTGCACCCGGAGTTGTCACTATAGGAGGTACCGGGATGCCGGTGACTCGAGGCCTTGAGCTTGAATTGGAAGCTGGCAGGACCTCCTGGCGTGACAGAGGGCGCTCAGTCCATACCGAGGTCATCGCGTCCCCCAAAGGCAGACACGCGCTGCGGATTGGCATTGTCAGGTTGCGGGAGGGATGCTCCCGAGGTAGAGCAGTGGGATCTGGGGCTTGACGGGGACCACTCGTACCAGACGTCATCCACGGGGAATCCCAGGGCTGTGCGTCTGGTCTAGATGCTAGGATGCCTCGTACGAGGGATTGGGGACCCGCGAGGCGGTCGCTCTTCTGGGGTTCGAGTCAGAAAGCCTGAACAGGGTGCTGGGGAGCCCTGCCCCCGGGCTAGGAGGCCCGTGCGGGGAGCTAGCTCAGTAGGAGCTCGGGGTTGACGACCCGAGCTGAGTGCTGAGAAGCCGAACACCCTGGGGTGGAGACCCACACTGGATGTCAACTTGGCTAGGGCTCGGGGTTGGAGACACGTGTGAATTGCAGGACTTGGGACCGGAATCCAGGACGCGAGGTTGGCGTTAGGAGCTGGTCGAGACTAGGCCTGGGGACTGATGTCTGCCTGGGCTGGGACTGGTCTGGAACCCCTACGGGCACCAATGGTAGGAGAGTCAAGCCTGACGCTTGGCCTGGCTGTCAGGACTAGTGGTTGGCGTGGCGCATTGATGGCGCCACGGGAGACAGGAACTGGCGGTGGCAGTGGAGCCACCACGAGGACCACACCCAAGAAGTAGGGTGATCCGATGACTGGGGCAAAGCTGTCGAAAGTGGTCGGCACTGCCAAGTAGCCCAATCGTGCATGGGTGGCGACGACGATGGGACCCTAGGTAACAGTCGCCATAGTTGGTGGAGTCCTGGATGAGTAGAGGCGACTACCACTGGCAGTCGTCAAACATGATTCCGCAACTGGGAGACGAACTGGAAGCCACTGGGAAGTGTGAACAAATGCTTTTCTACTACCTCTCCCGCAAGGACAGGAAAAGGGCACCTGGACTTCAGGGCTGACACGAGCTTTTGCTTTAGCAAAAAGAAGGAAGGCGGGAGAAGTCCCACCGGGCGTGCCATCCTTTTTGTTCCGCCCCGGGAGCTCGCCGGCGTGCGCGTGCGTGCCGATGGGCCCAGAGATCAGTGTGTGCAGTGATCGGAGTGAGCACTTGGTGAAGTAGTCGATGGCGATGATGACAAACTTTTTCTGGGCCTGAGCCATAGGGAACGGCCCAAGGATGTCGATCCCCCACCGAGCGAAAGGATAAGGCTCAGCTAGGGTGACGAGCTTTGTTGTCGGCTGATGGACCAAGTGGTCAAATCATTGGCATCGGTCACACTGCTGTACGTAGGCCGAGCAGTTGCGCTGTAGAGTGGGCCACCAGTAACCCTGTTGAAGCATGATCCTGGCGAGCGACCTTCCTCCTTGGTGCACCCCGTATAAGCCTTCATGGACCTCTTGAATCGCTCGCCTGGCTTCGTCAGTATTGATGCATTTTAGAAGAGGACCGGAGAAGGATCTTCGGTAGAGAGTGCCATCCAATATGACAAATCACCGAGCTTGGTATTTCAATCTTCGGGCCTCCCGATGGTCGGGGGGCTCTTGAGAATCCTGGAGCCACGACAGATAGGGGGTACGCCAGTCGCTCGGGGAGGCCGAGTCAACGGCCATGAGCTCTGAATCGATGCTTGATCGCTCGAGCTCTTCGAGAAGGACCGAGCGAGTACCCTCGGGGTCAAGAGAGGAAGCCAGTCGAGAGAGGACATCCGCTCGGGAATTTTCCTCCCAAGCTATTTGGACTACCTCAAAACCCTCGAACTGTTGTGCTACGGCTTTGACCAACCGGAGGTATTTGACCATTGGTTCTTCTTGAGTCTCGTAGTCACCGTTGACTTGGCTGGCGACCAGTTGGGAGTCAGTGTGAATCTTGACTCGCTTAGCCCCCAACCGCCGGGCTATGTGGGCTCCCGAGATAAGGGCTTCGTACTCGGAGGCGTTGTTTCATACCTGAAAGTTGAACTTTAAGGCGTACTACAGCTCTGCTCCTTTGGGGGACTTCAAGAGGATACCGGCACCGCTCCCGACCGAATTGGAGGATCCGTCGACGAATAATTCCCAGGTTGGCTTGGGTGCGGATGGAGATTTCTCTTCAGTCGGGATGGTGCTCTCTGCGATGAAGTCGGTGAGTGCTTGTCCTTTGATAGCTGAGTGAGGTTGGTACGAGATATCGTAGGCCCCAAGCATAATGGCCCACTTGACGAGGCATCCTAAGGCTTCAGGGTGAGCGAGGATCCTCTTCAGTGGTTCACTGTTCAGGACTATGATGGAGTGCCCTTAGCTGAAGGCGCTTGGCCAAGGTAACCAACGCTAGCACGAGTTTCTCAGTTACGAGGTACCTTCTTTCAGCCTCGTTGAGCCCCTTACTGGTGTAGTAGACCGATCTCTCGACTCCTGAATCATTTCTGACCAGGACCGAGCTAATTGTGGATGGGGTTGCGGAGAGGTAGAGATGTAAGGCTTCACCTAGATCTGGCTTCGACAGCACCGGGGGCGAAGCCAAAAACTCTTTAAGCTCAGCAAATGCCTTTTGACATTCCTCGTCCCATGCGAATGCAGTAGACGCCATTTTCGGTCCCCTCAATAATTTGAAGAAGGGTAGGCATTGTTCGGCCGCACGGGGCAAGAATCAGTTGAGTGCAGCAATGCACCCGGTAAGGCATTGAACGTCCTTGGTGCAGGTGGGTGGCCGCATGTCTAGGATGGCCTGGACTTTGTCGGGGTTGGCCTTGATCCCATGCTGGGTCACCAGGAAGCCCAGGAATTTCCTGGACTTTACTCCGAAGGCACACTTGGTGGGGTTAAGCTTCATATTGTACCTCAGGAGAGTGTCGAAGGTCTCAGCTATTATTACCGACACACCGGCCCGTGACCCCACCCCCAAGTTAGTGCTAGTCAGTTATGAGCCAGACCAAGAACTGGCCCAGGAGTTCTGACGCGGGACGAACCCGGTCGAGACACTAGGACCTAAGCCAGCAAGCAACAAGCACAATCGTCTAGTTGACAAGGCAAACACTCACGCGCGTTGCGGACTCCACTCGAGACTCGTAGTGACAGATCGGTGAGCTGTGGCTCGCGAGAGGGTCGGACACGGTCCGAGTAGCGAGGAGAGTGGTAGTGAACCACCCAGGGAACAAGGTCGTGGGCACTGGATTCAACTAGGTGGACCGATACCGAGGGGGTCGGTTCAAATGGTCACTCTCTCACCGGCAGCAAGTACTCTCAAAAAAGTAGAAGTTTGGATTGGGCACTCTTCTCACGGGCACTGCAGTTGGAACTAATACTAAGCAAGCAAATTGGAGTAGCAGCCGCATGTACCTAGCCCGTCCGAAGGACCGGCTCCGGTCAAAGATGAGGGCGAATCGGAGAGCGTGCGCACTCGACGGACACGCTACGTCGAGGAAGCTCGGTGATGATCCCTGCTATTACAATTACTACACTCCACACAGGGAGGGGATGACGGGGATGGGCAAACCATTACATGCACTACCCTCGTGCAGGAGGGGGGAACAAGGGGAGGGGAAACTAAACTGCCAATCTGCGCTTGCTTGTTCCATAGCGTAGGCCTAGCTCCGACGTCCAATCGTGGTGCTGTCAATGCCTGGATGAAGCCTGGGGGATGCCGAAGGATGCCTGAAAGTCTGACATTGAGCCGATGTCACTGGAAGGTGGAGGAGGTCGCAGCCGATGGCCTACATAGTTCTACCTCGTAGGACTAGATGGCACGGTCGTGATGCATTGACAGGTACGCTCGCTGTAGAACTCCAAAAGTGACAGGACCAACTCGTGGGTGTAGCAGACAGAGAGCACTACGATCCCTCAAAAGCAAGTAGCCGTAAGATCACCTCGCCGGTCGTGGTCACCGAAATGGTCGGCGTCAAGTTCCTAGGTGAACAGCAGGATAGGTTGACGATGGCCATGGTGGAATCTTCTGTGTTGATGTAGGAACAAGACAAAACCACTTGGTTTGACTTCATATCGTCGAAAGTCACAACTTTATAGAAGACTGCTTATCCTGAAACTGAGTGGAGGATGGAGTACGGGGTTGACTAGGTGGCAGTCTATCCTGGGTGAATAGAGAGTTATAGATCTCGCATGATCGAGGAAAAATGGATGCCCCAGGTGGAGGCATTGTTGAAAGAAGGTAGGACCACTCTGGTTCGTCGGCGCCTCCAAGAGGAAGAACTCTCATGAAGGGAGTTCTGGCCGATTCGCACAGGGGAAGTCGATGTCGACATTGCCAAGTGGCACTCAGAAATAGGTGTGGTTTGGGTGCAGTTGCACGGAAACGTCTGTCGCGGTTGATGCCGTTGATGAAAGGAGACGGGACCACTTCTGGAGTGTCACAGACTCGAAGGAGGATGACTTTGTAGAAGACACCTCGAGCCGAATCTCACCGTGGATGCCGCTATAGGGTCTGCTAGATGAACCTCTGATGCTGACTGGTAGCAGATTGAAGCTTCTCACTCCACTGGGAAAGGAGCGACGACAAGGTGACTCCGGGGATTACTGTGGGCGCACTGAGCAGAGGGGAGGAGAATGTGGGTTGTAGAGGGAGAGGGAGCTGGGGCGTGGGGTGCTGGTGACTTACAAATATAAATGAAGCCAGTCTGGTAGCACAGATCATAGTGCCAAAGGCCATATCAGTGGGAAACCAGAGTCACCGAACTAAAGGCATGGACGCGTCGAAATTGGTCGATGAGTGGCCCAAAGGCTTTCCCGATGCTTCTCATGGTGACCTCACATGGCCACGGTGAGATGAAAGATCGAGTTGAGTCACGAAGACAGTCTGAGACCCGCGAGCCAACTCCTACTCAAATAAGCATGACGAGAGGTTAATTTAGCGCGCCCCTAAACCGGCGCGCCCCTGTAGCCACCAGCGCCCTTCAAACCTGGCGTGCAAAGAAGATAGGGCTCTTAACTAGCGCGCCCACCCCCGCGCCGGGTGAGGCCACTCCAGTTAAAGGCTATAAAAGGAGGTCTTTCGATGAAGAAAAAAAAAGGACAAAGGAGGATTGGGGAAAAAGAAACCCTACTGAGTGAAGAGTTCCCAGTGTGATCGTCCACCATTCTTCTGTAGTAGAGAGAGGCCCAAAGGGAGAGGGAAGGTGACCAACGATGATACTCTATTTTCCCTTCATGAAACAGAGGTGGGTTCTGTGCAGGTTCTAGCTATTTTCCATCTCGCTTCTTCCTCTTAATCTCCCATGGATTGTAATGTATATGAGCCATGATATGAGCCCAGGGTCTTCGTTGCCCGAGCAGATGTATCCCCACCGTGTTTCTTTAATTTTTCTTGCCTCTGGGTGTAACCTTATGAGTTTGTGATATATTGTCGCCAGTCTATGAGTGACAATGTCGGACCATTTCCATGAATATACATATCATCTTTACTCTTTCTCTGAAGGATGAATGGCATTTTGGTTGCAATTGTCTCTACACATCATATTGATTTTTCCTTCTTCTCCGTCGCATTTCCTTTCATATTACTTGCGTGCTGCCGTTTGATTTTCTCCATCGACACGAAATATGCCCTTGGTTACCCGAGGGCCACATTAATGTTACTCCCCTTCCCGGGATCTTTTCAGTGAGCTGACTGTCCTGAGCTCCCCATGGTTCCTCCGTTCACACTTATGGATTGCAGGGAACATGGCCGTTCCTATAATTTAGGCGCATCATCCTTTAGCATAATCATCTCCCTGTATTTTAGCCATTAACTGTTCGAGCTTTTGCCTTTTACAATTCCCGTAGCTTATATGCTCGTAACTAATCTCTAAATGCTAACCAGCTAACCCTTCTTATGCCCGACCTATCATCGATGGCTTAACGATGGCATGGTGTACCTATGCACTTTCTTCTGCCCTAAGAAGATTAGGGTGAGGGCCTATCGAATGTGGCCCATCCCTCGCTTTCTATCGAATGGGTGATACCATAATATTACCATAGATATCGGGTCTCTCTCAATGATGTCAGTCCATTAACCGAGGAGGGGAAATATCCCTCATCATCGCTTTTACTATCAGTTTCATTTTGAATCACCAGAAGGCCATAGGGTCTCGTCCTCCTGTGGTGTGGAGCTTCATGAGCCATTAAGGGTGAACATCAACGGGTCTTCAGATCCAACACCAAATCCACATTCCTGTGGGGAATTATGGTGGCCACGGGTCATGGAACTGTTGTGTATATGTTGTTTAGCCCTGATGCTAGCAACATATATTGTTCTGTTTTGATGATAGCAACAAAGCACTTCTTGTCACCATGAGCCTGTTAACATGCTGTGTCTGATTGCATTGTATTCAGGTCACATTGTGCTTGCTTGTATTTCTCCCTAGATTCAAGATGCCGCCTCGTAGGCGAAGAGCCCCAGTTCCTCGGGATGAGGCTAGTGCTTCACCTGCTCCTGCTGTACCGGTTCCTGCCCAGGCTGCACCTGTTACTATTCTGCCTACGGAGTTGCCCGGTGGTCGTGGACGAGCGCTGAAAGAATTTTTGCTGTTCCATCCACCGACGTTCGAGGGTCAATCGGACCCGGAGGCAGCAAGGGAGTGGTTGGATGCCACTCAATGCGTCTTCCAATGCATAGAGTGCGCTGAGGATGAAAGGGTTATGTTGGCTTCTTATCAGCTTCAAGGTACCGCATGCACGTGGTGGACCACGGAGTGGGAGGTTGCCTTCCGTTCCCATCCACTTCGACAGATCACCTGGGCGGAGTTTGTTGCTGCATTCGAACGTGCCTATACTCCATCCTGCCTAAAGTTAGCCAAGATGTACCAGTTTCTAGAGCTGATGCAGGGCGAGATGTCAATGCTGCAATACCGAGACAAGTTCATTAAGTTGGGCCGGTATGCACCCCACATTTTTACTGATGAGACCATGAGGACTCAGCAGTTTCTGCGCAGACTAAAAGCAGAATTGAGCCTGCCGTTGTTCGGTACCCATGTAGTTAAGTTAGATTCTGCATACCAAGCCGTCGTTGCGCTAGAGTTAGAGTTGGCGAGGACTCGAGGACTTCCTCAGACTGGGATGGTTCAGTCAGCCGTGCAGCATCAATCGCTCCACCAGTCGCCTGTTCCAGGAGCTTCTCCCACTTTCTCTGCTACCAGTGGTACTTCCTTCCCGCAATCTCAAGGCAACGGATTCCGATTTAAAAAGTCCAAGAAAAAGAGGTTCGATCAGTCAGCGTTTTCTAATCCGAGTCAGTAGTCTGTTTCCTCTGTTCGACCGCATCAGGATTTTTCTTCTCACCCGAGGTTGTTTTCCAAGTGTGGTGGCAGTCATCCGGGCGTGCTGTGTTCTTTACCGATGGTCTGCTATCGCTGTGATCAGTCGGGGCACATCTCCCAAAACTTTCCGTTAAGGCTGCAGACGATGTAATTCTCGCAGACTTTCCAGTCGCAGCAGCTGTAGTTTCATCTTCCTCCATCGCCTCAACCTCAACCGTTCCACCTACTAGTTGCCGCTCCTTCCCAACAGTCATCTACAGCTAGCTGTCCGTCGAGAGCCAAGGTTACTCACATCACTCGTACGGAGGCGTTGGCATCAAATCTAATCGAAGGTACAATTTTGATTTATGATCGCTCAGTGCGTGTTCTTTTCGATTCGGGTGTGACCCATTCTTTTGTCTCCGAGGATTTTATTACTCGTATCGAAAGGTCGGTGAATGAAATTTCCTATGAGATGCTTGTAGAGTTGCCGTCTGGCGATTACATGTCCACTCCTCTGTGCCTAGAAAATTCTCTGATTCTAGTCAGTGGTCAGAAACTGCCAGCGAGGCTTTACGCATTACAGTTGGCCGACTACGACGTGATTCTAGGTATGGATTGGCTGGAACTTTATGGTGCCGTGATTGACTGCCGTCTCAAGCGAGTTTATTTCATGCCACGCGAAAAGTCAGCCTTCTATTTCCAAGGTATCTGTTTCTGTTGCGTTCAGTTGTCTTTTCTGTCGGTAGGATCTGTCGTGTTGTCAATTTCCTCCTTATCCTTTCGTCTAATTTCGAGGACTAAATTTCTTTTAGGGGGGAGGGACTGTAACACCCGTAGTTTTAGCGGATCCTTAGTGGTTAATGGGCATATTAACAATTTTAATTTTAAAAAGGTTAAAATATAATTAAGGTTATATTTTAAAAAAATAAGAAAATCAAATTTTTATAAAGATCTCAACCCACTCTCTCTCTCCTCACTCTCGAATCTCACTCTCTCTCTCTCTCCATCTCACGCTCTCTCTCTCTCCCCTACATTCTCTCTCCTCCACACCCCCATTCCCTCGGTTCGTGGTCCAAACGGGCCCCAGTCGACGCTTGGGAGGTACCGATAGGATGGGCTCGACGCGAGGATCGTGCCAGTACCTTTCTTCCCTCGGATCGTGGACCGTATAGACACGTGCGAGCGATTTGACGGCATGGCCCCCGTCACCCGATCGACACCGATCGCAGTCTTCGCCACGCAAAAGGTAGGGGATCGGACTCCTCATCTAGCCAGGAATCCATTGACCCCCTCTGCGTCGCCATCCGTCGCCATCTTTCTCATTTTCTGTGCAAATCTCTTTTTGGATGATTTTGGGGTTAATTCTCAGTTTGCGTGCCTCTCTCATTTTCTAGTCCAGACGGCTGCTGATCGAAGCCGGAGAGGTACCATTGGATTGGTTGCGTCGCGAGGATCGCGTTGACGCCCACCATTCCTCAATTCGCGGAACGTGGAGTCGAGCCGGGCTGGGAGGCACCGTTTCTCCCTCACGTCGGTTCACCACTGTATCGTCATTTTTGTCAAATTCTAGGTAGGGGGATGGATACCTTATCTCGCTAGGACACCGCCAGTACCACTTGCGCCATGGTCTGACGTCCTCTGCATCGTATTTCGTACACTTTTCTGTTTAGTGTATTTTAGTCTATCTAATGTTGAAATTATCATTTAATTGTTGAAATATATTCCATGGGCATCGTATTTCATTTCTAGTGGCATGCCTAGGCTGGTATGATCGGTATGGGTTGGCAGGTTCAGCAGGTTTTGTATTCCGCCGTGTCCCCCGTCAATTTTGATCGACCGGGAGGGGTTTCCGATTCCGAACTCCGGAATCACGAAACCCAGGTGATATAACGCGCCTACCCCGAGGCGTTATGGTCATTTAACGTGCATGCCCCGGTGCATTATGTGGTCCGTGTTCTGAGTTTTCTGTGAATTTTCATGTTTGGGTAGCTTTAACGCGCCTTCCCTGGTGCGTTATGCTCCATGTGTATTGAGTTAAAGGTCTGTTACCTTTAACGCCCCTATCCCTATACGTTATGTCCAATATGACGCCCCTGCTGAGGTGCGCTATATCCCGTGTTTCCTATGAAGTTTAACCGTTCTGGAAGGCATAACGGCTCATAGGAGGTGCGTTATGCCCATTATAACACCCCACCCTTGGTCCGTTATAGTCCTCGTCTGTTGCGTTATGTGCCTGGTGACTTTAACGCGCATGTTCCCATGCATTATAGTCATGTAGTGCGCCTTCCCTGGTGCATTACAGTATGATGTTTCTATGGATTTCCAGAGTTCTGTGAAGCATAGCGGTCCTTCCCCGGTCCGTTATGGTGTGTAACGGGGCAGTTCCAGTCCGTTATACACCTGGAGATTTCAAAAGCTTGCATGTATAATTTCTATGCAACTCATGTTCCATGCGCGCCATGTTTAAAATATTTTATATACTGTGGCATTCTTTTACATCCCATAAGAGTAGCTTTCTCTCTCCTTGTGATGGAACCACTAGTCGTAGCCCGACGACGTCCGTGTCGGCCCACCCGGGAGAGGTGGCGGGGTATTCCCTATTACAGCCCTCCCCTCTTAAACAAATTTCATCCTCAAAATTTAAAAATAAAGTACAGGGGGAAAAAGAAGGAAAACTCACTCGAATAGGTACGGGAACTGCTGACGCATCTCGTCCTCACGCTCCCAAGAAGCCTCGCCGCCAGAGTGCCGCTGCCACACCACCTTAACCAGGGGAATCACCTTGTTCCGCAGGTGCTGCTCTCGCCGATCCTCAATACGGATGGGGAACTCCAGAAGAGATAGATCAGGAGTCACCTCGGGCCAAACAGAATCCTCCAAAACATGAGAGTCATCGGGCATATACTTCCGCAACATCGAGACGTGGAACACGTCATGCACTGACGCCAACTTAGGGGGTAACTGCAACCGATAAGCAACCACACCAATGTGCTCCATGATGAAAAAAGGACCAACATAGCGGGGACTCAACTTCCCACGCCGGCCAAAGTGCATCACCCCCTTCATCGGAGAAACTCTCAAGAATACTCAATTGCCAATGGTGAAATTGAGGGGCTGTCTCCTCCGGTTGGCATAGCTCTTCTGTCGACTCTAGGCCGCCAACATGCTCTGACGGACCAAGTGCACCACATTCACGCACTGCTGCACCAGCTCCGGTCCCGTCATAACATACTCACCAACCTCAAACCAATCAAGTGGAGTCCGACATGGTCGCCCATACAATGCCTCATAGGGAGCCATCCCCATGCTCGAATGACATCCGTTGTTGTAGGCAAACTCTACCAAGGGTAGGTGGTGAATCCAACTCCCCTGCCACTCTAGGAAACATGACCTCAGCATGTCTTCAAACATCTGGATGGTCCTCTCTGACTGACCGTCTGACTGAGGATGATAAGCTGAGCTAAAAGCTAACTCAGTGCCTAGAGCTCTCTGGAAACTCCTCTAGAATCCAGAAGTGAAACACGGATCTCAATCTGACACAATGGAACTGGGAATTCCATGCAAAGGTACGATCTGCTCCACATACAAACGTGCCAACTTGGGTACACTCCAGCTGACTCTGATCGGTAACAATCGAGCCGTCTTCGTCAACCTATCCACCAGCAACCAAATGCTATCATGCCCACTCGGAGTCCTCGGCAATCCCACCACAGAATCTGTGGTCACGTGGTCCCATTTCCACGTGGGAACCTCCAAGGAATGAAGCATACTGCCCAGTCGCTAGTGCTCTGCCTTCACCTGCTGACAGGTCAGGCACCTGGCCATGAGCTCAGCAACATCTCTCTTTATACCTGGCCACTAGAACTGTCTCCTCAAGTTTCGATACATCTTCGTCGCACCTGGGTGTACGGTGTAACTGCTCCCATGAGCCTCTAGTAACACCGCACGCCTCACCTGCTCCTCGGCTGGGACGTACAGCCTACCTCAAAATCTCACAGCGTCATCCTCGCCGAGCTCCACATCGGCCATAGCCAAAATTCAGGGCAACTCAGGGTCTGCATGCTGAGCCTCTGTCACCTGACGATGGACTGGAGTGACAGTCAAGCTCACAAGCACCGCTGACCCTAGCTCTTGGGGAACCTTAAGCCTAAATGTCACCACTGGCACTTGTTCCTAGAGCCTCCACTTCCTCAACATCATCGTACTGACCATGACCTTGCGGCTCAAGGCATCGACAACGACATTCATCCTGCCTGACTAATAAGACAGGGTGAAGTCATAATCCTTCATATACTCCATCCATCGCCTCTGCCTGAGGTTAAGGTCCTTCTGAGTGACTCCCCGCTTCATCAAGGTATGCGATCTTTCCTTGTCTTTTGAGGAATTCTTCCTCTGGCGATCACACTTCCTTTTTTAGCATCTCATGCTTAGTGTTTTTAGTCCCTTCTTCTTTGTCTTTTATTTCCGCTTTTGATGTCATCTATAAGTGAGTGACACGGTTCACAGATACCAAAATTGAAAGTTCTGTCCTCACAAGGATCAGGGCTCGGACTATAGGAATAATGATCTGATCATGTGAAATCCAATAGAAACTAGGTGAAATTGGCATCTCAATAGTGAGGCGTTGATTCAAGAATTGACGTCTGGAAGCCAGTTGCTATTTACAAAATAGCGTCTGGTCAATAGTCGCGGTTCAAATGAGTTAACGAAACTCCATCTGTATAGACAGGTGAGTTCCCGAGAGGTCGGTTAATCACATTTCTCTAGAGTGACGTGACTTAAAGGTGTTTAAAATTTTTTATGGTACAACCAGCCCAATGATCAAAGAGGGAATCTTTCAATGTTGAGGTCTTACGAAGGTCTTGGTGAAAGAGATTCTGGTCTGACGAGACGAATTCCCGATGGAGAGTCCTTCTTCCTCCAAGAAAGATGTAATCACAGAAAACTTCAAGAAATAGGAACCATGTTACGGAAGTGTGACATGAGTGCCAAGATGTTCGTGTTACTAAATCAAAACATGGTGATAAGAAAGTGCAGGAAACCACATCTGGATCAGTCGTCCCTAAATAAATCAGCGCCTTACTAATCAAATGTGAATCAGCAACTGGTTAGTTTAAAATAGAATTGACTTCTCAGTGGAAAGCCACTATTTATAAAATAACATCCTTCTGTAAAGACTGGATCAAATATAGTATGCAAGTATTCAAGCGAATAAAAAATAACTAATTAAGATATAATCCAGATCATGATGGTATTATCAAGAGAAGATAAATCAGAAAATAGTTATGCTTTTAGATCATGGGGATTCCACGTTTAAATCTTAACAATTTACAGATTTAGTATTTGAGAAAATACTATTTAAAGAAAGTGATCAGCAAGTTATTACGGGTAACATGCTTACACATAAAATAGCGTCTTTTCAGATAGACCTTAATAAGGAGATAACGTCTAGGTGCGCAGTTGCCACTTCTGAAATTGACACCTTCTATTTAAATAGAGTTTTCTCGGTCAGACGCCGTTTAAATCAATTAAACAAATTCTAGAAAACTTATATGAACAGTTCACAGACACATTCTAGATCAAAATACTCGATGCATACTTGATCAAAATCGATGTTCTTAGCATGGAAATGAAGAATACATGCTACTCTTAACTACCACGATGATTAATTTAATTTTTGTCTGAAAAAACACTTACCGTAGGGAGAGAAAATGATAAAGATGAAAACAAGGCCCAACACTGTTCACGAATAGCATGATGCTCTCCCCTTCACGCATGAACTATGACGAACAGCATGCACTTGCCCTTGAATCCCAACAATAGGGTTTTGCTGGGCTCAGAGTTATTATTTATAGACAATCTAATCCTAAGGGGTCGTTTGGTATCGAAATATGGCAAGGATATCCCCGATATATCCCCATTCACCATTTGGTAGAGCCCAAAAATGCGGGGATATGCTGGGCTAAGGAAAATGGGGTTATGACGCGGGACGAGCGATAAGACGCCCTAGGACCTGTGTGACAGCAAGCACGACTTGAATCACGGACCCGAGCACTAGCGGACTGACCACGCACGTAATCTCTGACTCAAGAAAATAAAATTACATAGTGGACTAGAAAATAGACAAAACTATAAACTCTCGACACACGGACGGCTCTAGATATCACTCATGCTCTTCCCCATCCATGCTAAGTTCTTCTTCATCGGACTTACCTGAAAAAGGAGGGGAAAAACTATACCTAGACATTTTTCACAGGAAAAATTTGAACTATTCAACCCAGTACCCTTTTTTAATTTTTTATATTATTTTCTTAACCTCTCATGTGACTCTAATAAATCAGCATATGCATCCTCCTAGTCATCTATAGTATAGCTCTCAAAGGGATTTACCTAGCTGTCATTCTCACTCTCTTGACTACTTTGATTGCTTCCATTTGTCATCATGCAGCTGTCCTCCCCTCTCCTGTGGGCTAACTTCAGCTTGTCCAGAATGTCCTTAGTAGACCTGCAATCATGAAAGCATGAGTGGAAAGGCCTTGTTAGCTGATGTCTTCATTAGTTCCATGACTTTCTAATTTTCTCCATACTTCGATCTGTGACTGTCAGTCCATTTGGACTTTTTCTTTGGTAATCTATGAGGACCTTGTGAAATTAACTTCCACAGATCAAGATCAATCAGTTTAACATAGCTTTGCAGACTACTAAACCACAAATTAAGGTTAGAGCCATCAAAAATCGGGGGCTGAGCCATGGAAATCAGTTCAAGAGTAATTCACGCAATATACTAAGCACAACTAGAAATGCACCTAAGATAAGATAGCAAGATCCTCTATAGATAGTTGGATCTGGAAGGTCAGAGACCTGCTCTGATACCACTTGTTGGGGTGCTAGGCTCAGAATCAGAAGGGGGGGTGAATGAATCCCCGTTCAAAAACTATTCCAGAATTAAAATCTAGGTTAGCCCAAACAAAATGAATGCTCTTCAGAGACAAGAGAATAATGATCAAATAGCAAATGCAAAGTTAATAGCTCATGCTAAATTGCAGCTCTACCAGACACAATATCAAATGCCAAGCAAGCATACAAACTGACATATCACAGAGCACACTAGCAGACCTTCAAGCACCGAATAGCTCTCTATCTCCGCAGATAAGAACTACACAGACCAGGCTCACTTAGCAATACATATAATGATATAGGGAACTTCAAATAGAAACAAGGGTGCTCAAACAACCTGTGAAGGAGGTAGAAGCCAAGGAGCAAACACACAAGGCAACCCATGGCACAGTAGATTTTTAGGTGGTTCAGCCAGACACCAGTCTGCCTACATCCACCCCTCACTCCAAACCGGAGTGAGGCTTCCCTTGCCAAAGCAAGAAGCAAACTCGGCCAGCAACAATCGTTACCTTACAACTTGACCCAGAGGAACACTCTCCTCTCTTCCTCCAACCCGGAGGGGAACCACTAGTGACACCCCATCACTAGCAACTGGAGACACAGTCTCCCTTCCTCCAAACTGGAGGGTAATACCGTGAGTGACACCTAGCCACTCACAACCGGAGACCCAAGTCTCCCTTCCCCTGAAACCCAGAGGGAAACCACAAGTGACACCCCACCACTTGCAAACCGGAGATAATCTCCCTTCTCCTGAGTCCATAGGAGGAACCCCGACCTCAAACCAAAGGATCGGAAAGCACTAATGGAGAATGTGAAGAACAAATGAAAGAAAAAAAGAGAAACAAGAACAAATGTAGCTCCGTAGGAGCATCTTGGCTTGGATCTGATCCAGAGGCCAATACAACTCTGATCTTCAGGAGAGAGAGAAATATCAAGAGAGAGAGAGTGGACAAGTAATTGTAGCCAAAATTTTCATTCAATATTCATTTGCCTAAAAATGGAGAGAGTGGGTCCTATTTATAGGGATTCCATAATTTACAATAAGTCCCTAGATTTTGGGACAAAGATAAATAACCAAGGGGGGTAGGGGGCGCCCTTGGGCCTGGCCCAATGAATTGGGCCCAATAGCCTACTTGATTGACCCTATGACTCAAGACTTAGGTAAATAACCCTTATACGTAGGTACTGGACTCAAATAAAAGAAAAATTACATAGTTATGACTCAAATAAAATATAAAAATTACATGACTCGACTCAGAAAAATGTGAGGAATATAATGGAACCATGCTGGTGAGCCACCGGGGCTATGAGAAAAAATGAAGGGCGAGAGATGCCCCCATCAGGCCGGCTTGTCCGCTGGCCTTTTGTCGGAACTACTTGTCCCGACTCCCTTGCTGGCTTTAGTGGCGGGGGTGAATTCGATGATGTTCACCTCCTTGCTGGACTAGAGTTCTCGCGCTTGCTTACCTTTTACTGAGCTGTAGCTCAGGTTGTCGGCGAAGAACATTTCTATTTCAGCGACTGCCAAATTGAGCTGGTCAAAGCCCTTGACGTTGGTGCCGAGAAGCTTTTTGCTAACCTTGGCCATAAAGCCTCGGCGACAGATAGTGATGGCATCCTCTTGGACTGGTGGATTGACACACCTCATGCTGAGGTCTCACCATTTCTTGATGAAGTCGAGGGCGCTCTCACCTTTCTTTTGTCGGAGAGAGCAGAGCTCAGCTAAGGAGACCTTTCACTCAGCCGTTTGGAAATAGTCGAGGAACTTCTTCTGGAGATCTGCCCAATCAATGACTGAGTTGGGCTTCAGGCGAGAATACCACTGGAAGGCCGTTCCCGTAAGGGAAGTGGCAAAATAGTAGAGGAGGTAAGACTCATCCAACGCGAGCTCGACCATGGCCATAATATAGTAGGCCAAGTATTCATGCAGAGATCCCTGACCGTCAAATTTTTGCAACTTCGGCAGCTTGGCATACTCTGGAGGGAGCTTCTTGAGTTGGTGATACAGCGGGTAGGGGATGCTGTAGAGGTCCACACCCGCAATCCCTTCTCTGAACTGAGCGAGCTTAGTCTCGACGATCCGCTCGATCATCTGGCACTGTGCCATGAGGTTTTCTGGCATCGACGTGTTGGATGGTCGTGGTTGAGCTTCAGCCAAGGGCATACCGAACCCAGTTACTATAGGGGTTCAGACTGTTGTCGCTGAGGTGTTGGCCCCGTTTTGCCCACCTGGCAGGACCGGTCTCTCCGTCGAAGGCCCAGTAGGCGGCTGAGGGTGGAGGTCACACTCCTGTAACAGGTCTTGTAGGAGGGCCTTCAAGTGCTAGTTCTCTTTCAGAAGAATCTCAAGAGTCACCTCTTGGACTTCATTGGCTAGGGGGTCATTGTTGTCCAGTTTTGCATTGGCGGGGGTGGCTCGATCCTCGACAGGAACTTCCTCTACTCGCATCGATGCCTGAGGTCCGGCAGAAGTGCCGATGAGACCGATCAGAGTCGACTGCTGGGTCAGGTGACGTGACCTCCTGAGGTGGGATATAGGCTGGTTTAGGTCATCAGTCTGAACCTCAGGCTAGTGCCTGGTGGTATAGCACGCGAACACCTTGACTGCGTCACTGAGGAGCTGGACCGTCTATTTTTTCTGGGAGTGCCTCTTGGGGTAGAATCATGCTAGGGGTCCCAGGGGAGCTTCCCCCTTGATTTCCCCCTCTCCCATGGAGGTATGGGGGCATGGTTGATATTTTTGGGTCTTGTTCACCATTTCACCATCGGAGCGCTGTGGTGGTCACTCCAATGACTGCCACAGTGTGTAACGCCCCCAGGGAGGTGCGTTACGCTCCGTTGAGATTTGGCTTGGCATCTGTGGGCCTGACGGTCCCACGATAGACCGCCATAGGGGTGTAACGCCCCTAGAGTCGATCGTCAGAGTGACGATTCGACCATTGGTTTTCGACCGTTATTTTCTGACCGTTGGGGGTCATAGACGCCTGACGCACCCAAAGTAGGGCGTCAGGGTAGTGTGACGCCCCTAGGAAGGCGCATCAGGGTTGATGCACCCTTCCACCTAACGCACCTGAGCTAGTCCGTTAGGGACTGTAACGTCCCTAGAGGTGTGCATTACAGCCAGCTTGGTCCCATGACCTAACGCGCTAGGGTTGGTCCGTTAGGAACCGTAACGCCCCTGGAGGAGTGTATTACGGCTTGCTTCATCTTGTACCCTGACGCACCTGTTTAGGTCCATCAAGCGTTGTGATGCACCAGCGTAGGCGCGTTACGGTTCGTTTCACACTGAGTGTCTGACGCGCATGAGTTGCTCCATCAGGTTACCGTGGCACACCAGGGTTGGTCTGCCACAGGCTGTGATGGAGCAGGGTTGGTCCGTCAGGCTTTGGACTGCCCCGAGTGGGTTGCAGTCCTATTTCTTCACTGACCAGAGTCACCGTGCGATGGTGTGGGTACGAGGGACAGTCCCTGTACCAGTCTGACTGTGACGTTATTTTTCATGACTTGAGAGTCTACTCCTTTAGTGACCCTCCACTAGTCGTAGCCTGCTTACACGCGTGTGGTCCCACCAGGGAGTGGTGGAGAGGCTACCCTGAGGACGATTTTTAGATTGGTTTCCATCGGGCCCCATGTTAGTCGCCAGAGTCTGGCGAGGGGGAAAACCAGTCAGAGGCCAGACCTAGGACGCATGGTCTGTGTGTGCACACGTGGTTGGGGGCAGTAGGACGCACGCTGACGAGCGTGACCCTAGCTAGTCACTGGCTTTGTGGTTACTTGTACGGTGTCCTTGCCTCCGCTAGGCGCTAGTGTGTCAGGCAGACACCTGCAGTGCGGTGTAAGATGTCAGGGGACACTTCCGGCTATGCTTCTAGTGGGAGGTACTCCTGTCAAGTCGGGGAGTGGCAAACTGTCTGCTTCAGTGACTTTGACCTTTGTGTTTTGGTCGTGTCGACCGGTGAGTCCCAGTCGTTCCGTCGTGGCGTGGGTGTGTGGGTTTTCATGCCGAGAGCCCGGTGTTATAGTTGCAGGGCTTTACTTTGTAGTACTCGCTTAGCTGCTAGCGTAGCGGTTTTCCCGTATTGGCGAGGTGGGGTTCGAGTGATCCCTACTGAGTCTTATTTTGAGACTCATTCCATGCATGTTTTCACTATGTTTCAGGCAAGGCGGGGCTTCAGAGGGGTGCGCCTAAGGCTCAGCGTGGTTCTAGTGCCTAGCGTTAGTTGCTAGTGGTGAGTACCGAGGTATGCCCCGTGTAGCTGTACTTTTCTTTCTGTCTCTGTATTAGTTGTGCACTACTGTTGTTATTTATTGTTATATTGTGGACCATGTAAATTATAACATGTTAATTTAATTTCCCACTTATTATATAAACTATTTTAATTTCTGTAATTATTTGCTACAACTTTCATGAAAAACTCATCACCCAGATCTCTCGCCATCCCCTCGGTCAAACCTAGTTATCAGTCAAGTCCACTTTCTGCCATGTCTGTCCCAGCATAGTGAATCAGCACCTTCTAAAATCTCCAATGGCTAGCCCAGAGTGTTAAAAATTTCAGGACCAGTTGGGATCGTAGTTCTTCGAGACAACTTTCCAACGCCACCAGTCTCGCATCATTCTGGCGTGGGGGCTGATCGCAGCGTCCGTTATCGCCGGACTACGTAGGCGATTTCAGAACCAGACAGCAAAGAGGAGAGGCATCGTTAATTCATCTCTGAACCTGCCAGTGCCAAATCAGCATCCGCCATTCCAGGAGATCGTCTCAGGACCTGCTGCCATCGTCCCAGTGGTTTGCCGCCCCCAAAATCCTTTCGGAGGACGTGGCGCCTTTGTACGCCCATGAGTGCTGTCCCACCGACCAGCACGTCGCTGAGCCGAAATCGCATCCAACCACCGCACGGGACCCGTCAAGTGCTGTCCGTCAACCCAAGAATGGTCCTCCCGGGCCCACGTGTCACCCTTTACCTCCTTGCGTGGAGTGGGCCAGTATTTTCACTACTATAATTAATTATTACTATTGTATTAACTGGGAGTTACCGACTTGGCCGGGGTCATCTTCCCCACGCCCGAAGCATGGAGGTACAATCGTCACCCCCTTGTAGTCGTAGTTGCTTTGCTTTCTTAGTATATGTTCTTACTGTCGCTGCTAGAGAGCATGTGTTAAGATCCTAGCTCATTAATCAAGTCAATCATTGCTACGAGAGAGAGAGCGAGACCCGTCCCGTGACCTGACCCGGGCACAAGAGTGAGCTTGACCACCATTGACTCGCTGCCGATTTCTCAACCTTGCAAGTCCGACGCTTCCCTCGTTAAGGGATGAACACGAGCTTGTCTAGAGTCCTAGGTTTGCATTTCAAATTGGAGTTGAGTCTATCGTCTCGTCCTGCATCATCAAGTTACAGATCAAGCTTCTTCCATGAGAATATAATAAAGTTTAGCTAATAAGGTACAGTTGAAAAATAACTCCATGATAATGTAACCAAGGCAAAGAACGCACTAAAAGAGATCATAAGTGTTCAAAAGATGATTTACGACCAGGTCACGCTACGGAAGGAATCCGACAGCATAACGACATGTTCTGAGGTTTCCATAATTTATTAAATAACTTTTGAATAAAGTATGGAGTTCTAGACCATCAATAGATCATCTAGGAACTTAGGGAACCCAACCCATGGGTCAATCTTGGGTTAGACACATGAAGAAAGAAAGCGGCCATGTATGGGCCATTTCTGGACAGACGCGGTCCTGCCAGGACGCTATAATTAAGAAGCGATCAGGTCAAGACCATTTCTAGACAGGGTCGACACCAGAACAAGGAAAGAGTTGACATAACAAAACTCTGGACAGAAGTGGTCATGGCCCGGTCGCTATTTGACAGTAGCGGTCATCTGATAGCCCCCTCTAGCCAGGACTCAGAAAACTAGCGGTGTGATAGGTGCATTCTACTTCATTGGGCTTTGAGGGTACAACCAGTTTGGCATCCTAGAAGGAATCTCAGGCTCGCGGAGACTTACAGAGGCCTTGAAACAAGATCACCTAGTCTGGTGGAAGGAATATCTAACGGAGAGGATCACAAGTGTAAGAGGTATGCTTATAAGTGCAAAGTGTAACTAATGACCACGCACTGGGGTACGCACCAACCCCTCAACAACACTTCTCAACCCTTATGGGGCCTCATCAGCCTCTTGGGTGGCGTCCCCAGGTCTTGGTGTCGATTTACCGGTACCCGGATCTCTGGGTCGTTACACAGTGGATCACCTTGCCTAAGTCCTCTGGTGGACTTGAAGAAGCCATTCTATCTAGCATTAAAAGAGACAGAGAACCAACAGTTGGAGAGGAGCATTCCAACATAAGATATGAATCTGCTGCTAAACCCAGACCTCTTCAAAACTACAAATAGGAAATCCCATTCCATCCTGTCATACGCTTTAGCCATATCCAGTTTAAACAACACATTGTGACCCCTTACCTTCCTATTGAGATCCAGCATAAGGAGTCATGATTGAGAGACATTGTCCAAGATGTACCATCGCTTAACAAAAGCTCCTTGTTCTTCTGAGATAATAACCTGGAGAAGAGGCATCAATCGAGTACATATAATCCGTGAAACAATCTTATAAGCAAAGTTACAAAGACTGGTCGGCCGGAAATCTTCACAAGAATTGGGCTCTGGCACCTTTGGGATCAAGGCAATAATGGAAGAAGTAATGCCTCTTGGCATTGGAAACACTGCAAAAAAGCCTTGTAGTGCCTCCACCACATCGGTCAAGATAATAGACCAGCAATGAGTGAAAAAAGTCCCAGTAAAATCATCAGGCCCTGGGGCACTAGAGCCCCTTAAAGCAAATACTCCCTCCTTTACCTCAATAGGTGATGGTATACAGCATAACATTTGGTTATGAGAATCATCAATAAGACTAGGAATGCACTGTAATAAGTCCTCATCTAGACAATGCGGTTCAGAAGACAAAAGCTGTTGGTAGAATTTGACAACTTTCCTTTGGAGAACCTCTTGGTCTGAGCACCAGCTATTAGCCTCACCCACTTTCAATCTATGAATATAGTTCCTCCTTCTATTAGATTGCACTACTGCATGATAAAAAGATGTATTTCTATCCCCATCCTCCAGCCATTTAATCCTAGATTTCTGGAGCCAGAATATCTCCTCACATCGCAAAGCTTGTTGGAGTTTGGCATTAGCTGCGTTGAGGGCTGTTCTATTAAGCTCAGAAGGATCACCATCAAATACGGATTGGCACCAATCCACATCTAGTTCAGCAGTTTTGACATTCTGGCCAATATCACCAAAATTATTTTTGTTCCAATGAGCTAGCTTAGCCTTAGTTCCTTTAAGCTTAGCCTGAAGCCGCATGAAGGCATTAGGGTGGTTCACATCAATGCCCTCCCATGCATTCTTAACAACAGTTAAAAAATCATTGTGCAGGGTCCACATTTCTTGGAAAATAAATCTGCTTGGGCCTCGGACAGAATTGACAAGGGAGATTGCCAAAGGAGTGTGATCCGATGGGCCCCTACGCAAGTGATTAACATGCAAATTAGGAAATTGGACTTGCCAAGGCCGATTAAATAGAACTCTGTCCAGCCTTGCACTAATGTTTGCCAGCCCCGAGCGATTATTAGTCCAAGTGAAAGATGGACCAACAAATCTTGCATCAAACAGACCAGTAGTAGTAATAAAAGCATTAAAATCAAGCATGGCATCCATATTGCACGGTAGGCCGCCTCTCTTTTCAGAAGAATGTGTAACACAATTAAAATCCCCTCCTATGATCCAAGGAACATCAACCATATTACCAAAGTGCACGAGCTGTGTGAATAATTCACAGCGGTCGAGCCTCGAACATGAAGCATAAATGATGCATTATTGGTATGATGATATGAAATGCAAAATGTAGGTGGTATGGAGGCCCTATTTGGGTATGACTGACGACGACCATTCCTGGGTCGTAGCAGGCTGACACTTGTTTGGGCGGGAGATCTGGCTCCATTGCCTGAATGAGGTCGAGCCTTTACGCCACAAGCTAGTGATGAGGACTCTTGGCCTACACCAAGAGTGGATTAAAATGGCAGAGCTACACAGGATCGAGCGGAAGACCCAGGGACGTGCAATGATGACAGACTGGTGGCTGCGCTTCCTGGAGCAGTACGCGGACTGGCAGAGGGGCGGTACCCCAATCGTCTCACATGCAGAAGATAGCATGGCATACTTTTGGACTTACTAGAGGACTTATGCCAATCGGCCTCAGATGGGGCCTCGAGGGGTACGTAGGAATGCATGATTTTGATGTCTATATGCTTTAATTGCTAGATGATGAATGCGTAACTAACATGCAACAAGTGCAGGACTCACGTGATGTGGTGGTGGAGGACATGCAGATGCAGCTCCACACCTTGGAGGCCCGGACAGCTTTGACTCGATCTGAGCTACGGACGCTGGTGAGTTATGCCTTCCTAAATGCTTATGATATGAATCCTAAAGTTGAGTGACCAACAACTGACAGTCTTACGAAATGATGTAGCGTGCCCAGCAGAGGACGGCAGCGACCGGAGCGGGAGGAGCCTCCAGCTCGAGTGCCCCAGATCATAGTGCCCAGATCACCTCCCTGGAGGAGCGGCTAGAAGGGGCAGTGAGACGGGCCGAGACAGCTGAGTGCAACTTAGAGGCCACGGTAAGAAAGATTGATTTTAATTAATATAGTTGTTTATCAATCTTATTTATTTTCGTGGTGTTGCAGAGGCGAGAGCTCCAGGAGGCGCTGACCAGGGCAGCGTTGGCAGGGACCGAGCTTGCGATCCGCGATCAGCATTTCGCGGAGGTTGAGGAGGCGCGACAGCGTGCCATCGAGGAGCTGAGTTCGGTGAGACGCAGCGCCACCGAGGAGCTTGCTAAGGAGCGACGTCGAGCTGCACTGGCGTTTGCAGAGGCGAGGCGTTGAGCTACACTGGAGCTGGTAGAGGATAGGCACCGGGCTTCAGTAGAGCTTTAGCGGGCGACGACAGAGTTGCCCTGCGAGGGAGAGGAGCTTCCTCGAGACGTGGTGGAGCTACAGCTTCTCCTCAAGATGGAGAGCGCGAGCGGGAGCGGGCAGAGTGCGAGTGGGAATGGACAGAGCGTGATGAGTTGAGGTTCCACCTTGGCGCGACGGAGGAGCGAGCGAGGATAGCGGAGGAGCGCTACAGGAGAGGTCGCGAGCGGGCACGAGCTGAGGGATGCCCGAGTGCTTACTCCAGCTCGAGTTACCTCGCGGGTTCTTCCACTTACGATAGGAGGGAGGAGGCGGACCGTGCTCGAGCCGCGGGGTGGACTGCTAGCCAGAGGTCGATGAGACCTCCACAGACTCATCCCGAGTACCGGGACAGGGCGGAGAGTAGCCAGAGGAGAGAGGGGGAGGTGGAGAGAGCTAGAGAGATTACCTTTGTACACCTCTTCGGCACTTTTGTACACATATGATGATTATGGAATGAAAGACACATTTTGTTACTTGAGTTTGTACTTTTTGGGCTTGTGTCCTCATGTACTCATGTTTCCTCATCCCTGCATTCACTTGGAGCAAACTGGTTAGTTAATCTGTTCGGCTTAGCCCCTTGCTCAATTTATACTTCAAGTCCGTGCACGTTGGTCTTTCAAGTCTGAGCATGAACAGTACACTGCACAGAAGTCCATGCACACTACATCCAATGCAAGACCGTGCATTTTGTGTTTGAAGTCTGAGCATGTTTTGGGTCTTGCAACCCCATGCATGCACAATGGAACTCCGTGCATGTAGTATTGTCTAAGTCCATGCACGTGTTGATTTGTCCATGCATACTTGCATTAAGGTCGTTTCCAAGTCCGAGCACCTTTGAGTGTATGCACATGTCTAAAAGTCCTTGCATCCTTTTGTGCTTGTAGTCTGTGTATTCTGTAGCTAGGTCTGAGCATTCGCTAGTCCATGCATCTTCTGGCCTCAGTCAAGAACATAAGTCCTTGGATGACTTGTTCAAGTCCGAGCATGAGTAAACTCTGTGCATTGCATGTCCAAGGAATCTTGAGTCCTTGCAAGTTTTTGCATCTCAAGTCCATGCATATGTAAAGTCCATGCATGTTTATGCCAGCATGTAGAAGTCCATGCATATGTTGCTTAAGCTACACAAGTCCACGTACATTTCTTTGAAACATGCATCCGTGCATGTTCTATTTTCAACATTTAGTTCGTGCACGTAAAACCCCATGCATTTTTCCTTACATGTGGAACTTGTGTCATAGTCCATGCACGTTTTCAGCAACACAAGTCCATGCATCTTTTAGTCTTTGTCGAAAACACAAGTCCGTGCATCTATTTGTCTTTGTTGAAAACACAAAGTCCGTGCATCTTTTAGTCTTTATTGAAAATCCAAGTCCATGCATTTTTTAGTCTTTGTTGAAAATCTAAGTCTGTACACGTTTCTCCCACAACAAAGTCCTTGCATCTTTTGCCAGGTCCGTGCAAGCTATACTCCGTGCATGTTTTGTGTTTCAAACAAACTCTGTGTATGCCTTCGCAGAGTCCGTGGAAGCCAAACTCCGTGCATCTTTTAATCTTTGTTGAAAATCTAAGTCCGTGCACATTTGAGTCCGTGCACGTTTCTCCCAAAACAAAGTCCTTGCATCTTTTGTCAGGTCAGTGCAAGCTATACTCCGTGCATGTTTTGTGTTTCAAACAAACTCCGTGTATGCGTTCACAGAGTCCGTGGAAGCCAAACTCTGTGCATCCTTTTTCTGTTTAAGACTATTTTTAACTACACTAATGTTTGCTTCTGTGTTGACAGGTAATGTTCCGTGGAAAACATAGGTGACACGTGATCCAAGGTTGGATGTAGTCTCAGGATCGTGACACGTGTAAAGTGAATGGCAAGATGATGTCACGTGCGAAGGTTCTAGGGCGGGTTCACGTGGAAGACACACGGCCTTTCTGCTGTTGGTATAAAAGAAGGCTCTCTCCTTCTTGGAGGAGTTGATCGTGGCAAAAGATTCGGATGAGAAACTGAGAGAAGAAGTCTAAGGAAAAGAGAGATAGAAAAAGCCCGATCCAGAGTGAAGAAAGAATAGCAGAGAGAAGAGCTGAGAGAAATAGGTGATGTAAGAAGAAGTCTGGTATAGCCTGAGAGAGCAGCACAGAGAAAGGAAGAGAAGAAGAAGAAGAAGAGGAAAGAGTGATCGAAGAGGACGGGAGAAGCAAAAGAAGAAGAGAAGAGTGAGAGCCAGAAAGAGGAAGGGAGAGCTTTACTTGAAGATCTGTTTACTTATTGACTCGTGGATCAAATCCAGAGTCACTGCGCTCTTTGGAGCAAAAGTCTGATTGTCTTTTATTTTCGGACTTACACAACTCCCCCAGTGTCTTGTAAATCAAGCAAAGAGTTGTCAGACACAAAGATAGCTTTATACCCCAGGCCATCTGAAAGGCTAGGTAAATGGCCTCTAGGTGAATAACTATTTCATCTCCCTGAGGGAGAGCAAAAGAATAAAGGCAATACGTCAAGAAAGTTGCACTGTGTGTCACAGCATCAATGCTTGCTGGATTCGGCCAACTTTTATATGCCTAGTGAAGGGAAGATGGCAAGCTTGCTTTAAATTTGGCTCTTTTTGCCTGTGGAATAGTAACTGGAACCATAGACGGGTAGTCAGTGTGTCTTAAGTTATCCCGGAAGAAGTACTGGATCCACAGGCCCATCCGGACTTTCTTTCGGTCTCCTTTCTTCCTGCTCCGAGATGAGGAAGCTCTGGATGAATCTTCAAAGTAGGACAAGCATAATGTCCTATATACCATCATCAAGTAACGATATGACATGCCAATGAAGTATTGACCCTCATCGTCAGACTCATCCTTTAGATAGTCAGCAAGGCAGATTTCTTCATACAGCTCGCCATCAATGGGCAGGCCACTAAGCTGTGACAGGCTCCACAAATCTAGCAAGGTTTCACCTTCAGCCGTATAAAAGGTGTTGAATTCGATGTTGAACACCTCGATCATGCCACAGTACAAACCCTTTGAGATAGGGTACCGAAACCGAGAGGCGTACAAGCTGTTAAAGACTCTCGCTCTGATGAAAATCGGGGCATATTCCTTGAGGACATAGTCTGTGAATTCTACTACCCCGGTGTGGAAGGAGTATGCATCTACAACCTTCAAATCTGCGAACCAGCTGAGAGCAAGCTGATATTTAAAATGAACTACCAAGCAGTTCAGAATGAAGGGCTCTTCCCGATAACCCTACTTTGTCGGCGCTAAGAAGAGGTCGTAACCTAGAACTTCTTTCTGCACACGCCCTATGGCATTGTCCCACCTGGACGGGGTAAACTCAGGAGCCCAAGTCAGCATATTCTGAGCAGGCAGTAGCTCGGCAACCCCCAGAATAGCCTTTCACTAGCGAGGTTCTCCTATAAGATAGATGGCCTTGTGGTGATGAACCACTCCTCTCAGGCTATCTCACTCCACAAGAATAGCCTACTCGGCTCTCCGGGCTATCATGACATCTCTCCTCCTAGAAATAGTGAGGCTGCATATGAAGGATAGAGGATGCTTATCCTTCAGAAGATGTTGATGATATCTTTTGCTACGGTGATAACAAAAGGTTCCAGCTGCAACCGAAAGAAGTAAAGGATCCATGGTATCAGTCTCTGAGTCTGAAGACTCATGGAGAACTGCTATCTTGTCACGGCCCATGTCTAGCTTGTGAATATTCGCCCAGGTCACTTTTGGGCTGAACGGATTAGTCCAGGGAGCATGAGAAGATGAGCCCGAAGTAGAGGCCATCAGGTCTGTTAGACATGCCAAAAAAGAAGTAGGTTGGCAATAGAGACTTGATATATATAAGAGACAAAGGAGTTCTGAAAATTTTTTGGCAGAGTCTCCCCTTATCCGGGGATCTGCCACAGAGAAATGGGAAGTACATCACAACCATAGGGTGAGATGACTCCTAAACATTGACTGTGGGATAACTCCCAGGCCACTCCAACCATCCGAGGCCGTGGAAGGCATAGGCTCAACCTGGAGGACTCTACCGCCGTGAACAAGTAGAAGGAAAAGGAGCAAGGCTCCACCGCCATGATCAAATAGAAGACAAGAAGAAGAAATGACCTTGCCACTCGTATGAACAAAAGAAGAGGAGGGGTGTGTTGTGTCCCTGTGGTTTTGATGATGTTTAACAATATAAGTCATTTTGAGTTTGCATGAAGAAATAGTCATTGCAGTGTCACATGTGCTTCATCTGCCTTTTGCCAGTCAAGTCGATTCATCATTGGTCCTCATGTTATCAGGTCGATGCATCATTAGTCCTCATGTTATCAGGTCGATGCATCATTGGTTTTTCATGTTATCAGGTCGATGCATCATTGGTCTTCATGTTATCAGGTCGATGCATCATTGGTTTTTCCTATTATCAGGTCGATGCATCATTGGTCTTCATGTTATCAAGTCAGTGGAGCTGAACAACTCTTGACAACATCAGGTCGATGTACCTCAGTTATTTAAGAAGAAAGGTCGATGTAGCTGAACAACTCTTGACAACATCAGGTCGATGCACCTCAGTTATTTAAGAAGGAAGGTCGATGCAGCTGAACATTTCTTGGCAACACAAGGTCGATGCAGCTGTTTCAACATCTGTTAGTAAGGTCGGTGCACGTAGGTAATTCAAGATGAAAGGTCGATGCACCTCAGTTATTTCAAAAGAAAGGTTGATGCAGCTATTTCAAATCTACTAGCAAGGTCGATGCACAAGTTCATGCATCAGTGCCTTAGTACAAGCAATTCATCAAATAGGTCGATGCATAAATACAAGCCCAAGAAATTAGGTCGTTGTAGATCTTCATGCGTGAACAGTCTGAAGATCCGAATCCCAATTTCGTAACCTGAAATCAGACCCGATTAAGAATACTAACTGTAGAGATACAATGGCATGCGATCCAAGAAAAGGTGGCACACTTTTTTAGAGAATTCCAGAGAAAGAATATTCATAGTGTCAGGTGGACCAATGAGATTTCACTAGGTTTTTTGCCTCATCCAATCCTTACGGAGACCCTGTTCTATTTAAAGGCTGCCTCCTCCTTCGAAGAAAGTAGAAGAAGCTACTGCCATCGCTACCATTGCATATTTAGAGAGAGAGCCATTGCAGAAGAAAAAGAAAGAGATTATCACCTTAAGAGGAAGAGAGAGATTTGAGTGCAACCATCCCAAGCTTTTAGGAGAATGCTTCAATTCAAAGCTACATTACTTTTGCTATTTTCTGTTTGAAACTTTTCTATTTCGTTTTGTTCCTTATTTTGAATTTGTTCCTTGTTCCCTCTGAATTCTTTCAGAGGAAGGGAGAGCATTCTCTGGGTTGTTCCCTCAGTGGAATCAGAGGAAGAGAGGTCCAAGACCTCTGGTTTGGTGAATTGCTGGGAGAAACTCACCGGGTTCCCTCTTGGTAAAGAGGAAGGGAGGTTGATCCTCAGGGTTTTCCTCCTGGGTTGCAGGAGAAGCGAGGCGTTGTTCCTTGGGGAAGTCGTGTGATAGCGATTATTGCAGATTGAGTCTGTTGTGATCGGTTCTTGGCTAAGTAAGGAACCTCACTCAGTCTGAGTGGAGGAGTGGATGTAGGCAAATCTTGGATCTAGCCGAGCCACTATAAAAATTGCTTGTCTCACAATTGATGGTTTGCTCATTTAAATTTCTTGTCTAAATTTACATAGCTCATCTCATAGATTGATCCGCTTGGTCATATAGCTTTTCCCTGCCAGTTAGTCAGCTAGGCATTTAGAGCGTGGGGTAGGACCTAACCTGTATATCAAAAGGTGTAGTTGGAAGTATAGGTTATGCCTATCTGGAAGGTTGCCTCTTGGGTGAGGAGATCTTTTGATCGAACCTCTGCCAAGCACTGGTGGCGGTGAATGCAAGCACACTCGTGTGCGGTTAGTAGATTAGCTTTGCAGTATCTTCAGCCTTCATTACTTTCACTCGTGCACTCTATCTGTTTGCCTTGTGGTCCATTCTATGTGTGGGACTTGATCATTCTGCTGTTTCATTTATATTTGATTATCGTGGGGAGTTGTTTGCTAAAATTTTAATTTCACAGACATATTCACCCCCCTTCTATATCTGTCATTTCGCTTATCAATTGGTATCAGAGCAGGTCACCCATCATGTGGTCCAACGACCAAGGAAGACCTAGAACCAGTGCTCCTCGCAGGTTCAGAGCTGAAGGGCACTCCATTAACAGGCCTCCGTTCTTCGATGGGACTAACTATCTTTATTGGAAAAGCAGGATGGAGGTATTTCTACATGCACAGAGTCATGGACTCTGGAGGGTCGTCACCACTGGTCCGTTCGCGCTTCCAGAAGATGAAAGCACCTAGACTAGGGAGCAGATCCATTTGTTAATGGTAAACTGGACAGCTATGAATATCATGCAATGCGTGGTACATCCAGAAGAGTATTCCAAAATCTCAGCATGCACAACAACCAAGAAAATGTGGGATGAGCACCAACTGATTTATGAAGGTACATCACAAGTGCGAGCCACTAAGGTAAATATGCTGACCTCTGACTATGAGTTGTTTAAGGAGTCTCTCCGCATGCTGAATTCCTTCTGCCCGAGGAGACCACAGTTGGGTATGCGGGGTTTGCAATGGTGGTAGACCTCATGAACAAGAGCGTCGGATGGCGCGTGCGTGTCGGGGTGTTTGGCCCAGGGGCCGAGAAGGAGTTGACAGATTTGGCCGCCAAGAGCCTATGTGCAGTCATGAGGGCCCTTGGCCTATGGAGGCACCACTTTGGTGGTCTTGCACGGGAACTAGAGGCTAGTTAGGCCATACAGACTGACCTAGCAGCCAACTGCGAGGTGCTCAAGGAGCGCCAGAAGGCGGCCAAGGCTGAGGTTGCCAGGAACAGCTCAGCCAGCTGGATCGGGCGCTTGCTGCTATGGAGCGGGATCGTGACTTCTTCTGCGTTCAGGCCGAGATGGTGGAAGCCCATGCGGTCACGCTGAAGGCGCAGGTCTAGGTGGTCGAGGCTCAGGTCGAGGAAGTGAAGGCGCAGCTCGCAGAGCTGCACTCGGTAATGACCGCTACCGAGGAGAATGCAGTGGAGAACTTTCGCTCTTCTTCGAGCTACCAGGACGAGCTAACTGTCGAGGCCCTGAAATTCTTTGGGCTGGCACGCGATTGTAGCTTCCAAGAGGGTTGGGCAGCCGCTGTGGTGGCCACGGCCGGGGCCCTCGATGCCTCGGTACCTTCTCTCCCCCCTCCTTCATCACCCTATGGCGCCGAGGCTAGTGACGACGAGGAGGGTGCTGGTGAAGTACGAATCGAGACCAGGGAACCTGTGCCGGGGCCGAGCGTCGACGAGTGCACATTTGTTGACGCCCCTTGGCGAACCTGGGTGAAGACACGCGCAAACCCGAAGAGGCCGAATCACGTGACGCTGCTGCTGGGGCGGAGCCTCGAAGGGGCACCTTCTTATTTCTCCTTTTTGTACTTTCCCTATTCTGGTAGGGCGGTCGCCCTTTTGCTTGTAAACTTCTATTTTTGGAATTGAAGATTTTGGCCCAGATCGTTGCCGTGCATTTCCTCTGGCTGCGATTTCTTGAGGATTCGGAATGGCGCCTTCAAGGACCACCCTGGAGGGGTGTGATTTTTGGGATCCGTCGCTCCAAGTCCTGCGTTTCTTTTTGAAAAGGCGGTAGGACTCCTTTGGCCTTTTGGGATCTTCCTTCCCCCCTATAAATACCGACTTCCATCTTCACCTCATGACACAAAGCCTTCAAGGGATGAGGTCCTATAGAATGTCTTCAGGAGAGTCCGGCACCTCGTCGGACGACAGCGCTTCGTAGGCTCCTCGCTGACCCCTAATCCTCCAGAGGGCGCCTCCGTCGGCTCCATGGCAGCCGTGGCTGGAACCGGGAGCGAACGGTCCCATTTTTGAGGAATACCAGAACGGGTACTTGCATGGCTGGCGGGAGGTGTTGGAGAAGGTCAACCGCTTGTACGCTGACAGTGGTGTCCTATTTCTTGAGCCGGACAGGTTCCGTCCTTAAGGGGATGGGAGATGCCCTTGTACTCACCCCCTTTGCCTCTGAGTATCATCCCTCTTGCTATCTTCTGGACGCATGACCGTGACCGCTTTCTTTCGTGCTTGCAGGTGTGTGATGAGGTATTCCCCCGAGCTAGGGGGAGCGCTTCTCTGCCCGAAGATGTCGGTAGGCAAGGCGGTCGGCTTTGCTTTCCAGTTTGCAAACTTGGCCAGTGCACTGAGTCGGCCTCCGTAATGGGTGGGCCTTGTTGCTCCAGTGTCCCCCGTCAGTCCTAAACCCATTCTAAACCCTTTCAAACTTTACCAAAATACTCCCAAAGGTTCCTAGACTTATGAGAGTGTTTCTAACATGTTTTAGGAGGGTTATATGGGTCATTTGGCCACTCTATCTTGTATATATAGATTAGCTCCGAATTTGTGAAAGTTAACCCTAATGCTTATTTGTTCTTTCTTGTAGGTGAAGAAAAGGGGCAAACCAATGAAGGAGCTCTTGAGGAAGGGTTTTCATCTACATCAAAGGATTTTTGGAGCTCGTGATAGAAGAGAAAAAGGAGCGGATCAAGGAGAGGAGCAAGATGATGGCGAGTTCGTGATCATCCGGCAACGAACCATGAAGAACCATATCTTTTAGTGAAGGGGGAGTTCTATACATGATGGGTTTCTTACTTTTTATCTTTCTAGCATATCTTGGGCTTGAATGAATTCATTTGTGAATCTTTCATAAATTTCTGAACGATCTTTATGTGTGGGTGTTGTGGCCTCTCCGAGTGGTTGTGTTGACGCTTGTGCGTCATATTGTGCGGTAGATATCAGCATGTGTGTTGGGATTTTTACCCCATGTGTGTATGCAGGAGTCGTCCTGCGTGTGTTTGGAGCTCATCTCTTTGTTGGGGATTTATCCCCGAGTGAAGCCTCATCGGTTTGGTAAGGAGTGTGTTGGGTTCGATGTGCTCCCTCTTTGTCTTTGATATTGATTTTGATGATAACAATATATTGTGTGTGTTGGATGTGTTTAGAGTAACATCCGTATGCATAAATGTTGTGGCAAATGAGCTTAATGCCAATGTCTTATTTTTTAGGTTTGGATGGTTGATGCATAATTTGTTTAGATGGGATATGTGCTTTGAAGAGTCAACCTTGCTACACAGGGAGTCTACTCTTTCATTGCATGCATCGACCTATGTTTGACATGCTCGGACCTTCATGTGAATCTTGTTCATAGTGTCTTGATTGGGGTTGAAAGCCCTTTCATATTTTTGGACTTACCTTGATCTGAAATGGAATTCTATGTGCAGCTTGGTTGAATCATACTTTGATATGTGAGAGTTGTGTAAAAGAATTGGTTTGCCTGAGTTAATGTGAACTGGCATCTGCACCGACCCACCTTTGCCATTTCCTTGAGTGTGCACCGACGTTCCTTGGCATTTGCACCGACCTGCTTCAAACATGCACAGACTTTGGCCATATGTGCACTGATCTTGTCAATAGATGCACCGACCTCATCCTTGTGTTTTACACAATGTGCACAGACTGTGGCCTTGTACGCATCGACTTTAGTAGTTCATATGTACTAACCTGTTCATTGCTTTATATTCAGAAATCATCATGTGCATTGATATGTGTTGACAAGCTTGATTGATGATATGAAGAGCTATCAATGAACTGAACTCAAATTCTTGGACTGCATGTCAATTACATATTTGATTTCAATGTGAATGTGGACAGTTTTGGATTGAAACTGAATTTTAGGACTGAACTTTGGATCCATGAGAGGTTGTGGTTTGATGGGCTGGTTATGTGAGGCTTACCCCCATATATGAATGCATTTCATTTTATTCCAATGCATGTTCTTCACTTGGCTAAATCAAGTTTTCAAAAATGGGTTGAAAATGGCTTCTTCAAATGCTTTGACTCATAAGTCTCATGATTTGAATTTCTTGAAAGTGTAGGTTTCAATATGCCCTCAAATCTTTGAATCCATGGTAAGAATTAATGTTTGAATATATTTTCCACAGGGCAGACACGGCCACCTTTCGAGTGCCAGCCCCCGGCCGGGTCCCGTGAGTAACGCCCGAGTACGTAAAGTGGTGGAATAGTCGGACGAGATTTTATCGGTTACACAAAATTGACTGTTGGGACGGACCGGAAAGGAGGTTCCTGAGCCGACAGCCTGTGCCCATCCTCGACATGGATCCGGAGCACCTCCTCCGACTGTGGCACAGTAAAAGCGACGAAGTGGCCACCAACTTGCTCGCCCGCAAGGAGGCTCAGAAAACCCGACCGGTGCCGCAAGTGAAGCTGCCCCCAGTAGCGGTGGATGACTTCAAGAAGATCCTGCGGGATCTTTGTGGCGTCAGGGGTGAACGCTTAGACCTGATCAATTATCCATTCCCGGTAGAGGAGGAGGGCACCCCGACGAATAGCTGGCGTTCAGAGGTCGACCCCACTTGTCCATATCGCGCCTTCGTGCGGGCCGAGGAGTGGAGGCCCGAAAATTACAAGGACACCACCTGGATGTATGTCCTTCTTCGGGTGCATGGGCTGAAGATTGAAGACCCGGGGAGGGCTATCTTGAACAAGCTACTACACCTGGCCTACTATTACGCCGACGGCTGGAGAATGGACTATTTTAATCTGCTATGCCATCTGGGTGCCAGGAAGCATGCAGACCTAGCCGCCCTTGCCGATCGGTGTCAGGAGGTTGGGGGCGTATGTTGGCTGGTTCGAGAAGTGGCCTGCCGGGACCAGGAGCCTTCCCTGACCTACTAGCCAGTCTCGCTTCGCCTCTATACCGGCCCCCACGGTACGCATTATCACGCCCACGTATTATATTTTCTTTGCCGGTCGTTCCTGCGTCTCTCCGGGCGTTGGATAGCAACTAACTCCTTGCTTCCTCTTCTCTTTTTGCGTCACAGATCATCCGGACAGTACTCAGCTGTCGACATACCGCAACCTCCTCCGACAAGACGAGAAGCTGACATACGTCGAGGAGGCACCAGCGGCCCCGACCACAACTCCCCTGCCTCCCCCTGCGAAGAGGCCCCGAGTGCGGTCACCGGTGAAGAAGGCCTTAGGTGAGGCGAAGGCTGCCGGACGGTGGGAGGCCAAGCGCCAGAAAGTGGAGGCTGCCCAACCTTCAAGGACTGTTCCTGCATCACCTCCCATCCCATCCTTTGAAGAGTTCAAGGCTGGCCAAGCCGAGTGAAGCTGACTGACCGGTAAGATCTCCCTCGTTACGCTTGTCCCTGAAACGGCTTTATCTTTGCTTTAGCTTGGGATGCTCATACCTGGGCACCTTTCGTGTTCATCAGCTAGGGAGGGGCTTCCGCCTTCGTCGGTCCACGCGGCGGGTGAACCTTGGGCTGGGTCCGAGCTACCGTCAACCCCTGCTCGTTCGCCCAGAGGTGCTGGGGAGCTTCAAGAAAAATCACCAGTGGAGGAGGCACTGGCCACCGCCAGAGTGACAGCGCAACGAGAGGTCGAGTGGAAGAGAGTAGAGGTCCTCCAGGCGGCCTCAGCTTCTCCACCTCCGTTGATTCCCTCTTTCGCAAAGTTTGCCACGCCCCAGGCTGAGCCGAGCCGCCCTGCAGGTGAGGCCTTTAGACGTTAACGCCTTTCGGGGCCCGATCACCCTCCCCGGGAAATATTTTGCTCTTGCATGACATGCACATATCCTTTTCCAGCAAAAGCGAAGGAGGCGGGTTCCGTGGAGTTTCGTGGCAAGGCGGTCAGCCCACAGGAACTAGAACCGTTAACAACTCGCCACCAGGCTCAGATGTCGCTGGTCCTTCCTCGGTCCCCTTAGTCCCTTTGTTCTTCCCTTCAGGCCTTATGGCTTCGACCGAGATTATATAACACCTCCTGGCCATAGTCTGGTTACCACGGACCTCCCCCACGCCATTTTTGGTAGGGAACTTCATTTTTTGGTAATAGGTAGAGGGCACCACCTTCGTTCGGCTGAGGAGGCCTCGGCCGAAGATGGCGTTATAAGCCATCATCCCTTTAATGACAATAAAGTCCACCATAACCATGACGGTATTGGGCGGAGTGCCGATGGTGACCGATAGGCTAAGGGTTCCCTCGGGATAAGTTGCCTAGCCGTTGAACCCACAAAGCAGGGTTCGGATCGGGCGGAGTCTAGATGGATTCTCAACGATCTTGAGGAAACAATCATAAGAAAGTATATCAGGGGCACCACCATTGTCGACTAATATTCTGTCTACATTACAATGGTTTATTGTGGCCGATACACCTAGGGCGTCATCGTGCGGGGTCGTTAACCCTTCCAGGTCTTGGTCGGAGAAAACCAATGCCTACTGTTCGCTCGCCTGCAAGGCCTTGGGGGGCTCAGAGGCCCGGCTCGCCTGCTTGACGTGACGCTTCCTTCCTCGGCTACTGTCTCCTCCCGATGCTGCGCCGCCAGCAATGATGTTGATGTGGACCTCGCAGGGGATATTATCTATCTCCTTGGGGGCGACAGTGTCTTTCTTGTGCTCAGACACGTATAGGGATAAATGCCCCTGGCGGACGAGGCGCTTGATCTCATCTTGTAGTTGATGACAATCGCCTGTATGGTGTCCTTGGTCACTATAGAACAGACAGTGCTTCTGGCGGTTGCGGTGCTTTGCCTTCATGGGCTTGGGTTGGCGGAGAAGGCCCGAGCCCTTGATGTCTTCGTAAATCTCGTAGACGGGGGCGGTCAGGGGGTGTACCGCCCATACCTCCTAGAGGGCTCTTTGTGGTCCCCGTCTCGGTTCCGCCTCTTCCCTTGTCCAGAGCCTTGCTCGGACTGTCACTTCTTGTCCCCCTACCGACGTGGGACCGTTGTGCTACGACAGGCGGTGAGGACTTCTTCGCACTCAGCGTGACGTAGGGCCAGGGTCACAAGCTCGGTAAGGGAGGTGGGAGGATGAAGGACCAGCTCACACTACAGGTTCTCATCGCGGGTACCCCCGGTCAGCGTGGTTATGGCTGAGGCAACATCCAGGCGGGGGATACGTAGGGCCACCGATTTAAATCGGTTAATATAGGCCCGGAGTCTTTCCCCCTGTTCCTGTTTGCGTGCCAACAGCCCCGCTTCTGATCGTGGAGGACCGCTGCTGACGAAGCTCTACTTGAATACTCGCCTAAACTGTTGGAAATCACGGATGCTGCCCGGGGCGAGTGCTCGGAACCATGCCTGAGCACCCTGGACCAGGGTGGTCAAGAACGCTCGGCACTTGATGGCATCGGACGCCCCATGCAAGGTCATGAGGACGTCGAAACTGTCATAATGGTTGGCTGGGTCTCCCTGGCCATCATATGCTTTGAAGGTCGACAATGAAATCCTAGGGGAGATCTCGGCCTTCAAGATGAGGTCAGAGAATGGGGATTGCTCCTCGTCCTCTGTGGTGGAGGTCTTTTGTAGGGCGCGGAGGGCACGCTCTTGTTCTGTGAAATGCCTCTCAAAGTCTCTCAGTCGGAGGGACTGCTCCGATCGTTGCTGGTCATCTATCTCTGGGAATCTCTGATCCATTTCCCTTCTTGCAGTTCTCACAATCGTGGTCGTCAACCTTAGCTCAAGAGTAGCGCGAGATCGCCTCTCATCATCTGGCGTCGTCTGTGGGAAACGAGTAAAGAGCCAGCATGGTGTAAAGAAGCTCCAGTAGGAGGACCGCCGACGACAAGGGAAAGGCCGTGGCAAGGGAAGAAGGTGCACCTTCCCATCCTACGGGGAATACCCCCTCTCACGCCAGTGACCCAACCGGCGGACTGCCCCCACCCGCGGCGGAGGGGCAACCCCCCACCCGGAGTGCGGATGCTCTTCAAACCCTCAACGCCAAACTGGACAGCCTTATTGATCTAATGAGGGCCCAGGCGGCCAGGGAAGAGAAGCCACAACTCCCTCGGGAAAGCCCCCCCGTGGAGATGCCTCCCCGTAAACCGCCGGGGGACGTTTCACCCTCCGGTGGCTGCAGCTCATCCGCAATCGATCAAGAGGACCATCGCATGCCCCTCCTCTGGAGCAAGAAGCCTCCTCCACCCCGAGGAGGGAGAAGTCTAGAGCGCATCGGCCATTGCCAGAAACTAATGCCCCCGAGGAGTGCCGGGGCGCCCAGTAGGAGCGCCCCCACAACCCCTCGACCCAATGACAACTGGAGCTGTCCCTCCGATTGCGAGACTTCGAGAGACATTTCGTAGAGCAAGAACGCACCCTCCTCGCTCTGCAGAAGACCCCTACAATGGAGGACAAGGAGCAATCCCCGTTCTCCGACCATGTCTTGAAGGCCGAGATCTCCCCGAGGATCTCACTTCCAACCTTCAAGTCATACGACGACCAGGGAGACCCGGTCCACCACTATGACAGCTTCAACGCCCTAATGACCCTGCATGGGGCATCCGACGCCATCAAGTGCTGAGCGTTCGTGACCACCCTAGTCCAGGGCACTCATGCTTGGTTCCGAGCGCTCGCCCTCAACAACATTGGCAACTTCTGATAGTTCGGGTGAGTGTTCAAGGAAAGCTTCATCGGCAATGGTCCTCCCCGGTCAGTAGCGGGACTATTGACCCTTAAACAGGAATAGGGGGAGAAACTCTGGGCCTACATCAACTAATTTAAATCGGAAGCCCGGGGTATCCCCCGCCTGGATGTTACCTCGGCCATCACCGCGTTGACCGGGGCACCCGCGACGAGAACCTCTAGTGCGAGTTGGTCCATCATCCCCCTACCTCCCTCGTCGAGTTAGTGACCCTGGCCCTACGTCACGCAGAGTGTGAGGAAGTCCTCAGTGCTTGCTGCAGCACGACGGGCTCGGGACGGGAGGGGAACAAGAGGCGACTGTCCGAGCAAGGCTCTGGCTCTGGCCAAGGAAAGAGGTGGAATCAGGACAGAGACCACAAGGAGCCCTCTCGAAAATACCAGCAATACACTCCCCTGATCGCCCCCATCTACGAGATTTATGAAGATATCAAGGGCTCGGGCCTCCTCCGCCAACCAAGCCTATGAAGGCAAAGCACCACAACCGCCACAAGCATTGCCTGTTTCATAGCGACCATGGGCACCACACCGGCAATTGTCATTAGCTCTAGGACGAGATCGAGCATCTCGTTCACCAGGGGCATTTATCCTGGTATGTGTCAGAGCAAAAGAAGGACATTGTCTCCCCCGAGGAAATCGACAATCTCTCCCGCAGAGTCCACATCAATGTCATTGCTGACGGCGCGACATCAGGCGGAGACAGCAGCCAGAGTTTGCACAGACTCTAATATGAATGATGCAGAAAGTGCACTGACTTATTCATGCGTGATGACATAAAAGTGCACCGACCCTTGCATGTGCGCAGTAACAAAACTTACACCGACCAATACAAGCCAGGTACAAATATTGCACCGACCGTTATATCCTTAAGATGAGACATGCGTGCATCGACCCTTGTATGCATGCAGCAGCAATCTTTGCACCGACCTATTCAAGCTAGGTGCAAAGATTGCACCGACTGTTATACCCATAAGATAAAGCATGCACATTCCTAGTAGACAAGGTAGGATATGCACTGACCTTGCTATCCTTGCACCGACCGTAAATTGTAGACAAGCAAAATGTGCACCGACTCCATACGCATGCTACAGATATGCACCGACCAGCTTGCACCGACCAGCTTGCACCGACCTTGTATATAGACATACAAGTCATGTACAGACTTTAAAAGCATTCTACAGTATAGAAGCATTTTGTGCATTTTGGTCTCAACATGATTCATAGATTGTCATTATCAAAACCAGGGTTCCAACAATCAAGAGGACGCGGTCCAAATATGCAAGCAGAATTTGAGGCGCGAAGTCCTCGAAAAGATGAATGGCATGGAGATCAAGTACTTTGGCTGATTAAATAATGTAGTGGCAGAAGTTAAGACTGTCCTTGCCAGATACTCCTCCATACCTCCTGCCTTGAGCCAGAAGGCAAAGTCAACTGATAAGCAGCCCACACCCAAAGAAGTCAACACAGTCGACTTCAAGGACTTTGAGAAGTAAAAGAACAAGGCTAAAGGAGTAGCTAGCAACCCTCCCGCCAAGTCGGCCAAACAACAAGAAAGTGCCTCCCTGCGATCTAGAATGAAGAAACTTTATTCCTTCCCAAAGGAAAAGACCCAGGTCCTCTTTGAATGGACCACCAAATACAACAAGATCACCCTAGCGGAGCCAAACAGACCCGGCGATGTCAAGAGAAAGGATGATCCTCGATACTGCCCATATCACCAGATGCTCAGGCACACCATCAAAGATTGTCACGTCTTCAAAGACATTATCGAAGGCATGATCAAGAAGGGAGAGCTCCAGATAGATGCACACAAGGTGGACCTGCCTCGTCTGCGTGAGATGCTGGTGATGAGGGTGACCATAAATATGGCTTCTTTGTATCAGCAATTGTCTGAAGAGGTGCCAGAAGCTTGTACAAAGTTCACCTATGAGGCATTCATCCTAGCTCCCTCAAAGGACCAAGGAAGTTGGCAGATGGCACCAAAAAAGACAAGAAGAAAGTTAGCATCCCGCCCTACCCAGGGAGTCCTGATCCGCGGCATCATGCCTCAGCCGGCACCACCGGTTATTGCCCCAGTCTGGCATGAAACTATTCCTCAGATGGTCTTCAAAAGGCCGACCGATAATAGGAAGAAGTAGCTCCTACTGCAGGTACACACGCAACTTAGTCCAGTAGTCAAGCGACTACAGGTAATCATTGATGGGTTGGAGGAATATGAACAACCCAAAATCCAACCAGTGTAGATGAAAGAGTATGTTCCTTGGGAACAATTGGAGTCTCTTAGACTCGATCAAGAAGCGACAAATGAAATTTGGGGTGAAGCCACCCTGAAAGATGCTTCAAGTAAGTAGATAGCAGCCAAAAAGAAGAAGAAGAAGAGGAAGTCGAAGAATAAAAAAAGTGCACAATTATATCTTGCAACACCCTGTCTGCATTGTTCAACATGGCCGACTGTTCGCATTCCCCGAGCGAGTCTTCAGCTGTAAATAAAGGCTCGGGGCGTGACAGCCAAATACCAGGATGGCTATGATGTTGCCATGGCCTTAGTTTGTCCCACTTACTTTCATAATCTCGTACGCTGGCCAGACCAAGATGTTGTACTGGAGTTCGGCTCCTTATGTGATGACTAAACGCACGAGTCTTTTGTTTGTTCCATGCCTCCACTGTGTTGTGTTTCTTGGCAAAGAGGCTTCCCTGCATGGCAACTTTGTGAGATTAAGTAAATTCATCACTTAAATCCACCCCCGTCGCGTGCGCATGTCCCATTCCCTGGGAAGACCAAGACTCTTATTTTCCTTAGGCTAACGATGCATTTCGTCTCTTGTGACAATTGAGACTTTCCTTGGCTTTGAGTGATGTGAAACCACTCCTTGGACCTAGCAAGCAAGCACGAACGGAATGGCGGACTCACTTGCGTAGCACACACTTGGGTCTGTAGGTGGACCAGTGATGGGGGATGAGGGTCTGAAGTGGGACCTCACTGTTCCAGGGTTTGGCTAGCTTGCGATTGAACCCCTAAGGGTCTGAGATACCCAAACCAATGGGTGACCAGCACACGAGGTGTGGGTTGTAGGGCCTCTCTCACAACTCACTCCGCGGTGGCACTCGATTTAGTGAATTCCGGACAGGACACTCGCTCACCGTCCGACGGACAATTGAAAGTAATAATAAGCCAGCAAAGATAATGATACCAGTAGAGGAGAGTGATCAGGAGCTCACCTAATCGGCCTGAAGACGTCGATCCCGGCCGAAGACGAGGGCGAGCGGGGAGGCGTGGGTACACACCCGCACACCGAGTTGGCGTCGCTTTGTCCTGAAAATTAAAATTGAATACACCACTACGCCTCACACAGGAGGGATGATCTCGGGGTGGGGGTTAAGAGCTTTACATCCAAACACTACCTCCACGTAGGGAGGGGCTGTAAGCCGGCCAGGTGGGGAGGGGAAGTGAGGCTAGAAGCCGTTATGCCGATCCCCGTCGGTTCTGCCCGCCTTCTGGAATGGGGGGACAGGCTGTCAGAGATGTAGCAGCTATGGCCACTCCAGAATTTTTCTTGAGACGAAACCAGTGGGAGGGTCTTCGTAATTGGATCAGGATTACGCCTGATTTTTACAGAATTCTTCTGTCACCAGATCCGGTCGGGGGCTGGCTGCAAGCAGGGCCCTGGGTTTCTGGTTCAGTCTATAGGAGTACTTCAGCAGCAGGAAGGAATGGTCACCACGAGCGCTCCTGACCTCTGAATTGAGCGTGGCTAGAGTCGTTGGAACTGTTGACGAGTCTTCTTCGAAACGGCACCTGCGGGGACTTCGGTGGAGGTCGGAGCAGTCCGGGGAATTCTGAGAGGTGAACGGGTGTCTGTTCAATCCAGGAATGGACGGAATGGAGCACTTGAGGGAGAAAATTTAGAAAATGCTCCTCCGGATGCCGAACGGGATGCCACTTTCTGCTAATGGATGTTGACTGGTGGTAGAAGCTCTCGGCCAAGCAGCGTCTCCATAAGCCATGGAATGTGGACGTGGGAGCTCCAGGAAGTCACCTCAAGTCACTGGCCGGGCCTGATCTGCGCAGTCGGGGGAGAATGGGTCCTCCGGGCAGTAGGAATGTCGGATGCTGGCAGGACCACCACATCTGCGAAGCTGCCTTGACGAGCTTTCTGGTTATGAATGGCACGCCACCGGAAGATGCGACCCCCGATGCTCTCCAGACCCTCAACGCCAAATTGGATATCCTTGTCGACTTGATTAGGACCCAAGTGGCCAGGGAGGAGAGATCGTGGCCACCTCGGGTGAGTCCCCCCTGTGCAGAAGCCTCTCGACAAACGGTTGGAGGCCGCTTCACTCTCCAAGGCGGGTGACTCATTCGTAATGGGCCAGACGGGCCCTCGCAAGCCCCGCCTCCAGAGCAAGAAACCTCCTCTAATCCAAGAGGGAAGAAATCAGGGTTGCCTCAGCAACCCTCAGAAGCAGACGCTCCCGCTGAGGAGCGACGGGGTGATTGCCAGAGACATACTCACAGTCCCCCAGCTCCATGTCAGCCAGAGTTGTCCCTCCGCTTGCGGGACTTAGAGCGGCATTTCACCGAATAGGAGTGCGCCCTTTGCGCCCTACAAACGGACTCCACTCCGAAGGAGGAGGAGCAATCCCCATTCTTCGATCAAATCTTGAAGGCCGAAGTCTCCCCAAGAGTCTTACTACCAACCTTCAAATCCTACGATGGCCAAGGCGACCCCGCCGACCATTATGATAGTTTCGACGCTCTGATGACGCTGCACGGAGCATCTGACGCTGTCAAGTGTCGAGCGTTCGTGATGACCTTGGTCCAAGGAGCTCAAGCCTGGTTTTGAGCACTTGCCCCCGATAGCATCCACAACTTCAGATAGTTCGGGAGACTGTTCAAGGAAAGCTTCACCGGCAGTAGCCCTCCAAAGTTGATCGCGGGGTTGTTGGCGCTAAAGCAGGCACAAGGGGAAAAGCTACGGGCTTACATCAACTGATTTAAGTCAGAAGTCCTGCACATGCTCGACCTGGACATCGCCTCGGCCATCACCGCACTGACCAGAGGCACCCGAGATGAGAACCTATGATGAGAACTGGTGCTTCACCCTCCCTCCTCTCTCGCCGATCTGGTGACCTTGGCTGTGCGTCATGCGGAGTGTGAAGAAGCCCTCAATGCTTGCCGAGACCCCGCAAGCTCGGGCTGAGAAGGAGACAAGAAACAACCATCCGAGCAAGCCTAGGGCCTAGGAAAAAGAAGAAACTGAGACGGGGACCGTAAAGAACCTCCACGGAAGTTCGAGCGACACACTCCTCTGTCCACTCCCGTCTACGAGATCTACTATGAAATCAAGGACTTGGGCCTTCTTCGTCGACCCGAGCCTATGAAGGCTGACCCTCGACGTCGTAGCCGCTGCAAGCACTGCCAGTTTCACAACGACCACAGCCACTACACTAGGGATTGTCAGCACCTCAAGGATGAGATTGAGAGTGTTATCCACCAAGGTCACCTTTCCCAATACGTGGCTGAGCGGCAGGAAGATTGCGGGGTCCCCCCCAAAAGAAATCGACAACCGCCCCCGTGGGGTCCACATCAACGTCATTTCGGGGGGATCTGCCTCAGGCGGAGACAACAGCCAAGAAGCGTTACGCCGAACGAGCCTCTCGAGCTTCCGAGCCCCCTAAAGCTCCACCGGCGAATGACTAGCAGGCCTTGACATTCTCCGACCAAGGCCTAGAAGGGGTAGCCACCCCGCATGACGACGCTCTTATAATCTCGGCTACTATAAACCATTGTATCATAGATAGGATACTTGTGGACAATGGTAGCACCCCTGATGTTTTGGCATACAAATGCTTCTTGAAAATGGATGAAAACCCATCTAGACTACGCCCGATTTGAACCCCCCTCTGCGGGTTCAATGGCCAGGCGCGGTCATGCCAGGGTCTCCACCCCGGATACCAGAGTGATTGCTCGCCTTGGCTGGTACTGGGCTCCTCTGCTTCGTTGTCAGAGAGAGAGAATGTAGCCATCATGTGAATCACGTTAGCTGAATAGTGAACCACACGCGCTATCTTGGCTGGCTTGGAGCACGTATGTGGCTGCGGGGGATCGACGTGACCACTCTTCATTTTAATAAGGCCATCTCGGATCAACTTCTGTGCCTGAGTCTTGAAGACAGCAATCTTCAAGTGGATGGCCTAGCATGCGATGATATGGGCAATAGCTAGGGTCATCAATTTTTTGGGCCTTATCTGGCTTGCAAGCTTCTGGCAGCTTTATAATTTTCTGGGCCATGCAGAAGGCAAAAAGCATCTTCGTATGTTCCTTCTTGAAGGAGAAGGGCATCTTCATACATTCTGAAAAGGAAGTGGCAGCCGGCTTGTCTCCTAGCTTCTTATCAGAGTTGCTTGGCTCACCCTCCTTGCTGGCTTTGGTGGTGGGGGTGAACTCAACGATGTTCACCTCCTTACCGGACTAGCGCTCTCGCGCCTACTTATCCTTTGCTGAAGTATAGCCCAGGTTATCGGCGAAGAACATCTCTATTTTGGCGACTGCCACGTTGAGCTGGTCAAAGCCTTTGATGTTGGTGCCAAGGAGTTTTTCACTGACCTCGGCTGCTAAGCCTCGGCGGCATTTATGGTGATGGCGTCCTCTTGGACTGGCGGGTTGATACACTTCATGCTGAGGCCTCGCCATTTCTTGATGAACTCGAGGGCGCTCTCACCCTTCTTTTGTCAGAGAGAACAAAGCTCGACCAGGGAGACCATCCACTCGGTCGTCTGGAAATAGTCGAGGAATTTCTTCTGGAGATCTACCCAGTCGATCACAGAGTTAGGCTTCAGGCTGGAATACCACTGGAGGCCATTCCCATAAGTGAAGTGGCAAAATAGTGGAGGAGATATGACTCATACAACGCTAGCTCGCCCATGGCCGTAATGTAGTAGGCCAAGTGCTCATGTGGAGACCCTTGTTCGTCAAACTTTTGTAGCTTCAGGGGCTTGGCGTACTCCGGAGGGAGCTTCTTCAACTGGTGATGCAGTGGATAGGGGACACTGTAGAGATCTATAGTTACAACCCCCTCCCTATATTGGGCGAGCTTCATCTTGACGATCTACTCAATCATCTGTCGTTGTGCCACAAGAATCTCTGGCACTGGCGTATTGGAGGCTCGTGGGTGAGTTTCGACTAAGGGTGTGCCGAACCCGACTGTAATCGGGGTTTGGGTAACTACTGTCACTAAGGCATTGGCATCATTGTGCCCAACTGGTAGGGCCGGTGCTTTGACCAGAGGCCTAGCGAGTGGCTGAGGGTGAAGGTCTCGTTCCTGAAGAAGGTCTTGCAGGACGGCCTTCAAATGCTGGTTCTCCTTCATGAGAGTCTCAAGGATCACCTCTTGAACCTCATTTGCTAGAGGGCCATTGTTGACCAATTCCGCGTTGACGGGAATGGCACGATCTTCGACTGGAACTTCTTCTGCACATTTCGACGCCTGAGGCCCGATGGACATGCCGACGTGACTTGCCAGGGCCAGAGGTTGAGTCTGGTGATGAGGCCTCCTGAGCTAGGCCAGAGGCTGGTTCAGGTCATCGGACTGGGTGTCGGGCTGATGTCCGGTAGCATAACACGCGAACACCCTAACTACGTCATTGATGAACAGGACCATCCGTCTTCCTCCCTTGCGCTTCGGGGAAGGGGCCTAGTATGTTCACCCCCCATAGAGCGAACGGGCGAGGTTCCATCAAGGTGTGAAGCTGCGTAGCCGACTGGTGGTGTAGGTGGGAGAACTTCTGGCATTGGGGGCACCTTCGAACATACTCAAGGCAATCTTGCTGCAAGGTGGGCCACCACTATCCTTGTCAGATCATTGTCCGTGCAAGTGCTCGTGCTCTCACATGGCTCCCGTAGAGTCCTTCGTGGACTTCTTGGATGGCCTGGCTGGTCTCCGTGGGGAATAAGCACTTTAACAATGGAGCTGAGAGGGATCGGTGGTATAGCCGACCATTCACCACCGTGAAGTGGGCTGCTTGGGCTCGCGTGCGACGGGCACTGGCACGGTCACTTGGAAGTTGTTGCCGTAGGAGAAAATCCAACAGGGGATCCATCCAGGAAGGTTCATAGTCAATGGCATTTACCTGGGGTACTAGCTCTTCTATACTCGGTGCCGACAATTCTTCCACCAGGATTGATCTCGAGTTGGAGACCGTGGTTGCAGACGCCAGGCAGGACAGAGAGTCTGCTCGGACATTCTCCTCCCGTGAGATGTGTACCACCTCGAAGCGGGTGAATTTTCTTGCCGCAGCCTTGGCCTTCTCCAGGTACTTGACCATGAAAGGGTCACGAGCCTCGAACTCTCCTCTGAACTGGTTGGCGATGAGCATGGAGTCGCTGTATGCTCGCACGCTAGACACCCCCAAGTGTTTTGCCATGCGTAGCCCCGAGAGGAGGGCTTTGTATTCAGCGACATTGTTTGTGGTCGGGAAGTTGAAACGCAAGGTGTACTGGAGTTCTAACCCTTCTGGTGAGAGTAAGACTAACCCTGCTCCGCTTCCTGCGGCACATGAGGACCCATCGACGTACAATTCCCAAGTGGGCCCTGAGGATTGCTCGGGCGAGTCTTCGACAGGTATGGTACATTCGGCCACAAAGTCGGCAAGGGCCTGAGCCTTGATCGCGGTCCTCGGGTGGAACTTGACGTCGAATTCTCCCAACTCAATAGCCCACTTGATCAGTCTGCCTGAGGCATCGGGGTTCTACAGGACTCGTCGCAGCGGTTGGTTGGTGAGGATGACGATTGGGTGTGACAAGAAGTACGAACGCAGCTTGTGAGCAACCGTGATGAGTGCTAAGGCAAACTTCTCAGTTCTTGAGTACTAGAATTTTGGCCCTTGCAGTGCTCAGCTGACGTAGTAGACGCGTGAGCACTGCGCCCATCGTGCTCGATGTTACGGATAGGTATAGGAGTAGCTGTTCTCCCTTTTGTGGTTTGGCGAGCATGAGAGGAGCTGCCAGATAGCGTTTTAATTCTTCAAACGCCTGCTCGCACTCCTGATCCCAGTCAATCTGCCCTTTCTTGCCTGGTGCCTTATTGGCTTGCTTGATGAGTCGAAAGAAAGGGAGGCACCTCTCAGCTACCCGGGACAGAAAGCGAGCCAGGGTGGCAACGTGTCCGGTGAGGCACTGGACGTCCCTGACTTGCTCGGGCCGTCGCATTTCCAACACTGCTCAGATTTGGTCGGGGTTGGCTTCGATTCCTCGATGGGTGACGAGAAAGTCGAAGAACTTTCCTGACTTAACTCTGAACGCACATTTGGCTCCGTTGAGTTTCATTCTGTACCTTCTAAGTGTGGCAAAGGTCTCCGCCAAGTCCCCCAAATGTTCAGCGGCTTGAAGGCTTTTCATGAGCATCGCCGACATCGGCCCGTTCGGATTGCTAGAGTGCTTGCTTGCTTTCGTCTTAGGTTGTGTCACATCAATTGGTATCAAAAAGGGTTCACACCTCTGGATACGATATGCAAACACGATCATTCCACCCCGATTCTAAAATTCATCTTGAGCAAATTTCCTTCTTTGGAGATATGTGGATCATCGCACATGGAGATTTGCGTCGAGCTTGAAAAGCTGGAATCCATCAACATCTTGCTGCAATTCAAGGGTCTGGACTGGGAGGCCTGCGTCAACTCGCCCATCTACAAGGTTCACGGGACGGAAGTCAAGATGGGGCTGGCCAACTTTTTGTGCTGCGGAGGGTGCAAGCCGATGAACCCCGCGAACACCAAGTTGATGGACATCTACAAAGAAACGATTGACTTGGTTTTAGGAAAATCAACCACCTTGTGTGTTTCTGACTACCCTGATTTGGACTCGTATCCGCTTGGGATTTACGCCGTATCTTCCAATAATCTCGTAGGAATAGAACGTCTTTGCAAGCACCCACATCTTTTTGATCCACACAAGGACCCCCAAGATATGGTTATCAAGGCGATAGAAAATAATTTATTTGAGTTGGCAACCCACATCCTCAAGAGATACCCGTCGGCTTATGTGACATCCAAGAGGAACCTGGAGCTCAACCCTTTGGTCATGACGATCTTGATCTTGTTGGAGTGCCTGAAAAACAAGTGGAAAACACAGAGCCTGAGATGCTGGAAATGGCTCACGCTTCACTGCAAGCTCTTGGGTGAGGCTCAGGAAACCAAAAACAAGAGGATTCTTGCGCAAGTAGATTTTAAGATCTTGTCCCACCAAATCAAATCCGGAGTGGGGCCTGATCTGCTTTGCGTTATCCCCAAGGACTTGGAGCGCCACCTCGACCGGATTCCGGGATTCGCATATTGATGTTTTTTTTGGAAAAAAAGACAGCAAAAATAAAATGCAAGTTCACAAAATCGTATTTTTTATTCAATGATCATGTTCTTGTCACCATACTTGCCCGCTACAAGCTTGTCGAGAAAATCCCAAGGATCCTTGGCATCCACCTCGCCTTTTACCAAAAATCTCATCACCGCATCCCAGTTTCTCTTGATGAATTCGTGGTTCTCTGCATCGGTCAGCGTGACTGTCAGGCCCAAACTCTTGACTTTGAGTGAGTGATTGTTGCATCTCTCCTTTTTTTGTTGGGAGTTCGAGTTTGCTGTTTTCACAAACCCCTAAAAAAACAAGGATATCTTTTTATGAGAATAAATAAATCTTTTTGTCAAAAAAAATTCAACAAAAGACAAGAACCACAAGAAAAATGTTCTTTCTGCTGATATGTATGTTAGCCATATGCACTAAAAGTGTTTATGGTACCACACATGATAGCGCATCCATAAAGAAAGCCTTTGAATCAAATTCGACAAACTCTTCACAGTTCTATATGGACCTTGTTAAAATCGCAAAGGAATCGCACGATTTGTTGGAACGGCATCAAACGCAGTTCAAAGAACTGATGAAATTTTACGAAGAATCACAAAAAATATTGTACGATGCTTTAGTCGAATCCGGGGAAAGCATCGAATCCCTCATGGCAGAACACGCACAAGAACAAGAAATAATGAAGCAGGAGATTCTCCAAAGTATCGCGGATGCCGTAGGGGAAGATGAGGGTGCCACGGAGGTTGTGCTCCAGATCCGAAATCAGATCTACCCACGCTGCATGCTTTATGGAAAGAATTCTTGGTTTGTTCAAGACACAGAAGTTCAAAGTGATCTGAATCCCGAACTTCAGGAGAGACTTGCCCGAGGATTACCTTTAGCTTACCCGGGATCCAGAATAGCCAGGATGGATGAGAAATCGCTCTTGTTGGAAAACATCAAGTGTCCGAAATACACTCATTTTTGAATTTTTTTTCCACTTTATTCGTTTTTAAGCAAAAAGACTTTAATAAGCCAAAAAAGCACAAATCCTACGGTAATACCCAAGGCAAACTGGATCCCGAGCTCTCGTTGATGCCTTTGCTTGTCGCAGACATGCTCGAGCTTGTTCTTGAACGCCACGACATCCACATAGAGGCCCTTTTGATGCCAGTCGGTTGCGCTTTTCCTTGTGTTTAGCAGCTTGATGATGGGAATCCCGTTCTGTGTGAGGGTTATGGTGCTGGTGGTCTTGGTGTCAATGTCTTCTCTGAAATCTTTGAGAATCTTCAAAATCCACATCGAATCTGCAATCCGCATGTTCAGCACCCAGTTCTGATACCCGCAAACCCTTTCTGCCGCTGAATCAAAATTATAACTTCCGTTCTCAACACAGGCAGTCTGCGTGATCTGACAGTTGCTGGTGTAATCTTCATGCGCCGTTTCAACGTTGTTAACCACAAATTTTCTCTTGTTATCCCTCCCGTGAATTCTTTCAAACATGTCACGCACAGAACCCGATTCCATATTCTCCTCTGCTTCTGCCATCAGTTTCTTTTTTTTGCTTGTACCTTGTATCTTTTTTTTCTTTCTTTATTCACAGGATCTCTCTCGCCCAACACAAAGCAAAAAAAAGTCGATATTTATACAAATTCAGACGAAAAAACGTACCAGTTCAAAAAGGGAACAAATTTTATTCTTTGATTTTCAGGAGGTTGTCGTTGAGGAGGAGGATGAGACTCAAAAGCTGGGCGGGTTCCTGTTCTTTGGAGTGGTGGCCGGCAAAGGCTAAAGTTTCAGGCGATGCCTCGTAAATCCAGCGAAAGAGGACGATTCTGTGGACACCGGGCAGGAGCTCTTTTTTCATAACCCTGTTTATGGATTGGACGTGAGTTTGATCACGAGGAAGGGCCTTGTGAGAGAAATAAACTTGGCGCAGTATCTGTGCGATCTCGGTTCCTGGGACAACCCGAAGCATAACTTCCACGTAGTTGCCCACACGAACGTTATAGACGGAATTCTTGACCTTTAACATCAGTTTATTCATTAGTGGGTGCTTGGTTTTACACATGACCATCCATTGGGCAGAGTTGATAGAATCAGCTTCGAATGCATAGCCAACAAAATCAACAGGATCTGCATGAACATTCACAAAGTCCATGTTTCGCAAAACAAAAAACAGATTCGTTGCTGGATTGCTCCTGATGATTGAGACAAGGGTTACATTCGTGACGCACATTCTTTTTGGAATAACGATATGTTCTAAGAGCCACTCCTGATCTTCTGCCGTCAAATCCCGATTCTCGTCATCCTCATCAAACAACTTTTCGTTTAGAGCCTCCCTGTAACGAATGCGAAACTCTTGCTCACACTCTTCTGCCTTGTCCCTGAGCACCCGAAAAGATTGGATTTTAGGGTCGTTTCTCAGCTCATTCATTCTCGTGTCTTCCTCCTGGACCAGGGCTTTCAGAGCTTCCATTTTTTTTGGGTTTTGAGAAGATGCAAAACTATTTTTTAACCAGTTTATTTGACAAGACTTTTTTAAAAGATTCCAAATTGCCAAAGACGCATTTTTCGTCGCTAGTGCTGGTAGTACAATCGTCTGCTGTGAGTTCCAGAGAATGGATTTTGGCCACCCGCCTGGCTTGTGAATCAGAAAAGATGTATAGCGTCCTCATAGGGCGAGAGACATACTTGTTGATCATCTTGAGGATAAAGATGGTCTCCCTCACAAAATCATCTTTTGATGCTTGAGGATGCCTTGAGAAATCAGCGATAGCGCCCTCCAGATCCAGAGAGGGTGCCAGATGCAGCATCTCAGGTGCTGTGATTTCACCCTCCTGGTGTCTAAAGAAGACCATGAATGTCTCGAGGAATTCGGCCCGATCGTGGGCTGGGATGCATTTTTCAAACGCCAATTCCATCTTTTTTTTCTTTCTTTTTGATTTTTTGTTTGTTTGGGTGGAGCAAAAAAAATTTTTAGTTTCCCGAGAATTTATTCAAAACCCCTCTTATATTTTCCATATTGTCTATAATACAAACTCGACCTCCCTGTTCTTGGGTGCCCACGATCTTGATCGCCTGGGAACCTTTAGAATCAGAAAGGATGTACAAACTTTTGATTTTCAGTTTCGAGAAGCTTGGGCGTGCCTGCAGAGCCTTTAGGATACTCATAGAATCTTGCATAAAAGTTCCTTTCCACGCAGAGAGCTCTTTGATAGCCCCTTCAAGATCAAATTTGTCTGAGCAGTATCCAGCGATGACGTTCTGGGGTAAATGCTCACCCTCATCAAAAGGGGGTTCGCGACGCCACAAAACCTCACTGATGAATGATTCATAATCACCTTTACCCATCCTGCTCATCAAAAAATCCAGAGAATGAAACATTTTTTTTGATGTGATTTTTTTTGCTGAATTTTGTGATTTTTTTCCTTGTTTAATTCCTTCTTTATACAAAACACAAACTAAACAAAATCGAACAAACGACAAAAACAAACTTGTTCTATTTCTTTTGTTTTTTTTTGTTCTCTGTTACCCACAAAACAATCTGGTGGTCGTCGTTGTTGGGACTGGTGTACTTGTGGTTCCTGTATGTGTTGTGTGGGTTGTAGAGCTTGAGGTCGTTGTAGGTACAACAGTGGTTGTTGTGGTCGTTGGAATAACGCTGGTTGTAGTTGTGGAAGTTGAACTCGTTGTAGGCACAACAGTCGTCGTGGGCACAACAGTGGTTGTGGTTGTGGTTGTGGGCACAACAGTAGTTGTGGGGATCGCAGTTGTAGTCGAGGTTGTACTTGTGCTCGTAAACGTCGTTGAAGTCTCAGTTTCAGTGGTTGTGGGAACCATCGTTGTGGTTGAGGTTGTTGTAGGCACAACAGTAGTTGTGGTTGTTGTGGAAGTTGAACTCGTTGTTGTGATTGTTGTTGTAGGTACAACAGTGGTTGTCGTGGTGGTTGTGCTTGTAAAAGTTGTGCTTGTAAAAGTTGTGCTAGTTTCGGTTTCAGTGGTTGTGGGAATCATAGTAGTGGTGGTTGTGGTTGTACTTGTGGGAATCGGAGTTGTTGTTGTGGTTGTGGTTGTGGTGGGCACAACGGTAGTTGTGGTTGTGGTGACTGGTATATCGACACAGTAAGGTGTTTCAAAAGAGTAGGATTGCTCACAGGTTTGGTTTTGAAAGCAAGTGGTGTTGGTGCAGTTGGAGCAAGCCATGGAAGAATAATCTGTTGTGGCGGCTACACTCTCATAATCAGGAATCGGGCAAGTCACATTATTTCCTGTTAAAATAAACAACTCTGTCATTCCAGAGATGCTTGTAATATTCTCGTAAATCTGGGTTATTCCTGTAAACTCAAGATTCACGGTCAACAAAGATCCCTGGGTGTTGCTGCTCAACAGCGTGGGGGTGATTGCCCCAGTCAAAAGAGGGTTGTGACTGGCAGAAATCACAGAGGCACAATCAAACAGTTGCATAGAATCAACGTTTCCCGAAAAAGAGTTATAATCTAAATAATGGGTCGTGTTTTTTTCCAAGTGATCAGAGCACACCCAAGGATATGAACCACTAAAGCTGTTATTCGACAAATCCACATTCATCAGGTTAGACATGCCAGCAAAAACAGTCGAAGGAAGCGCTCCATTTAAGTGGTTGTTCTTGAGATTGATGTTTGTGAGCAAAGTTATTTGCGACAATGCATTGTTGATCGTGCCCACAAGTCCGTACCCTGCAAGATTCAGAGAGGTGATGTTGCATGTCAACAAGTTACAGCTGATCCCAGAATAATTCCCTGTTCCGCATGGAGCTAGACTTGGGTTGAATGAAGGGTATGATCCTGTTGAGGTGAGACTTTGCAAGAAAGTCACAAAGCCCTGCTGATCTGAGGTCCACCCACAAGAACACTGAAAACTGGAATTTCCAGAAATAGATTGGCATTGATAGCTGGAACTCAGGCAAGTCGTTGCGTTACACACACAATAAACATTGGAATAGTCTGTAGAGTTGGCTCTCTGGCTGTAATTTACCACAGGACATTCCACAGGGTTTTGGGTTACCAGCGACAAGGAGCTCATTGAGGGTGCGAACCCCGCGTAGGTTAAAATGTTGCTGTTTAAAGCAGACAAAGATGTGTCTGTGATATTCAGAGATGTGAGTGAAGCTGTGGTTGAATCAAAAGGTGCTCCGCTGAATTTACCAAGAGCCAGAGGCGCATCATAAAGCAAGAAACTCGAGCAGTTGGTGATTTCAAACCCCGGGTTTGTGAAATTGATATTCAAAAGCGTGTTGTTGGTCAAACTCACCTGCAAAGACGGATTGTTAGCGATCAGGTTGGAAATGTGAGTCACAAGGGTGTCCTGTAGACTGAACTGGCTGCTTCCTGTAAACTGTAAAGCTGGAACAGTCCCTGAAAATTGTGAGCCTTGCAAAATAAAAGTGTCAAATGGGGTATCTGCAAGATTGGGAGGTATGGTTCCACCCACATTGAAGTTGTTGATGTTGAGGTGACTCATCTGGGTGCTGGAGATCTCGGACAAGATTGGATCTGCTCCTCCCAAAGCAGGAGTGCCTGTAAGAACCAGGTTTGTGAGATTGGTTAGCTGGGTAAAGTTCCAAGGAAGATGACCGGTGGTGGCGTTCAAGTTATACATCCATAACTGTTTTAAAGAGGCCCAAGAGGTGTATTGGGTTGGAATCGTTCCGGTGAACAATCCACTCACATTGAATAATTCTAAATGAGTCCACAAACCAAGTTCTGTGGGAAACGTGGATGCTACCCATCCGCTATCCTGAAGACTCAGATGGAATCCAAACCTCTTTAGAGATGTCAGTTGCCCCAGAGAAGTTCCCGAGATTGAAACAACTCCTGCTTTACAACTCAATCCAAGCAACAGATCCGTCATAAGAGTAGATGGAACTGCAGATAACTCTACTGAATCAACTCCGGTATTAGTCTCTGACATATCCAACTTTACCAATTGAGAAGATTGTGGGTATTTGAAGGTCCCTGAATCGGATAATCCAAGATTATAGGATACATTCATCATCTGAATCGAAGTCAGATAATAAAACATGCTTGTGTTGGTTCCTATGAGCCCTGAGTTGCTCCAATCCAAACCCAAAACCGCAAAAGAAGAGTTGCACTGGATCCCTACGAAGTTGCATGGTCTCGTGAGTCCGTTAGAGTAATCAGGTAAGGAACCATGGTTAGTAAGGGTTGAATAAATTCTAAAGACCCAGCACTCGTCTGTGGACCAAGTGAGATTGCAAAAGGGTGCCGCTATGCAGGAAGAGATCGTGTCCGCCCCGTTTGTCAAAGCTTGGGCAGCCTGTGGAAAGTAGGTGCTGTTGCACACAAATCCGTTCCCACTAAAAATCTTTAGAGATGCTGTGGTGTTTCCCACGAAATTGATATCGATCGTGTTCTCCCACCAATCAGAGTATCCACTCAACGAGTTGCTGTAGAAATTCAAGACATTGGTCCCCGAAAGACTTGCCCAGTTGGATCCAAAGAACGAAAGTGGTATGCTGCCACTCAGATGGTTGGAGGAAAGATCCAAAACAGAATTCGATTTGTTAAATGATAAGAAACCAATCTCTGAGGGAATGGATCCGGTGAGTGAATTCTTTGACAAGTTCAAAATGTTGACGGATTTCAAAAGTCCTATTTGAGTGGGGATGCTTCCGCTCAATGAATTGTTGTTGAATTCAACATCCACAAGTTTGGTGTCTGATCCAAGCTGGGTGGGTATGGATCCATTCAAAAGGTTGTTTGCCAAGTTCAGAGTCACCAAATGCGTCAAGTTTCCCAGCTGCGTTGGCAAGGATCCACTTAGAGAATTGCTATAGAGATTCATGGTCACCAGAGAAGTCATATTTCCATATTGCGTGGGGATGCTTCCGCTCAGCGAATTTCTTGGCAAATACAGAGTGGTCAAGTTTTGCAGCAACCCCAGTTGTGTGGGCAGAGTTCCTGTTATGCTACATGTATCTAAAGACAGGGTCTGGAGTTTGAGCAACTCGCCAAATTCGGTAGGGATGGTGCCACCCGCTCTTGTTAAAGTCGAAGATGTAAAGCTTATGGATGTGACCTGGGTCTCAGCTCCCGCACAGGTGATGCCTGTCACCGTGCAGGGGTTGGTGTCGGGAGAATACCCGACGACGTTGATAACCAAAAAGTTACATAAAACAAGCATGGGGTACACAGGTTCTGAAGGGAAATAATAGTAATCATCGGTATTCCAATAGTGAGCACACCCGTAGCAGTAGCTGGTGTTATCCCCTCCCAACGTCATGGCAACAAGCGCGATGGAGTAGCTGGGGTTGGCGCATGCAAACTGGTTCCCCGTCAAGATTTTGAGGGATGCATTGTTACTACCAAAGCTATTCTGGATCTTGAGTTCCCAGGTGGTGGAGCTCCCTGATAGCTGATTGTTGTAAAAGTTGAGCACATTTGTGCCTGCCGTGCTGGACCAGTTGGCGTTGAAATAAGAAGAGGGGATGGTCCCACTTATTTGGTTGTTGGACAAGTCTAAAACGCTGGTTGAAGTCGAAAACGACAGGGAGGAAAGTTGTGAAGGTAAGCTCCCAGTCAACAAATTGTGATTGAGTTTGAGAACCGTTAACAAAGTCAAGGCTGAGAACTGTGTTGGAATGGATGAATTCAAACTGTTGAAAGATAGATCTAAAAGATTCAGAGTTGTGTTTAGAGCCCCCAACTCCGTGGGTATAGATCCTATCAATCCACAAGAACTCAAATTCAGAGTCTGCAGCGCTGGAAATTCCCCAAACTCTGTGGGGATTGTGCCACCTCCATTTAAATGGTTGTTTGCAAAATTTATGGATGTGATGCCTCCATAAGTGTTTTGGCAGGTGATGCCTGTGACAGTGCAGGGGTTGACGCTGACGTTGTAGCCAATCATATTTGTCTGGAGAAAAGTGCACAATATAGACATTGTTGATATTCCGTTGGTGTCCAGATAGCCACCCCAAACTCCTGCACAATTTGTTATGCAATAGCTGGTGTTGTCTCCTCCGTTACTCATCAAATGAGCCGCGGTGCTGTACGTGGCATTCGAGCAATAAAAATTGTTTCCGGTAAATATTTTGAGTTTTGCTGTCCCAGATGCCATGTAAGTCTGAATTTTAATTTCCCAAGTTGTCGAACTCCCCGAGAGTTGATTATTATAAAAGTAAAGCGTAGTAGTAGCACCAGACCAATTTGAATTGAAATACGTTGTAGGGATTGTTCCAGTAAGCATGTTATTCGAAACATCAATTCCATAGTTTGATTGACCAATAAACGAAAATGTAGATAGCTGTGGAGGCAGAGTCCCACTGAGAAAATTATTATTCAAAGTAAATATGTGCAGTGTTGTTATTTTTCCAAACTCTGTTGGAATTGTCCCGGTAAAATTATTTGAATACAATCTTAATTGAGTTAGTTTACTCAATAATCCCAATTGAGTTGGTATAGTTCCTGTCATATTATTTGTGCTAACATCAAAAGTATTAAGAGTGTTAGCTAAATTGCTTATTTGTGATGGAATAGATCCTGTCAACTTATTACCAGCTAACACTATTTGACTTATGGAAGGCATATTTCCCAATTCACTTGGTAGTGTTCCCCTTAAAGAATTTGTGAATAAATTCATCTGCGTGAGTGAAGTTAGATTTCCGAATTCCGTTGGTATCGTAGCATTCAAACTGGTACCTGTCAACATCAAAATTTTCAAATGACTCAATTTTCCAATTTCTGTGGGTATGGAACCCAAAACCACAGTATTTTGAAATTGCAGCGTCTGGAGATTTGCAAACTCGCCAAATTCAGTAGGTATGGTGCAAGGAAGTAATCCTTGTGAATTCGAAAATTGTATAATCTGAACATCACTCTCGGAATTCTGACATGTAAAACCTGGCACAGTACATGGTTCAGTGTAAACACTGTATCCAGGCAAAAATTCCAATAAAAAATTGCACATTATAATGTTAGGATATACAGGAACACCAGGTTCGTAGTAATAATAATCACCACTCCAGTTATCTTCACATGGTCCAGAATGTACCACTCCAAGAAGAAAACCGAGCAACACCACACCAATCCAGATAAGCTTCTTCATCTTTTTTTTCTTTAGTGTGTATGTGTTCAGGCAGGGAAAGAGAAAGGATTCTCAGAACTTTTCGTATGCCCTCTTTTTATGTTCTGTCAACAACAACAACAAAAAAGAAAAGTCAAACAGGAGGGATGGCCAAGTTTCTCAGGCTTTTTTTTGGTACAACAACAAACTTTCACATGTTATTTACAATTAGCATTTGGAGAAATACAAAAAGATTGGACGTGTTTTCTGATCCTCAGGGGTACCATCAAAGTTGTTTGGCGGCACACCTGTTCCAAGATAGGAGCACATCCCACCAGGCACAGCACCACATAGACCAAGATGCGAATGGACATGTGATTCCATAGCCAACACGGGATGTTCGAGTCTTTTTCAAAGACAGCAACCATTTGAACGTGTTCTAAAGCGGGATCCAGGATGTTCAAAGATCCTACATCCAAATAGGCATCTAGAGAATAGCGAGGATCGTTTGAGGAGAAATCAAAATGCTGGATAACAGCCCTATCCGCATAAGTAGTTGCGATTTCAGTCACAAATCTGTAGAATCCCCACCCCTTTAAAACCGTTATGGTGGGCTGCGACTGACGATTCTCCCATATGTCAGCACGATGAAGGGAATCTCCTGTTTCCTGAGGTCTCAATCTTGACTGGAATCTCTTTAGCAACACAGGGACTGCATCTGTGATGCGTGTTTGAACAAACTCTTGAATGTCTGTCGAGACAGTGAGGGAAAATATGTACTCATTGACAAATTCTCTGGTTTTGTAGAGCTGCAAGAAGATGCCCACAAAATAGAACAAGAAACCTATAGGCATCAAAATCGCCTCAATCTTCATCAGATCATCGAAAGTGAAGCATGCGTCACCCATAAAGGCATTCTGGCAGTCAGAGGCAAAATAATACTCTTTTAAAAAATAAAACGCGCCGCCTACAAACAAGATTCCGCTCCATTGCACTGAAATAATTCCAACTTGCCACGCACAAACACAGCTGCTGCTGCTGCTGGTGCCACCTCCGCTATTGCCCATCATTTTTTTTATTTGTCTTGTTTTTTTTGGAAAAAAATTTTTTTTTGCGAACCAAGAAAAAAAAATGGAAAAGTTGGCGGAGTTGGCCAGATTTATCTTTTTGGAAAGCGACAAGGAAATTATTTACCAGAGGATCATTGAATCTCAAGTGGGTTCTGTGATCAACAGATTTATTCCTGTGAAAGAATCTTCACCTTTCAAGAAGCATCTTCCTGAAGGGACGCGCTCTGCTCCCATTCTCGCCATCATCATCACAGCCCCAGGAGACCGCGCTGACATTCTCAGAATGTTTTTGCGCCTCTTTTATTTCCGAATCCACGTCGTCCCAAAAGGATTTTACAACATTTGCGGGCTGGCGTTGGGAAAAAGAAACATCAAGTGTGCGATAGCCTTGATCGAGCACCCGAATTTCATGTTTGCCGACGATTTTCTCATCCCTTATGTGGTTGGAGCAAGAAAAGAATGGGAACCTATGCTTGAGAGGATCATCGCTTCGGTAAAGATATCAAAGTTACAGCAGGGAATCGATTTCTATGTTCGATGTCATGGAGGCCGCTACATCGATGCCGGTGAAACCGAACCTCCCACTGGAATTTACGCGGGGACTCTGCTGGGGAAACTCTGCAGAAGAAACTATCTGGAAGAATTCTACCAGAATCTCAGGTTCAAGTATGGCTACGACGGGCCTAGGGCTTCTGCACGCGTCTTCTCCCTCTTGTGCTTGTTGTCCGAGAATACAAAATATCTGAGAATAAAAATTTGATCTACACACAAAAAAACCCAAGACAAAAAAACACAAAAAATGGGTGTGGCTTCCTCAGTCTTGAAATCACGACCGGAACCACCAAAGGTGGAACCCAAAAAAGAACCAAAGGTAGAACCCAAGGTTGAGCCAAAGGTGAAACCCAAGAAGGAGTCTCCCAAAAAGATAGTTGAGAGCGGCGACGTCTACACAATCCCATCTGAAATCAATCAGGATGACATCTTTTATTTGATGAGAACAGAGGAAGAGATGAAGAATTTCAAGATTGATCATCGCAAGTTGCCGCACTTTGACGACAGATACTTGAACAACAATCAGGATTTCATCGATCATGTGTCTATCGGGAAGACCACCGATAAAAAATGGAAAAATCAAGACACGTTCACAATCAAGCGACGGGTTGTGATCAAAGGGAAAATCGTATCCATGTTTGCGGTGTTTGACGGGCATGGAATCTCTGATCGTGTATCCAAATATTTGAGCGAAAACATTGCGACCGAGATTCTTGTGGATGGGTTGATAGAAGCGGAGAGCATTCCTCACTTCTTATTTAAAAAAATCAAAAAGATGGACGGGTATGATCTTCTAATGCGAGTACAAGAGAACGAGAACGGTAGAGATCCTGGATCAACAGCGGTGATTTCTGTCTTGATCGGCAGAGCCATCTTTACAGCATGGGTAGGGGATTCTGAAGCGAGAATGTACTATGGATACAATGATAAAGTGCTCAATCTCACATCCGTACTTCACACACCTGAGGATGAGATGGAGTATCTGCGAGCGAAAGATCAATTTGAATTTGTGGGAGACTCACGAGAGGAGGCGTTTTTAAGAGACAGGACGGCCAAACGACATCATCCCCGACTTTCTGGACTAGGCATGACGCGTTCCCTCGGGGATTTTGGTCTCAAGGGTAAAACACCCAAAGTGATTGCGGATCCCTTTGTCTCCTTTTACGTGGTTGGGGAAAAACAAGCAAACAAACCGCGGTTTTTGCTGCTGGCATCAGACGGTTTATGGGATTTTGGATTCGATGAAACGAACAAAAAATATCTTTATGTGAATGAGGACAAGAGCACATGGATGACACGGTCAAGGTTCACATATACGCCCATCCAAAGAGTGATGGATTTTGGGTTAGCCACAAGCCTAGTCGCACAAGCATGTAATACTGCTATCGATGAGGACAATTTCCAGGATGACACCACATGCATAGTAGCTGGATTCATGATCACCAACGACGAGAACAAGAATAAAACCGTTCTTAAAAACAATGCATACGCAAGCGAATATGCACTTGCCCAAGCGCGTCACGCCTTTTTAAAGGAAGAAGAGACTCAGGCCAACGGACTGAGAATCATGTTGCGGGAGTATGCAGATGCCAAAGTCAAAGACCAGGTCTTTGAAAAATGCAGACAGCACTTTAACAACCTTTATCCTGAGAAAAGGTCTCTTGCCGAGTCTGCAATGACGATCTTTGAAAAAGAAAGGCTTCCTTTGATTGATATTACACCCAAGATGTTAAGATTAGACCAGGATGCATGGTTCGGGATTCTGTGTGCCCTTGTGACACACTGGAATCTCTGTGTTCAGGGGTCTGAGGGATTCGGATCCTGTGATACAAAACAACCTTTTGATATCATCACAGAGCACAACCAAACCGTTAGCAGGATAGCAGGACGTAAAGCGGTATGTGTAATGATCGTTAGAACTAAGATTTTTGAACGCATCAACAAACGTCTAGAACTTTCACACAAGCAGTTCCCTCGGGTTTCCGCTTTTGCGCAAGCCATTGTGCGAGATCTTATCTTGGAGCAATCAAACATCACAAACGCCAACCTCACAAACATTGATCAGTGGAGAGAATATCTTAAAGAGGGAGGCGCCTCGTCTCCACCGGCCGAAGTCAAGTTACCGTCCATCCAGGAAGTTCTGGATCAAACTCTATGGAGCAAGGAAAACAAGATTACTGCGCTTGAGAATCTTTACCAAGAAGAAAAGAATCCGGCGAATATCATGCACCATGTCAAAGCAACTTGTGAGGGCCTCAACATGAAGGAGTTGGAGGATAAAAAGCCTATTGTAAAAGAATTTCTGGATGACCTCCAACAAAAACTCGCTGAATAAATTTTTTTGAAAAAACCAAATCACGTCGATTCCCGCGCCGTTTACATAAAAGAACAGACTCCATCTAGATGAGAAAAAATTGAATGGAACAGCATCGATGCGTTCCAAAAACCCAAATTTCCTTTTTGGGACATATACCCTTTTTTTAGTTTTCGAAAGAAAATCATACACCTTTCCCTTCCCAAAAAGGAAATCCATATCAAGGACACTTGGAACGGATCGAGCGCGTCCGCAATTAAGCGAATCGAACACATTGAATGTGTTCCAATCAGGCAACATGGAATCGATTGATGATGTTCCATTTTGGTATCAATCACATCGAGTCCCGCGGTGACCGAAAATTTTCAAGTCTCCCATGGGAGTACACAACCAAAGCCAAGAGTCTCAATTAAAAATAGATGGAAACTTTTTCCATTTTCTAAAATGAGACAAAACAACACATACTCAAACTTGAAAATTTTAAAACATAAAATCTAATAGTACCTATTGGATGCGTCAATAGGATCTAGAGGGGGTGAATAGATCTTTTTAGAAATAAAGCCCAATTTAAAAATCAATCCGATCACTTAATGAAAATGCAGAACAAGGAACATTGATGTTCCCAAACAAGACATGTTAAACAAGACTAAACTGATACTAATAAGAAATAAGGACAGCTCTCAATAAGATGACACAAAGCTAAGAGCATTGGAATACACAGACAGTCCCTACCCAGGATAACCACCGAACACTTGAGAGCGTGTGAGAACCGAGCCCGATAGAGTGTGTGTTCAGTGTGCAGACATATCAGAATGTGTGAAACTAAAATACACAAGTATCTGTGAATGGGGATAGAAGAAAGGGACCAAACACACAGGCACAAACCACTACACAATAGATTTTTAAGGTGGTTCAGTCTGTAAAGTCACAGACCTACGTCCACCCCTCACCAGACCCGGTGAGGCTTCACCACACTCCAAATGTAGCAACTATGACAAGTCCCCTACAACCGCTGATACATAGTTTGACACGAGAAACAAACTCCTCACGAGGACACAGTCCTCACGCTGCTACACATAGCAGCACACGGGGATGAACCCCCCCCACACACACTGTTGCTACATGCAACAACACACGGGGACGAGCCCCATACACGTTGATACACAACTTACTATGAGGACGCAGTCCTCACAAGGACACAGTCCTCACGCTGCTATACATAGCAGCACACGGGGATGAACCCCAAAAGAAAAATAAAACAAAAACAAAACACATTGCAAAGTTACAGCAAAACATGGGGACAACTACCCACAGACACATATGGCTACACAGCAGCCAAAACCACTCCGGTCTGTAAAACAGTGCACTGGACACAAGCTGTTGAAACAACACTACACATGGAAGATAGATTCAGAGTTTCTAAAAGAAAACACAAAACAAAATAAGGAAAAAGCAACTGTAGCTTCAGAACAAGGTCATGAAGCTGTATTTGCATATCTGAACTCAGATCTGACGGTCTTCTCTTCAAACTTTGGCCAACTGCATGGTTGCTCTCCCTAAAGGCTCGTGGCTCTCTTCTTTCTTCTTCTAAACACTGGACTGGGTCGGCCCAGTTGCTGGGTTGCTCACTCTCTTCTTTGTCTCCCTCACAGATTTTCTGCTAAAGGCTCAGGCACTCTCTAGTTTTCCCGTTCAAATATTCTCCATGCAACAGTAGACTTTCTTCAGGCAGGAGATCCATATTTATAGAGGGAAAGGGTAGAAAGTTTTCCCTCCCTTTTTCAGATCTGCATGCTGATAGGTCCAAAATAAAATAAGGTTCTTATATCTTAGAACCTTCTCAGATCTATTCTCTGATTGGACCATGGTGAAAAGAAGATTTTTATCTAAAACCTTTTTCCAGATCTTCTGGTCTAACAAGATCTTTGACTGAAATAATCTGATTGGTCTAATGTAAAAAGGAAGGTTTCTTGTCCTTAGGCTTTTTCAGATTATTCTACTAATTGGACCAAAAGAAACAATTGAAAATTCTATCATAGGACCTTCTAGGACCGAAAGTACCTGTCCTAGAGTCAAGGACGTTGTCTAGGACTAGGTATTCACATGGCTGCTTAAGTTCTCACGTGATTGGGTGAGCAGCTGGCAGACTGCACTAGTTGTGGAACTAAGGCAATATCAGTCGACTGAACTTCCCTGGGTTGATTGATTTTTTCCTTTTTCAGTCGACTCATCTTGGGCAGGTCGACTGACTTCTGGTGGCTGTAGCTACTGGCTGCCACTACTCATGCTAGCTGCTGCTTATGCTGCCATTGCTACTTATGCTGGCCTTGCTGAAGTTGTTGCTGGCTGCTAAAGTTATTACTGGCCGCTGCTACTGCTGCTAGCTGCTGTTGTTTATGCTGACCTTGCTGAAGCTTGTTGCTGTTGCTGCTGATGATGCTTCTGATGCTGCTATGTTACTACTGCTTGCTGTTGAGGCTTGTTACTGTTGTTGCTTGTTGTTGTTGTTGTTGCACAATTATTGTCATTGCTGGCTACTGCCATTGTTGCTAGCTGTTGTGTTGGCTGCAGCTGTTGGTGTCATTGATGCTAGCTGTTGTTGTTGATGACTTGCACTGTTGAGCTTCAGTTGATCACGGTCTGAAGGTCACAGTCTCCAGCTGCACTGTGTTTAAATGAACGTGGTTTGTCATCCAGCCACATTCTGGGAGGGTCGATTCATAGTCTGCCTGGCTTGGCAATGTCTATCAACCCATTTTCAAGTCAATCGACTGATTTCCATATCAATTGACTGATTTTTAGTCAGGTCAACTGATATTAGCATTCTTCAGTCAATTCATCCTCAATGCAACCCATCTTCATTGCATCATCTCAATATGCTAGTCAACCTCTTTGAAGACACTTGCCAACCCATCTTCAATGTATTTTGACAGTGGAAGAGTGCACCTGCATGTGTTGACTTGAATTGATCTCGCTGTTGACTTCTGCCAGAATGTCAATCGACTGAGTTGCATATCAGTCGATTGACTTCTATGTCTATCGACTGACTTTTGGTCAGGTTGACTAATTTTTCCTTTGTAGTTGACTGATTGATCAGACTTAGCCTCTTTAGTTCTGCAAGTCCAAAGCCTCTTGCACCTTGAGCTTCACTCAGTCTTGGTTGTCACAAGGTTGTTATCTGGAGCTTCTCTTTCTTTGTTCTTTGCTATTGCTGTAAGCTATTCTTGAACACTACAGTTGCTGTTGCTTGCTGCTATAGAAATTTATCGACCCATGGAATATTAGTCAACTGATTTTGTAATCAGTCGACTGACTTTTCTTTTGTCGGTCGACCAGCTGTCCAAGCCTAGCTTCTTGACTTAGCTGATTTCACTTCTCTTCTGCTGATTGTTTGGTATGTCTGTTGATATTCTTTGATCTGAACTCAATGCATGTTGACATCATCAAATCTATATTAGATTCATCAATGAGTCATAGTCAGACATCATCAAAAATTGTGACACAATATTCTCTCCCTTTTTGATGATGGCAACTATGAGTCATTACTTGCATTAAAATTATCATTTAATGCAGTAGCAAGTAACCATGATAAACATGATTCCACATTAAAATGACTCCAACATATTCTCAAGTAACCATGATAAACATGCATGATTCCATAAAATCAATGACTCCACATATTCTTCCCCTTTGACATCAGCAAAGAGGGCATAGTTTAATGTCAATTATAGAGTCAGGATGTGAGCAAATGGAATAGCATGATACTATGTGTGATTAAAATTCAGATGCCAATTGAACTGATACCAATTGAAGAATTCAGGCAGATTTAGACACAAAGCCAGGCTAAGTATGCTCAGTACTTAGTTCATCTCAGCAGACAATGAAGTCAGACAGGATGATAAACATTATATGAAGACAAGCAGCCATTATGTGAGAAGGCATCAAGCCAAATGTAGATTTCAGATCATGATGAAACAAGAAATCTAAAAGTCACAAGTTTTTCCCAATCAAAGGAGGCATGCTCTGACAGCCAATAGATGAAACCAATTGATACCAATTGATGAAACAAGAAATACCAATTGGGGAATTGATACCAATTTAAGAGTTCAAGGGTAGAACTGGTAGTAAAGAAGCTAGCAGACATAGCCATAAATGGATTGTAGATTTTTTAGAAATTACAGCAAAGAAATTAGCAAGGCAGATTGTAGATTTTTTAGAAGTGACACTGAACATGTAGACATGAATATAAAACCACTTGAAGAGGCAGCAATTAGACATCAACAATTCCAATTGGTTGTAAAAATTATAGCAAGGGTAAAGGCAGCCCAGAGAGTAGGTTGGACAGCAAGGGGTCGACCCCTACACCTGTGCAACAGGGTCCTAGACAGACCCAGACTTGGAGAGGGACTATAATATCTAGGATTTTTTGGAATCCGTAGGTTTCAGAGCACTTCATGAGTTCCAGATCATGTTTATGATTAAATCAGATTTTTGGCTATCAAGCTTTCGGACCCCTGTGTAGGGTGAACTGATATGTTTTTGGGCTTCAAGACATTACAACCACATTGTGCATTTTTCGAGGATCGTGAAAATGCTGCCGAGAGTGTAGTTTACTAGCCCGTGTGTCCATGTCACCGCTGTGAGAGTGAGTGTGACCCGTCCCGTGACTCAATCCGGGTCCGGAAGTGAGTCGACTACCCTGACCTCCGCCGGTTCCTTAACCGCACACGGTCCGCGTTTCCCTCAAGTGGGACGACGAGTGAGCTTGCAGGTATTGGGTGACCCAGTCAAAGAGAACTTTGGTCTTCTCCTTCGGAAAAGTGTAGGCCTTCTTCATTTTGTCCTTGAGTGAGGGACCCTATTTCTTGTCTTCTACTCTGGTGGGCTGAGGTGCAGCTGCATTCTTGCCCTTATCCCTTTACTGCTCAAACACCATGGTGTCAAGAGCATTTGCTTCTTTAGGCACCGGGTCCCGATCTGCTGACTTGGCCTTCTGTATAGTGGCTGTGGCTGATGTAGGGGCAGGCCTTGCCAGAAAAGCTTCAACTTCATCCACCACATTATTTAGGAGGTCAAATGACCAGATCTTCATGCCGATCATCTTTTTCAGCACTTCCCTCCTGAGGTTTTACTTGCAAATTTGTACAGTGTCCTCCTGATGCGAGGGTCGCTTGCATCTCATCCTGAGATTTCTCCACCTCTTAATATATTCAAGGGTTATTTCATCCGCCTATTGCCTTGTCGAGTAGAGCTTAGCCACCGTGACCTCTCTCTCAGTGACGTGGAACTTTTCTCTGAACTTCTTCTACATGTCTAGCCAATCACTGATTGACCCGACTGGAAGGCCAGAGTACCATTCAAATGCGAGCCCTATTAGTGAGGACTCGAAAAACTTCAGCAGGTATGACTCGTCTATGGCTAGGTCACCCATGACGGTCATGTAGTATGTGACGTGCTCTTTCGGGGATCCCTTCCCGTTGAACTTGTCGAACTTAGGCGGCTTACTGATCCCCGGCAAGAGCTACTTAGCTGCATGATGTGGCGGGTATGGCACCCGATAAGCATCAAATGTGACATAGTCACCTTCGCTTCGCTCAGCGAGCTTCAGTTAGATCATCCTCTCCACCATTAGCCTATTCACGACTGTAGGATCGACTGACTATGGATAGAAGTGTGCCAGCTGCAGTTATGGGGTGACCAGGGTGGTCACCTACGGCGGAGGGCGCGGTAGCGGAGGGGCATGGTGCACTTGAGGTAGCACCGGTGGCATCAGCAGTTGAGGTGGGTGCTGCTGGGTGTCTGCTTGACTATGTTCTGCCATCTGGGGCAGAGTGTATAACGGAGGACAGTCGCACGGGTTAATGCCTCCTCGTGACAACTCGGCCTGCATCTTGGGCAACTTGGGCATCGAGGTTTGTTCTATCTTTTCAAGCAGTTGCTTCTTTAGAAGCTCTATCTCCTACCGGTATTACTGTAATAGCATCAACACGGACGGGTCTATAGCTGCTATGCTGGGGGTGGCTTCTACATCTCCCCTGAAGTACCTTCAGGCGAGGTATTCAGTAGTACTTCCTCTTCTTCAGTCGTCACCACATTTGCAGTCAGGGTGGTGACTTCTTTAGATAGGATTTGTTTCCCTTTTTCCACTTTCAACATTCCCCTTGCGGCTTCTGTTCTTATGGTGTTCGGCCCTGGTCTTTCAACTAATCGGGCCAATTCCCAGGGTTCCTCAGGTAGTCCTCCATACCAGCTGGCTACCCCGGCCATATTGCAAGTAAAAACTCGCATTTCTTTTCTTTGTCTATAGACCTTCCTCTTTGCATAATCGAGGAAGAGGGCGTCCGCTCAGGAATTTTCTTCCTGAGCTATTTGGATCACCAAAAAACTCGCAAAAAGCTGGGCCGTCTCTTTTACTAGCTGAAGATATTTGACCATTTGTGATTCCCAAGCTTCGTAGTCCCCATTGATCTGACTGGTGACTAACTGAGAGCAAAATCAGTGTAGATTCTAACTCATTCTACTCCTAGGCGTCTTGCCATCCTGGCCCCTCAAATAAGGGCCTTGTATTCGGAGGTGTTGTTGTATGCCAGGAATTTGAACTTCAGAGGGTATTGTAGCTCCACTCCTTCTACGGATGTGAGGAAGATATCGGCGCCACTGCCAGTCAAGTTTGAAGATCCATCCACAAAAGGTCCCAAGCAAGGTTGGCTGTCGGCCTAGATGTCTCCCCGGGTGGGACATCATTCTCCGCAATGAAATCTATGAGAGCTTGTCCTTTGATGGTGGTGTGGGGCCGATAAGAAATGTCATAGGTTTTGAGCAAGATTGCCCATTTAACAAGATGGCCAGAAGCTTCGGGATGGGGTAAAATATTCTATAAGGGTTCATCACTCAGCACCACTATGGTGTGTCCTTGGAAGTAGGGCTGAAGGCATTTAGCCGAGGTCACCAACGCTAGCACGAGCTTCTCAGTTGTGGGGTACCTCTTATCAACCTCAAGGAGCACCTTGCTGACATAATATATTGGCCTTTGCACTCCTCGGTCATCTCGAGCTAAGACCGAGCTCACTGCAGAGGAGGTTGCTGAGAGATAGATATATAGTGTTTCTTCTAGCACTGGCTTTAACAACACAGGAGGTGAGGCTAGGAATTCCTTTAGCTTGGTAAATGCCTTCTGGCATTCATTGTCCCAAGTGAAGGTAGCGGATGTCAATTTTGGCCCTCTCAATAGTTTGAAGAAAGGTAGGCGTCGCTCTACCACTCGAGACAGGAAATAGTTGAGTGTAGAAATCCTTCCTGTCAGGCGTTGAACATCCTTGATGCAAACGGGTGGCCACATATCTAGGATGGCCTGGATCTTCTCGAGGTTGGCCTCGATCCCTCGCTGGGTCACTAGAAAACCCAGGAGCTTCGCAGATTTAACTCCAAAGGCGCACTTGACAGGTTTAAGCTTCATATTGTACCTCTGGAGGGTGTTGAAGGTTTCAACCAAGTCGGCGAAATGGTCCTCGACCTTGGGTGATTTGACGAGCGTGTCATCGATGTAGGCCTTGACGTTCTACCCGATCTAGTTCTCAAAGATATGGTTGATCAGCCTCTGATAAGTTGCTCCGGCATTCTTTAGCACGAACGACATTGAGGTGTAGCAGTATACGCCAAAGTCGGTGATGAAGGTGGTCTTCTTGGTATCTTCAGGACTCATCCGAATTTGGTGGTACCTAGAATGGGCGTCTAGAAAACTGAGAAGCTCGTTACCCGAGGTTGAATCGACTAATTGATCGATGCTCAGTAATGGATAGCAATCCTTCGGAGTGGATTTATTGAGGTCAATGAAGTCAATGCACATCTGCCATTTGCTTGAAGCCTTAGGTACCAAGATGACATTAGCGGGCCAGGTTGGGTAAAGGACCGGGTTAAATAGCCCAGTTTTCTCCACCTTATTGATCTACTCTTTAATGATCACCTATTTTTCCAGGGCATGCTTTCTTCTTCGTTGTTGAACTGGTTTCACCAACGGGTCGAGATTGAGGTGGTGCATCACTATCTCCTCGGGGATTCCGGGAAGTTCCTCATGATTGCTCAAGCCCAACGCCAGCTTGATGAGCTCCAACGCCGGATCGATCCCAAATCCTCTTTAAGTGTTCCATTCACTTTTCAAAATCTCCGGCTTCCTCCATCTTCCCAAATTCCTGCATATTGCCGCTATGGTGGAGTCGGTGACCCTTACGTGCACTTGAAAGAGTTTTTGTATAAGTCGGCCCAGTTTCGACATGACCAATGCTTGATGGCTTATCTATTTGGTTTGTCATTAGAAGGCCCAGCTTAGGATTGATTCTTCTCCCTCCCGCAAGAGCAGATTGTGAGTTTTCAAGCTGTCCAAGACAAGTTCATTCAGCATTTTCAGGACCAGGTTGGGCTCAAGTTCTCTATTGTGGATCTGGCCCATGAGGAGATGAAGCCCGACGAGGATTTTTGCACCTTTGCTGATCGCTGGCATCGTTTGGCTGCGCAAGTCCCGGGACACATTCCGGAGTCAGAGTAGATCAAGATGTTGATATTCAATGCAACGCTGGAATACCGCTTCATCTTAGCCCTCAATGACCTAACTTCCTGGCAACAACTATACAACCGAGTCTGCTTCATCCGCCAACAGCTCCAGGGTTCCCTTGACCCCGAGTCTTCTCCACCTTCCACGCCCACATACACCTCGCCATCCACATATTTGCCCTCTACGAGTCAGTCTTCCACCACATACTCACCCTCTACGAGCCAACCCTATGCTCTCATGAGTCAGCCCGCCATGAGTCAGTCTTCTACCACATATCCTTCCATGAGTCAACCCTCCGTGAGTCAACCATCTGCATATCAACCTTCTATGAGTCAGCCTCCCACCTCCTCATACTCACATCCGCCTCCACTCCCGGTCAAGGAAACACCACACCCCGAGCAGGTGGATGCCGTCTATATACCCCTTCATCCCGCTCCACATATGCCTTCACCAAATCCCTCCGCCACTAGCCAAGCATTCTTACCTCCGCAGCCACCACTCCTATCGCTACAACCTCCTCCGTCACCACCTCATACCCCTCGGCATCCACCTTGCCCGAAGCGGGCTCCTCCTCCTCCATTGCAGGAATGTTTTACCGATATTTTCAGGGCTTTGATGGCCACTCACGCATTGCCACTCCCTCCAGTTGTGTCTTGCCGACCCACGGTCGGGAATATGCTTCGGTTCTGTGAATTTCATCGCCGGTAGGGGCATTTGGTTGAGGATTGCCCCTAGTTTCGGGATTATGTTTATGACTTGGAAGCAAAGAAGAGGATTGATTGGGCTGCCATTCGCAAGGTCATTCTACATCTTCACAGTAAGCAGCAGTAGCAAGCGCCGCCTAGGCAGCCGTCTCCATTTGTACAAGACTAGCGGCACCCCTGTGATCCCTCATCTAGCGCTACACCCACTCCACTATCTACCTCATTTCCATCTCCATCTCCGCCTACCCCATTACCTTCATCACCACCTACCCTGTCTCCATCACCTCTACAAACCCAAGCCTCTGCTCAGGTTAGTGCTTCCTTCACTTCCGCCGCCACTTCCACTCCCAACGTCACTCGGCGTGTCATATCAATATGCCGACGTTGGGCCCCACGGCCTTCAGCTTCGCCTTTATCCTCATTGCCATCTCCTTCCCCACCATTACCCTTTTCTCCCAAACCTGAGCAGGCTATTCCTACACCTACACCTCCACCTTTGCCTTTGCCTCCACCTGAGCCTGTCATTGCCACTATCCCTCCACCACTCGCATTGCCTTTATTGTAGTTTAACCCCTTAATTAAGTAAAATTGCTTAAATACCCATTTTAATTACATAAGTACTTTAGCTAAATGGATTAAATGCCAGAAAATGCCCATAAAATCTATAAAAATAGCCAAAATTCACGGAATAAGTTCTAGATCCGAACCAGCAAAGATCCGTTAATCCACGGGTCTTACAGTCCCTCCCTCCTAACAGAAATTTCATCCTCGAAATTTAAAAGGAAGGATAAGGAACGAACGGAAAGAATTTAAATCACACTCGAAAATGAAAGGAATCATTAACACATTCCCAAAACTCGAAACACCATTCCTCAGAGATCTACATCCCATCTCCTGACTCAAACTACAGTGGTCACCTATACTGATCTCAATAGCTTCTCTGTCGACTCAAAGTGGTCAACATTAGCTACCAAATCAAGTGAGCCACAACAGTGCACTACTGAATTGAGTCTCATGACTCGGAGATAAAAACTCAGAGTTAGAGGAAATGACACAACCGAAGGAAATGACTCACGAAAACCCTGAGGGAACACCAAGATCCTCAGGACAACTGGACACATAAGCTGAGGTAAGACAACACCTCCAAGCGTCCTGAATGACTCGACCATTAGATCCTACCAGGTTGACCAGAACCCGAAAATGACTCTGAAACAACACAGGAACAAGCATGCTTGGCTATCTCATAACGTAGTCATAGCCCTCATAGGACATCAGAAGACATCCACAGGACAGCGGGCAGACCACAACATCGAGCCAAGACACACGAAAATCAAAACATCGATCAGAAGGACACATTCCACAAGTGGCAACACTGACACCACGAACCCTGCCAATGAAGGCAACCCGGTCGTAGCATATCTCCTAAAGTCCGAATAGTTCTCCCCAAACTGACTATCAGACTCCAGATGACACGTTGAACAGGAAGATAACTCTAAGATCAACGCTTTGGAAACTGCGCCAGGGGCCTGAAGTAAATCGTGGGTCACGATATGACACAAGTGAAACTGGAATTCCATGCAATGGCACAAACTTTTTGAGACAAAGCTCGGCCAACTGGACATTCCAAGCAACTTTAAGTGGTAATAATCTAGCTATCTTCGTCAGACAACCAACCGACCAATAGCTAGACTCCACTGAAGCCCGAGAAGTCTGAAAATGAAATAGCAAGATAGGAGCCGCAGGCTTCATACAGGAACACTAGACAACAACCTATCACAGAAGTAGATGACAAACTCATAACAGATACAACGACCTACCTGAACACAATGCGGGGCAAATTAGAATCTACCCACTGAACTACCCTGATCTGCTGAGAAATGGCTGAAGTCATAACAAGACTAGCACTCACAGTAGTCATCGAATTAGAAGGAATGTCCACGTAGCAAGACTTACAAGAAATACTCTAGCAGAAAATCGTCGCCAGAATCTGGCAACTCGAATATGTCAGCTTAGAATCCATCAGGAGATCACGCCAACGACATGCCCTATTTTCCACGTCAACATGCTGCTACATCAATCCCACCTCGTCTTTCTCTCAGTCATCTTGGCATGGTCACGCACCTCGGTCGAGAAGGAAAGAGGAAAGAGAACAAGAGGAAGAGAGTGAGAGACGCGAGTGAGGAAAAAGGAGAAAGAAAAAGACATACAGGACAAGAAATCAGGATTTCTCCCAATTTCGGAAGCCTAACTCTTACGATCGAAAATCCACAAGGATCAGTCCAAACCGATCCAGATATAATCAAGGGTGTTCCCTCATATGGGGGATGTAAATGACGTCGTGACCTTTATGGCGCGACGGGATTGGGTCCCGACCCGAACCACACAATCACCTGACAAAGTCAGATAGAGCGCACCATGGGTTCCTCAGAGCCTGAATAAATCATCACTTTGTGACAGGCATGCCCTCGCACTAAATAGTCAAATAAACACATTAACAAATGAATGCAAAGACAAGTGAATTTTAGTGCATCAACAAGTCTGGCATGCCTAGTGGGATGAGTCCACCCTTCATCTCTTTGCCAAAGTTAGGGGCCCTGTAGCCCCCTTCTTGTAATACTAATTGCGCCATTTTTTTTACAAATGCAGAGAAAATCGCACTTCAACACTGAGGATGGCGACCACCTTCGGTCCACAGCCTGTCGAGATCCATGCCAAGGGTGGCTACCTCACCGTCCCCCTCAACTTTGGGAGTTTCCCTCCCGTGGTCTGCTTCCCCAACTTCCTTGGGGTGGCCTTCGTCAATATACTAGATGTGGAGGAGGCTGACAAGCCTGAGACCAACGCTCCCACCCAAGGGGCCATTAAAGCTGCGGTCGGTCGAGCTCTGGCCAAGAACAAGAATGGCATCGCAGCCAAGACGCTGAGCTGCAATGTGCATCACATGCACCAGGCTGCCAGTCCATCTAACTAGGGATCGGCATCTCACTGGAGGAGGCTTTAAAAGAGCAATGCTGGCGCTACTACGGGGCACCAAATCTCTAGCTCTGGGAAATCCATGATCGTTAGGAGCATCCAAGTCCACCTCAATAGGCGAAAGTTTGAAGTAATTTCAGGTTGCATCGTACCAACTATTCTAGTCTGCAACTCCTTTCAGGGGCTGGAGAAGATGAATGAGAAGGTGATACCCGCCCTCCCGGCCGCACTACCGAAGAACACGTCGGTTCACAAGCCGGCTAAGCTCAAACAAGTATGGATTCCTAGGGAACCCTAAACCGTTGCACCCACCCGAGCTGGGCCCAGTTGCATCCGCCCGAGGAGGGCCCGTAGAGATGGAAGGGTCAAGATGACGACCCAGGCATACCAGTCGGCAATCGCTGCACCGGCCCTGCCAGAAAATACTCATAGACAACACCGCAGGTGTCGACACAAAGCTACCCACCCAGAGCCTACAGCCTACATCCCCGCTGCCGTCAGCCCATGACCACTGGCTGCTCTCCCTGACCAGGAGTGGGAAGGGATTGAGCAAGCCATGAGAAACTACCTCGGAGGCCCGGGGAGCACTTCGTTGGGTCGTCAAAGGCTACTGGGGGCAGTGGCCTCCGCCTTCCAGGAAGAAGAACAGACCCGATTAGTGCCCAACGCGGAGTCAAAAAACCAGTCGGAGGAGTTGCGCTAGTCCCCTTTGTGGTAGGAAACGCTGCCCCAACAATCAGTTTTTGACAGGTTGGTGTTTTCAAGTAGGCCGTCAAGGGGGATGGCAAGAAGGAATAATTGCTGGAAAGTTTTCACCTGTAGTATGATAGGGTCTCTGGTAGGTACGAGGCCTCACCCACCGACCCCAAAGAGGTGGCCAAATTCACCACCAAGTCCGATCTTCTCACCAAAAGAGGAGGGGCAGCAGGTGGGATGGCCCAGATAGGCACTGAAGAGACCACCCAGGATGAACCCTCCACGGTTCTAATGGCCAATGTAATTACCACTTGGCAACCTGAAGTCGGGCCTGCTCCGCCTCAGCCCGGTAGCGCTCCACGTCAGGAGAAAATCTAGAAAATCAAAAAAATCTCCAAAAATAGAAAAATATATTATCTCGATCCTCGCGACATGCTGATCACAACGGTACCACTCGCGGGTAGGTGAACAACCCGGTTCACCCACTACAGGGTTCCGTAGGTATTTTCGAAACACACACGTGGGAATCAAAAAACACACGAAAAAGGCCGCGGAACGCGTTTCGACCTCCGAAACTGACCCGAATCGCATGGATCCGAACACGAAAGATGTCTATAAGATAATTCCGGATAGAACGGGCACAAATTCTTTGAGAAAGTAAGTCCGAGACCTGAGAAGAAGGATCCAAAGGGTCTCGGACATCACAGCCCTCCCCCCTTAAATAAATTTCATCCTCGAAATTTAAGAATGAAAGCACGGGAATAAGGGAAAGACTCACACAAACAAATAAGGATACAACTCCATCATCTCATCCTCACACTCTTAAGATGCCTCACCACCAGAATGACGCTGTCAGACCACCTTAACCAGAGGAATAACCTTGTTCTGCAGGCGTTGCTCACGCCGATCCTCGATACGGACAGGGTACTCTGGTGTTATGGTGCTAGGCCCGGATTCAGAGGGCGGGTGAATGAATCTCCCCTATAAAATGCCTAATTAAAAACTTATAATTGGAGCACAGATGTAGAATTCAAACAATTAAGCTCTGCAGAATGTGAAGGTCAATGATGCGCTTGATCAAACAGTTGAACTGCTAGAAGGTAGACTCCTAAGCAAGTCAAAGCCGTAGACAGAACCAAATCAAATATGCGTGTGCCTGAAATCTAATCAGTCAGAACCATAGATGGAATGGTCCTAAGCAATCATCTAGCGCTGAAGACACAAGGATGTTGTTGGCACTCAAAATATGATGGACGGCGATCAAGCTGCAAAGACGAATGACACAGCCCACTGAAGCACAGAAGCCGATGAAGATCAACCTACTGAAGACTTCTCAAGCTGCCAGAGCCTCAAGTCACTTGGAATGAACATTGGGGACTTCACCTCAGGAGAATCGAGATGAATCCATAACTAACCGACAGTGCGACCAAGCCTACCGAATGATCCAGCATCGACTCCGTCATGTCGCTACCCCACACCTGTCGCCCGACCAAGGACGGCGGTCTACCCAGTGGCTCACCACCTGAATGAAGACTCTCCTGAGGAGGAAGAATTCCATCAGCTCTTCATAACAAGGAACCGAAGGCTCTGTTAGCAGAAGGCCCCAATCACCTGGCACGGGTTTGACTTCTCGCCATAGTGGGTCTGTCAGTGGCCGAATGATCATCCAGGCAGGGCAAAATTATTTCGGATGTCATGCCATCCCACCTCGAGCACAAGTCGGGTCGATCTGGAAGCATAAATCATAGGGCCGAAGGTCGTGTCTACGGAAAACCAGCATGCTCGAGCCAGATACACACAGAGTTTTGACTAAGGCCGTGAGTCATGCCGAGAGCTGCGTCAACGCCCCGTCAAGATTTTTCAAGAACCGCGGCAAAAAGAGTCATCAACGGTGACCCCCGAAATCATCCTCGGACTCATTGGCTAGCCCTCGACAACCAAACGGAGCTAATACGGCGCCCCGTTCACCGGCGCACCCCTTAAAATGGTGCCGTCTTCACCGGCATGCAAAAGACCTAGGCCAGAGGCTGTTCCCCGGTGCCACCCATCCCGGCGCACCCCTCCATGCCGCTGGGAAGCTTGGGCCTATAAAAGACTTTATTTGTTGGGTCGACACTTTCACCTGGGTTACTTGTTTTTAACTAAAGCAGAACACCCGACAAGAAGAGTCGACCCAATGGGTCGACACTTCTTATCCTGTGTGCGGTTTTATTCTCAGAACAGAACAGTCGTGAAAAAGTGTCGAGCTGGGAGGTCGACACTTGTTACCTGGGTTCTGGTTTTTCATGTTTTGGTAGAACGCTTCAAATCGAGAGTCGACCCTTGTAGGTCGACACTTTTTCTGCACTTCTCCGATCGGGATTCCGGATCTAAACGCGAACCCATGATATTATGATCTGATTGCTTGCCCTCTTTACCTTATTAGCCTTAGGGCATCCAGCATCTATCATGTGTGATATGAAATCGGTTTAGCATGGACTTTTATGTCTCTTCTTGTTGCTTTTTCCTCTTGTATATGAAGGCCGCATTCTCCCATGATGGAAGGCATCCCTTGGGGCTTAACATTGTTCTATCTGCTTGCAGGAAGAGGGGAGGGCGTCACAACCTGTTGGAGGAGGAAGAGGAAGGCACTGAAGATGCCATCCACATGCATCCACTCCGATCTGCAGTCCAGCTTCTTGTTCATCGCAAGCTTCCCAACTAGGGAGCTTCCTCCAAGGCTGGGCGCTTCCACTCCATGGTTGAAGGTCTCCAGCACACCCTAGTTTATAATCAAAGGGATTCATTGGTAAGTTGAAGGGCGATCTAGGCTGAGGAGGTTCAAAGGTTCATCCATCATCATGCCTACAAGTTGCAACGTGGTAGGACCTCCAAGAAGAAGCTTCTTCGGGGTCGTATAGTTCAAGATCGTCCTCCCACCAGTAAGAACCTCAAGGAAGATCTATCTACAGGGCGTCAAACATACAAGGAGATATTTCTACATCCTTCCATGCTTACTTCTATGAGTGATTCATAGTTTTATCTTCATCTACATACTGTTGTGGGCGTATATTGTATATCTTTACATTGTCTAACTTTGAATATCATTGTGTGTCGGCAGAGTTGCATCTCCGTGTGTGTAGATTAATTGCGGGGTGAGTTTCCCCGAGTCTGTGTGTGTAGACGGAGCTGTGACTTTGTGTGGTTCAGTGTCCGGGGCGTGTTCCCCGACGTGTGTGTGTGTCTACTGCGGTGGTAGCGTGTTGGGGCTTGTCCCTGTGTGTGTATTGCTGTGGAAGTAGCGTGTGTGTGGTTGGGGTTCTTCCCCGTGTTGCTATGTTTTGTAGCGTGGAGTGAAGCCTCACCCGGTTAGGTGAGGGGTGGACGTAGGGAGCCCATCATGGTCCCAAACCACCTAAACACCCCTGTGTTGCATGTGGTGTGCCTGTGCCATTGTCCATCTCTCCTACCTCCATTCACAGGTCAATTGACAGGTTTTTATTCACTACACCTCTACACATTGCTCCATCCGCTATCTGTGTTGAACTTGATTTTATTGATTAGTTACATTATCTATCCGTGTGAGATCGAGAAGATCGAGAGAACACTTTTAATCTTACTTGTGTTTAAGCAAATTAACGTTATTAACATTGATTCCTCTAAGTTTTGTTTAGAGAGTTAAGATAGTTTTTAAAATCCGCCATCTCGGCAAGGGGATAATTCAACCCCCCTTCTTGTCCGCCATCTACTCTGGGCCAACACCCACCCTTTGGAACAAGATTAAACTAAACCACACAGTTGGTCGATCAACACTAACACAATCTCACTAAAATGCAAGGAATATGATATGAGAGATGTAACGACCCCCTTCGGTTAAAACGGACGGCGCGGTGGAATAGTGACCACGCCGTTTTAGCATTTACACCATGGGTTGATGTCTTCTCCAAAGGCAGCACACCGTATTAAGCTTTTGGTCTTCAAATTGGCCACACCGTTTTAGCTTTCGAAGGAATAACTTTCAAGATGGGCACATGACGAGTCCTTGAAGATTAGCGTGCCGGGTAAGGCAAGGGGCGTGCCGGGTAAGACAAGGGGTGTGCCGTTTTAATGCAAAACAAGGATGGCGCCGTTTTAATGAACATAAAGGGGGCACGCTGGTTTAGGGCCTCACCGTGCCGCTTTAAGGCCTCTTCGTGCCATTTTAAGTGCTGAATAGATTTGTTTTGAAGTCGCGGCCATTTATTCTGCTTGAGGGACTTCCTTATTGGTGACGGGCCACCAAGTGAGCTCTCGGCCTGATCGGGCGAGGTGTGAGATTTATTCCGTATTTTCATCTTCAACTCCCTCTCGAGCATCGAGACGTGAGTGTCGTAAAATCATCATCGTCATTTTTTGACGTCCACATACACCTTCACCCGGGGACCAATCGTCGTGTCGAAATTGTCCCGCGGCATGCGCCAGTGGTACCTCGGCCGCCATGGCCCACCTATAAAGCCCATGCAGCTCATATAAATTATATTTCCACTTGAATGAATGCGCTTGCATCCACGTTCGGCCCCCAGTTTCCCCTCGCGTCACCTGACATAAGCCTCTAGCACCTCCGACCTCAACCAACATGTCCCAGCCCAGTGCAAACCCATAGCTGTGAAGTGCTCCTTGCTCTCCATCCATGACTTCAGACACATACGGCTCTCTCTTCAACATGGAACGAAGGTCTTTGGATTCAATCTGATGTAAATAAACACCGACTACTTGCGGTCGGTGGGAAAAGACATCCAGTACATGACTTCCCAGAGTCGCCTGCTTACTCACACATATGGAACCGCCCTTCCCTCCATGTGTCTCTCACCTCCTGAGCCCATGTGCCGCGCCCTGGCGGCGCTTCCCCTATCAACTTTCGGTTCCATGGGTGATTGTCGAGAAATCGACAGGCACGCCTGCACCCCAGTCATGTTTCCCTAAAAATTAGGAAAGCTCCCATGCCACTCGGTCTCCCCTCGTCTTTCCGTAAAAGGGGAGTGTACAGTGCCGTCTTGAGAAAGATACAGCCATGAGAGGAGAAGCCCGAAGTAGGCTAGGTTCCGGCATCTCCCTCCGTCACCTTATCCCACCCCTCAGTCCGGTCACCACACACACATGCACCCGCGGCCCTCACGCCCTGCCGCGTGCGAACAGCTGCTTACAAGCTCTAGCGGTCGTCCATAAAGCCACTAAGGTCTAGAACAATAAAAACACCGGTAAAGTGTTATCTAAACATTGGGTTTTTAATGGTACAACCAGCTCAACATCCTAGTAGGAATCTCATGCTCACGGAGACTTACGGAGGTCTTGAAATAAGATCACCTAGTCCGGTAGAAAGAATATCTAACGGGGAGGATCACAAGTTCAAGATTTTGTGCTTAATGTGTAAAGTGTAACTAATGACATCATACTGAGATATGTTGTAACGACCTAGAGCTCCGGGTACCGATAACCAGATAATATCGGGTTACCACTACCAAGAACTGGGGACATCACCCAAGAGGCTAATGAGGCCTCTGAAGGGTTAGTGGAGTTTGTCGAGGAGTTGTATAACGAATTGGGATTACAATGCGTAAATTAATTTTAACACAAAATAAGATATATAATTCTTAAACAAATATAAATATGGTATCGATGACTTATCACATACTTTACTACACCAATCTTAGATTGATGCAATCCGATACATGCGATAAACAACGAGTACCAAAAATTACCTTTTCTTACAAAGGCCCTTTTCCCTTAATTTCAACATATGATATATTTTTCATTTGCTCTAATATAAAACAAATTAGTAAGTAGTAACTACCTTTCCGCAAATAGGCCGCCTACTCCACTCGTATTACGAATACCGTCGTCAAATTACCTTTTATTTGCATAGACCTAATTTTATATGAACCCAAGGACGAGAACTAATTGTGCCCACGAATAACCTACACTTGCAACGAGAGAGAGAGAGAGAGAGAGAGACTTTTACCAGGGCCTTATATGAAGTATGAACGACGGCTTCACAAAATAATTGAAGTTCGCTTCCACAGTCAAAAGAAAAAATATTAATTAAGCAACCTAAGCGGTCTTCCGGTAACTACATCCACAAAACATAACAGAAAAGCATCATAAAAGATAAATATTAGACTACTCAAATGTGCAAAGAAACAAAACGCTCAACAGAAAAAAGTTCTGAACAAATTTCAGAGAAATCTCATAATTGGGTTGGAAATAACACCTCATCTCATCTCACCTCACTTCACTTCAAGCAGTAGTTGCAGCCGCAGCAGCAGCCCTCTTCTTTTGTTCCTCGATGATAGACTGCTTGACACCCTTGCCCTTTGGCAGCGACACCCACGGCTTCGAGCCCTTGCCGATGGTGAACACGTTGCCGAGACGGGTCGCGAACTCGTGGCCGGCAGCGTCCTGGACGTGGATCGTCTCAAAGGTGCCCTTGTGCTTCTCCCTGTTCTTGATCAGACCCACACGGCCCCTGTTCCTCCCACCCGTCACCATGACCACATTCCCCACGTCAAACTTAATGAAGTCGACGATCTTGTTGTTTTCCAGGTCTAGCTTGACGGTGTCGTTTGCTTTGATCAGAGGGTCGGGGTAACGGATGGTGCGACCGTCGTATGTGTTGAGATAAGGGATCCCCTTGTCTCCAAACTGAACTGAGCGGACCTTGCACAGCTTGAACTGCAGGTTTTGTAAAAAAGCTTATCAATGTTAAGATCATGCGATTTGGAAGCATCAAAAAGAAATTAAAAAAAATGAGTCAGAACCCTTTGCCCTGTTCTCTGCAACGCAATTATAAAACGGAACAAGAATTGAGAATCTGTGGCTTCACATACCGGTGCAAACTAGTCACAGTACTATATCTAATATGGTGCAACCTAAAGAACGATGAAGAACACAGAATCTGCTAATTCAAGAGCCAATTAAATCTCAACGATAACAATAAAAACCACACATATGACCCTGGAAACTTATAACAGGAAATATATGTTCAACAAGTGCATAAAGGCAGATGTCTCTGGTCATTTGGCCTCCGAGGGGGAGAGATCCTGCACATGTCATGGTAAATGTCCAGTGTGTCGGTAGCTTAAATCAAGTTTAATAATCAAATAGATGTGTACAGTCTGGGCTGGCCTGGGAGATGGTAGAACTTACACCAAGAGTAGAGGTGTGGGGATGGAAAACTAAAAATGGCATTTTTTTTCCATTCCCCACAGATCCAAAATACAAGCTTAGTGTCAGTGTGCTAGCCGCAGAGAAAGTATTGAGGCATTAACATGTGTTTTCCTTTTCAATGAGAAGGCAGGTCTCCCATTAAAAAACGCACAGAAATGCAAAAACCAACCTTTGCCTCCTCATCCTTCATGCGATGAAGACGGAAGCGCCCCTTGGTGTCATAAAGCAGCCGGAAATTCTCATTTGTCTTCGGAATTGACACAACGTCTGCAAGAAAGAGGATATCTTATCAGCTGAAATGGTGAAAGAGGCAAACATAAACGGGCATGCTACATAACAAAAGGAGAAATTTACAACAACAATGAATGACATATCTTCATACGTACCCATGAAACCAGCAGGAAATGTTTTGTCTGTTCTGATCTTCCCATCAACCATGACATGCCTTTGCATTAAAATTGAAATGACCTCACGGTATGTGAGAGCATACTTGAGCTTGTTCCTCAAAATGAGGATCAAAGGAAGGCATTCTCGAGCTTTGTGAGGCCCAGATGAGGGTTTAGGTGCCTGAAAATTTATGAAGTACAATTAATTTGAACAAGACGAAACAATGGACAATCAAACACAGGAAAGAACTTCTGGTAATACTCACAAAGGCACCACCCAGCTTGTCAAGCATCCAATGCTTAGGCGCATTGAGCCTCTTCAGGTGTTTCTTCAGTCCACGAGCCTGAAATCAACACGAGACAAGTTGCCGGCGTTTCAATCGGCATCAATGGGAATATAAGCCAAAAGTAGCATCAAAAACAATGGTAGATAAGTAAAGATAAAACTACCATCTCAAAAGGGATTAAAAAAGAATTGTTTTGACCAGAAATAAATCTACTAGAAACAAGAGAATAAAAAATAGTGAACATCAGAAACTCCGCAAAGAAACTTTCACACGGACCAAATCTGAGTCGACTAAACTTCACAAAACAAACAAGTGACTGCCGTCGTACATCCTAAGATCTATCAATAACTTACCATCAAACTATAAGTTACTCCTCATAGGGCTGCCAGAAAAAAGATACACTAGTGCAACAGATTTTGAATATTATCGTTTAATACGCTTTTCATACGATTTTGATCTCTACTTGACAAAAATGGGGTTCATGTGCTACGGAATGACGTGAAAGAAGCTATTGGAAAGTACACTACCTGTTAAGCACTGATTGACAAATCAATCAATTCGGTATTTTGGAAGGCAATTCTGTGTGTGGATAATATACATCTGATACTGTCAAAAACATTACATTTGGAACATTCGAACCCACATCCGACTGAGTCAACCAAAGGGTTTGAACAATCAGCAACACAAGCGAGTCTCTAGATCTATTCCCTATGTCCGATCAAAATGATTAGCACCGCATTTGCATAATGAGCTCGATTACTGCTACGAAACATCCGGAAAACACCACGGTCAAAGTTTCCGCAACATCCAGGCACGCCAAAATTAACGGCAAGAACATTCACAATTCCAAACAGACAAATCGCAAACATAGATCGGAAAACCTTACATCCTCTAACCATCAATAAATGCCAGATGGTGCGGCGAAAATTGCCCTATATTGCAGGGAGACAATCCGAGCTGTGGCAACCCATCCTTCTCCTACGAAACCCTCCGATAGCAGAGATACTTCCTCGAGGAAAGAACCCATGCAATCCAAGATCTAACCCGCAAATGTTTAAACAGACCAAACCCAGCAGGATCCCAGGAACACCCGATGGATGCCACAGAGCAACAAGCTAGAAAAAGAATCAAAACCCTAACTAGCTTCCAAACAATCGACACAACGGGGGAGGACGGCCTTTTGGAAGGCCGAAAGCGAGATCCATCTCGAGAACGCCGATAGCTAGGCGACCGGCGCGATCAGACATCACAATGGAGGCAAGAATGCATGCAGAGTGGCAGCGGAGGGCATGGATGGAGGAGAGAAGAACTGACCATGGCTGAAGGTTGGCAGCAGCAATGGAGGGAGTGGGTGGGAGCTCGGCTGCCCTGCCGCGCCGCCGCAGAAGACAAAAACCCTAAACTCTGCTGGGGAAGGGAGCGGGGAAGGCGCGGTGGGGCGTTATATAGTGTGGGGAGCGGACGGGCCCTTGCATCGTGCAGGTGCAGCTCTTGTTATGGATTTCTTCTTGTTGGGCCGGACGGGGCCTGGGCCAGTACTGGACCGGCAGATGACCAACCTCAGTCCAGATGGTTAATCGGTTGCGGAGTCTGCCACAAAAGGTCTTGGCTACGAAGGTGATTAGAACGATAGTTTTACCAGCTGCATGGTCGGCGGTGCAGTTTTTTCTGCACTGGAATGTATTGCAAGAAATCAAAAAAAAAAACTACAACTCCAAAGACTCTAATTCCAAAAAAAGACAAATTCAGACATATCAGATATACAAAAAGATTACACGGAAAACACTCAAACAATTCCACAAAAAAAAACAATCATCCTACATATCAAGAACCATGAGGTACTATAATAATATAATACAAAGGAAACGCTCTCCATACAAAAAATTAAGAACCAAACAGACACAATCAAAAAACGCAACACACAGACATCAAAAAGTCAAACCCAAGTGGACAGGTGGTTCGCCAATTTCTGTATCGGGGCGATTTGGCGGTCCTTCCAGAGACCGCCATACCCCTGGCGGCCCAAGGTAGGCACGCCACGGGATACTATTTTGTCGGTAGGGTGGGCGTCAGCTGGCGGCCACACGATAAACCACCAGCAAGGGTTGCAGTCGAAGCTTTGGCCGCCAACTCTATTTTTGATCATTACATCTCGGGGCACGTGCTTTGACTATTGGGGTCACGCGCCCACTAGCGGCCATATGTACAGGTGCCAGAGGGAGTATAGCAGGTGAAGGTTGGACTGCTAGAGCCTTGTGGCGGCCTGAGATAGGACCGCTAGACCCAACATGACTCATCTTCTAGCAGGCCACTGTTGGACCGCTAGAGTCCTTGTGGCCGACCAAGGCTGGGCCGCTCGAGCCGTGTGGTGGCCCAAGGTAGGACCGCCAGGCGATTCTCCATGTTTTCCATGTCCGTTTGCATTGTGTTGGTCTTCGGTCAACCCGGTTGTGACCCAGTGGTTGACCTTCGGCCTCATGAATATCTCAGACACCGTGAGACATGTGTTTGTGTTTTGGGGGTGTCTAGAGATATCACGTTATCTCGGTTAGCATGTTTGTGTGTCTTGGGGTCTGAGTGACCCGATGTGTGTGTTCCGAGTCCCGAAGGGGGCCGTGTGTATTGCCTTGGACTGTGAGTCTAGTTGACCAGCCAGGGGCTAGGGTTTCTTGAGTTCCAATTTCAAGGGAAGGGCCTCGGCATTCGTGAATTGCCTCGTGAGTCATCACATCGTGGTTTTAGACCCAAGGATTAGGCCAGATTGACGGTGTTGTACTGTCACATGCGACGGTCTTGACCCAAGTCTTGTGACTCAAGGACCGTTGAATTCAATAAGTCTAGTGGGCTGCCCGGAGTTTGGTGGCCTCGGGTCACCTGTTACTTCGCGTTACTCTCGATGGGTGCGTGTGTGATTTTCTGTGTTCACGTCAGTGACCCTCCACTAGATGCAGCATTCTTATGGCACGCGCGTGCTGACCCACCCAGGAGTGGTGGAACGGTGTACCCGAGATGACGGTGAGTAGGCTGGTTACCGTAGGGCCCCCACGTACAGCTGAGTCCGAGCTTAGGGAGAATTACCAGCTAGAGGACAGGCCTACGACGTATGGTCTGAGTGTGCACACGAGGCTGAGGGTGTCAGACCCGCGCTGACAAGCTCGACCTCAGCTAGTCCTTATTTTGTGTTCCTGGTCACTTTAGTGTCTTTGTCTCCGCCTGGGGCATCGTAGCGAGACACGAGGGCATGGTGTAAGACGTCAGGGGACACATCTGGTCTGCTCTTCTGGTGGGCGATACTCCTATCACGTGACGTGAGTTGTCGTGTCTCGGGTTTCTGTTCCTCATCTGCGAGATGCAGCTTTGTGTGCTGTTTCGGGAGCGTTCGGGTAGTCAAGGTCTAGGGTTTCCGGTAAGCGTCATCGAGGGCATTTCCTTAGACAGCGTTGCGTTCCTGACGTTAAGGTCGTGATCATGTTTCCAGACCACGTGGTTTTGCCTTGGACCCTTCTGTGAGGGCAGGCCTTTGTAGCTGAGGCTTCGTGATGTTTCCAAGTAGCGTGGCTATGGCAGTTCATGTCTGGTGGTTCCCCGATCGTGGAATCGGGATGTCGAGTGCATGTGATGTGACACGACCTAAGACGTAAGCAAGCAAGCACTCAAGCAATCCGAACGGGCCGATGTCGGCGGCCAACTCAGGCGTAAAAGTACCAGACCAAGTAACTAGTCAGAGTGACACTCGTCAGTGTCAGTCCAAGCCTCTGACCATGGGTGCACACACTGACTCCTGCCTGAGCCAGGTCCTCTAGCTAGTTTTCTCCCTCAATAGGACGCTACTGCTGGTCGGGAGCTCACGGAACTAGCTTAAAAATCATTTAGCGGGAACTACCCCTCCACCTTTCCCAGGTCGGCCGACACTTCGATCAAGGGCTACGACCAGTGGCCCCATCACAAGGAAAGAGAAAGCTACTCTATCGAGATCTTTAATAATGCCATAGTTTTATAAAATAGGTTAAACATAGCGTACATGCATAATGGAATGCATTAAGAACTAAGCTTACGCCTTTTAGAATGTCAGGGAATGTAACAGACTAAGATCACCCCATTACAAAGTGTGATGGATCAAGGTAGGGGCGTTAGATTACATGTGATGCACCTCCATCGGTCCGTTATACTCACCCGAACAATTCAGAAAATATAAAGACAGTCGCACAGACTGTAACCAAGCATGGGGCGTTACACTCATGTAACGTGCCCCCTAGGGGCCGTTACACTTACCAGAACACCAGGAAATCCATAGTTTTAAACAAGAAATGTAACGCGCCACGGCAGGTGTGCTACATGACTCTAACGCACATGGTCAGGTCCGTTAAAGGCACCCAAACACCTAAAATCCACAGTTTTAAACAAGAAATGTAACGCACCAAAGATGGCACGTTAAGTGACTACGACGGACCAGGGCTGGGCCGTCATACTAATCGCCTATCTCAGTCAACGGTCAAAGGAATGGTCAATGGTCAAGTAACAGATCAAGGGTGGCCCGTTACAATTCAGGTAACACACCAGTGATGGTGCGTCAGGGGACTATAACGTACCTAGGGTGGTGCGTTACACCATCTGGGTTGCGAACTTGCGGAGTCTGAAATCGAACCCCCTCCCTGTCGACTAAAATCGACGGGAATCGTTGGGAAACTAGTTTTCAAGCTAAACTACCATGCCATATCAACATTCCATAACTAAACATGACATTTAAACTTAAAAATGATGCACATGGAGTCAATTTTATGAATTTAAGGCTAATTAACACTAGCATGAAAGATTACACAAAAATTTATGAAACTGGCATCGAACCATGGCACATGTGGTACCGGCGGGTCCCTAGCGAGGAGAAGATTCTATCCCCCTACCTCTTACACGATGGGAATGGCGTTCGAGGCATGAACGGATGAAGGGGCTCCGTGGCTCCACTCGGCTTGACCCCCCTCCACGCTCTGCGAATCGAGGGAAGAAGGGCATCACCGCAACCTGCGTGGCACGACCTTTCCAACGGTACCTCCCTTGTCTCGATCAGCGACTGTCTAGACCAAAATCGAGAGAGAAGAACGATTTTCAAGAAATTAGCCTAAAATTCCACAAAATGAGGTTTACATGGAAATCGATGAAAATGACGGCGGATGGTGACGCATGTAGCGTAAACAAGTTCCTGGCGAGATGAGGAACTCGTTCCCCTACCTATTGCGTGACGTAGACCGTGAATCAGTGCAGATCGGGTGACTGGGACCACGCTGTCCTCTCGCTCCCACATGCCTCCACGCTCCACGATTCGGGGGAAGGAGGGTATCAGCGCGATCCTCGCATCGAGCCCCTCCCGTCGGTACCTCCCACGCTTCGATCGGAGTTTGTTTGGACCAAAACCAGAGAAAGAGAGAGAACGTGTTTCCACCCATAATTTTTCCAGATCTCAGAAAAATCATTTCACCCCCAGTCAAAAATCATTCTCAGGCAGATCTATATTTGTCTTGACCGTTCTGTAACTAGTTCCAGAAAAAAAATAGCTAACCATAGTCATTTTAATTTCCTATCTGCTTGTTGGATGGATCTGAAATAATTATATATTGTAGACCTTTGAGCCAGCTTTCCAACAATACCAGTCTTGCCTCGATCCGTCTCCAGATCTGACCACGAAAATTCTTGTCGTGGAGGCGCGCAGTTCTGATCCGAGTCAAAGCCAATAGGAGCAGTCTGGGAATTAATTCCTCGAAAAATATGCCGGCTCACAGTCGGTGACCATGACTCCCAGAGGTCGATCGGAAACCCCTCAACAGCGTCCTAGCCAATCGCTGTGGTCAGAAGATGATCGGAAGCTGCCATCCCAGTAGCAAAGTTCACTTACTGTCCTGCGGGCTGAGCTGAGTTGCTGAGCTGAATCCAAATAGTGCCGAGTCGGAACAATACCAAGTCAGACTAGCAGCCCGTTTCGGGCCCAATAGCCCTTCCGACTTGTAGTCCGTCAACCCAAGATCGATCCTCCCGGGTCCACTTGTAGCCCTTTACCTCCCTACGTGGAGTGGGTAATAATATCACTGCTGTAATTATTATAATTAATTATTTACCGGGAGTTACTGTACTTGGCCAGGGTCGTCGTCCCCACGCCTGGAGCGTGGAGGTAAACTCGCCACCCTCCTCGTAGGCTTTGCTTTGCTCGTATATTTTTTATATGCCACTGCATGTGATAGGAAATTAGCTCACCCAAATATTTATTCACCACTGTGAGAGAGAGCGAGACCGTCCCGTGACCCGATCCAGACACAAAAGTGAGTTGACCACCCTAGCTCTTGCCGGTTTCTCAACCGTGCACGTCCGACGCTTCCCTCGCTAAGGGACGATCGCGAGCTTGTTTAGAGTCCAAGGTTTGCATATCAACTTGGAGTCGAGTCCGTGGTCTGTCCCGCATCAAATTGGTATTAGAGCTAGTCGAATCTAGGGTAGTCATTGCATAAGTCTTTCCACGGTCTAAGTCGAGTCTAGGATCATCATTATTTTAAAATAAAGAAAATAAAAAATGTTTTGATTTGCATCCCAATATAACCAGTATATCAAAAGACGTTACTGGAAGGTTAGGTTACGCCTATCCAGAAGGTAGCCTTTTGCGTCGAGTCAGACCTTCGGGTTAAAACCTCTGCCACGTACTGGTAATTGGGTTAAGTCTAGGTTTGTAGTCGAGTCTGCATTCCAAATTGTCTTGTTATTTTAGGGTTGTGTTTAGTCCATTGTCAAATCCATCGTGTCACCAAGTGTCAGCATGTCCATCGTGTAGTTCCAAAGTGTCCAATGGACTCCAAGTTGCCAGGCGATATCACTGGTTACATGACACCCATGGGTTAGGCAACCATCCTCTCCACTTCCGTAGGCTTGAAGTCTCAGACTTTTATGGCTCCAATGACCCAGATAACTACCTCAAGTGGGAGGCCACTATGGACACTTATTTTGAGTGTTACACTATGTCCGATGCTATGCAAGTCAGCTTTGCCCAAAAGAGACTTGTTCACAAAGCCACCTGGAAATGGGAGAGCATCGAGCACATCAGGGAGATTAGGAGGCAATTGCCTATCGAGTCATGGAGGGAGATGAAGGATGAGCTTCGAAAGATCTACCTTCCCCACCCGGTCCCCTCCATAAAGTAAAATTACATCAAAATGACTCAAATAAAAATTACATAGGACTCGAGGATAGATAATTAGACCATGCTTGATATCCCCGTGGTGAGAGGATGGGCCCCGAGTGCGGGATCGGATGGTGATGACCCCATCATTCTCCTTCAAGAAGGAGCACACGAAGATGCTCTTCAACCATTGCATGGCGCAAAAGATTACCGTGCTACTAGAAGCTCGTAAGCCAGATGATGCCTAGAAAGCTGACGATCCTAGCTATTGCCCATATCATCGCATGTTCAGTCATCCTCTTAAACATTACTATGTCTTCAAGACTCAGGCACAAAAATTGATCCGAGATGGTCTCATCCAAATGAAGAGCGGTCTCGTCGATCCCTCGCAGCCACATGCGTGGTCCAGACCTGCTAAGGCCGCATGTGTGATTCACTACATAGCTAGTGTGATTCATATAATAGCTGTATTCTCTCTCTCTGACTTCAAAGCGAAGGAGCCTAGCACCAGCCAAGGCGAGCACTCACTGTAGTATCTGGGGTGGAGACCCTGGCATGACCACGCATCTGTCTCCTTTCCAAAAGAAAGGACTAGGTGGCTCTTCGATGTCTTCGTTGAGATGGGAGACATCATGCCCCGTGATCCACCGGTATACTACACTCAGTTGGACTTTAGTCATCCCCAGTACTGCCTCTTCCATGCTAGAATTTACCACGTGATCAAATCTTATGAGGAAGTTCAATACTTAATCCAGGAAGAAATCCAGTGGGAACAAATCGATGCTGAGGGGAAGCCTATAGTAGCTCTAAGGCTTCAACAAGTCGTTGAAGAAATCGTAAGAATCACCAGAAGTGCACCAAACTACTCAGACCCTCTTTAGGCAAATGGGCACAGGCTGCCTTATCAGCATGCCCCGGAATCGCTCGAGTTTTGAACTGATAATCAAGAAGCTCTCGAGCAATTACGAAGTCACAGGGGGCGGGACACTAGTCAGGAGACTGAGCCAAGTGATTTCTCGGTCAACATTATCCATCCTCCTACCACTCTAGCTCCTCCAGATGCCCAGATACCGACTACCAGTAAGCCAGTTCCTGCCACTTCGGCCTTGCAATAGCGGCACTAGCAAGAGCTAGAGTCTCTTCCATTTTCTAAGGAGGACCCCGCTAGACTACCGTGAGTCCTCCTCGGCCGGGAGGATGTCCTAGTAAGAGAGACGACAATGGATCCTCCAAGCTCCTCTTGCTACTCCTCGGCGCCCTCTCCGCCTTCTACACCAAAGGATAGGAAGGGGAAGCAAAAGTAGCGTGAGACCCCGGTACGATTGTGTCGTGTTTCCCCAGCCGACGAGCCTTTGGGTCCTCTCCGCATGCCCTACAACCCAGCCCAAATCATAGAGAGGACATCTTTAGAGTCTTCAGTGACTCTGGCTAGTAAGTTGGGCCTTTTATCACAAGGCCCAGTCAACGTGTGAAGCCAGGGTAATTACCCAGATCGGCAATACCCTGCTGCATGTTCAACTGTCACCGGACCCTACTCCAAGCCAGATAATGACGGCAAGGCTAAGGGGCAAGACTCCAGGTGAGTCCCCCAGTATACATCTCAACAGAAGAGCTCACCACTGGAGGTAAGGCGTCAAATCGCGCATACATCTTCAGACTCCAACCCCAGCATGCCAGCTCACCACAGACTTCCTTTGCCAGCGTGGGTGAGGCATCAAACCACGCATACATCTTTAGACACCGGCCCCAGTGTGACATCCACTATAGTTTATAGCCAAAAATCGGGTAGACTCACGAAATAGAGATTTCAAGGACAGAACTTTGAGTAAGGAGGACATAACAAAAAATCTAGCATAAAAACCAAGACATGTGTGAAACTGCGTAATTGGCGTCCACTCATACCGCCACCAATTATAGAAATAGCGTCCACTATAGTGGTCACCCATCTTGTGAACAGTAATAAGCACAAATAAATAGTGTCCATTTAGATGATCGCTAATTCAATTGGTGTCCAACATCCTGGTCGCCAATTCTAGATAGAGACATGTTGGGAGAAATGATGTGGGAGATTATGCATTTCATGTCATGTCTCCTTTGACTTAATCCTCAGAATTTAATCTCCTATTTAGTTTTGATGATTAGCAATAATACATTTTGTTTTCAGTTCTTGGCTTTTGTTACTCTGAATCCACTTTTATTTTGGCAATAATGTTAGCTTTTTACAGCTTCATGTGCATGCATTTTATTTTAAGGTCGATGCATATCTAGTCTGTGCAAAACCAGGGTCTATGCACATCCAGTCTGTGCAAGACCAAGGTCTATGCAAGCTTTTAAGGTTAATGCACATTTCGTTTATGCCATATCCAGGTCGATGCACTTTTACTTCGAGCAATATAAAGTCGACGCAGGTTTTTCCTCATGCATATTCAAGGTCAAAGCACATACGCCTTGATCTCACTAAGGTCGATGCTAGTTACTATTCATGCATATTCAAGGTTGGAGCACATCCACCTTGATCTCACTAAGGTCGATGCTAGTTTCTGTTCATGCATATTCAAGGTCGGAGCACATCCGCCTTGATCTCACTAAGGTCGATGCTAGTTACTATTCATGCATATTCAACGTCGGAGCACATCTGCCTTGATCTCACTAAGATCGATGCTAGTTACTGTTCATGCATATTCAAGGTCGGAGCACATCTGCCTTGATCTCACTAAGGTTGATGCTAGTTACTGTTCATGCATATTCAAGGTCGGAGCACATCCCCCTTGATCTCACTATGATCGATGCTAGTTACTGTTCATGCATATTCAAGGTCAGAGCACATTTGCCTTGATCTCAATAAGGTCAACGCTCTTTTTCCTTGTGCACATAGAAGGTCGGTGCACCTTTTGCTAGCACAAAGCAAGGTCTGTGCACATCTACATTATTGTATTGACAGGTCGGTGCATGTTTGCTTCCAACATCATATAAGTCTATGCACATAAAGAGTCCAGGTCTGTGCACATGCATGAATAAGGTCTGAGCACATGCATTTAAGTCAGCACACATGCATTTTAAAGGTCAGAGCATATTCATGCAAGTTCGAGCACATGCATAAATGGCTTAGTTAAAGTTAGAGCACACGCTACACCAGGTCTAAGCATATGCATTGAGAGTCTGAGCATATGACTTCCCTTAGCACTTTTCAAAAATGAATTCGAGCACACAAGGTGTTTGATAGATTGACCTTGTTCTGATTGGCAGGAGCCGAAGTCACAGGGACCCAGAATTAACCCATGAAAAGTAGCACACCTTCACTAAGCTCGGTCACGTGGCTCAGGCACATGATCCAAGTTGTTGACACGTGATCCAAGATTGGAATCTCTCCTGGAGAATCTACCACGTGGACAAGTCATCTTTTCATCTTTACACATGGAGTACCAGCTAAGCACCTCTCTCCAAAAGATATTTTGGCGGGAACATTCCCTCCATGTCCCCTCAAGGATATCTATAAAAAAATTTACAAAATATCTCTCTCCACTCTCTCTCTCTCCTCACTCTCTCGAATCACTCTCTCTCTCTCTCTCTCTCCATCACGACACTCTCTCTCCCCTATCACACGTTCTCTCTCCTCCAACTCCCATTCTCTCAGTTTGCGGTCCAAATGGACCCTAGTCGACGCGTGGGAGGTACCGACGGGATGGGCTCGACGCGAGGATAGCGCCAGTACCCTCCATCCCTCGGATCGTGGAGCATGGAGACGCGTGTGAGCGGAAGGACGACGTGGCCCCCGTCGCCTGATCTACACCGATTCGCGGTCTTCGCCACGTAAAAGGTAGGGGAATGGATTCCTCAACTCACCAGGAACCCATTGATGCCACATGCGTCGCCATCGGTCATCATTTTCACCGATTTCTATGCCAAATCCCATTTTGGTGAATTTTAGGCTAATTTCTTAAAAATCCTTCTTCTCTCTTAGTTTTGGTCTAGACGGTCACTGATCGAGGCGAGGGAGGTACCGTTGGAATGGTCGTGTCGTGTGGGTCGTGGCGACGCCCTTCTTCCCTCGATTCGCGGAGCATGGAGGCGGGTTGAGCCGAGTGGAGCCGCGGTGCCCCTTCGTCCGTTCGTGCCTTGAACGGCGTTCTCATCGCGTAAGAGGTAGGGGGATGGAATCTTCTCCTCGCTAGGAACCCGCCGGTACCACATGCGCTGTGGTCTGATGCCAATTTTCTCAATTTTCGTGCAATCTTCCATGCTAGTGTAATTTAGCCGTAAAATCATGAAATTGTCTCCATGAGCATTGTCTTTTGATTTTAATGACATGTTTAGTTATGAAATGTTGTTATGGCTTGGAAGGATAGCTTGAAAACTAGTTTCCCCACGTTTCTCATTGATTTCGGTCGACCAAGAGGAGGTTCGGTTTCGAACTCCGCAAGTTCGCAACCCAGTCGGTGTAACACACCACCCTAGGTGCATTACAGTCCCCTGACGCACCATGCCTGGTGAGTTACCTGAATGGTAACAGGTCAACCCTGGTCCGTTACTTGACCATTGAACGTCCCTTTGACCGTTGACTGAGATAGGCGGTTAGTCTGACGGCCCAGCCCTGGTCCGTCGTGGTCGTGTAACGCCGCATCCTTAGTGCGTTACATTCTGTTCAAAAACTATGGATTTTAGATGTTCGGGTGCCTTTAACGGACCTGACACTGCGCATTAGAGTCATGTAGCGCACCAGCCCTAGTGCGTTACATTTTCTGTATATAATCTGTGGATTTCTATCGTTCTGGTGAGTGTAACAGCCCATGGGAGGCGCGTTACATGAATTTAACGCCCCTTGCTTGGTGCGTTACAGTCTATGTGACTGTCTTTGTGTTTTCCGTAAGATGTTCGGGTGAGTATAACGGACCGAGGGAGGCGTGTCACAAGCAAGGTAATGCCCCTACCCTGATCCGTCACACATTGTAACGGGGTGATCTTAGTCTATTACATTCCCTAGCATTCTACAAGATGCAAGTTTAGTTTCTTATGCATTCCATGTTGCATATGCGCCATGTTTAACTTATTTTATATAAACTATGGCACTATTTTAGATCCCGATAGAGTACCTTCCTCTTTCCTCATGATGGAGTCACTAGTCGTTGCCCTAGACTTTCAGTGTCAACCCACCTGGGAAAGATGGAGGGACATTTCCATTCAATGGTTCTTAAGCTAGTTACCGTGGGCCCCTGCTTGACCGTAGCGTCCTAATAGAAAACTCGGTGGTCGATAAAATCTCGGCTTTATAGCTACTCCTACTGTACCAGAACAGAACCCAACACCCCGATCCTACAGTCGGGGAACAACCAAATACAAACCACCAACTACGAATGCCCTAGTCACGCTACCAGGAAAATGACACGACGCTGCTGTCGTGGAGGCCTGTGCTCACACGCGAAGGCCCACTCTGAAACCATGCGATCCAAAAATACGGTCACAACCTCACTGTCATAGACTCTACGCCAGCTAGGGAAACCCTCGGTGATGCTCACCGAAAACCCTAGACCTCGGCTCGGGAAAACACTTGAACCAAACACAAAATCCCATCTAGCAGATGGGTAACGAAAACTCGTGACATGATAACTAACGTCACGTAACGGGAGTACCACCCACCAAAAGTAAGACCGAATGCATCCACTGATGACTTAGTTCGCACCTCAGGTGCTTACCTACGACGCCTCAGGCGGAGGCTAAGACACCGTACTAGTAACATAGAACAAGGACTAGCTGGGGTCACACTCATCAGCATGTGTCCTCTGCCCCTAGCTACATGTGCACACATAGACCATCTACTCTAGGTCGGGTCCTCTAGCTACTTTTCCCCCTAGTCGGACTCAGGTTGCAAAGGCAAGGGGCCCTACGGTAACCAGCGTAAACCTGTCTCACTCGGGTCACGCTTCCCACCACTCCCAAGTGGGTCCGCACCCGCGTGCGCAGGAGAGCTACGACTTGTGGGGGCTCACAAAATGTGAACACAAAAAATCATGCACGCACCCATCTCAAGTAACGTGAAGAAATAGGTGGCTCACAGCCACTAGACTCTGGACAGCCTACTAGACCTAATAACCCAACGGTCCTTGAGTCATGGGACTTGGGTCAAGACCGCTACGAGTGACGGCACAATGTCGTCAATCCGGCCTAATCCCTAGGTCTGAAATCACGGTGTCACGATTCCCAAGGTAGCTCACAAACCGCCAAGTTAATCCCTCATCCAAGGGAGACACAGAAAACCTCCAGCCCCAGGCTGGTTGACTAAACTCACAATTCAAGGCCACACACATGGCCCACACGGAAACGCTTCTCTGAGAGACCCACGATGTGCGGGGAGGACGCACCGCACTCGTACCGACTTACGGGGACTCGGTCTAACGCAACCACGAAAACTCATAACACTCGTAGGGTCACCTAGACCCTCAAGACCCACGACACGTTAATCGAGATAGCACGATACCTCCGGACACCCAAAAATACGGTCACGGTACCCAGGGGGTGTCTGGGACACACACAGGCCAAGGAAGGCACGCCAGGCTGCCTTCCCACCCTCTGGCCTGCGAGACTGATCGCCCACATGAATGCGCACCCCGCTCTAGGCGCGTTCATGAATGCAACCCTCACCCTGAGCACGACAAGGGAAGAACGCGCCCGCCACGAGGGGCGCGATCCCAATCAACACGGTGGGTCTCCCGATCTCGACAATGGTGGAACGCGACGGGGCTAACGACCGTGAGCAGGTCGCGGTTGGTCTCACCACTGCGACCCTAACCGCCCTACTGTTCATCTTCCTCGATGAACGCGGCGCCTTCTATGAAGAACGCGGCCACCGTGATGGTCGAGTTCTCAGTTCGCACCTGAAAATGGTAAAAAAATTGGAAAAATCTATTCCACGCCCCAATCACCCCCATGTGAAGGGAAAACAAAAGGAAAAACCTTCCCCAAGTCCCTAGGCATGCCCCCCCCCCCCCCCCCCCCCCCCCCCCCCCCCCCCCCCCCCCCCCCCTTGCTCTCCTAATCTGGCATGCACTGGGGCGTGTCGAATTAACCCTTGCGCAAACAAATGCGCGGCAGTTTAACCAGTGCCGTATTAACATCCGAGCGCGCCGTTTCACACGGTGCCAGATTAAACCCAAAGTAAGACCGTGCCGGATTAAACGGTGCACGAATTAAGCTTCGACGATGATGACCGCGCCAGTTTAGCATCCGAGCCAAGATTAAGGGTCATTCCGAACTTCTAACAAGGAGACCAATTCAAACGGAGCTCATCCATTGGTCCTGCTATACTCATGCCTCACTCACAACACCCACTGCTGGAAGGCATTTGTTGGCACTCAAAATATGATCAACAGTGACCAAGTCACAAAGACGAATAATACGGCCCACTAAAGCATAGAAGTCGACAAAGATCAACATATTGAAGACTTCTCAAGCTGCCAGAGCCTCAAGTCACTTGGAATGAACACCAGGGACTTCACCTCAGGAGAATCGAGATGAAGCTACAACCAACCGACAGTGCGACCAAGCCTGCCCCATGATTCGACATCGACCTCATTATGCCGCTACACTACACCCATCATCTGACCAAGGATGATGGTCTACCCAATGGCTCGCCACTTGAATAAGAGATTCTCCTGAGGAGGAAGAACGCCATCGGCCCTTCATAACAAGGAACCAGAGGCTCCGTCAGTAGAGGACCCCGATCACCTGACATGGGTTTGGCTTCTCACTATATTTGGGTCCGTCAGCGGCCAAATGATCGCCCAGTCAGGGTGGAATTATTCTGAATGTCATGCCATCCCGCAAGGAAGCTCCGAGCACGAGTCAGGTCAAGCTGGAAGCACGGGTCATAGTGTTGAAGGCCGTATCAGTGAAAAACTCACGTGCTTGAGCCAAACACATGCGAAGTTCTGATTAAGGCCATTCATCATGCCGAGAGCTTCATCAACATCCCATCAAGGTTTTCCAAGGACCGTGGCAAGAGGAAGAGTCAACGGGGGCTTCCAGAACCATCCCCGGACCCATCAGCTAGCCCGCGTCGAGTGAACAAGCTAAACCGGAGCACAAAGGTCACCGGCGCCCCTTAATCTGGCGCCGCCAAATCTGGCGCACCAAAATGGTTGAGGGACATTTGTCCCCAGTGCCACTGAATCCGGGGTGCCCTCCGTGGCGCCAGATTAACACCTACTATATAAATCACTTATTCGGCCAAGTAAAAATAGAGAGAGAGGCAATCGGAGAGAACACTTAGCAAATAGAGGAGAGAAGGAGCTCGAGACCACCAATCAGAGCGAGGGGTGTGGGGGTTCTTGGGGAGGAAGCATCTTCACCTGAGAGTTTCCTGGCTACCGCCACTCTGCTCTATCCGAAGTCCCCGGTGCCGGAGAAGGAAACCCTCCGTTTCTTCATTTGCCCAGGTGGGTCATCGTAGCTTCTGGCCGATCTCCCTTCGTCTAGTTTTTCCCTTCCGTTGTAATGTAAACGGGAGAGGAGGGGAAGGCGATGATATAAGCCTACTCCCCCCTCTCACTGTCTCTATCTCTCTATCTCTTTCCTCTGTAACTTCTTCCCTCCCTATCAATGTAAATGGTGGCCGAGCGATAACGCCGGCATCCGTAGATGTAGTCTGTATTTCCTTTCCCTATGGTTGGAATGAATGGGATGCTCGCGAGCATTGATTAATAAAATGTGTGATGTGACCATAAAAGTGAGGATGTGGTCCCTTGAGGAAATTGTGGTGGAAATTATAAGAATGAAAATTATAAGATGTCCTTAGATGTTCGTTCTCATGATTGTATTTTGAGTTAGCCATGTTAATTTGATTGTTCAAGTGAGACATTATGCAAGCAAACAATGGTTCAATCAAGGCAATGTTGCAAAGATATCAAACAATATGAGATGTTCACGCTCGATTTTTTTTAATTTCCTCCTTAGTGTGAATTAAATGAGTTTTGACAATATTTATGTAACCCACTCAAGGTAGGAATCTAGTTGCAATGTGGTTTGCTCCGATGCCAACTAGGTAGACTCTCTCTCACCACATTTTAGGCCAACTAATCCCTGGGAACTTCAAGGTACAACCTGCCCGACATCCGTGAGGGAATCCACGGGTGCGGGGGCTTACGGAGGCCTCAGACAAGAAAATTCCGGTCCAAAGAGACAGAATGCTCGATGGAGAGTCCTTCCAAGTCCAAGAAAGTGTAGGAGATCCTAAAAGTGTGGAGAGAGGAGGTCTCTCAAACCAAGCGTGCTATGAATGTGATGCGGGACGATAATGGGACTCGACGCTGTGGATGCGATCCTTGGACTTCTACTAGATGACGCGATTAGTTGGATGACGCGACTAGCAACAACGACATAATGCGGCACCTAAAGAGCTCCAGAAGAGGCTATATGCCCCAAACAAGAAGCGCTAACTCATGGTCGTCCCCTTCGAGGGAAGCGCGACGATCTGCACGGTTGAGTAACCGGCCTTGAGTCTCGGGTGGTCGGCTCACTCTCGCGCTCGGAACGAGTCATGGGACGGGTCTCGCACTCACAACTCACAGTGGGGATTAATACATAGCAAGCTAATAAAATATCCTACTCATAAGCAGCGGCATCTAGAACGCATACCAGCTAAGCAATATACGACAAAAGAGGGGTGGCGAGAGTACCTCCACGCACAGGGCGTGGGGAAGACTTCCCAGCCGAGATTTGTCACTCCCGGTACAATAATTAAATAAATTACAGCAAATAAATTACGGCCCACTCCACGCAGGGAGGTAGAAGGCCACAACAGTGATCCGGGAGCACCGTTCACGGGTTGACGGGCACCAATTGGTGACGCTCGGGTGGACGCGGTCGGTCGGTTCTGCACTGTTCACTTGGGCCCACAGGATAACACGTGGGACCCACTGCTGGTACGGTGATGTCCGGGGTGGCTCCTGACTGTAGCAACAGGCGGGGGCACTCCTGGAATGTCCCTGGTCAGTCCTCGGGAGCGGCAATCACCGGAGTGGAGGCCGACGATTTACTCGGGAACTATCTCCCAAGGCTGTCCCACAGCTCTACTTCTGGCTAGATCTGCGCACTCCGACGAGATCAGCTGGTATGCTCAGCTCCGACATCGATCGAGATACAAAAGGTACCATTGGAAAGAGGACTCAAAATCCTACGACATACTTGAACCTCAAAATCTCAGCTCAATCCAACGGTCGGATCTCCCGTACCTGCCCTTTCACCGAGCTGCTGTCCAAGAACTCTGAGTTGTAGGGCAGGAAGGAGCTTCTTGGCTTGTGGAGGCTTAACGGCGGCACGAACTATGGTGGCAGTGGCGGTGAACCTTGGCAGTAGCAAGAGGAAGAGTAGAGGAGGGATATATACCAGGGATCTTAGGGTTTCAGCCCTAGATCTGAAAGAGGGGAAGGAGAGGAAGAAGATGAACATTCAAGAGGTCAACCGTTTCCTATCCCGGGTGGCCGAACGATGCCTACCCTTCTTCAAATTATTGAGGGGACCCAAAATGGCACCTACCACATTCGCCTAGGATGAGGAATGTCAGAAGGCCTTTGAAGATCTCAAGGAATTATTGGCCTCGCCCCCGGTACTATCAAAGCCGGTCCCGGGCAAAGCATTGCACCTGTATCTCTCGGTGACTCCATCCACCGTAAGCTCGGTCTTAGTCCGAAACGACATGGGAGTCGAGAGGCCGGTCTACTACACCAACAAGGTGCTCAACGAGGCCGAAAGAAGGTATCCTGCAATCGAGAAACTCGTGCTAGTATCGATAACCTTGGCCAAGCGCCTCCGACCTTATATTCAAGGACACTCTATCATCGTGTTGATCGGCGAACCCTTGAAGAAGATCCTCTCTCATCCAGAAGCCTCAAGATGCCTCATCAAATGGGCCATCATGCTCGGGGCCTACAACATCTCTTATCGCCCCCTGGTGGCCATCAAGGGATAGGCCCTCGCTAACTTCATCGCAGATAGCACCATCCCAATTGAGGAAGAATCTCCATCCGTGCACGGACCCATTTGGGACTTATTTGTAGATGGATCATCCAACTCAGCCGGAAGTGGCTCCGATGTCCTCCTCAAGTCACCCGAAGGAGTGGAGCTATAGTACGCCCTGAAGTCTAACTTCCAGGTGTCCAATAATACCTCTGAGTACGAAGCCCTAATTTCAGGGGCCAAAATGGCACGACGACTAGGGGCCGAGCAAGTTAGGATTCACACTGACATCCGACTGGTTGCTAGCCAGGTCAACGGTGATTACGAAGCTCGGGAAGCACTGATGATTAAGTAACTTCAAATGGTCTGCGGTTTAGCCCAACTATTTGAGAATTTCGAGCTAGACCAAATAGCTGGGGGGGAAAACTCCAGAGCAGATGCCCTCTCTCGCCTGGCCTCCTCCCTCGGCCTGGAAGGTACTCGCTCGGTCTTCCTCGAAGAGCTGGAACAACCAAACATCGAAGCTGAGCTCATGATCGTTGACCCGGCTACCCCGAGCGACTAGCGGACCCCTTACGTCTCCTGGCTCCGAGGCTCCCAGATGCCTTCTGACCCTCGGGAAGCTCAGAGATTGAAGTACCAAGCCCGACGCTTCGTCATCTTGGATGACGCCTTATACCATAGGTCTTTCTCCGGTCCCCTCCTTAAGTGCCTCGGCGCCGACGAAGCCAGCTAAGCAATCCAAGAAGATCACGAAGGCATCTACGGCGCACAATAGGGAGGAAGATCACTCACTAGGATCTTGCTTCGGCAAGGTTACCGATGGCCCACTCTTCAGCGTGACTGCTTGACTAACGTGCAAAAATGTGACTGGTGTCAATGCTTCGACCATCTAGTCCACCAGCCTGCCTTGGAGCTCGTCACCCTTACCGAGCCATATCCTTTTGCTCGGTGGGAAATCGACCTCCTGGGGCCATTCCCTACGGCTCAGGCCTAGAAGAAGTTCGTCATTGTCGCCATCGACTACTTTACAAAGTGGATTGAAGCTGAAGCCACTGCCAAGATCACCAAATCGGTCGTTTGGAGCTTCGTGTGGAAATCGATCATTTGTCATTTTGGTATCCCCCAAGTGATTGTGAGCGATAATGGTCGGTAATTTGATTCTCACTACTTTAGAGAAAGATGTACCGACCTAAAAATTCGCAACCACTTCACTTTGGTGACCCACCCTCAGGCCAACATCAGAACCCATATGAAGGGGTGAACATTTATAGCATTCCATGGCGAACATATGTTCCATTGGAATTCCCACAAAACTACTACCCGTGAGTTGTTAGAACCCTTGAACGCTAGTCCTCGGGTCCCTGCACTCACCTATGGGTTATCGGACCGTTGTATGGCTACTCCAAATTTTGGGGGTCGTCCCGAAACATTCCATTTAACGATCCCTCATATCCCCTGGCAAACCTCAGTCCGGGGGAGGTGCTACCCAATTTTTGCTAGAAATGAAAGTAATATGAACAAGGAACAAGCACACATGAGGAGGATTGAGCAAAGGAGCCTTCTGAAGAAGTGTTCCTGAACCACTGTGAGCCTAATGCAAACTAAGCCTCTGAGTTTCACAAGCTTTCACATAATGAGCCTTCGATTAAAACACTCAGATCTTCAGATTAATTCATCTTGACAAACGATTAAAACATTCAAACCTCCTTGGTGAGTCAGCGAACAAGATAACAGAATGATTAATCCCTCGAATTAACCTAATTTGCTAAGTGAACAAACACCCTAACCATATGCAAGCTAATAAAAAGAAAAGTGGAACAAAATGAACCTTGTGTTAATCTGACGCGGTCTAATCCAGTGCGGGAGGTACCACGCTGGTTTAACTCCTCACTCAAAACTTATTTTCATTCCTTGCACTGAAACCGGCGCCCCCCTCTTGCTTGCCCACTAAATCGGTGCGCCTCCTAACTTCCTCTAAACCGACGCACTACTCCTTCTACTGCTTAAACCGGCGCGCTCCGGCCTGACTGCCTAAACCGACACGCTCCTGACTGACTACCTAATCCGGCGCACTCCCTGCTTAAACCAATGTGCTCTCTTCTTAAACCAACGCGCTCCTTCTTGCTGCCTAATCCGGCACGCCCCCCTTTCCCTCGTCGTTTTAGCCCTTCTCTCATGCCTTCCTTAAACCGGCATGCCTTCTACAAGGTAAAAAAAAAATCAATGAAATAAAAAAGGGGGAATGAAAATAAATAAATAGAATAAACCACCCATGTGTGTGGATAGACAATGAAATTTTACAACCTGAATGGCGATAACAAAGAATGTCATAACCATGAATGTTTCAGAACTTCAGCTCCCCTATACTAGGTGTGAAAAGAATATCAATGGTGCCTCGCTAAGTCAGATGTGGACCTTGGGAACTGTCCCGTTATGGCCATGATCCGGCGCTGCCCCAGGCTGACAGTTCGCCGAACCTAACCCGTCTCTACCGGGATCCAATCCCGCATTCTTATTAAACATGCCGTGTTCTCGATAGACATTTGCGCGGTTTCATCGCCGTCTTCTATGCCACAAATGCGGACTTCTGTCCGAACATGAAATGGTCCGCAAGTGACTGACATAACCTCGAGTGTTTGCACCCTGACGTTGGGCCTGTCCAAACGTAGTGCAGAATTTTGTTTAGCTCATTTCTTCAATGTTAATTCTAGGCCGTAGGGCCCCTTTTTTCGGTGATTAATCAAGGGCTTTTCCCTCTCCAAGGGGATGTAATTAATGCCATGACCTTCATGGCACGGCAGGTTCTTTGTCCCAATGCGACACATATAATCATCTGACTAGTCTGATCGAGCACACTCTGGGTCCCGAACCACTCTAGTCCCGGGACCTGCATAAATCGTCACTTCAGTGACTGGCACGCCCTCGCACTCAATAAACTGAATAAACGTATGAATAGATGAATAAGCAACTCAAACAAAAAAGAAGCATCCCCGAAAGTGCGTCCCCAAGTTTGGCACACCTGGTGGGACAAGACCTCCCTTCATCTCTTCACCGGGATTAGGGGCCCTGTGGCCTCCTCTTGAAATTCTAAACTGTTTTACTCGCAATTGCAGATCATACCCCAACGACTACAATGGCCATCTCCTTCAGACCGTTAGTTGTTGCAAGCCACGTCAAGGAAGGCTACCGGGCGGTTCCAGTGCAATTCGAGAGCTTCCCTCCCATGGTGGGCTTCCCCAACTTCTTGTGGGTAGCCTTCGTCAACTTGCTAGAGATCGAGGGGCCCAAGCCCGTTGAAGCCCACATCCCCATCACAGGGACCTCTTCTATTAAACCCGCTGCTGTTGGATCGTCAGCAACTACTACTAACCACGTGGTGGCAAAGACTGTGGGCAGCTTTGTCCACCACGTCCGTTTCGATACGGGCCCCACCAACATGAAATCGACGCCCTGCCAAAGAAGGAGCAGAAGGAATGCTACTGTTGCTACCCCCAGAGGCTGGATCTCTAACATCAAGAAGTCGGTCCTGATCGGTGGTATTAGAGTTCACCTCAATGGCCGAAGAGCCAAAGTGATCCCTGAACGGATCGTACCAAATGTCTCGGTGCGGAACTCATTCCAAGCGCTAGGGAGAATAGAGAAGAAGAATGCTGAAGCGGCCTATCGGCCGAAGAATGAATCAGCTGCTAGGCCGTCCAAAACCAAATAAGTTTAGGTGCCCAATCCCACTTGGGTCCCAGTGTCAACTCGGCCAGGGCCTGTTGAGGCCAGCGAGCTCAGGAAGGAAAAGAAGGGAAGAGAAAAGAAGAATGAGATGCCGACATGGGCATCTCGCAAGCCACTTGCCCAAGCCCACAGGCGGCGGGCAAATACTCCTCTACATGCTGAGAGTCATGGCAAGATTGCCAAAAAGGGTCAGCACGCCTATGGGCCCCCAGCACAAGCAAGGGTACCACCGCCCGTGGTCTACCCTGATTATGAACTAAGAGACATCACCCAGGCCGTGCACGGGTACCTCCGTGGGGTCGGGAACACCTCCCTAGGGAGGCAGCGGCTATTATAGGCCATCACCACTGCTGAAGAGGGTCAAGAATATCCAATCGACTGAATTGAGATAGAAGATGCAGAAGCGGGGTGCTATAGACTCCCCTGCCATGATGATGCCATGCCAAGAGTCTCGGTGTTTAAAAGACTGACCTTCCCTGGCCAGCCGACCAGACATGCAAGGAGAAGAAACAAAAATATCAAGTCTACATTTGCCATGTGGTCAGAAAGGCCGACCATTGTGGGGCTCTACCTGAGGAGCCTGAAGAAGTCATCAGAATTGTCGAGAGGCCAGGCCCTCTCATAAGAAGGAAAAAGGCGGCCAGTGAGGTGTCACAAACCCTCACTGGGACAGCAAATCCAGAAGAGACCATGGTAGCTATAGCTGCTAATGTGATTATGGCTGAAGGGGATAGTGGGATGCCATCCACCTCATCAAAGAGACACCAGGCGAGGACAGGGGAAGCCTCCCTAGCCCTTCTGTCAATGATCTAACTTTGTTGATGTTGCTGCATAAGTACCAGCAAGAAATTGAAGCATTAAAGAAGAAATTAAGCGAGAGGGATACACACAGCTCTGCACTCAGACAGGTCGAAGGCCTACCTAGGACATCAGGGGGCAGCAACCAGGCATTTGAAGCCTCACTGCATGCGATTGCCTCACAACCGGTGTGTAACTACACTGGGAGCATTCCTCCCCCACAACAACAACTTGCGACTCCACCGCAACCTTCAATATTCCCTACTATGCCCCACGCGGCCATGCTAACAACGCTGCATATGCAATAAGCCCACTTCTACCCTAGCCCGGTTGATCCGATAGTGATGAATAAGCTCATGGTCGAGCAGATGATAGAAATGAAATTGGTGAAAAGGAGCGATGGTGACTCCGCCTCATGTGATGTATATAGGGTACCATATCCACCTCATCATGCTGCCAAGAGGCTATCCCCTGGCATCACTAAGCCCCTAAAGTTTGAGAAGTTCAACGAGCAAGGGTCTCTGCGTGAGCACATTGCCTACTACACTAATGTGATTGGTGACTTATGTCACGTCCCGAACCGATAGCAGCGGAACGTGTTTGCTCGGAAAGTGGCAGTTAAACAGTCGTGTCAATCAGAACATAGGCAAGACCTGATGAAAGTAGAATTTTATTTCAAATATAAGTTCATTACAAATTGGACCCATTGAAATAAAGACTCAATTAAAGGAAAGATTACAATTAAGACACAAGATAACAAACTAGACGGTTCATCTAGATGTCAGGTTCTCTTCACTCTTGCCCATGCCCATCTTGTTCGGTCTCGTCGTCACTAAGGTCATTACCTGAAAAATATTGAAAATAAACTGGATGAGCGAATCGCCCAGTAGGAATTATATCTCAAGAATGAGCTAGCTTTAAGTGTTTAACAATTTAGGATGTCAGGATCCCAACCCCACCAGTTTCGTGTTGATCGGTTGTCATTTGGGGCCGGTAGGAGTCTGGGAACCCCGGTGACTCGTTTAGGGTCGATTCGTTGGAATCACCCCGATCTCGCGTTTTAGTGGATGCACGTGGTGTTTTTAGCCTCCAGGGGTTATTTTTCACCGCGTGGCATTATTTCCCCTCCGCTTCGACATGAATGGGGTGTGGGACAGGTGGATTCGGCCGTTCCACTGTTTTGCTCGTCGGATTGGTGTAACAGTCACTCTAGTGACCATCACACTATGTGATGGTCCCCCGATAGACCGCCATAACTATGGTCATTTTGCATTCTTCGAGGTAGGGGTCGTGTGACGGACCAGTACTGGACCGTCACATGACTATAACGCGCCTATGATGGTGCGTTATGCCCTTAGTGTGACGGACCAGTACAAGATCGCCACATGCCTGTAACGCGCTCGGCTTGGTGCGTTACGTGCTGTGGTTTTCGAGGCCTGTGGCTGTGTCAGCCCCTCGATGACCATGCTTCCTCAAAGACCATGTCAGTCGGTTCACTGTAACGGATCTCTCCCTGTGCGTTATAGTTAGGTAACGCACTTGTGTGGGTCCGTTATAATGTGTTTGACTGACGTTCGTCTGGCTCTGGAGGTTGGTGTAACGCGCCTACCCCCATGCGCCATGTGGGTGTGGCAGACTCAGCCTGGTCCATTATATGCCTCTTTTCTGTGCTTGTGTTTTGGGTCTTTTGGCCATAACGCACCTATCCTAGTGCGTTAGGCTGGTGTAACGCACCTATAATAGGTCCGCTGCATGCCCTTTTATTTAAGTTCTGGTCCGTTGGCCATAATGCCCCTGTCCTAGTGCATTATGCTGATGTGGTGCGCCCGTCTTGGTGCGTCACATGGTCTGCATTGGATTTCAGGTCTGGTTGCCCTGACGCCCCTACCCTGGTGCGTCAAAGCAGTGTAACACCCCTATAGAGGTGCGTTACAGTCCTGTTGTTGGCCGTGATGGTCGTTGGTCTGTTTTGTTCTATTCTGTGTGTCTGCCTATCTTAGGTTTGTGTCCTAGGGCAGTGTCTATGTGTCGATGGTTTCTGGATCGGTCAGTTTAGGTGACTGGGTGTGGTCTTTTCTTTGACTATGATAGTACCCTAATGACTCAATCTAGAACTGCCAGTGTCGTTGTCTCTGGTCTTGCAGCGGCTTTCCTTGACTGTCGAGTTCGCCTAGCGGTTGAGTGATGGTTCGCTCTGCCCAGAGTGTAGTCGTTGTCCACCGCTTCAGTTTTTGCTTGTCTTGGCTTGAGCTCGTGGTTTGCCCGTGACCCGTGGGTATCTGTTGACATCCTATGAGGGCAGTGACCATGATGAGACGGCCAGGAGTGCTTGTGCATATAGTGTGTGTGTCTGTGTATGCGTCTGTGTGTATGTGTTGTGTCAGGTTTCGGTCAACCCAGTGAGACCAGGGGTTGAAATGTGACCTTGTCTGTGTCTCGACAGTTCTGTCCAGCTCGAGACCGTGTTTCTGGATGCCTCGGGGTACTGTTCTACCTCGGGTTTGCGTGTCCAGGTGTGCTGAGGGTCCTCGTTGTTCCCTCAGGTCTTCGCGTGTCATTTCCTCCGACAGCGTTATTTTCTCTGGCTTAGGAGTAGACCGATTGGTGACTTATTCCGCTGTCCGTGATGATCTTGTTTTTGAGTCGTGAGACTCAAGGATCGTTACGTGAGTAGGAAACTCACGTTTTACTCTCTCTCCCCCCTCACTCCCTCGATCACACTCTCTCTCTTCTCTCTCTCCCTCACACGTTCTCTCTCTTTCTCTCCCCATCTCACTCAGTTTTGGTTCAAACGGACTCCGATCGACGCATGGGTGGTACCGACGGGACGGGCTCGACGCGAGGATCGTGCTAGTACCCCTCTTCCCTCAGATCGTGGAGCGTGGAGGCATGTGAGAGCGAGAGGACGGCGTGGCCCCTGTCGCCCGATCTACACAGATTCGCGATCTTCACCTCTCAATAGGTTGGGGAATGGATTCCTCATCTCGCCAGGAACCCATTGACGCCACATGCGTCGCCATTCGTCGTCATTTTCATCAATTTCGTGTAAACCCCATTTTGTTGAATTTTATGCTAATTTCTTGAAAATCATTCTTCACTTTCGGTTTTGGTCTAGACGGCCACTGATCGAGGCAAGGGAGGTACCATTGGAAAGGTCGTGTCCTATAGGTCATGGTGATGCCCTTTTTCCCTCGATTCGCGGAGCGTGGAGGTGGGTCAGGCAGAGTGGAGCTGCGACGCCCCTTCATCCGTTCGTGCCTCGAACGTCATTCCCATCGTGTAAGAGGTATGGGGATGGAATCGTCTCCTCGCTAGGAACTCGCTGGTACCACATGCACCGTGGTCCGAGGCCAATTTCCTTGATTTTTGTGCAATCTTCCATGCTAGTGTAAATTAGCCATAAAATCATGAAATTGTCTCCAGGAGCATTATCTTTTGATTTTAATGGCATGTTTGATTTTAATGCCATGTTTAGTTATGGAATGTTGTTATGTCTTGGTAGGATAGCTTGAAAACTAGTTTCCCCATATTTTTCGTCAATTTCGGTCGACCGAGAGGGGGTTCAGTTTTGAACTCCTCAAGTTCGCAACCCAGTCGGTGTAACGCACCACCCCAGGTGCGTTACCATCCCCTGGCGTACCATGCCTGGTGCGTTACCTGAATGGTAGTGGAAAATCCCTGGTTCATCACTTGACCATTGACCAACCCTTTGACCGTTGACTGAGATAGGCAGTTAGTCTGACGGCCCAGCCCTGGTCCATCATGTTCGTGTAATGCGCCATACTTAGTGCGTTATGTTCTGTTCGAAAACTATGGATTTTAGGTGTTCAGGTGCCTTTAACGGACCTGACCCCGTGCGTTATAGTCATGTAGTGCACCAGCCCTAGTGCGTTACATTTTTTGCATATAATATGTGGATTTCTGTCATTCTGGTGAGTGTAACGGCCCATGGGAGGCGCGTTACATGAATTTAACGCCCCATACTTGGTGTGTTACAGTCTGTGCATTTTTTTGTGTTTCTGAATTGTTCGGGTGAGTGTAACGGATCAAGGGAGGCGCGTCACAAGCAAGGTAACGACCCTACCCTAATCCGTTACACCGTCTAACAAGGTGATATTAGGCCGTTATGTTCCCTGGCATTCTAAAAGATGCAAGTTTAGTTTCTTATGCATTCCATGTTGGATATACGCCATGTTTAAACTATTTTATAAAACTATGGCATTATTTTAGATCCCGATAGAGTAGATTTCTCTTTCCTTGTGATGGAGCCACTAGTCGTAGCCCAACGATCGAAGTGTCAGCCCACTTGGGAAAGGTGGAGGGGTAGTTCCCGCTAAACGGTTTTTAAGCTAGTTCCGTGGGCTCCCGGCCGGCAGTAGCGTCCTACTGTGGGAGAAAATTAGCTAGAGGGCCTGATATCTCCAACATGCACCAGGTATATAGTCGGGCTAGGTTTATCCAAACCCAATTCGAGGACTCCCCATTCATTCTCTTTTTGAGACCCAGAAGCTCAAATATAATAGAAAATCTCAGGGGCCAGTCACTGAAGGAGTCTAAACCAATGAGCAGGTGCAAGCCGTTACTTTCCCCTTCCCTGACCAACCCGCTCCACCTTGCTTCCAACAACCTCCACGCAACCCTCAGATCCCCGCTCCACAGAATCCCCAGCCACCTTTCCCCACTCCACAAAATGCCCAACCATCTCTCCCCGCTTCCCAGCAGCCACAATAACCCCTGCAATACCGCAATGTTCCACCTCCTAACGGCTATGCACCCAAACGTCCAGTTCCAAAAAGGGCCCAATATCCTCCTTTGCCTGAGACCCTTCCGGACATATTTTCGGCCCTCATGTCTATTGGTGCACTTTAGTTTCCTCCGGAACGACCCAATTAGAATCCGGCCATTGATCAGTCCAGATATTGTATATTCCACCCACGACCCAGGCACACCATAGAGAACTGTTTTCAATTCAGAGATTTTATCTATGATTTACATGAAGGGCAGGGAATCGATTGGGCCGAAATGCACAAGGTCATTACGGAGATTAAAGAAAAGAGAAGGCATGCGTTGAGGCAGCAAGTGCAACAACAAGCACCGCAGCTATAGCCACAACCACAGCCACAACCATAGTAGTAGCAGCAAGCTGTGCAGGATATGGGGATCCACCAAAACCCCATGCCAAATCATCTGCCTGCTCCGCAACCTCAACCACTGGCACCGGCTCAGGTCAACCTTGTTTAGGTCTGGCTCCCAACCTCGGGTGGTCATATGATGATGAATCTCCTATCCAGCGGCTCATGGCCCTCTACCACACCTACCGTAACCCTCCTCTACCTTCTACTCCCGTTATTCTACTGCCACACCATCAAGCTACCACTCCCACCATAACATCCACGCCTACTGCTCCCCATAAACCCCTCATCCAACCACCTACCTCTCTCATTATTCCACAAGTCCTTGCTCCCCTACAAGTTCACCTTCCACCCATCCTCACTCCCCGCAAATGCACACTCTAATTGTTATTGCCACCACGCCTTCCATTCGTCCACCAGTCATCCTCCCAGCCGGACCCATCCACACCACCACTACTCCCATTACCCCTGCTACTACCACCATGCTTACCCCTACACTGCTTATCCACCCCACCGGGCCAATTAAGCCACTTAACATGAGCCCATCTAATGCCGTGCCAGCCCAGAACCTTGCCCTATAGAGCGGGCATTTGTTCCATCGAAACTATCCTACCACTTGTGCACCTACACCCAATCCCCAGTCCTCACAACGGGTTGCTGACCAGGAAGAGTCAGATCCACTTTCAGGTACCCAATATGATCTGCTACATCATCTAGACAGGATGTCCACCAAGATTTCAGTTCTGGAATTGATTAAGTGGTCCAAGCTTCACCAAGATGCGCTACAGGCTTTTTTTGCAAAAGGTCATGGTCAGTGAAGATATGGCAGTGGATAGCTTACCGACCGCCCTCGCCATAGTTTCCAAGGGGCCGACTATCACATTTTCAGAGACCGAGCTAGCACCTCCCGAGGCTCGACAAATGCCATTATGCATTTCTATTATCTTGAATAAAGTAAGTATAGAGGCGACATTAGTCGACACTGGGGCTTCCATCAATGTTTGTCCCCTAAGCACTCTAACTACTATTTTAGCAATCCTGATCAAACATAGTAATTGTTTACTGCCTTATCTAGAAGTTCAATGTATTCCTATGAACCTTCACACACTCCTTTTATCCCTTCAGAGCTTTACCGCTCTTGGGACGTCTCTCAGGGTCCAAGTGATTTCAGGTTTACCCGAGCCCGGATGCTGGGTCGTCATAGTTGGTATTAGAGTAGTGTGTATTGTGAGGTTGTGTAGAAGTACAAGTAAATTTGAGATACGACAGTGCTTAGAGTCTGTAAGGTCCAGTACAGTCGGCAACTGGCATAAGTGTTATGTTTCTATACCGCTTTGCGTCTCGCATGAGTGCTTGCTTGTGCTGTGTTGGCACTGTTTGAGATGGCTTTTGCCCTCGTGAAGATATGACAGAGAGTGTTCTTTTATTATGGTTTTGTTCTCGGTTGTGTTGCACTGGGCAGAATTTGCATGTAGGTGTGAATCTGTGGTGCAGCGTTTGTCCTTTTCCATGGTGTGTTCGGGTGGCTGACGGAAATTGTCATTGGTAAGATGGTTGTGCATGTTCTCTGGAGGAGATTATGTTATTTTGGCTGTTCCAACATGAGGTTTGGTCAGCCCCTGAGGTGTTAAGGTTGTGCTTTGAGGTGGTTGTTTGGATGCCTGATGTGACAACCTTAGACCTACACAAGCAAGCACAATCACAAGTCAAACGGGCCGAAATTGGCGGCCAACTCACCCGGCACTCACCCAAACCCGTGGGTAACTCAGCGATATCGAGTGAAGGATGTGAGGGCTGGTCCCTTGCTGGTAGAGGGCCAGCAAGGCTAGAGGATCTCCCAAAGGGTATGGCTAGTCCGATTATAAGGGCCGTCCCGGTGCCGAGGGCACGGGTAGTCACTCACTCCCACGGTGGTCACTTGGAAGTACGTGACTTTCAAGATCGGGCACTCTCTCTCATCGGCCAGCATAGCTAAGAGCTAATATTGATTGAAAAGCACTAAATTAAGAGCAAGGGAAGAAGGCTTACTTGACCGGTTTGAAGAAACCGTCCCCGACCGGAGACGTGGGTGAATGAGGAAGCGTAGGGTTTACCCGCACCGCGGCGAGGAAGCTTCAACCTGCTCAAATGATTACACCACTATGCCTCACACAAGAGGGGGGATCTTGGGGTGGGGGTTAATTGATTACAACCAAAACTACCCCCACGCAGGGGGGGGCCTTGAGCCGGCCAAGAGGGGAGGGGAAGAAAAGGGTGAGGAGCTTCAACGGCCGGCGATGTCGAGTCTGTCCTCTTTCTGGAACAAGGGACAGGGAGGCGGTGTCGACGCTGCTGTGACCACTCTCGAACTCAGATTTTGACAAAACCAGAGGCCAACTCTTCATAATTGGACCAGGGTAGTGACTAATTTTTTTGGAATTCCCAGGTTGTCAGGGCCAGTCGGGGAAGAGCCATGAACAGGGTCTCTGCTTCTTGGTTCTGACTGCTACAGAGCCATAGCAGCAGGAAGCCGAGGCCGTCACGAACACTCCCGAACACAGAATTGAGCGTGGCAGGAAGCGTTGGAACCGTTGATGAGTCACCGTCAAAATGAGATCCACGAGGATTCCAGCTGATGTCGATGTAGGCCGAGGTAGTCGAAAGAGTGACAAGGTGTCTATTTAGTCCAAGAGGGGACAGAACTGACTCCGACATTGTTTGAAGCTCTTTGTCTTCATCTTCCCCCTCCCCGCTTGGCCGGCTGAAGGCCCCTCCCTGTGCATCTTAATATATTTCAAGACTAAGGAGGAACATGAAGTGATGTGGCATAGCCCAAAGATGATGTTGGATGACTCAATGAACTTGGGACCTAGATCTGCAAGCATACATGGAGTAACACGGACTCACGCTAGCGACTCACTAGCACGGCGCATACAATCTCCTGATGGTGACCGGGGGATGATGGCGAGGGTCCAAGGTGGGGCCCGAATGCTCTAGAAGACCTAGCTGGCTTAGGTTGACCCCTAAGGGCCTTGGATTCCCAACTCCATGGGCAGCCGGCACGCCGGGGCATGGGGTTGGGTGGCACTCACTCACGGTCCGCGGTGGGCACACTAATAGTGGTGTGTGAGTCCGGGCTCTCGTCTCACCATCCGACGAGCATTCAAGACGATACTAAGCCATCAAATAGTGTGACCAGCCAAGGGGGTACCAGACACTCACCTTACCGGTGTGAAAACACTGATCCCGATCGGAGACGTGGATGAGTCGGGAAGTGTGGGCACGCGCTGGCACACTGCGTCGGTGATGCTTGACCTAAAAATAAGTTGGTTACAACACCACACCTCTCGTAGGAGGGGGGATCTCAGGATGGGGGTTAAGTGCATTACAACCAAACACTACCTCCATGTAGGGAGGGGCTGTAAGCCGGCCAAGCGGGGAGGGGGAGTTAAGCTAGAAATCGATGTGCCGTGATCTGCTGGTTCTGCCAGCTTCTGGAACAGCTAGATAGACAATTGAAGACGTTGCCACCACGGGCTCTGTCGAGCTTAGAAAAGGCTGCAACTAGGGCCAAAACTTTCTGACTTGACCCAAGAGGATGTCTGAATTTTTGTGGAATTTCCTGACGATGTCACTGGCTGGGGCAGGGTCTGGAACAGGGCTGATCTACTCTAGTTCTGGTAGCTCCCAGAGTGATGCTGCTAGAAGATGAGGGCGCCACGAATAGTCCCGTGCTCTGATGGAGGCGAGACTGGATCTGTTACGATCATGGTCGAGTCTTCTTCGAGTCGGGACTAACAGGACCATCAGTCGATGTCAGAGCTGATCGCGAAGATCAGAACAGTGGTGGGGTGTTGGTTCAGGCTCAGGCTCAGGGAAACTGACCTTGCGCACCTTGGAAGAAAAATATGGAACTTTTGACTCCAAGGTCCAAAAATGGCTATGATTCTTGGGGATGACATAAGACTTGAAGGGGAAGCCCTTAGCCAAGTGGTGCCCCAAGATTCCAAGAAATCTAGTCGTGGGAGCCTCTGCAAGCCTCTTCTGGTTGTCTACCTGGGAGGAACTGCGCAGGTCGCCAAGATTTGCTCCTCCGGGTAGCTCCAAGATGGGAAGATGGCGGGGCTGCCCTCGTTGCGAAGCTGACTAGATGACAATTCCAATGGTATATGGTGTGCCTCCTGAAGCCTTATGATGACGCCGTGTCAGTCTCTGCAAGATGCTAGTTTTCTGCTACTTGCAACCCGAACTAGAACTGCTTGTGGATGGCGGTTATGGAAGGGGAGGAAATGGGTGAGGGAAGGTGAGGGAGTGGGGGTTGATGATGGCATTCTGTGATTTTCGATCGACCTATAGGAGGTAGCGGTCGACCGATAGGGGCTTTTTCCTGTAGATCTTAGCTCCCTGGAATTTTCGATCAACCGATATAGGGCCAGCGGTCAACCGATTTCTTGTAAATCCCCTTTTCTTCATTTCTGGAATTTTCGATCGACCTAAACTACTGGGTCAGTCAACCTATAGTGAAGGCTCAAGCTCTCTTCAACTCTTTTCCCACTCAGAATTTCTTTAGGCAAGCTCCTCTTTCTTTTCTGTTTGATTTCTCTCCAGGTTGAGACACCGGCAGCAGTAGCTTCTTCTTCATGCAGAAGGCCGCTTTTTATAGCAGAGATGATAGACCATTTTCCCTCCAAGATCCTGCCATTTGATTGGTTGGAATGGAAATGATGCTTCTTGGTCATGGAGCTCTTCCAGATCTGCCTCCTCATTGGCCCAGGACAGAAAAGGATGATCCTCTATCCTAGGTATCTTTTAGAGATTGAAATTTGATTGGCTACTGCAAAAAGGCAGAGTACCATGAAAAGAGACTTTTCCCAAATGTGTCTACTGATAGATCTTCCTTCAAAAGGTATTCTAAATTCTTTATCATAGAAAAGGTGGGATCTGTGTTCTAGGACCTTTTCCAGACCTTAAGAAAACATGTTTTTGGAGGTTTACGTCACTGACTTTTAGCCTCCGTGCGAACTCTGAAATGTTGCAGGTTTGACAGAATTTGGCTTGAGGAGCTTCAGGTGCGTCGACGCAACAGTGCTCGTACGTCGATGCAGTTAGTCATCTTGTGAGCTGCCATGAGCTAGATCGTCATGGAGTCGATGTTGTGAAGCGAACAGGGTCGACGCAGCCAGTTTCCCGCTTGTACCGCTTGCGTGCTGACCTTCATGGAGTCCATGCAACTGAAAGGGTGTGTCGACGCATCCTTTGAGAGATGCTTTTACAACAGTTTCTAGCAAGGTGTGGTGTCGACGCCTTGAGATAGTAGGGTCAATGCAGTAGGAGACGGTAGCTCATCTGTTTGGCTCTGGAACTGAGTGAGGTCGACGTAGCCTGTGAAGAAGCTTTTGATGCGTCGACGCACTCAATAATGAGCGCTTGAGAACTGCTTCAAAAGATTGTCTGCGGTCAACGCATCATGATGATGGAGTCGATGCAGCTAATAGCCATTTGGGCTTTTCTTCTATTTGTAAGCAAAGGAGTCGACGCATCTATAGAGAGGGCCGATGCATACATGGGAGGTCTTTCAATTTCTTCACATCTAGCCAAAACAAAGGATGTTTCAGATTTTCCCAAAATAAATGACCAATGACTTATAGTAAAGCATCATCAAAACACAATATACACAACGCACACCTTGTGTGTTTGTTTTAAACCCCTTAAAGATTAAGGGAGGGAAGGATATGAATGCAAAGTAACAAAATATCCTAGCAGAGGATGCTAGGGACAGATGAATGCAATGCAGATTAAACTAAGAAAATTAAACTAAGGGAAGGGTGATGAAAAACAGGAGGTAGGCCCTCCAAAATCCACGACAGAATTCTAGGAGATTCCTCTCGCATCAGAGGAGACGACTTCTTCTTCAACACCGAAACAGAGAGAAAGGGAGCTCGTGGAACTCCTCCCTCCTTCAGAATTTAAATGCTCAAAGACTATTCAAAACCTTCTTTCAACACTCTTCTGTAAATTCTCAAGGCTCTTGTATAAATTCTATAAACTCTCAAAAGCATTCGTTCATTCGTAACCCTCAAACAGGAGCTCCAATGGGCTATTTATAGGGCAAAAATCCTAATTCTAAGAGGTTTTAGAACAAGGAAACAAGTTCATGATGTGGATCACCTTCCTTCGAAGGTTAAAGATCCAAATCCTACTCGAAAAGCCATGTAGAGGAGGTTGCGATTGAATCAGACACAGAGCAGAATTGGCGTCACCCGAATTTAACTCCAAAGGTGCACTTGACAGGATTAGGCTTCATTTGGTACCTCTGGAGGGTGTTGAAGGTCTCGGCCAGGTCGACAAAATGATTCTCGGCCTTTGGTGATTTGACGAGCACGTCATCGATGTAAGCCTCAACGTTCTGCCCGATCTGGTCTTCGAAGATTAGATTGACCAACCTTTGTTAAGTTGCTCCAGCGTTCTTCAACCCCAACGGTATTCGGGTGTAGCAATATACGTCGAAATCAGTAATAAAGGCAGTTTTCTTAGCATCTTCGGGGTTCATCCAGATCTGGTGATTCCCGGAATAGGCGTCCAGAAAACTAAGAAGTTTGTTACCCGAGGTTGAATCGACCAGTTGATAGATGCTCAGTAACGGATAGCAGTCCTTCGGAGTGACTTTATTGAGGTCGGTGAAGTCAACGCACATCTGCCATTTGCCTGAAGTTTTCGGCACCAGGATGATATTTGCAGGCCAAGTCGGGTACAAGATCAGGCAGAATAGCCCAATTTTCTTTCCCTTATTAATTTGCTCTTTAATGAACACTTATTTTTCGGGGCGTGCTTTCTTTTTCGTTGTTGAACTGGTTTCACCGTCGGGTCAAGATTGAGGTGGTGCATCATTGTCTCCTCGGGGATCCCAGGAAGATCTTCATCAGACCATGCGAAAACATAGACATACTCCGAAAGAAATTCTTTGTAATGAGCTTGCACTTCAAGCGGTAAATCTGCCCCGCCTTTACCTCGAGGGCTGGGTCGTCTTTGAGAAAAATCGACAGCAGCTCCCCTCTAGGTTTGCCTGCCGCCGATCTATCCTCAACTGCCCCAAGCTCTTTGCCCTTGTCCTCTGGCCTTACGGCTTCTACCGAGATTACATGGCACCTACTAGCCGTTGCTTGGTTACCTCGGACTTTCCTGGTGCCGAACTTAGTGGGAAACTTCATTTTTTGGTGGTAAGTGGAGGGCACCGTCTTTATCCGGCCGATAATTCCTCGACCGAAGATGGCATTATAGGCCGATATCCCTTTGACCACAACGAAGTTTGCCATGAAAGTTACGGCTTTAGGAGGGGTACCGAGGGTAACGGGCAGCCTTAGGGCTCCCTCGGGATAAGTTGCCTGGCCATTGAACCCACAGAGGGGGATTCGAATCAGACGCAATCTTGAAGGGTTTTCACCCACCTTTAGGAAACACTCGTACAACAGAACGTCAGAGGCACTGCCATTATCCACCAAGATCCTATCCACGTTACAATGATTTATAGTGGCCGAGATTACAATGGCGTCGTCGTACGGGGTGACCACCTCTTCCAGGTCTTCGTCGGAGAAGACCAGGGCCTACTGATCATTTGTCGGAGGTGGAGCCCTGGGAGGCTCGACGGGTCGATTGGCTCACTCGGCGTGACGCTTCCTTCCTCGACTGCTATCCCCTCCTGAGGCTAATCTCCCCGAGATGACGTTGATGTGGATCCCTCGGGGGCGGTTATCGATTTCTTCTGGGGAACCCGGCGACCCTCCCGTTACTCGACCACGTACTGAAAGAGGTGTCCTTGGCAGACGAGACTCTCGATCTCATCCTTGAGCTGTTGACAATCACCAGTATGATGGCCGTGATCGTTGTGGAACTGACAGTGCTTCCGACCACTGCAGCGTCTTGGGTCGGCTTTCATCGGCTCGGGTCGGTGGAGCAGGCTAGAGTCCTTGATTTCTTGGTATATTTCATAGACAAGGGTAGCCGGATGCTTGGTGATTTGCAGTAGTCTCCGATCCAGGTTCGGTGGGTTCCACATTCTTTTGAACATTTCTCTCCGACTGGAGGGTTGATAAAAGGGGATCCCTTGCTTCCTAGCCAATCTGACTACATAGCTAGTTACATCTGGGAGTCCCATGATCGGGACATATGGATCGTACAGCTCGTCGGGGAGTCGGCAATCATCATCTCCTCTGACTGGCTTTTCTTCGGATACATAGAAGATAGTGGATGGCCCTTCAAAATTAGGCACCTCGAAAATATTCAGTGACTCGGCTATTTGGCAGTCAACTTCTGCTACAGGCTTGATGATCCCAGGCGGGACTCTGACATCCTCCAGCAGGTCTTCGAGGTATGGCATCCCCGGCGTAGGATAGATGGGAAGGGGAGTGGCCTTAAATACCCCTTCTTCTTCTGAGATGAATGAAACATGTGGGGGAGCCACATAGCCTGGGGGTGGCGGAGGAAACCAACTATCAGACTCCACCCTCTTCTTCCCTTTGTCTTGGGTGACTTGGGGGGCCTGTCTCGGCTTCTCCAAATATAGAGTGGCATCCGACAAATGGCACTTGAACACCTCAAAAGGGTGGAGATCGGCAAAGATTCTTGCTTCTTTTCCATCGTAGGGGTACTTAATACATTGATGCAGGATGGATGGTACTACCTTGTTCTGGTCCAGCCAGGGCCGACCAAGCAACGCCTTGTAGGAGGTGTTGGAGTTAATAATATGGAACTGGACCTTGGTTGTGATGTCACCGAGGGAAAGAATCTACAACCCCCATGGGGACCTCACACTTCTGGTTGAAGTCAGCAATCTTGATGTTCCTGACTTCGACCCGGTGTATGTCAAAGTAGTGTTTCTGGTACACCCGGTAGGGAAGTATGTTCATTGCTACCCCTGGGTTGATCAAGACTCTGTTGATGGGCTACCCATTCAGCTACCCCTTCATGTAAAGTGGCCTGTTGTGGCTGCAGGTGGGCAAGAGCATGTCTTCCTCCGTAAAGGCCACAGCTGCTTCAGGCAATGTTTCTGCCAAACAGGCTTCAAAATATGCTGGCGTCTGGAGTGCGGTGATAACTGCTTGCCACGTCTTTTCATCTAAAGACAGGATCTCCCAGACGGTGAATCGGGCCTGGAGCCTTTTTAGCTGTCTAACTATCCGGTCACTGGCTCAAACCTTGAGCAGCTTCATCTCTTCGACCTTGCCGCGCCTACCCTCACCTTGGATCTGAGGAGTCGGATCGATGGAGGCCTGTTGAACTTGATCGAGTACCGCCTGGGCATGTGGGGCCTGGTGGGTCGCTTCTTTCTCTTGCATGAACTCAGCCAGGTTTGGGACATTGTCAAATTCTTCCTTGTCGAGGAGTGATCACCGCGGGCAGAGCCGAAGGGCCGCCTGCCCGGGGGCATGAGTGTCTTCCCCTCTGAGCAGACAGAATCAGTGAATGAAGGGGCGCTCTAGCCGCTTGTTTCTTTGGGATAGAGACCCGACGGAGGGGGAATCTCCATGCCTTGGACCCTGTGTTCGGGGACATGATATGACTGTTCTCCCCTGAACAGGATGTTGTGGTTGGCCTGAGGAGAGCACCCCCACTTTCTTTCCGACCTGGTGGTATGTTGGGATGTAGATGCTTCAGCCAGATTCGCCTCTGCTGGTTCGGGAGATACCCCTTCTTCCTCCTCTTCCAGGGAGAGGGTGGTGTCAAATAGCGCTGAGAGGGTGATCTGTAAAATTAGGCCAAATCCACAGAATAAAAACTAGACCCAGATCACTAAGGATCCACGAAGGCACGGGCCTAACAACCATGGTGTCGGCCTATACCGTGGGGCTAGTCAGGTCTTCTAGTGTGGGACCCTCAGGTACGTGACTGAGCCCTCAACCATTTGTAGTGGGCTTTCTAGTTTATCCGGTAATGCTAAGCTCCTTTTGGCGTTGGCCACAAGCACTTCCTCCCCTTTAGAGGAGGGTGATCTTTCCCGTGACATGATTGGAGTAGCGGAGGATGAGCATGCCACCGTGACTTTGACCAGGGCCGATGAAGAGATCGTCGACATCGAGGGGGTCTCCAAAGGGGGTGCCCCTACTGGTGAGTTTCTTGTCAGAGACCCTTGACCAAAAAGTTGTCTGTGCATGAGGCTGAATTGTGCAGTGATCATGTTTGGCTTGTTGATCTGTAGGGGCCTCTGGTTCGACCACCTCTGGGAGCTCGTCAGAGGTTTCATCCGGCTCTTTGAGCAGTGGCAGTGTGTCCAAGGAGATGGAGGAGAGTTCAAGTTCGAGCCCCTCCTCTTCTGAGGCCTCTTCCACCGAGGAGGCTGAGATAGAGACTACTTCAGGAGGTACACGGGGGTTCTCCCCTTCCCTACTTAGCCTTTGTTCAAGCTTTATGGCAGGGTGCCAATGCTTCTGTGTTGTAAACAGGACTAGAGTCGGAAGGGGAGAGCATCCCCTGGTGAGAGTTGCCGGGAAGAGCCTCATGTTCCGCCCATGGCTATTGGGGACGACCGCGTCATGGAGGAGTCCTTGCCTTCTCCGACCCCGACAGGCGACACCGCAGGTGTGGAGGAGACGTTGCCTTCCTCGACCCTGGTGAAAGACGCCACAGGCATGGCAGGAGCCACACTGGGTAAGAACTGGGACTTTTTCTTAGGTTTTCCACCTTATTTATTGCAGGAAATTTTGAATGTATTGCTTATTTCCCTTTGTGTTTGCTGGGATTGTGCAGGCTCTACTGGTGTACTGGCCGAGATGGATGACTCTTCCCTGAGCTACGGGATCGAGTGGCCTACATCCACCTCCCTGCCAAAGCCGTTGCTGAATGCGAGCGTGGGAGCCACCTTGCTCCAACGAGCCTGAGGCTACCTGCGTGGCGACCCTCTTCCTTCTCCCGAGGACCTTAAGCAGCAGCTGAGGGAGTGTACCCAGGGCTACCACACCCTTGGCTTCCCCCGCGAGCTTTGGATGTCTAGTTTGGCTGGGATCTAGGCAGAGTACCCGTGACTTCGGGAGGCTCAGGAGCAGAGGGCTCAGCGACTTGTGGTCATCCGAGAGGCGTAGCAGTAGTGGGCCCGACTTGTGTCAGCCATAGGGGAGCAGAGGGGCCACGCTGAGGCGGCTACATTACTTTCTCGTGATCGAGCCGCACAACTGGGAGAGGCCGAGAGTCGGGTCGAGGCCTTGCGGAAGGCCCTGGAGGAGCAACTGTCGATTGCAGAGCGTGCCTGAGCAGAGTGGCAGGTAGTTGAGGCTACGGCCAAGGCTAGTGCTCAGCTCTTGTCGACCTTGGAGGCGGTGCTCACAGCTGCTGAGTCTCGTTTGGCAGCACTGTAGGGGAGCGAGCCTGGGATTTGATTGTACTCCCCCATTTCACCTTTTTTTGTTGTGTCATCTGGATTGTATGCATTTTGTTACCCCAAGGGCATATCTTGGGCTCCTTTACAGAGTATTAATGACAACTTGCTAGGGGGAAGTTTCTTAGTTGACTAGTTCCCTTTCTCTTTATTACATGATTAGGTCCACAGTCATGTTCGGCAGTTTGCCACTGTAGCATTCGGTTCAGCTCTTCAAGTCCTCCGTAGTTCCCTTGTCTTAGTTAAAGTGTTTTATCATTGTTCATTTCATTTGTTTGTTGCTTCCTTTTATCTTTTAATGTGTTGTCATTTCTGACAAAAATTCGACAGCATCTCTCTTTGACCCAGATGCTGGGGGAGTGTACGGGGAACGAGCCGCTAATGTAGAACGTAACGTTGGTCACAAAGTTATCGATTGTCAACTCCACGTCTACTTTGCCAAGGGTATTTTTCTGAATTCTGGTTGAACCCTAAAATCTTCACGTCATTTACCCTTTGCAAATAGGGCATGGGATATAAATACTTGAAGGTCTTGATGGGCATTATATTAATGGATGCCTGAGGGTCCACCAGAATCTAGTCTAATTCATGGCCATTGATCTTCCCCTACATGTACATATGGCAGTTGTTGCATGGAGTGGATACCATCATGTCTTTATCTGAGAAGGTGACACTTGTTGTGAATGCTTTGTAAGTCGAGCTTGAAGCTCAACTATATGAGCCTCCTAAATTTTTGGATCCTGGAGTATCTTTATAAGAGCTTCCCTTAGCTTTTTACTCCAAGTAATGGCCTCCCAAATAGTGATAGTGGTTGGAAACCGCTTCATATGTTGAATGATCTTGCAATCGGCCCTAGCGTGGGCTTAATATAGGGGAGAGATTATTTCTATAAGGAGCTTGAGTTGTTCATTAGGCCTCCCGCTTTGATGCGGGACTCGACGCGGACTCGACGCCAAGTTGATATGCACACCTTGGACTCTAGCAAGCTCGCTGTTCATCCCTAACGAGGGAAGCATATGATCATGCACGGTTAAGAAACCGGCAAGAGCTAGGGTGGTCAACTCACTTTCATGCCCGGATCAGGTCACGGGACAGGTCTCGCTCTCTCTCTCTCGCAGTGGTGATTAAAGTATTTGGTGAGCTAATATCCTATCACTAGCAGTGGCATACAAGCATGTATACGAGTAAAGCAAGCCTATGAGGAGGGTGGCGAGTTTACCTCCATACTCTGGGCATGGGGAAGATGACCCCGGCCAAGTACGGGAACTCCCGGTAAAAATATTACAATAATTACAGTAGTGAAATTATTACCCACTCTACGTAGGGAGATAAAAGGCTACAAGTGGGCCTGGGAGGACCGCTCTTGGGTTGACGAGCGGCAATCTGGAGGGGCTTTCGGGGCAGAATCGGGCTGCTAGTCTGACTCGGTGCTGTGCCGACTCGGTCTTGAGTTGCAGGACAGCAAGCAACATCTTCCAAAGGGACATCATCCTCCTGAGATCTTATGAAGGCGCCGCTTGTCTGGGACATTGACAGGACGTCCCTGATTGACTCTTGAGAGCGGCAGTTGCTGAAATTGAGTTTTGATATTTTTGTAATAATTTTCCACGGACTGCTCTTTCTGACCTACACAGGGAATAGAGTAGCGCGCCTCGGCGGAAAGAATTATTGCGCTCAGATCCGGTATCAGATTGAGGCGTGGCTGGTGCTGTTGGAAAGATGACGCACAGATCTACAACATATATTTTTTTGAGAGCCATAAAAGTAGAGTATTGGAAATGAGAGACTTTGCAAACTACATATTTTCCTGTGGATCTGGTTATAGACACTCAGGACAGAAAGGGATCTGCTGATTCTAAAGTCATCCTGTCCTAGGTTTGCATTTCATCCCAATACTCGGTATATCAAAAGGTGTTACTGGAAAGATAGGTTAAGCCTATTTGGAAGGTAGCCTCCTTGCGTGAGATTGATCTTCGGATTGATATCTCTGCCAAGTACTGGATACTGATTTGAGTGCATTAGTCCATCTAGGTAGGTCTAGTGAGTCACCCCTTAGCTTCCTTTAGGTCCCCTTGCATGCTCACTCGTAGGGGTACCCAATACTCACCACCACCCCAACCCATGGCGGACCCCCATGCCTGTACACTCAGAGAGCCCTCAGTGGCAAAGTTAGTCATGACCCTCATGGAATGAATGGGTGGTCTAGGCATGCATCTAGAGAATAGGATGAAGGCCCTAGAGGACAGGGCCGAAGCATTGGACCAATCCATTCAAGGTCTATTTAGGAGAATGGCCTCCCTAGAGCGAGTCCCCCTCGGGGTGCAACCTGCGCCGGCATTGGGACAACCAGAGGCAGTTTCGCTGCCCGCAGTTCCTAGGGCTCAAGGGGTTGATATGAGAAGGCAAAGGGTCCCCGATTTTGATGAGGAGTCTGATAATGACTATGGGGTTATAGTTGTGACCGTTATGCACAACGACGGCATCGTGATCTCGATGAGGACGACCACGTTCTACATAACGTGCGTGCGGACCCTCCCACCTTTGACGGGTCTTTGAACCTGAAGGATTACGTAGATTGGGAGGTTGGAATGGACCGGTATTTTGAGTGATTTGAGATGACGGACCACCAAAAGTCCATTTCGCAAACATGAAGCTGCTAGGGAAGGCTCAGACTTATTGGATGAATGTGGAGAGCCTATTAATGCAGTGACATCAGCCTCGAGTCGAGACCTGGGATAAGATGAAGGACAAGTTAGGGAAAAGTACCTTCCTGTCACGTATCGTCCACGTCTTACTTATAATTGGCAGAGTCTTACCCAGGGCAACTGACCCGTGTCCGAATACATCTCCCAATTTGATGAATATTATTTGCGGTGTGGAGTCACGGAGGAGAGCACTATAACCGTCTCACGTTTTCGAAGAGGGTTGCAGATGCCTTACCAATATGAGCTATTTTGCAATGTAGCCACTTAGGAAAATTCCTATCAGGTCACCCTCGAGCTCGAGCAGTTCGAGTCAGAGTTTGAGTTTGCCCAGCGGCAGGGTCCCTTACATCAATGCGGATTTGAGCCTCGTAGTTCTCCTGGACCATATCTGAGGACTCCTGTGGCTCGTCCTTTGGAGCCTACCCACCAGGACCCATTTGCCCTAAGGCCTCACCCTCCTCAGCCGAGGGATCTCCCGCCTCGGCCCCAGCCTCCCCCTGCTATCAACTGTCTGTCAGCCCCCGCACCGTCTACTTGTCCCCTTTTACCTACACCTCCACCCTCTCGAGAGGATAAAGGTAAGGGCCATTAATCGGGGAGTCCAGTGGAGCCCGACAGTAGTGTTTTAACTGCATGGGGTATGGACACTGTAAATCAGTGCCCTACCCACTCATCCCTAGTTATTGGGGACACATCGGCTAGCGAGGCTCCGCCTTCTAAGGTTATGCATGTTAGCTATGAGGCGGAGCAAGAGCTCACTGATGAGTTCTTTGAAGAGACTGGGGACGCGTAGGGTGAGTCTGCCAATGCTCAATACCAGGATACTGCCCAGCTAGGGGTTGCCAGCTGCACCTTGACTCAGCCACAGGCCAGTGATGACTGGCGCCGAACTACTATCTTTCATACATACTGTCAGCTGAATGGAAAGTCGTGCAAGGTGATTATTGATAGTGGGAGTTGTATTAATTCCATCTCTACAGGCATTGTTTCGTGCCTTGGTCTTACCCCTGTAGACCATCCCCTCCCATATCAAGTATCATGGGTGGAATCCACCTCCATCCCGGTTAGGCTGCGGTGCCTAGTCCCACTGTAGTTCCACGCCTACTATGATACATCTGGTGTGACGTCCTACCCATGGAGGTGGGTAGCATTATCCTTGGTAGGCCATAGCTATTTGATCGAGATGTCACCCTTCATGGTCAGTCGAACACCTGTAACTTTGACCATGGTGGCCAGCAGAACACTCTTCATCCCTCTCCACCGAAGAGTCTGTCAGTTAGCGGCCCTGCCAGCCCGATCACCTCGGGCCCTTCTACCCCTGGGCCAGTACCCCGTCCTTAGTCCGGGCCGTGACTATTTCTTTTGTCACAGGCCAAACCCTAACGAGCAGACTGATGATGATTAGCCCCCGTGAGATGGAGCGGGAGGCTAGTAGGGGTAGTCATGTGTTTGCTATCATAGTCCGTGAGGTGGAGCGAGGCTCCGAGAGTGCACTCCCACCCGATGTTGTCCCGATCCTATAGGAGTTAGCTGATGTATTCCCGGAGGAGCTTCCCGAGGGACTCCCACTTATGCAAGATGTCCAGCATGCTATCGACCTGATTCTGGGGTCCTCATTGCCCAATCTTCCCCATTACTGCATGAGCTCCGTTGACCACACTGAGCTGCACCGACAGGTCGATGAATTGTTGCAGAAGGGATCTATTCAGGACTATATGAGTCCATGTGTTGTACCAGCATTACTCACCCTAAAGAAAGATGGCATGCGGAGGATGTGTGTTGATAATTGTGCCATCAACAAGACATAAAGTATAGATTTTTCATTCCCTGACTTGACGACATGTTAGATATGATGTCGGGAGCCACTATTTTCTCCAAGATTGATCTTAAGAGTGGCTATCACCAGGTGAGGATTAGGCCTGGAGATGAATGGAAGACTACCTTCAAAACCAATGATGGTTTATATGAGTGGTTAGCTATGCCCTTTGGCTTGACTAACGCCCCTAGCACATTCATGTGGCTAATGACTCAGGTACTTCGACCTCTTATTGGAGTATTTGTTGTCGTGTATTTTGATGACATACTCATTTATAGCCACACAAGAGAGGACCACTCGGATCATTTGAGGCAGGTGTAGATAGATTAATCCACCCCGCCGCCCCCAAACTATGCAAATATGAACATGCATATAAACATGAGAGCATGAACGAGAGAAAGGGGCGATGAAGAATCTAAGTGAACTGTGATCGCCACCCAAGGATTAGCAATAGGAAAAGATGCTATAACGAACTACTACGTACCTTGGGAAAATGAGGAAGAAGATGCGGTCTGAAGACGAACCGCTACAACGGGATCGCGCCTCAAAAGGGATGCGGGGAACAGATCGTGGGTGCATGTCCTTGCCTTCCAGTCTGTTAGAAAGCATGGGCCTCACGTTCTATCAACAATCTCCTGCAAAACAAAGCCACAACAAGAGATAAAACCCATTATAATATGAAGTGTAGTATATGCCCCGAAGTGGTAAAATAGCATGAAAGAAAGGGGGAGAATGCACCGGGGGAGGGTTTTTAACCCCTATAAACAGGTGCAAATAGTAGGTGGGTGTATTGTGATGAGATGTGAACAAAGATATTGAAATAACACGCAGCAGGGCTGCGGAGAGAAGTGACATAAAACGTGCAATCATGCATGCAGAACAGAACTGTGTAAAGACTAAGTGTAAAGACTGTGGTGATTTGTAAAAAGTGGGAGAGGAGAACTAAACGTAGAAACGAGAAAAGGAGGCCTAGAGCGGTGGAAAACAAAGATGATACTCTCCTCTTCACGGTGGGGTCGAAAGAGAAGGTAGACGACGTAGCATGGCTCCGCCCCAAACCAACGAAGAGCGTCCCGTCGCACAAGTTCAGAAGATGTGTAGAAAAACTCAAAAACTGTAATGAAATCGAAAAAGTGAGGGCGAAGAAAGGAGGGCAAATGATGATGAAATGAAGCAAATAAAGAACCAAAACGAAGCTTATACTTCCCTCAACAGCCTGGGGTCGAAGATGAGAGACGAAGATTCGGCATGGCTTCGCCCCAGGTCCTAGAAGAGCCCCCCCATGCGCAGGCGAACTGGGTAGGTTTATATTGAGGTTGTTGGAATCCAAAACTTTCTCCCTCGATTTCAAAGGATAGAGATCACCCAATCTCGAGATCTATGGATCAATCTCGAGATAATAGTTAGGATAAGAGCTAGGAACAATCAGGACTCTATTTGGTGGAAGAATCTGAAAGATATTCGCCCTAGAAGGTGCCCCCGAAGCCTAATCTGGAAGAGTTTGTGTTACACGAAACTGCATAAAACTAGATATTTCATCCACGATTGCCGCGGAATTGGTTCTCAGTCATTCGAGGTGGATCGTAGGGGATGGGGCAGATATTGATTTTCTACGAGACACCTGGATAGGAGACAGACCCCTCATCCATCTCTTGAGGCCTGGAACTAGTGCTAGTAATTACCCAGGGATCAGTGTTCGTGACCTGCTCATGGACCAACAACACCCCTTATGGCAAAACATAAGCATTCCGGTTGATGTGCTCAAGGTTGATATTAGTAGTGAGAAGGGTATATGTGTTTGGACCGGCCACAGCTCTGGCAGTTTCACCTCCTCATCAGCTTATCGGATGATTGCGCACCACGGTGTTCGACGGAATGTCTGGAGGAACTTGTGGCACAATGCATTTTCCCCACGGGCATGCCTCTTTACCTGGAAAGTCATTCATCGAGCTATTGCCGTGGACAGTCGTGTGGCAGATTGTGGCATCCCTTTTACTTCCAAGTGTGCTTGCTGTCTTCACCCACAAACAAAAGATCTCAATCATTTGTTTATTCACAGTGATCTTGCTATAGCTTTGTGGTCTTGGCTTGCTCCTCTTATCAGCCCCAAAATTAATCTTAGTAACCAGATTACTATCCGGTGTTGTAACTTTATCTCCAAGTCCTCCCCTCAGTCCGCCGTCCATTTTGCTAGTCTATATGCTTCCATCCTGATGGTATGGGAAATCTGGAAAGCCCATTGTGCTGCCAGGTATAAAGGAGCCACCCCCTCTTTGAGGAGAATTCAGAACTCTATCAGTAAGAAGCTGGCTAAGGCTGTTAAGGCTGTCAAATTTACTAAAACTATATCATATAGTGATTCCCAGCTTCTTCATTCCTTCAACCTTCGGCCTGAAGTTAAAGTTAAGTTCCCAAAAATTATCAAATGGTGGGCACCGAGCTCGAACCTCTACCTCAATGTTGACGGAGCTTCCAGAGGTAATCTAGGTCCCTGTGGAGGAGGTGGATGCCTTAGAGACACTGCTAGAAACCTTACGGTGGCTTTCTCCTTTTTCTATGGTGTTGGTACTAGCTTGACCGCCGAGACAAGAGCACTTCATGATGGCCTTCAACTCACCCACGAGATGGGAAGCAATCTATTAGTCATATATTCTGACTGTGCAGTGCTTGTTACTGCAATCCTTAATCAATCCGCTCCACACTAGTCCATTTTCCCCTAGTGGCGGGGAATTCTAAAGCTGTTGCAGTTCTTCAAATGCCCAATCAAACATGTGTACAGGGAAGGCAACTCTGTGGCTGATAGTTTGGCCGTAGCTGCTTGCCATTCAGGTGGCAACCGTATGTTCCAGACTGAGAGAGATCTCCCTCACCCAGGTAGAGGAGCAATTTTGCTTGACAAAATGGGGCTTCCCAACCTTCGTTTTGGTTAATGGGTTACTGTGGGTGGGTGTTTCCTTGATTTTGAGCTATTTATGGCCGGTTATGAGGCTACCCATTTGTACTTAAACTTTATTTTACCATAATAAAATTTTGCCTATGATGGGCCACCCTGGCCTGTCATGGGCTTTGAGAGAAAAAAATGAAGGTCAATGTGATCGAGAGAAGCCAAAGTCATTATCGTCTAGTCAAGTCTTATGTAATTTTTGTTTTCTTGAGTCAAAGTGATGTAGTAAAGTCTAGTCAAAGTTTGATGTAAAAAAAAAGTTTGCCCATCAAGTCCACACGTAAAACATTTGCATTAACATATTCTTCTACGGTGTGAGAATCTAATTTCTTTGATATTTGTCTAAGGAGAACTCACCCGGTGGTCCGCTACCCATCAAGGAAGCCCCCTCAGGTGGAAGATACGGCCACAATTCTCCAACTGGACATGCCGAGGGCCAAATCAAAGAAAAGCTGGGGACTCTGACACAGTTTTGGCATGTGCCAGAAGGCACGTAAAGTGGTGGACCGAGGTCCAGAGGATGCGAATGAAACACTACAGATGCCATGCATTGCAACTAAAGTATTCTGGGAGTGCTGACACTTATATAAATGGCCGCGACTTTGAAAAGAATTCATTCGATGCTTAAAATGGCGCGGAAAGGCCTTAAAACGGTATGCCTTGAAACGACGCCACCCCCTTGCTTGGTTAACACAGCGCCACCCACTTGATCCTACTGAAACGGCGCGCTCCTGTTGAAGGGGCAACCCCCATTTTGATGGTTAAAAGGGCGCCACACTTGCTCAAAAGCTAAACCGGCCCGCCCATTTTGGAGTGCTAATACGGCGCCCCCACCTACCAAATTATAAAAGAAATCCCTTCAAGTGTTTACCAGGCGCGCTCAAAGCAACCCCCCTTGCTTTGGTTATCCGGCGTGGTGATGTTGAAGACCCATTCTGACGCGCCCTTGGGCCACGCCGTCTTAACCACTTCTGTCCAAGCCCATCCCATCATCATGCTGGTCCCCTGTTTCCTGGGAATGGCATGGTGATGAACACCTTAAAATGGTTAAATAGCCACTATGATCTGGCGGGCAATCGAAGTATATGCCGTGAATGGAAATTCTTGAGCCTTGCACCGCCGAGCACCCATGCCATCAGCTGCCTGCCCATGCTCTACAAGTGATGGCCGCGACGATGTGGCAAATGAAGAAGGGCGACAGCAAATCAGTGAGACGTGGGAAGGCTTCAGGCACACTCATCCCCGAACGAAGGAACTTGAAGACTCCCCCCCAAGGAAGAGATATATATATCAAGGACCTCTCTCCAGAGAGAACTCTCCCAGTTGGCTGGCGTGCAGGGAAGAGAAGAAGAGAGTGAAAGAGAGCAAAGGGGCTGTGCGTAGGAAGCAAAGGAAGGAGAGGAGAAGTTCCACCTCCATTGAGTTGCGAGTGGAGAATCAAAGCCACGCCGGTGAGGTGAAAAGAAGGGAGGGGAGTGAGTGTGAGAGGAGAGCAAGACAGGAGGGTGGTCTGTGTCTTCCTTTCTTCCCCTCCTCCATCAAATGTGCTCTTTACTCCCCTTGTAATGCTTTTACTTCCATCTTCTTGGCATCCCGAGATGAATCTCCTATGTATCAATATCTCCCCCCATTTGTGTTGATGAACAAAGAAGGAATCCCTTTTTTGCAAGTCTAGGTTCTCGGTCTCAATCTGCTCTTCCTCTCCCTCACCTTCCAATCGTCTCGGGCCTTTGAGGGCTGCCCCTCCATGGCATGACCCTCGAAGATACCCACCCGATGGACGAACATCCATCACGCTTGTGGCAAACACCTGTCCCATATCTAAGAATCATCGACCGTGAGTTGTGGTCGCTCTCATAGGCTGGCCCTCGAGTGTTCCACACTCACACTTGGGCTAACGAACCACCATGAGGCTGCTCCACATTTTGAGAGTTTACTCCAGAGTAACTCGTGTGGTGGCTTTCGTTTCTCTCTGACAAGTCCTGATCTGGGGGAGGTGCTGCCCAATTTTCGCCAGGGGATCAAGGGCATTCGGGAACAAGCAAGCGGGCTATCCTCTGAAGACAAGAGCAAACTAAAATTTCAAGAAATCGTCAAAACGAATGCAAAGAAAGATAAAATAGAAAATACTCGAGAATAGTATTGCTAGATTGGAACAATGAGGGTCAAGACACTATCCGCAACCATGGCGTGTGTGATAGAACCATCGTTCCCCAATTTTTCCAACCTAACGGCCTATCCGATGAGTAAACATGTGCACCTAAATCATCATCATTTTTGTTAGAGGGGAACATCGGATCCTGGAATCAATAACCAATCAGTTCTCGAGATAATGTAACATAGATACCATATAGTACTGCATTAAGGGACTAAGGATGCAGAATACTTACTTGACTTTCCTGACGGATTGAGGGCATGGTAGGGCTGCAAGAGATCTTGAAAAGAGTTTTACAATCATATATATCATGAAACAAGTCAATCAAGCCAAAAGATTATCAATTACGCACATAATGCAACAAAAATAAGGTCAAAAAGCTCATTTATCATTCTAGCCAAAGCAACATAGAAACGGTCCATTCGAGACCGCAACAAATGAAAAACGACCCAAATAGAACCGCAAAGGCAAGCAGAATTTGAATTTCATCGTGGCCTTAAAACAGCCCTATGGGCGACCACCAAATAAATTAACGATCATGGACTGACCGCTTGAAGGTAGGTGGATCGTCACTCAAAAATGGTCAGATCCAGACCGCCTTAATTCTAAATGGTCCATCGATAGACCACATTTTGACAGTTGGTTTCAAAAAAAGAAATCGACGCCCCATCGTCTTCTTCACTCTTCCTTTCTCATTGAAGCCACCGACGGAGCTCACCACGAGCCTCCCCCTAGCTTTCCACCGTAGGCCCCCCATCCCCCTTTTCTCTTCAAACTACCGTGTCTCCATCCTCTTCACGTGAGCACCCTTGGATGCGGACCAAGAAGCAAGTGTTGAACCAGTCGGCTCGCCGCATGGGTCGGGTAGAGGAGGGAGCACCACCAGCAAACCCATCGGAGGAGGCAACACCGCCGTCGCCTATGGCCGAGGGAGAAATGGTGCCACGACCTGGGGCCGAGGGGGAAGTGCCTTCCACGGTCGTCGGAGCACCCGAGGGAGGAGAAGCGCCGTCAGAAGTGACAGTGGTGGAGGTGGAGAAGTCAGCCAAGTCGTCTAAGGTAGGCCACGTTCAATCCATCCCATGCATGCGGTTTAGATGGGGTGCAAGGGGTCGCACCAACCCCTTAGGATCAGTTGTAGGGACCCCAGGGCCATTTCCATCACTGGGGAGGGGGTTGGACGCCGTTGGGCACGGCGAGTAGAAAGCGGTCCAATAGGAACCACCTAGGACAATAGAACGGTTGCCCCATGACCGTTGGGATGAAAACGGCCCAAACCAGACCGCTCAGGAGTCTAAAATGGTCCAAGGGTGACCGATCAATAGGATTTGAATAGTCGAGGCGTCGGGGGAATAAACACGGTCTAAGACAGACCGCAGAGGTGCTAGGCGGTCACTCTATGACCGTTAGAAATGGAATTATGGGGGATAGAAATAGTCTGAACAAGACCGCTTAGAGAATAGAACAGTCTCCACCAGACCGTAATGTGGGAGCAGACTCATGAGGACTAAAACGGTTCGCACAAGGCCGCTTAAAGAACCAAACGATCTCCAACAGATCATCAAACAGACAAAAATGGTCAGAGGATATCCGTTTTAAATGTGGATCATCGAGGGGGGTTTATTGAAATTGAAAATGGTCTGATAGGGACCGCTGGGGATATCAAACGGCGAATTCTAATTTCTAATGCAATCTCTCGACAAACCCCACTAACCATTCGGGGGCCTCATCAGACTCCTGGGTGGCGTCCCCAGTTCTTGGTAGCGGTAGTCTGATATTTATATCGGGTTATCGATACCCGGAGCTCTGGGTCGTTACGGTTGGTATCAGAGTAGTGTTGGGGAATTGTATTAGGAATTGAAATCCGCATTGGTCCAGAGCAAGTTCCTTTTGAATCGTTTGTTGCTGGCTTAGGGTGCTTCTTGCGATTGCTGATGTGTTTTTCATTGTCGTGTTTCCCTAGATTCAAGATGCTGCCTCGTAGGGGAAGAGCCCTAGTTCCTGAGGATGAGGCTAGTGCTTCACTTACTCCTGCCGTATCGGTTCCTGCCCAGGCTGCACCTGTCCCTAATCTGCCTGCGGAGTTACCCGGTGGTCGTGGATGAGTGCTAAAAGAATTTCTGCTGTTCCATCCACCGACGTTCGAGGGTTAATCAAACCCGGAGACAGCGAGGGAGTGGTTGGATGCCACTGAACGCATCTTCCAATGTATGGAGTGCGTCGAGGATGAAAGGATTATGTTGGCTTCTTATCAGCTTCAAGGTACTGCACACACGTGGTGGACGACGGAATGGGAGGTTGCCTTCTATTATCGTCCGCTTCGACAGATCACATGGGCGGAGTTTGTTGCCGCATTTGAGCGTGCCTATACTCCAGCCTGCCTGAAGTTAGCCAAGATGTACTAGTTTCTGGAGCTGACGTAGGGCGAGATGTCAGTGCTATAATACCAAGACAAGTTCATTGAATTGGGCCGGTATGCGCCCCACATTTTTGCTGATGAGACCGTGAGGACTCAGCAGTTTTTGCGCGGATTGAAAGCAGAGTTGAGCCTGCCATTGTTCGCTACCCGTGTAGCTGAGTTAGATTCTGCGTACCAAGCCGCCGTCATGCTAGAGTTAGAGTTGGCGAGGACCCGGGGACATCCTCAGACTGGTTCAGCCAGCCATGCAGCATCAGTCGCTCCACCAGTCATCTGTTCCAGGAGCTTCTCCCGCTTTCTCTTCTGCCAGTGGTACTTCCTTCCCGCAATCTCAAGGCAAGGGATTCTGATTTAAGAAGTTCAAGAAAAAGAAGTTTGATTAGTCGGCACTTTCTGATCCGAGTCAGCAGTCTGTTTCCTCTATTCGATCACGTCAAGATTTTTTCACTTCTCAGCCAAGGTTATGTTCCAAGTGTGGTGACAGTCATCTGAGTGTGCCGTGTTCTTTGTCGATTGTCTGCTATCGCTGCGATCAGCCGGGGCACATCTCCTAAAACTGTCCATTGAGGCCGCAGACGGCGCAGTTCTCACAGACTTCCCAGCCACAACAGCTGCAGCCTCGTCTTCCTTTGCCACCTCAACCTCAACTGTTCCACCTACAAATTCCCGCTCCTTCCCAACAGTAGTCTGCAACTAGCCGTCCATCGAGAGCTAGGGTTACTCACATCACTCATGCAGAGGCATTGGCATCAAATCTGATCGAAGGTACGATTTCGATTTATGGTCGTTCAGCACATATTTTTTTTGATTTGGGTGCGACCCATTCTTTTGTCTCTGAGGATTTTATTGCTCGTGTCGAAGAGCTGATGAATGAAGTTTCCTATGAGATGCTCATGGAGTTGCCGTATGGTGATTACATGACCACTCCTCTGTGCCTGAAAAATTCTCCAGTTTTAGTCAGTGGTCAAAAACTGCCAGCGAGACTTTACGACTATCTATTTTCCTCAGAAATGATCTGGCCCTCGAAGTAAAAATTGGGGCAGACCTATCCCCCGAACTACAAACTCAATACAAAGACTTCCTTTTAAAGTATGTGCACATTTTTGTATGGTCTGATGAGGATCTCCCCGGCATTCCTGAACAGGTGGTGTTGCACAAACTCAACCTTGATCCATCGGTAAGGCCCGTCCAATAGCGGAGAAGGAAGCAGGCCCTAGAAAAACATGCTATCATCAAAGAGCAGATTAATAAGGGAAAGAAAATTGGGCTATTTCATCTGGTCCTTTACCCCACGTGGCTCGTGAATGTCATCCCAGTACTAAAAACCTCGGGCAAGTGGCGGATGTGTGTGGACTTCACCGACCTCAACAAAGCCACTCTGAAAGACTATTACCCACTACCGAGCACCGACTAGCTAGTCGATTCAACCTCCGGTAACGAACTTCTCAGCTTCTTGGATGCATATTCCGATTGCCATCAGATCTGAATGAATCCAGAAGACAGAGAATACTACCTTTGTCACCAACTTCGGCATCTACTGCTACACCCGAATGCCCTTCGGGTTGAAGAACGCTAGAGCCACGTACCAGAGGTTGGTCAACCACATCTTCGAGGATCAGATCGGGCAGAATGTCGAAACCTACATTGACGATATGCTCATCAAGTCACCCAAGGCTGAAGACCATTTTGTCGACCTAGCCGAGACCTTCAACACCCTCTAGAGGTACAACATGAAGCTCAACCCTGCTAAGTGTCCCTTCGGGGTTAGGTATGGGAAGTTCCTAGGATTCCTGGTGACTCAGCGAGGAATCAAAGCCAACCCCGACAAGGTGGAGGCCATCTTGGACATGCAGCCACCTACTTGCATCAAGGACGTCCAGCGCCTGACTAGGAGGATTGCCGCACTCAACCGCTTCTTATCCCGGGCAGCGGAATGGTGACTGCTCTTCTTTAAACAGCTAAGGGGGCCTAAGCTGGCACCTGCCACCTTTGCCTAGGACAGCGACTGCCAGAAGGCATTCGATGAGCTAAAAGAGTTCCTAGCATCACCTCTGGTGTTATCGAAGCTCGTTCCTGGGGAGCCGCTATATTTGTACCTTTCATCAACTCCCTTCACTGTAAGCTCAGTCCTGATCCGAGATGACAGAGGTATCGAACGACTAGTGTATTCCGTCAGCAAGGTGCTCCTTGAGGATGAAAGAAGGTACCCTACAACTGAGAAACTCGTGCTAGCCTTGGTTACATCGGCCAAATGTCTCCGGCCCTACTTCCAAGGACACTCCATTGTGGTAGTGACTAGCGAGCCCTTGAAGAACATTCTGGCCCACCCTGAAGCCTCAGGTCGCATCGTCAAATGGGCCATACTCCTCGGGGCCTATGATATCTCTTACCGGCCCCACACAACGATCAAGGGGCAGGTCCTAGCGGACTTCATCACTGAGAGCACTACCACGGCCACCGAAGCATCCCTGCTGATGACGGGCCCCACCTGGGACCTCTAAGTCGATGGATCTTCCAACTCGACCGACTACTGAGCTGGCATTCTCCTCCGATCTCCCGAAGGAGCAGAGCTACAATACGTCCTAAAATTTAGTTTCTCGGCATCCAACAACGTCTCTAAGTATGAGGCTCTTATCTATGGAGCCAAGATGGCGCGATGCCTGGGGGCCGAGCGAGTCAAAATTTATACTGACTCCCAACTGGTTGCTAGTCAGGTCAACAGGGATTACTTAGAATGATGCTAGAAGGGTTGGATATGGATTCCCCTTTGTTTTCCCATCATCGAGGGATGATCGGGGCGTAGATCGGATTTCTTTGGCTTTCTGGCCACCCCGTGTGGGCCGCCAAGCAAGTTTGAATGTCGGTTGGACTTAGCGGTCCGCCCAGGACCACAAGGCCAGGGATGCGATGTTGCGATAGACCGCTACCCCTTGTCAGACGGTCCTCTGCTGACCAGTTTTCCTGCCTAGTTTGAGCACCCTCAGGGTGCGTGTTCCCGACCGTTGGGAGTCACGTGTCAGGTAGCAGTCATGGCACGACCATTTTCCTATGCCTTGCGGCCCTCTGAGGACCGCTTGGCTGGGCTAGCGGCTTGGCGATAGACCGCTAGGCCCACTGTGGCTCGCCGACTTGCGGCCGTGGTCTTACCGCTTGCCTGAGCCTAGCAGCCTCAGGGAGACTGCTAGGCCTGTTTTGCGGTCCTGAGGTGACCGCCAGGCTAAGGGCAGTCCCGGGTGGACCGCCACTCCATTTTCTTTTGATCGGTAATTTCTGTGAGTTGAGTCTTACCTCCAGTGACCTGCCCACTAGTCGTAGCTTTACTGCGGACGTAGGTACGGACCCACTTGGGAGTGGTGGAGAGCATGATCAGAGTGAGACGATTTTTAGGCTGGTTACCATAGGGCCCCTTGCCTTTGCAGCCTGAGTTCGGCTGAGGGGAAAATAAGTTAGAGGACTCGACCTAGAGCAGACGGTCTGTGTGTGCACACGTAGTTAAGGGCAGAGGACCCGCACTGACGAGCGCGACCCCAACTAGTTCTTGTTCGTGGTACTTGTTGTGTGTGTCTCAGTTTTCGCTTGGGGCGTGTAGAGAGACACTTGGGCGTGGTGTAAGACGTCGGGGGACGCATCCGGTCTTGCTTCTAGTGGGTAGAGCTCTTGTCTTCTAGCAGGTACGGACTTGTGTTTTGTCAGACCGAGGTTGGTTTGTATGGTACGGCTAGTTGTAGAGAGCTTTTCCATTTATTTATTAATGCTTGTTGATTCTGTCGTACTTTTGTTAGGTAGCGTTACCTTCCGCGTTACGCGTGCCTTGTCGTCTTATTTTCTCATGTGAGGTGGGGATCCGTGGGATCCCTACTAAGCCTATGAAATGAGGCTCACCCCTATATTTTCAGGTGAGACGGATTCGTCGAGAGGCGCGCCCGAGATTCCTCGTGCTTCATTCTGTCAGAGTTAGATGTCAGTTACCAGAGCCGGGGTATGTCCCGCGTACTTGTACTTTTCTTTATGTTGACTGTACTTATTTTGGACGTGTGACGCACTGGACCACGTAACTTTTAGTGAGTAGTTATTTATTTCCTTCTTTATTATTAGATTATTGTGTTATTTCTACAGTTATTTTAGCTTCTTATGTACCCTCACATCATCCTTAAACCCTTCCGAGTCTTCGGACTCATGGGTGGCCGGCCAAGGTTCGAGCCGCACCGCTTCCTTTCCGGTACTCAGATCTTGGGTCGTTACAATTGGTATTAGAGCGAGGTTGTGGAGGTATATAAGAACTTGAAATGATTGCAATGGTCCAGAAGGTCCATGAATGTCCTGTACAGTTGGCGACTGGCTTAGGGTGTCGTGTGTTTTATTGATTCAGTTCGTTATTTTCTTGCTGCCAGGGAGTTATGGCACCGAGAAGGAGGACTCACTCCCAATAGGGAGAGTCGGGTAAGGGCCAGGAGGAGCAGAGTAGAGCGCCTATTTTCAGTCGACTGAATTCCTAGAATTCAGTCGACTAATGCTCATTTCAGTTAACTAAGTTTCTATTTCTCCTCCGATCCCAGGTTGCGGTCTATCGGGCGACCACGATCATCAGATCACGGTCGACCAACAGGCCGTGTTCTCCTTGAGTTGGTGAGTTGACCCCATGGCTGCTGTGCATCGACTCAGCCGTTTGGGCCTTTTCTTCCCTGGGCAGGTCGCAGTTCTCACCTGAACACATTCTTAAGCTAGCGGTCACGTGACTGACCGCATTCTTGTTGTAGAGTCTAGTTCGTCTCAGACTCCATTTTCTCCAGTCGAGGATGCCTTAGAGTCCTAATTTGAGCCATCTACGCCAAGGACTTAATGATAGATCAATTTCTATCATTTCTAGGGGTATTATCCCACCAATATCTCGCAGATTTAATAATCAAAATCCTATCTTTTGGGTATTTATCCTCAGATTCTGATTTAGGGCTTTTATGGCCTATAAATAGCCTCCCATGGCCTTGAGCTTGAGGGGAGGACATTTTTCGATGTGGGGCGAAGCCATGCCGCACCACCAACTTGCTTCTTTGACCCCCATTCACCAAGGAAGCCTCATCCCTTCGTCTTGCTTCTACGGTTCTTCGTATTTCTTCTCTTTTCTGCACTATCTTCTACACTCTTCTTTTGCACATATCATGCTTGCACATGCACGTATTCATCATCTCTTTATCTCCATTTTGCTACATTTTCCACTTCTTTACATTCTCCAATCATTACACAACACACACCTATTTTTGTTTCCTTCTATAGGAGTTAAAAAATCCTCTCTCGGTGTATTCTTGTAACATCCTGGATTCTTGTCGGATCTCTATTGAGTCTTGGCGGGCCTTTACTAGGTTGTTCGGATCCTTTTGGAGGAGTTTCGGATTGCTTCTGTAGCTCCTGAGTTGAGTTTTACTTTCTGTGTGGGTTTTTCTCCCATTTAAGCTACGGAACCCTACGGTGAGTTTATTCCTCAATTCATCGACTCGCGGACGATATAGCAGTGATGTACTCTTCGCGAGGATCGTTTCGACTATTTTTTCATATTTTTCTGAATTAGTACAGTTTTGGCAGAAATATCAGATTTTTAGAAATTAGGAAAATTCCTAATTTCCTTTCTATTTAAACTCTCAACCCCCTCCCTCCTCCCTCACTTCTCACCTCTCATTCTCTCTCCTCTCTAGGTCTCTCGGCACTAGGTGCACACCGTTGTGGAGCTGGCCTAGGCGAGGACGTGATGGAGTGATCGGGACGCGGGATAGAGTGAGAGTTTGAGCGTGGCGTGGCATGATCCCTCGATGGATTCAGAGAAGGCGTCGTTCATGTTCTGGGTAATTTTCAGCATGGATTAGTCGCTTCGGCACACGGTTTCTTCGGTGGAGGTAGGGAGATGGGTCACCTACCATTCCTACACATTTTCCCAATAGTTTTACGTCGTTCGGTGCTAGAACGAGTGAGTTTGGGCTCGTTGTAGTTTTTTCAGTGTTCGTATGCTTCACTTGAAAATGATGGCAGTTCTGTGATCAGTTAGTGTCAACGGAGTCCAAGGAACGTCAGCATTCCATAGTCACTGATTTCGTGTCGATAGGTGGTCATTCGGGACCGTTAGGAGCACGGGAAGTCCAGGTACTCCATTTGGGCCAATTCCGTAGAATTGTCCTAGGGCAGCGTCTGAGTGTCGTTTCCCGACGTTCTGGTTTTCGTCCGGGAGAGTTTTAGGAAGTTGAGGGTAGTGGGTTCTCTTGGGACCCGGTCGAGCAGGTGTGTAGCCATTTGGTGGGGGGACATTGTGGTACTGCAGTGGCTGTTGCGGCTGTTGTGGTGGTGGTGGCTGTTGTGGCGGCTGGGGAGCAGGAAATGATGGTTGGGTAGCCGGCGGAGCGGTGAACTGGGGGTTGTGGGGTGGTTGCTGGAAGCGTGGTGGAGCGGGCTAGTTGTCAGCCTGCACCTGCTCGTTGGTTTGGACTCCTTTAGTGCCCTGGCCCTGGGATTTCCTGATGGGTTTGGGCTTTGAGGCCTCGAACAAGGAGTGGATAGGGGAGTCTTTAAAATGGGTCTAGATAAATCGGGCCCTACTGTACAACTGGTGCATATTAGAAATATCGTTCATGGCTAAAATGTTTCAGAATGTGGGTGTGGCATTGGAAATTAACAACTTTACTTTCTCATATTCCAGAATCTGCCTGGGCACACGGGATGCCATCTGCCTCCATCTGTCGGCATAAGTTGCAAAGTCTTCATCGGCCTTCATCTTCTCAGCCACTAAATCAGTAAAAGAATACTCTGGGCCCACCCGGTCTGGGAACCTTTAAATGAACTTTTCTTTAACAACTTTGAAACTTTTCGCCTCCTCCAATGGCAGAGTATAAAACCACTCCAACGCAACCCCGTCCAACGAGAGGCAGAAGAGATACACTATGAAGCGATCATCATATTGGAATTGTGTCGACTCGTATAAGAACTCCCTTATATGAATAAAGGGGTTGCCATTCTCATCATACTTCTGGTACATGGGGAGCTCGGACTGAGGAGGGAAATGGATGTCACGAAAATTAGGGACGTGGATATCAGCAAGGGATTGTGGGCTGACACGCTTGTGGAGAAGGTCAATCTGTTGCTGCATGGCCGCCCACTTATCGAGAAGTTCTCGCTCTCGGGAAGGAGGCGGTAGAACAGGAGGAACAGAGCTTGTATACGGAGCCGATGGATAAAAAGATGAAGGGGCAAGCCCGCAAGAAGGATAATGGGCCAAGGATGGGCCTATATCTGTGTGAGCTAATTGTGTGGCCCCTAATTGAAGATGTACAAAATCGACTGGAGCCACAAGGGCCTGCAGCGCTGGAGGGGAAGTTCCATAAGGATCTGCATAAGAGGACTAGGGGAGCTACGTCTTCCCCATATCTGGAATCTGACGGCCCAAACTGGAAGCTTGGCCTACCTCTAAACTGGGGAATCGAAGAGTCCGAGGATGGACGGGAGTGAGGTCTATGGGCGCAGCAGAAGTAGCCCCTAACCCACTAACTAAAGATGGAGAAGTGGTGGCTGTAGACATGCCGCGGTGAGAAACTGAAGATGGCACGTCCTGCCCCTGCAAAGCCTGATGGAGGATGTGAAGCTAGGTTGGATCTAACTGAGCCATCATGTGAAGAATTTGATTGGCCGAGTTATGAGTGGAGGAATCAGAAGGGGAGGGTTGAGTGCCCTTAACAACAATAGACAGGAAAGGAGGGGTGGACCCCTCTCTTCCCTACGTATTCAGGACCCTGGGCGGGTCCTCCAAGAGTCCCTGAGGAAGAGTCCTCGCGGGCCTGAGGGAAATCTGATGGGGACATCATTTACCCCCTCCACATTTTTTGAAGCCCGGATGGATCGTCATCATCGTGATCTTACATTTCTTTGAGTCATGTCATGTAGCTTTTATATTTTATTTGAGTCATTTTGATCTGATTAACATGACTATTTCGCTGCCATGTTTTGAGCAATGCTTCCCGCTGCTATCGGTTCGGGGCGTGACAAAACCCATGCTAGGAAGGGCTTCTTCTATCTCCAGGCGAGGAGGGGGAGGAGCTGTGTGACCCTTTCTCGATTTTTCTTGGTCGGGACTAGTAAGGGGAATCCCAACTGGGGGTTCCCTGACAAGCCAAACTTCCATCCAGTATTCCCTCCGAATAGTCGGTGATCCCCTCAGAGTTGGAGGAGAAGATTAGAATCCTTTAGGAGAGTCACCGAACCACCGTTGAGTTGATGACTTCGGCCAACATAGAGGAGTATCCCCACCGAGTGTTGCCACCCGGGGGTAAGGACTTTAAGCTTTAGCTTTCCTACCTTCTTATCTTGGTCAGTCGAATCTTTTGCTGATGGCTTGCCCTTTGTTACGCAGAGGCAAGATGCGGTGGCGGCGTGGGGCGACCAACCGATCGGGAGGTCGTCGAATCGGAAGGGACGGCTACTCCGATGCGCCCCAAGTTTCGACGGGTCCCTCTTCTGCCGGGGATAAGGGCAAGCAGATGGCTCGGGACGACGCCTCCAGGCGTCGAGGGTCCAAGCGGAAGGATGTTGCGGAGTGGCTGCTTCTGGCTTCGATGAAGGCGTTGACCACCGAGAAGATGCGATCAAAGAAAGCGAAGACTTCCCACCCGATCGAGGAGCCCGTAGCGGAGTATGTCCATCACCCGAGCCCTCTTTCGGTCGAGCCAGAGGTGCCCAAAGCGATTGAGGGGACTTCCTCCGAACTAGCGGGAGCCCAGGGGTGGTGGTTGGTTCTGAGGTCCCGGTCGGGGTAGTCGGGACGCATGGCGGGGAGGAGGATATCGAGGTGTGGGTCCAAGCCAAGCCGAGTGTCGTTATCCCGGGATTGGGGACGATCGGAGGGGACGCTCTGACCCCGGCACCCCCGGAATTGGCTCCTCATCTTTGGCAAGGGCGGTTCACCGTCCAGAATTCTCTGTACAATCGGTGCCGAGATCTGGCACCTTCATCGGTTCGGGAGGAGTTCCAGTGATGTTCACCTCCCATGCTCCTTGAAATGGTCATGGAGGGAGGTATCTTCATGGCTCAGCTGGGAGCTGGGATTACCGACCTCGTGGCTCGGATGGTGAACGAGGGGAGGAGTCAGTCCCAGGTTCATGCTAAGTCTGACCACAGGATTGGTCGGCTGACATCCAAGCTCGGGGCGCTTCGACAGGAGGTGACTTCACTCCGAGGGCGCGACCAGATGAATCAGGAGGAAGCTCAGTCACCGATCGAGCAACTGACCCAAGCTCGATATATGGTCAAGCTTAAGAGTAAGCCCTTGGAGGAAGAGCGCAGGGTTCAGGCAGAGAGCTCAAATCGGTGGGCGGCTGAGCGAGCAGAGCTTGAGGACCAGGCCCGAGAGATCGAGCAGGCCAAGGAGGATGCCGAGGCGGTGCGAGCCGAAGTTGAGGCGAGGCTAACTGAGGCCGGAGCGGGGATGGCCGAGGTAGAAGCAAAATTGGCCATGGCTGGTGCGAGGGTGGCCGAGCTTGAGGAGAAGGTGGCAAGAGCCGGGACAGAGGCGGTCGAGCGATATCGAAGCTCGGAGGAGTATCAAGAAGTCCTGAAGCAGGACGCCTTCACGTGCTGCGAGCCGGGCTATCGACGAGGACTGCGGAAGGGTTTCGCCCAAGGTTTCAAGCGGGCAGTCGTACTAGCTCAAGAGCAGTAGATGCTGCTGTCGCTCGGGTGGTGCTCCGTGTACGGTACCGGTGGCTCGCTGACCCGGACCGCTCGTGTGCTCGGATGTCCGCACCACCCTCAGAGAGTCACATGAGGACATGTTCGGGTGTGAACCTGACATCGGTGCAGACAAGTGGTACTGAGCACTGCTACGTGTAGATATGTGACACTAGACTAGACCAACTAAGATGCGCCAATCACAATGTGATATGATATGGATGCATTTTTTTTTTGATAAATACAATGCAACAACCTAACAATGAATGCAAGGCATGGAATAACAATGTGGTGACTACCCTAGACTGCCAACCCAGCTTTGATACCAAAAATGATGTAGAATGGCTAACCGAAATAGGTCCGACTAGGCGACTAAGCGAGATTAGCAATACACTACAATAGATCGACAAATAATCCGTCATGCACATAAGCTCCAAGAGAAGTTACACGTGAAAATATCAGATACTGCACTCTAGGAAGCCATCCCTCACAACAAGAAACGTTGGACCGAACGGTAGGTAGGATTACCAGAGTCTAGGGTACCAATCTCACATGCAACGAACTCAAAAATTGCGCTCTCAGGTGGAACGCTCACAAGCACATAGTCCGGCAGAAAATAGTAAACAAGCTAGAATAAACTAATGCACTCAATGGCGGTAGTAGTAACACTGATGCTAAATAAGCAAATTGAGCGATCGAGTTTCCAACGCTAACCGACTCGTTAAAAAGCGAGGCACATGAACCAAGTCCGCGCAATCCACGAAACACCCTCGCAGCGATAACTTCGAACTGAGCCAAGAGGAAGGTGGGCCGAGGGTGACGAGTGGCCTCATAGCTGCGGGCGGTGGTTGGTGGTGACTGCCACGGCAGGTGGGATGCTGGCTCGCGGTGGGGAGTGCCCGCTGTAGGGGTGAGCAAGGAAGTCGGCCGGCGCGTGGGTGCTGAGAGGGGCCAACTATAGGGCATTCGAACTGGCATGGCGATGGCGGGTGCGGCTAGACACAAGCGTGGGCACTTGGACGACAGGAGCCGGAGCAGATGATGTCGATGGACCCTGTCTGCATAGGGAGGTCGCGGGGTGGCCAGGAGAAGGTAGGTCAGCGGTGTCCGGCCTGGACCAGGACGATCAGGTGTGCATGGAGGGGATCGCGGGTAGGGCAGGGGCCGCTGGCAGCGGCAGCGTGACCTGGCTGGGCTTGTGGGGCGGTCGCAAGCGCCAAAGGACCGTGCAAGGGTGGTCAAGCTCGACGGCCCACAAGCAAGGGAGGCGTCAAGGTCGGTTGTTGCAGGGGAGGGGGTGGTGCTCACAGTAAAGGAGAAAAGATGCCAAGAAGGGTGGTGCGCAGTGGCGACGGTGGCGGTGGCGGTGGCAAGGGGACAGAAAGCAGAGGCTTGGGCAATGCGCAGGGGCATGCAGCGTCCGATTTGCAGGGGCGGGCAGTAAAGAAGTAGGAGTAGAAGAAGGAGAAGGTGTCGACGGTGAGGTTCCAAAAGCGAAGGGGAAGGTGCAGGGGGAGGTTCGAGAGAAGAAGGGGAAGGGCTTCACACCCAAGGCTTCGCGCCGCACCCTAGGGTTTGGCACCCCACAGAGGAGGAAGTTGGCAACCCATTCAAATTCTCAATCATCCAACTTCATTAACATAAAAAATTGAAATTACGCCATTATTTATAGAGGATGGAACCCTAATGGTCCTCCTCCAAACTCTATGACCAAAATATCCCTAGGACCAGGGAACACCTGGCACACAGGACACCAACGACAAATTCACGGATAAACCATAGCAACACGGTAGCACTGGACCACAAGCACAATCAAGTCAGTCCTCACTCAGATATTATATCTGATCGAGTTGCAAGCTAACTCTACCAGGAATAAGGAGTATAGCAATACTAACCGACAAGAGTTGGTCCACAAAGTGCTAATGATAGACAGACAAAATCATAGAGAAATAGTACTTACAAAAATAACAACAACAGCACTAGCAGGATCCCGGCTCCGTACAGTACACTGAACCACGGAATACAACTGCAAGTAGGGTCGCAATCAAGGCACGACAGTAGCTGAACACACGACTACAGGGAACGAGTCATGCATCGAGTAGCTCACCAAGAAAGACCCACGACAAAAGAAAATGACAATCTCGGGGATGCACCTCAAGGACTACAAGCACGCCCCGAGAATACAACACCCAAGAGACAATACAGAGGAGCAGAGGGTACTCAATCAGCAGGAATGCCGACCAATTCCCCAACACTCACAAATGTCGATGCCAACATCAGAAAATTACCAGCAACAGCATGGCAACGGACGACATCAAGGCATAGGAAGTCAAGATGAAGTCACATCGAGAAGAAGTAATTATCTTGATTGGGCAGAACCTTATGAAAAGATCCTCGACTCGTGGGTAATCAACCTATACGCTTCCGTTGTGCACTCATACAACGCACACAGGCATCAGAAAATAGTTCGGTATCTGCATCTCAGCACATACATGGCGCCATAGCAATTCATGAAAAATCACAAATAAAATGCCATTAGTACTGATCCAGCGAACAACTGATCACAAATAGCCTAAGTGCAAAGAAAGAGAGCACCAGCATCAGCACAAAGCCTGAAAAAAAATGCTAATCTCAGCTTACCTTCACGTCTAGAAATAATTAAATGATCCTTTATAATACATCGGCCATTGAACACGACACGACAACTACGGTACGTAACAGCTCTTAACACCATAACGGAGTCCAAAGCCAAGCAACCGTACAACAAGGAGCGGATCAGGCTCAAAATAAAGCTGTCCACACTTAAGCAGACACAGGACAAAGGCATCACTAAGACAGTAATTCCAAGGCTAACCTCGAAAAGACTCCACCAGATGGGATGAGAAACATCAAGCTCGATCAACAGAAGCTCACTAGGAAGGGAAAATCCTAGGTTCGCCCGAGCATCTTCTCAATCAAGGAATCCACTCGAGCACTTCATCAGAAGCGAGACACGTCAAGATCTGAGCAGACTTAAGCTGGGATGACCAAAATAACATAAAAACGTGTACGGTCATCAAACCAATGCTAAAAGTCAACAGCAACCTGAACAATTCACGAGAAGACCTTGAACAACGTACTGTAGATTCGAGCCTTTCGATGAATACTGCCAAGTACAACATGATCGAGACAGATTCAACGATGAAAAAGAAGCAGCTCGTCACATCCTGACGAGAGCAGGACCATCTCGTATAGTGCTAGGACAGCACACACAAGACAACACAAGGAAAACAAAGCGATAGAGAATCGCGAAACCTAAGCCAGCTAAAGACTGTACTGGACTTAAGGACTCTAGAGACTGTATATCTCGGATTCCCATGTACTTCACACAACAACACTCTAATACCACTCGTGACGACCCGGATCTCGGATACCAGATATATCCGATAGGACTATCGAATACACCTGATACCACTTGGAACCCGCGACGTGGTGATATGAGATTTACTCAACATAGTGCCAATTTTGGCGTGTCTACACCTGAGGGCGAGTAGGGTCACCGCCGACTTGGCCACCTTCCGGTAGCCAATGAAATTCTCCTTAAACAGCTTTTTGAGCTGCTGGAAGGAGTAGATAGTCCCGGCTAGCAAAGACTCGAACCACGCTCGGGCGTTCTCCTGGAGAGTAGTCACGAATGCCAGACATTTCACAACGTCCGAAGCCCGGTGGAAAAATAAGTGGGACTCGAAGCTGTGCATGTAGTCAGCCAAGTCGATAGTGCCGTCATATGGGGTGAAGGACAGCAGCTGCAGTTTTGGTGGAATGGGGGCTTCCATGATCTCCCTGGAGAAGGGGGCATGGAAGTCTTGGTCGTCATCGATGAGCCCCCGGTGTCTGGTGGCAAGGAGGACGCTGTCAAGGTAGCGCACCTTGTCCTCGATTTCATCGATGCGCTGGAGTCGCCGATCCATCTCTGGGTTGGAATGCAGTGGATTGCGCACTCTAGGTGTGGACGAACTGCGCGATCATCGCGTTCTGGCGACGGAGGTGCGGGAGGCTTCCTACACGTGGCGAGAGTTGGCCACAATCCGGGCACCCTCATTTTGACGCTGCTCAGACGACGTGTGGTGGGGGTCTGCTTGCCGGTTCAGGAGGTCCCTGGCACAACCATGTCAAGGTCGTGATTTACTGGCGGATCTCCTCAAGATCACCAGGCGTGACCTCTTGGCATGGATGAGCTGAAGACGCCTCTTGTGATCCATGCCGGGAGTTGGCTCCTTGATGAGAACTGCGCCCCCGGTTGCTGGCATTGTGGAGACTCCCACGAGGTGCCATGGCATTTCGCTCGGGTTCCCAGAGACGGCACCGAGAAGTGTAGCGATAGGAAAATAGTTCCTATGCCACGCACCACTTTTTCTATTTATTTATCGCGGAAGTCGTCCGGCACCCGTGGAAGCTTTGCAAACACTAGAAGCCAAAGAGGCATTAGAAGGAGCCCTAGGCGTTCCCCCAGGGGACAACCCTCCGATGCTTAAGTCAGTAGCGGTTCAAGGAGAACTGAGAAGAGAGAAAGAGAGAGAGAGATGGAGGTCACCGTAGTAGATCTGAGAGACGTGTAGGTCCTCTAGACAAATGCTCGCCGCCCCCAGTTGACACTCAGCGAGTGCTCACTGGGTGTAAGGTCGTGCAAGAGGAAATTTCTCTCTCAGGGAATGTGGGCGCACAGGACCTCTCTATCGCTGTAGTAGGGTGAGCAGCTCTATTCTCTGCATAGGGTTCTTGGCAGAAGTTCCACCGTGTCCTCTCTTCTCTATCGAGGCTTCTTTTATAGGGGATTGTCATAGAGGTGGAGGCCCATCCCTTAACAGGGAAGGGTGTAAGTAGTGGAGGAATGTCTCTCACGATTGTGACGGGAGTTTCCTGTTGGAGGGCGAGTACCCCGGAGTCGACTGTTCCCTGGGCAAGTCTCACGGCGCTCATGGGGCGCGCTCGCCTCTTATGGGTTAAGGGCCGACGTCGTGGGGGGTAACGGTTGGTCGTCGAAGAGTCCTCAGGCGGTCATCACGCCTGGGCCGCCACCTTCTTAGAGCTGTCGAATCTGAGGTTGAGTCGTATTGGGCCACGCCACCTGGGTCGCAGCCGTCGTGGGCCTTTATGCGTGCCAGCAAGGCCTGGGCCTTCGTGGGCTTGCGGCTAGCGGGCCCATTATGGGCCGAGCCAGATTTACCCAGATCAACTCTAATTGATTAAGAACTCTTATTCCTACTATTATCTACGAGATTTACCAATCTAGAGCCCTATTTTGAGTGTTCATCTCAGTTTTAAATTTTTGGGTTTATACAAGTCAAACTCTATCCAATCAAGCTCTGGGCCCTTCTTTCCATACGAATATCTTCCAGATTCTTCCACGGAATTGAGTCCTACTTGTTTCTATCTCTTGTCCTCACTATTATCTTAACTCAAGTTTTGGTGGGCTATATCTCCTGGAATCTTGGCAGAACTTTCTGGATTTCTGCACTCCTATATAAAGCACCCAGGTTCGCAGGTTGCGAGGGGGGGCTCTTTCTCGATTCGAGGTGAAGCCATACTGCACCGCCATCTCTCCTCTTCGACCCTAGCTTGAAGAGGGAAGTATTAACTACATTTTTCATGCTCAAGGACTTGATTTAGTTGTCTCTTCTCTTAGGTCTAGCTCTCCTAATTTAGCAAATCATCACACAGTTCTGCACTCTTACACTTTTCTTCATATTGCATAGCATATTCCCGCAGTTGTACTGCATGTTTTCTCCTCCTTCTTGTTCTATTTTCATCACAACATACACGCCTATCTTTTACACCCTTCCACAGGGGTTAAAAATCTCCCCCCGATTCTCCCTCAATTTCTACCCCTATTTTATCACTGCGGGATTGATGCTACACTTACATGTTTCTAATGGATTTTTCTCCTTTGTCTTGGCTTTATTTTGCAGGAGGAGCATGATTGAACATGAGGCCCTCTTCCTCTAGCTGGCTGGAAGGAGAGGAGGTTGATCCCACATAGTTCCTTACACCCCATTCCTCAAGCGCGATCAAGTCTTCATCCTTTTCCAAGGTACATCGCGCTGTTCCTCCCTTTCTTCATCCTTGTGGCATTGTTGAAACCTTGGTGGCGATCACGGTCAGTTATCCATCTCTTATCACCCTTGCTTTGTTCATGCTTCCATGCTTGTTCATGCTATCATGATGCATAGATAGTTAGTTTGGGAGGGGCGGGTGATACATAAACTATCAACAACCTCTATTTTTTGGGGATCATGGTGGGACACCTAGTGCCCATCACGTTATTCATGCTTTTTTGAAAGTTGGGTGTGGACTTGTGCATGATTAGGTAGCTTTTTCTTCATTTTCCTATAGTTCTGGGCGTTTTTGGGTCTGTCAGGGCCTTGTGGTCATCTCAAGGGCTGCCAGACGCCCCTAGCGCTCATCACTGGGCTGCTAGGGCCTCTCGGGTAGCCTTGCGGTCGTTTGGTAGATCGCAAGGGGTTAGAAAATGGTCATCTGGTAGGCCACTTGCTGATTCTGGAAGGTCTGCACGCAGGCTCACAGGGGCATCTTTTTTGGACGATTTAGTTGACCTCCCGAGGTCGGATTGCACTGTTCTTGGGCCCGTTTTGTAGCCCTTTGTATTGTCTTTCCATCCATGTATCATTTGCATTTTTTGGGTCATGTTTGCATAATTTAATCTTATCTTCATTTTTGAGTTTTCTGCATAAAGTCTACAGGCAGGCTCAGGGACAGGTTGACAGGTACATCTTTGAATGATGATTTGATTGCCTTCCTGAGGTCTGATTGCTTATTTCTTGGTTCCATCTTGTTCCCCTTTGTATTATCTTTCCATCCATATATTATTTTCATTATTTGGGTCACATTTGCATAGTTAAATATTGCCTTTATTTTTAGATTTTAGATTTTGTGCATAAAATCTGCTGGATGATCGGAGCATGGAACGGATTTTTGGGATTCTTCTCGCCGTCCCGTTCTCGGGTGGGTGTGGCGGCCCTTCCAGAGACTGCCACACTCACTGGCGGCCCAAGGTAGGTGCACCAGATGCTCTGGCAGCCTGAGGTGGGTGCGCCATTTGTTACTGTTTTGTCGGCAAGGGTTTCCGTCGGCTGGCGGCCGCACGATAAACTGCCAATTGCTGTAGCGACTGTAGCTTCGGTCGCTACTTTCAATTTTGACCGTTGCACCTCGGGGCGTATGTTTTTGACCGTTGGGGTCATGTGCCTCTAGCCGCCGTAAGCATGGGCGCCAGAGGGTTCCTGGCGGGCCAAGGTTGGTCCGCTAGAGCGCTGTGGTGGCCTGAGGCAAGCGCGCCAGAGCCAGTGTGACTCGAGCTCTAGTGTGCCTGGGTTGGGCTGCTAGAGCCCCTGTAGCAGACCAGAGTTGGACCGCTAGAGCCTGTGGTGGCCCAAGGTTGGACCGCCAGGGTCTGGGCTGCACCGGGTGGTTTACAGTCCCATTTTTGTTCAATCTGTGATTTTTGTGAGTCAGTTCTTACCTCCGGTGACCAGTCCACTAGTCGTAGCTTCCACGGCACGCGTGTGTCGGCCCACCGGGAGCATTGGTGTGGTGTACCCGAGAGAGACGGTTAGTAGGCTAGTTACCGTAGGGCCCCCGCATACAGTCGAGCCCGGGCTTAGGGGAAATTACCAGCTAGAGGATAGGCCTAGGGCGTATGGTCTGAGTGTGCACACGAGGTTGGGGCCGTCGGACAGAGCTGGCAGGCGCGACCCTAGCTAGTCCTTATTTTATGGTCCTGGCTATTGAGTATGTCTTGTCTCCGCCTAGGACGTGATAGTTAGACACTTGTGACGCGGCGTAAGACGTTAGGGGACGCATCCGGTCATTCTTCTAGTGGGAGGTGCTCCTGTCTACCGGTAGGCATGGACTCGAGTTTTGACAGACTAAGGTTCGGTTTGCACGGTACTCCCGTCACGTGACGTGAGTTTTCGTGTCCCAGATTTTCATTTCCCATCTACGAAATAGGGCTTCGCGTGTGATTTTGGGAGCATTCCCGTAGTCGTGGTCTGGGGTCTCCGGTGAGCGTCACCGAGGGCTTTCCCTAGACGACGTTGAGGTCATGATGGTGAGGTCGTGACTGTGTTTCTAGACCGAGTGGTTTCGGTGTGGGCTCTTATCTGCGAGGACAGGCCCCCACGACGGTGACGTCATGTCATTTTCCTAGTAGCGTGACTAGGGCGGTGCGTGTTCTGGTCATTCCCTGACTGTGGGATCGGGATTTCAGGTGCGTGACTTGGTTGTCCCCCGACGGGAGACTGGGTCGTGTTTTCTAGTACAGTAGGAGTAGCTGTAGAGCCGAGGTTTTACTGGCCGCCGTAGGTTGCTATTCCTGTTGTTACTGTTGTTCTTTCTGTAGCTAGCGTAGCTTTTTCCCTTCCGCCATTGTTTTCTCAGTTGGAGTTCCGCGGGACCCCTACTGAGCCAGTGATAGGAGGCTCACCCCTGATTTTCAGGTGTGGAGTGTAGAGATCCAGAGGGGGGTGAATGGATCCCTTTCAATGATTTTTACGGAATTAATGACTTAAAGCCCAAAATGATTAAGTCTAAACAAATAACCCTAACAGAGCAAAGGAAAGAAATCTCCCCTATCAAATGCCTAATAAAAAAAACCTTATATCTAAAATGCAGATGCGGGATTAAAGCTTACCTCCTTTCCCGCTTTCCCCGTGATTTCTAGGCCGTGGGGAGGTCGAGAGGGGCTTGTTTCATGCCGGGAGGGGAAATCGCATGATTGGGGCTGGAGCGTCAGATCTCACAATTTGCTTGGTTTTTTCTTGGTTTTTGGGTTCCATTTAGTGCTAGAGGGGTAGGGGAAGGATTCCCCATTTTGTTTCCCCTTCACCTAGGGGTGAAAGGGGTGTGGGATGGAGTTTTTCGCGCGTAGCTCGTGACCCAGGCTCGGCCTGGTATCACTGTAGTTACAGTGGTCATGTTCTTGATGAACGTGTCGCATTGATTAGTCACGTTCATCAAGGAAGATGAACAGTTAGTCAGTTGGGATCGCGCATGCCTGACTCACCGCGGTGAAGGAGATCGCACCCGCAGAGAGCACCGCGTTAATAACTCGGTGGAAATGGATAGCCCGTTCGTCTGAGCGGGTCTGGGGATTTGGCCCAGATCACGCCCCTAGTGGGTGTCGCATTTTTGTAGATCATGCCCATGGTGTTGGGCGTGTTACGTTGAGAACACGCCCATCCGTCCTTTCGCGTTCTCCCGTGAATGCGACCGGACCCTTGGGCACATTAATGTCGCGCCCCTAGTGAAGGTCATGTTAGTGTCCCCTTTCGATCCATGTTTCCCTTCGATAGTTTAGCCTCCGGTCGAGCTAGGTCCTTGTGGTGTATGGCCCGAGGGTTTCCTTCAGCACCCAGTGTGAGCCATAGGTGCACCTAGGGGTCTCCGGAGGAACAGTTATCCCAATCAGTGTGCCACGTGACTTGAGGGACGATTAGACCTCATTCGTGTCCCCGGCATCCGTATTCCTCATTTTGGTTACTAAGAGTCGGCGTCAGTATGGAGGGCTACCTCCGCACCTTGCTAGTGAGTAGCCGGTGGTTTCTGTGAGTCAGGGTCTCACCTCCAGTGACACGCCCACTAGTGGTAGCCTTCTTACGAAACGCGTGTGCTGACCCACCCAAGAGTGGTGGAGCGGCTTACCCGAGAGAGATGGTTGTTAGGCTGGTTACCGTAGGGCCCCCACGCGCAGTCGAGTCTGGGCTTCGGGGGAAGAACCAGCTAGAGGATCTGACCTAGGGTGAATGGTCTGTGTATGCACACTTGGTTGGGGGCGTCGGACCCACGTTGACGAGCGTAACCCTAGCTAGTCCTTGTTCGTGGTACTGGTTTCTGTTGTGTCTCTGTCTCCGCCTCAGGCATGGTAGTGAGACACTGAGGCACGGTGTAAGACGTCAGGGGACGTAGCCGGCTTTGCTTCTAGTGGGTGGTGCTCCTGTCTCCTGGCAGGTACGGACTCGTGTTTTGTCAGGCTGTGATCATTTTGTACGGCACGATTAGTTATAGAGAGCATTTCTGTTTATTTATTAATGTTTGTTGATTCTACTATACGTTCGTTAGGTAGCGTTACCTTCCGTGTTTGTTCGTGTCTTTTCGCCTTGTTTCTATCGTGCGAGATGGGGGTCCGTGAGATCCCTACTAAGCCTTTGAAATGAGGCTTACCCCTGTGTTTTCAAGTGAGGCGGGGTCATCGGGAGGCACTTTCGAGGTTCCACACAATCCTTTCGGCCAGAGTTAGTCACCAGTTGCTAGAGCCGGGGTATGTCCCGTATACTTGTACTTTTCTTTCTATTGATTGTACTTATTTTTGAACACGAGATGCACTAGATCTTGTAGCAGTTTAGTTATTTATATAATTTTTTATATTCAAAACAAACATATTTTGACAAGTAGTGTGTGACATCATCAAAATCGTAGCGTCCTTCAAAATTTTGCCTATAAATAAAGGACCCCCTCCCTCGAAATTAGGGTCTTTAGAATCTCAGAAAGAGAGGGGATATCCTTCCAAAATCTCTTCCTAGCTCGTAGGTTCTTTAGGGGACGCTCTGCCAAATTTTTGGGTGCACGTACGCTCAGAAGGAGGTCATTCTACCCCACCGTACTTCTACGACATCCTCACGCTGCCGAAGCTCTCCCCGAAGCCTGCCATCGATGCTCCAATAAGCCATTCCTTCCCTCTATTTTCCCTTGTCCTTTTAGTTGCTATTGTGTCCCTACGATTTTGATAATGTCTAACACTGTGAATCATTATCCTTTTAATGGTATTTTGATATCCTTTAGATTGCTCAAGCAAAAGAATCAAATGAATAGAAAGAAATCAAGTGCATAGAAATCAAGACACTGGCAACACAGAATTCAAGGCAACTAAAAATCAGAAGAAATGAAGTCAACATGGTCCATGAAGTCAATGTCAGTTAACGAGAATAGTCAAAAGTCTAGTTTGGCTAGTCAAAGTTCCAGCTAGCACAAGCCAAGGTCAGAGCACCTACTGCTAGCACAAGTCAAGGCTTTGGAGAAGTAAGGTTGATGCATATGCCAAAGTTGAAGGACTAAGGTCAATGCACATTCAGGCTTTGGAGAAGTAAGGTCGATGCACATGCCAAAGTTCAAGGACTAAGGTCGACGCACATCGTGCCAGCACAAGAGAAGGTCGGTGCATGTATTGCTTTCAATGAACCAAGGTCGGTGCATGTCTTTGCCTTCAACGTTACAAGGTCTGTGCAAATTTGCATTCAACATAACCAAGTCTATGCACATTCATATTCCTTCATAGAAGGTCGATGCACATTTTTGTCTAAGTCACAGAAGGTCTATGCACATCCATATTCCTTCATAGAAGGTCAATGCACATTCTTGTCTAAGTCATAGAAGGTCTGTGCACATTCATGTTTCCTTCATAGAAGGTCAGTGCACATTTTTATCTAAGTCATAGAAGGTCTGTGCACATTTGCTTTCAACGCTACAAAGGTCTGTACACATTTGCATTGTAGCATTATCAAGTCGATGCACATATGCATTCTAGTCTAACAGGTCGATGCACATTTTTGACCATTGCATATAAAGGTCGATGCACATTCATCATTTTACATCAGAAGGTCGGTGCACATTTGCACGAGAGCATGTAAAGGTCAGTGCATATTTTGTTAGTCAACATACAAGGGCGATGCACATCATGTTAGACAGCATACAAGGTCGATGTACATTTACCTTGTACATAGACAAGGTCAATGCACATTTGCCTTATACATGTCTAGGGTCTGTGCACATTAGAAGTCCATGCACATTTAGGTCTAAGCATGTCTAGGGTCTATGCACATTAGAAGTCCATGCACATATCAGGTCTGTGCATATATCAAGGTTTGTGCACATATCAAGGTCTGCGCACATATCAAGGTCTGTGCACATATCAGGTCAGTGCATATATCAGGTCGATGCATCCCAGTGCATTAATGATCATCAGGTCGGTGCACCTCAGTACTCTTGATGGAGACGTCGATGTAGTGAAAGCGTCCCTTTCGTATTTAAACGTAAAATGGATTTGGGCCTAATAGTCCCACTCCAAATCATTGAAAGGGACATCCTTCGATTGTACAAAGTTCTGGAAGAAAGGAGGTATAGACGCATACCTCCACGCCCCGGGGTGTCATGAAGAAGCCTGGCCAAATCACACAATCCTCGGGACAAGTCTAAAGAGAGTACTACGCAAACAATTGCCCACTCCTCACAGGGAGGTAAAAGGCGACACAGTGAAATCCAAGGATCGTGCAAGGTGGGGTGATGGGTACCGGGTCGGTGAAGCTCGTCGGCCACGTATGACCGTAACTAAAGCAAACTATGCCACACCCACGAACTAACCAGAGTCCGACAGCAAGGAAGGCGAGCCTCATTGCCTAGGAAGGAGTAACGGCCCCTGGAGGAGGGAAGCAAGGGGTGAAGACCACTCAGGAAGATGCTGGACGCTGACAACGTGGGAGAGAAGCTCTGGCGTGACCTTGAACGGGCAGGCAGACCGCTGGTCAAGCCGCATGGTGCTGGGAAGAAGCAGGATGATGAACCTGGTACGTCACCTTCTGCTCGTCTACTGGTCACGAGACTAGGTGAGGACGCTGCTGGGTATTTCCCATGGACGCCGGTCAAATGGCGACTGTAACTGAGCACCGAGGAAGACGTGGCGAATTTCGTAGCAGACCCTACGCGATCTGACCTGTTCTTAGGAAGCAGGACCGTGGGTCGAAGATTGGGTTGGAACCAGGGCATCCGGATGGCAAATGGGGTGGATTTTTCTCTGGTGGACAGGTGAAGGTCGTAGGGTTGTTGGGTAGTAGTGGCGCAGTGGTGTGCAGTGGGGATTTTGGGCGTGGGAGGTGTAAACAATTCAAGTTCAGTTCTGCAGTCCAGTGCAGTCAGAACTGATGGTAGGAAGTATAGGTACGGTAAGTGGAGAAGATAGGGTCCCTAAATGGTGACAAAATTCTGGGTGAAGGGTTTGGGCGTGAGTAAATAATGTTCAAAATTTCAGGCCACTTGTAGTAGATTTGGGGGCCGTCCCTTTGGAGGTGCTGCACTAGAACAGCCTGCATGACCAAAAGGGCTCTAAAGGGAAGTTTGTGTACACAACGAATTTTGATGTGGGATTTTCAGGAGAGGTGGGGGACATGTAGGGGAATAAAATTCATGAAGAGGTTGAAGTGATCATAGGTCAGGAAGAGGGCGTCCCAGTCTGATCTTCAGGGTTCAGGTTTCCTGCAGGTCTGCACAGAGGCAGCCTGCGCAGAGAAAGTGCTTACAAAGGAAACTTTTGCTAATGGACGAGTTAGGGCATGGGATTTTCAGGGAACGTGGGGGACAGGAGGAGAAATAAAATCCATGAAGAGGTAAATGGGATTTGGAGACGGGAGGAGGGCGTGCCAACCTGATCTTCCAGGCTTAAATATGTGGACAGACAACCAGGGAGGTGCGCGGGGCAGCAGGGATCTATCACCACCTTGCTTGCAGCACGGCCATGATCTCTGAACTCCGGGCTTGGGAAGATGCTGGGGTGGTCACTTCCCAACAGCTGGTGCAGTAGGGAAAGATGGGGATGGGGTTAGGGCATCGCACCCTAGAGGAAGAGGAAGAGGGAGAGGGAGAGATAAAGGGTGTCACACCCTAGAGGGGAGGGGAGGAAGAAGTAGGAAATGCTCTTGGCAAATTTTGATTTTCATTCATCCATTCATCAAATCCCTCAAGGGGGGGAATACATAACAATATATAGAGTATGGGCTCCAACTTCCCTCCTTGGAGTTTGAATTTGAACTGATTTGAAATTTGAAATCCATGGGCTTCATTTTCCCTCCTTGGAGTTTACCGAAAAATAGAAAATCACGTTTCCGCGATCCTCGGAACGCACCGATCGCAACGGTACCACTCACGCCTGGGTGAATGACCACGTTCGCCCGCAACGGCGTGCCGAAGGATTTGCCGAAAACTGGGGCGGAAATCAAAAAAACATGTGGGAAAAGTCGCGAAACGCCTCCGGGCCCCCGAAACGATCCCGGATCATGCCGATCCGAACACGAAAGATGTCCGAAATAAAATTCCAGACACGACAGAGCCGAATGCTTCGAGAAAGCAAGTCCGGGACCCAAAAATAAGGATCCAAAAGGATCTGGGACATCATAGTGACGCTCACCAGAAGCCCCAGACCTCGACTCTGGGAAAACACCCAAAAACTATGTAAAACCTCGTCTCGCAGACGAGAAACGGGACTTCGAGTCATGACAAACTCACGACACGTCACGGGAGTACCTGTCCACTAGAAGCAAGGCCGGATGTATCTACTGACGACTTAGTCCGCAGTCTTAGGTGTCTATTTATAACGTCCCAGGCGGAGACTGAGACACCGTACTAGTAACCACATAACATAGAACAAGGACTAGCTAGGGTTGCACTTGTCAGTGCGTGTTCTCTACCCCCAACTACACGTGCACACACAGACCATCTGCTGTAGGTCAGGTCCTCTAGCTGGTTTTACCCTCTAGCTGGTTTTACCCCCAGTCGGACTCAAGCTGCAAAGGCAAGGGGACCTATGGTAACCAACCTAAAATCATCTCACTCAGGTCACGCCCTCCACCACTCCCAAGTGAGTCTGCACACGGGTGCTCATGAAAGTTACGACTAGTGGGGGCTCACTAAACTTGAACACTGGAAACCACACACGCATCCATCTCGAGTAACATGAAGTAATAGGTAGCTCATGGTCACTAGACTCTGGACAGCGTACTAGACCTACTAAACCCAATGGCCGTTGAGTCACGAGACTCGAGTCAAGACCGCTACACGCCACTGCACAGCATTGTCAAACTGGCCTAATCCCTAGGTCTGAAATCACGGTGACACGATACCCAATGTAACTTACAAGCCGCCGAGTTAATCCCCCATCCAAGGGACACACGGGAAACTTCCAGCTGTAGGTTGGTTAAATGGACTTACAGTCTAAGGCCATTCACATGGCCCACACGAAAAATACTTCCCGAGAAAGTCACGTCATGCGGGGAGAGCCCTCCGCACTCTTACCGACTCACGAGGACTCATTCAAGCGTAACACGAAAACTTAGAACACCCATGCAGGGTCACCCGAAACCTCCAACACACGGGCGTGCAAATCGACGTAACATGGTACCTTCAGAATCACGAAGAATCACTTGGACACCTCTCGCACGAATTCGTATCGCATACGGACACTTCGGGGCAAGGGAACACGAAACACAATGGCCTAGGGGCAGGATGAGCTGGGCGACTAGCCTCTTGGCCACCCAGACGCTTGGGCAGCCACAACCGTGGCCGCCCAGCACCTGGGCTCCCTTTGGGCCTACCTCGGTCTCGCCCCGAGGCGCGCCGGATGAAGCCCAAACCGCGAAGAACGCCGCTAGAAACCCCCGTTCCTCCACGAAATCCCACGCTTTTCACGCCGCCACGATCGCCTCGTCGTCGCCGTCGTCGCCACGCCGTCGCCCCACACCGTCTGCAGCCGGAGGGAGCTCACCGCGCGATCGAACGAGAGAGAGAGGGAGAGGGCGGTGCTCACGTTGGGAGAGGAGAGAGGAAGAAGAAGAAAGAATGAAAAGAAAAAGGAAAAAGGGTTGATATTTATAGAAAAACCTGAAATTCGAAAAAATATCGAAAAATAGAAAATTACGTTTCCGTGATCCTCAGAACGCACCGATCGCAATGGTACCACTCACGCTAGGGTGAACGACCACGCTCGCCCGCAATGACGTGCCGAAGGATTTGCCGGGAAATCGGGTCGAAAATCGGAAAATCATGCGGGAAAAGCCGCGGAACACCTCCGGGCCCCCGAAACGCCCCCGGATCGTGCCGATCCGAACACGAAAGATGTCCGGAACGAAATTCCGGACAAGACAGAGCTGGAAGCTCCGAGAAAATCGATCCGAGACCCGATAACAAAGATCCGGGAGGATCCGGGTCATCACATCGTTGACTGCTCATTGGCCATGTCAACTCCAGCCTCATAACTCACCTCGACTGGGGCTAGTGGAGGATCTACCTGATCAGCACTCTCAATGGCTAGGGCCCAAGAGGAGGCATAGTGACTAAGCCCCTGACATTGATACCAGCGCTTATGGGAACTGCTGTCTTGAGGCAAATCTCCCATCGTGGGGGCCTTCCCCTTCTCATCTCGCCTAACAGGTGGCACACTAATCTGAGGATGAGTGGGAGGGGCAGGTAAGGCGGCACAGACTCTCTCACGGGAGAAGGGCGAGGGTGAGAGGGTACATCCGGACGAGGGGCCTCGAGGAGTCTGAAGGTAGGGCTCCTCTGGGATGGCATGGGTACAACACATTGCTCGAAGGGACGCTGATGTGTGGGCCTCGCCCAAGGGGAAGAGTCCCTCTCCAACTCGAACTGCTCCATCTCACGTACGACCTGGTAGGCATGATCAATAGTCATAACATGTTGATGGAATAGCTCATGCTGATAAACTTGACGAAGTCCCTTCCGAAATCGGGAAGGGGTCAACGCACCCTGCTCGCGAGCTTCACACCTTAGTAGGAGCTCATCAAACTCATCAATGTACTCCGAAGCAGATTAGGTACCCTGAGTGATGTTCTGCCATCTATTAATCAACCTGTGTCAGTACGTCGTGGGGACGTACTTCTCTCGGAACCTTGGTTTCATCTTCTCCCATGAGTCAATAGACTCCTCATACCTCTGTGCAAGACGATCCTCGAGGTTCGTCCAATAAGTCTGGGCTCGACCTCTCAACATCGTCTTGGCGAAGAAAGCTCGCCAAGAGTTGGACGTCTCCATCCAATCAAAGTAGCGGTTCATCTTGGCTTCCCAATCAAAATAAACTTGCAGATCCAAGGAATCGTCAAAGCTGGGAGTCTCGATGTGGGCATTCTGAATATCCTCGTCCCGGTCTCGATGTGTCCTCTACTCATCATCAAACTCCTGATCATGTCTCTTATCAAACCTCCTATACCCTCGGGTAGCGGGGACCCCACAAGTCTCATCCACCTCTTCCCCAAAAGGCTCTTCCTCAACATGCCCACACCAGTCGTCAGTGCGAACAACCCTTTGGGGTGGGGGTTGAGGCGCGGCCTGGGGATGTGGACGTTGTGGCTGAGGGCGATCTACCACCCGATCACGCCTCTGATCTTGGATGACTCCCTCTAGAGTGGTGATGCGACCAACTATCCCTTGGGCGGTACGGTCAGCCTCTGTGATCCTATCCTCTATGCCTGCAAGGCCCTCACCAAGGCGTCGATCTATCATTTGTATCTCAACCTTGAGTTGGTACACTTGGCCCTCCCTGAGGGTACAAATATGCACTTGACACGTTTGGGTGTGATCCTGACATGTCTGGGTGTGACCTTTACATCGACGCTGACAAGTGGTATTCAACATCGCTACGTGTGGGCATATGACACAAGACAAGACTAAACTACGATGCACGCCACACTATGAGATGGAAGAGATGCAATTTTTTTTTTAACGATGCAAACAATCTAACAATAAATGCAAGATATAGCATGACAATGTAGTGACACCCTAGATTGTCGACCTAGGCTCTAATACCAAAATTGATGCGAGATGGTGTACATAAACGAATGCGACTATTGCACCTCTAACTTGCTCGAATAGTTCTAGACGCTTTCCCTCATGTTGATTGACAGTCAAACTGCGGCTTGAGGCCAGCATCGTCATTTTGTGGAGTATCTCCACATAGTCAGATCTCGGAACCCGATCATGTCAAAGGACAAACTGTTTCGTAGCAAAGAAGGATGGGGAAAATTATTATATGCATTTGTAGAAGAGACCAAGCGCCGTGTATCACGCGGTCTAGACGGATGCAAGCTCCCTCCTCATCGTTGACAGCACAAAACAAACACAAACAAACGCCAAGGCAGCCCCGTTCTCCTCTCCTTGGGTCCCGCTGCGAGCAAAAGAGACAAGGGTTGGAGCATGGTTTAAAGGTGGTGCCCCATTTTCTAAGACCCGAAGGAGACCCATCGGGGGCCAAAAGACCCACACGGGTCCTTTGACCCCGTTGGGACCCAGCGGGTAAGAAACTATGGTCGCCACACTCGAGTGATAGTAGTACTATCCACTAAAAGTAAGGCTCGATGCATCTACTGACGACTTAGTCCATAGCCTTAGGTGTCTCCCTACACGTCCCAAGTAGAAACTGAGACACCGTTCACGGAACACAAGACAAGGGTTTAGTCAGGATCGTGCTCGTCAGCACGCGTCCGAAGTCTCCAACCACATGTGTACACACTAACTAATTGTGCTACGTTTGTCTCTCTTGCTGGTTTTCCAACTGGCTCGGACTCGAGCCGCCACAGTGGGATGCCCTACGGAAGCTAGCCCCAAACTATCTCTCTTGGGTCTAGCTCTCCACTACTCCCAAGTAGGTCGGCACATGCGCACCTAGGCAAACTACGACTAGCGAAAGAGAGGTCACTCCAAGTAAGGACCTGGTGTGAAACTATCAACCTGTAACCGATCGTGGACACACGCATGTTGCACGAAACACAAGACAGAGTTGCAAGGCACAATGTCGCTGATGTTACTATAACGATCCAAGATCCGGATACCGGGAATGACCCGATACCATTCGGACCCTGGCCTGCCACCCTTGAGCCGGAGGGCTCGGAAGAGCTAAAAGGACAGGTGTGGTGTACATAGAAATAGAAAATAAAATAAGATAATTTAACAATTAATAGAAATAAACAACTAACTACAATAGAGTCTAGTCCAACAGAAAGTACAGTCTAAGGCAGAGAACGAACCCAATACCGAGTGAACACTCAGTCCGGTGAGCTGGAAACTAAGAACCACCAAGCAACACCCTCAAACCTCGAGGAAGAGTCGCCATGCTTGAAAACCAGGGGTGAGCCTCCTATCACTGGCTCAGTAGGGGTCCCGTGGAACCCCAATTGAAAACAATGGTGGCACGAAAAGCAGGTGTAGCGACCCAAGATCCGGATACTGGGAATGACCCGATGCCATTCGCCCGCCGCCCACAAGCTGGGACTCGGAAGGGCTAAAAGGATAGGTGTGGTGTACATAGAAATAGAAAATAAAAGAGGATAATTAAATAATTAACAAAAATAAATAATCTAACTACAACATAGTCCAGTCCAATAAAAAGTATAGTCTAAAGTAGTAAAACGTACCACATGCCAAGTGAACACTTGGCCTGGTGAGCTGGTAGCTAAGAACCTCCACGCAGCACCCTCGAACCTTGAGGAAGGACCACCACACTTGAAAACTAGGGGTGGGCCTCCTATCACTGGCTCAGTAGGGGTCCTGCGAAACACCAACCGAAAATAATGGTGGCACGGAAAGCAGTAACTACAAGAACAATATAAGGAACAGTAAGACTTGGTGGTCGGTAAAATCTCGGCTCTACAACTACTCCTATTGTACCGGAACGGAACCCAACACCCCGATCCCATGGATGGGGGACAACCAGACATGAACCACCAGACTACGACCGTGCTAGTCATGCTACTAGGAAAGCGACACGACGTCACTCTCATGGAGGCCTGTCCTCACAGACAAGGGCCCACACCGAAACCACGCGGTCTGAAACATGGTCACGACCTCACCGTCGTGAACTCACGTCGCCTAGGGGAAAGTCCTCAGTGACGTTCACTGAAAACCCTAGACCTCAGCTCTGGGAAAACACCCGAAAACTACACACGAGACCTCGTCTCGCAGATGAGGGACAGAACCTCACACCGCAAGAAAAAGTAAGATTTCAGACGGGCACTATCCGTCTGAAATCTGTCTGAAATCCACCATCTTCCCTTCGGTCAAAGTCAGTTCTCAGGCGGATCTCAATCTGCCCAGTCAGTCCTGAGTCTGTAAGTTTGTCTGTTACAAATTTCACCAAGGAAACTACAGAGACAGGAAAATTCCTGTAACAGCATGTGGTCGTAGATCTTCGAAGGAGCTTAGCAATGGCGTCATTCTCACGTTGATCCGACATCGGGTCTGATCCCAGTAAGTGTTTTCGTCAGGTCGCGCAGTTCTGAAACTGTAACCCAGGCTCGTGGACAGCAAGCAGCAACGACCCCCAGGCCGGTCGCCTCGCCTCCCACAAGGTGAACCAGAGCGTCCCCCTCCTAGGGATCGTCCCTCCAAGAGTCCCCACCGCAGTAGTACCACTCCCGGCCCAATGGTCCCACCGACCAGGACGTGGACCCCATGATTGCCAGCCCACGCGACCACCGGAGCTGCCCAAATCGCTGCCCGTCAACCCGAGCTTGTTACTCCCGAGTCACCATTGTAGCCCTTTACCTCTCTGCATAGAGTGGGCAATAAAAATCACTGCTGTAATTAATTATTTACTATACACCGGGAGTACGAGTCTTGATCGGGGTCATCTTCCCCATGCCCGGAGCGTGGAGGTATCGTGTCCGCCCCTCTCTCGGCATTTACTTTTCTCGTATATTTCTATATGCCGTTGCATGAGTGTTAGGGTAAATTAGCTCGTTCAAATTGCATTGTCGCTGTGAGCGAGTGAGTGGAACCCGTCCCGTGACTCGATCCGAGCACGCAAAAAAGTCGATACCCGAGACTCATTGTTGGTTTCTCAACCGCGCAGATCCACGCGTTTTCCTCGCTAGGGACGTCCACGAGCTAGAGTCCCAGGTTCGTGTCGTCGTCCCGCATCAGCCTCTGTTAGCATTTGAAGTTATCGGTGCATCTTGACTAACTCAACTGTGGTGGGGTTCACCTGAGGCCGAGGAGATGACGCCCGCTATGAGTGCAGGCCGACCGATCCGTCGCAACCTCGCAGGATGCCTGTTGAGAACCTGGAGCCCCTCAGCGATTGTTAACATTGTGGTAGTTTTCACGTGGAACCATGGCTTCTTGCTCTCTTCCCACATATGACGCATAAAGTGTAGAGGCTAAGATACGAAACCTTGCACCTCGAACCATAGTTTACGATTTCTTGAATGGAAGAGAGATATCAGCCGCTCAAAGGAAACCTGCAACAACTAAATAAACATATCAGAAGGAGCTCTAGGTAAGTACCCAAGAGATAACTCTCTGATTCTTAAGTCAGTGAGGTGCACATGCAAGAGAGAAAGGGATGAAAAGCATGGAGAGGATTGCTCGGAAGTAGGGAAAAAAGCTCTGGAGACTGGGGGTTTCTCTGTAGACTGATTACGTACCTTTGGTCGTCTGCTTAGGGTCTTATTTATAGGATTTACTTTGCATGCGGAGTCGTTATTAGTGGAGTAATGGGCTACCCAATTATGAGATTGTTGGTTACCCTCTCGCCCGCTCTTTGAGAGTTGGAAAGGCGGCATTACAGTGAGTGTCCCGGCTACGTGGGTGGAGACCCGTCGCTTGTTAGGGTAACCTCTGAGATTGTGGTGATAATGGCCACCCATTTGAGGGCCTCAAGGAATGTTGAGCACACACATACACAGAGTGCGCGCCTGGGGGTGATGGGATTTGTCCTCAATTGGCAGATAAAAGGATTGGAAGCAAAGGATTGAAAGTGGCTTAACAAGAAGGAGGACATTCCAGGGAGTTGAACGGTACTAACCATTCCAAAAATCGTCACCATTCTTCAGCGAAGCCTACGAACTCCTAAAAACTACAACGAGCCTAAACTCACTCGTTCTCGCACCGTAGAGCGTGAAACCACGAAGGAAGGCATAGGAAAGGTAGGTGGTCCATCTCCCTACCTCCACCGAAGAAACCGTGCACTGAAGCGACGAATCCACGTCGAAAATCACAAAACACGAACCACGTTGGCTCTGAATCTACCGTTCGGGATCGTGCCAAAATCGATCCGATCCTCGTCCCATCGCGCATCTGATCATCCCCACGCCGTCGCCACCTCGCCCACGAGCCTCCTCCGTCTATAGCTGGAGCCGAAAGGGTGAGAGAGGAGAGAAAATGGGAGAGAGAGAGGCGTGCGTGAAAATAAGAAGGGAGGAGAGAGGAAGAAGAATAAAAAGAAAATAAATTAGGAAGTTTTCCTAATTTCTGAAAATCCGTAATTTATGTCAAAAATACACTAATTCAGAAAAATACGTAAAAATAGTCGAAACGATTCTCGTGAAGAGTACATCGCAGCTGTCACGTCCACGAGTCGATGAATTGAGAAATAAACTCACCGCAGGGTTCCGTAACTTGTACACGAGAAAAATCCACACGGATCGTAAAACTCAACTCAGGACCAACAAAAGTGATCCGAAACCCTCCAATAAAGATCCAAAAGACCTAATAAGAATCCAAGAAGACCCATTATGGATCCAGGGTATTATAAGTGCCTTCCTGCCATATATCGCCAGCGTCTCATAGACAAATGGCAGAGTCTCACCCAAGGGAATCAGTCCATGACCGAGTACACTGCTGAGTTTGATTAGTACTATTTGTAGTGTGGAGTTATGGAAGAGAGCACCATGACCATCTCATGCTTTCAAAGAGGACTGCGGCCACACTATCAATATGAACTTTTTCACCGCAATGTGACCATTTTGGAACAAGCGTATCAGGTTGCTCTCTAGTTGGAGCAGTTCAAGGCAGAGTTCGAGTTTACCCAATAGTTGGGCCCCTTCCCTCATCGTAGTGCCGAGCCCCGTAGCTCTTCAGGCACATATCAGAGGTCCCCCATGGCTCGACCACAGGAGCCCGCCCATCAGGATCTATTCGCTCCAAGGCCTTGCCCTTCCCCACCGAGGGATCTTCCTCCTCGACCCCAACAACCTGCCCCCATTGCCTGTCCACTGGGACCCACACCTCTTGCTCGTCCCCTGTTGTCTACACCTCCTGTCCGTCGGGAGGATAAGGGTAAGGGACCTTTGATTGGGGAACCTAGTGGATCACGGCAACAGTGTTACCGCTGCAATGGGTTTGGCCACTTTGCAAGCCAGTGTCTCACTCATCCAACTCTAGTCATTGGGGACACACAGGTCGTAGAAGCCTCATCTTCAGGGCTTGTATCTGTTAGCTATGAAGTAGAGTAGGAATTAGCTGACGAATTCCTTTGTGAGAATGAAGATGTTAGGGGAGATTCTACCGATGTTTAAGATGCTCCGTATCCAAATGATGTCAAGTTAGGGGCCGTCAAGTGTATCCTCACCTAGCCACAGGCCAGTGATGACTGGCGTCGGACCACCATCTTTCAGACATACTGTAGGCTGGGACGGGAAGGTTTGCAAGGTGATTATTGATAAGTGTGTATTTTTCCATCTTAATTCATGTGATTTACATTTGTTTATGGGCTTAAATAATAATAAATATATATTAAGAATTTGAAGGGTGTCCGCGCTCCCAGTGGGAGGTTGCCCTTCCACAACGGGTGGGGGTAGTCCGCCAGCTGGGTCACTGGCGTGAGAAGGGGTATCCCCCGTCAGATGGGAAAGTGTGCCTTCTTCCGTGGCCATGGCCTTTCCCTTGTCGTCGGTAGTCCTCCTACTAGAGCTTCTTTGCACCATGCTGGCTCTTTGCTCGTTTCCCATAGACGGCGCCAGATGAAGAGGGATGATCTCGCGCAGTTCCTAAGCTGAGGTGGACGACCACGATTGTGAGAACTGCAAGAAGGGAAACGGATCAGGGGTGCTTAGGGATGGTTCCCTGGGGAAAACCCTCCGATGCTTAAGTCAGCAAATCAGATAGAGCTCTGGTGCTATGGAGAGAGGTAGGAGGAGGTAGGGGCACGAGATCTCTCTCCATCAAGTGGTGAAGTGGCTCTTGCTCAAGATTAGAGTGGCTTAGTTGCACTTACCTTTTCGTAGGAGGGCTTCCACCGGTTTATATAGTGACTCATGGAACGTAAGAGCCCTATGAGCCGAGAAGTTTCAGGGGGGGTTACGTCCTCTTCGTGGGCTCTTTATAACATGAGGACTCTTGATCTCCCTTATCCCCTTGATCTCCCAGCTCTTAAAGGGTACGTAACAGTCGCACGAATAAGCTTTCATCAATCGGTCCATACAAGGGGCACTAGCTCTAGGGGGTCTCCCGAGTGATAGGTCCAAGGCTCAGGCGAGATATATCAGGTTCCTAAAGGGACCTTCCCGATCGATCTGATGCTCGGACTTCCGAAATCGAAGGCCGTCTTGGAAGCGCTTGATCTGAGTGGGTTATTGGTCTTAAAGCTAGTGGGCCCTGGGGGGGTTGTCACTCTAAGGAGCTGGGCCTCATTCGATCCGGTAGGACCTCATTTGGCCGATCTCTCCGGGCGGTAGAATTTTCCCTCTCCACTTGTCGCCCTCCTACTCCCGAGTGAAGATTCGGCTCGGTCGAGTAGCATTTGGAGAGGACGTTGGTGGCTTGAGTCAGATGGAGATTTTTCCTTGGCAGGGGCCACTCAATGTGGCTGTCTCGGGGATACGCCTGTAATGATGGTAATCCTTATGAATTGATATGTGGAGGCCCCTTTTTGGGAGATTAGAACGTCACGTCGCTTCCCGCTAGGGGATTATAAGCATAGCGCATGTTTGCACTCCACACTTCCATCGCTTAGGGTTTCTTCCTCCATCTCTCCTGTATTTGTGAGAGGCTCATGCGCCGTGGGAGTGATCAAGAGGAGCGAAAAATTACAGCAGCCTTCGCGGAGCTCGCAGAGATTACTGCGGCGGTAGTCTGTCAACTTTCGCCTCCTCCTGAATCATCCGGCTCAGTGCTTTCTTCCTCTTCTTCCAGTCTTTCCGGTCATTCCATGGTGGATCAACATCTCGAGGCCGAGGGGAAGGAGGTTGAGCGGTCCCCAAGGGTCTTCACGATGCCGGTGGAGCCTTTGCGCTGCGAATTGAGCGAAGGCGAGGTGAAACAGTTGGAGAATCGGTACAGGCTACCGTGGCGGTACCATTTCTGTCCGACGGAGCCTCACGAGTCCAGTATGGACACTCGCTCCGGTTCCTTCTGTTCTTTTCTCTTGGCCTGGAGGTGCGGTTCCGCCTGCCTCTCCATTTTTTTGTTGCCGAGCTGCTTCGGTTCTACCAACTGGCTCCAGTCCAGTTGGTCTCCAACTCTTATACCTTCATCGGCCAACATGATTTCCTTATATCAGGCATTGCTCGAAGAAATTACAGAAGCCAACACTCAACATACTTATGAGGCTTGCTTTCTGACACCAATTAAGGAGCAACAAGGATGGCAGTAGGTCCCTGCAAAGACCAAGAAAGCTGCACCTCGCCCAAATGTGGGGGCACATGTTCGTGGCATCACACCACTACCCATTCCTCCGGTGATAGCGTCGGCATGGATTAGCCAGCCGACAGTCATCAGAGTGCACACACACAACCGGAGAAGATAGACTCCACTACCAGCAGCTAAGAAATTAGTCCAAAGGCCCGGCGGCTACAGAACTACATAAACGGGCTAGATGAATATGAATAGCCCAAATTGAGGCCCTTGCTAATACGGGACCATGTCCTATGGCAAGAACTAGAGCGGCTCTCACTGAAACAAGAGGGAGAGGCTGTCAAAGTGCCAGAAAAGGATGATAGCTTATTCTGGGGGCAAGCGCCAGTCAGAGATAAGAAGAAAAAGTAGAAGAAGAAAAGAAGAGCCTACAAAGCCAAGAGGTAGACGGTGCTCTCTTGCAATACCCTCTCTGCTCTCTTCAATCTCCCCAATGAGAAAGATGAAGTGGAAATATGCTTTCCACCCACTGTCGGGGCAAGCCAAGCCAAAGCCGCGACTGCTACTCATGCAACACGGTCAGGCCAAAAATGGGGGGCCAGTCGCCCACCAACCACAACATCATCTTCAGGTGAGAGCAGCCCTATAAGATACCTCCTCCAGAGGTCAAGGGAGTCCAAATCCCTCCTCCTTCTGGCCTATACACTCAAAGTTAGGGCAGGACCGCAGTCCCTTCGTTTCTTGAATTCCTAAAGATGTCAAAGGGCAAGTAGTCATGTCAAGAGGCCAGCCCTGCAACTGAGGGCACTCACCCGCAGCTTCAGTAACCTTCTGGTAGTCCAGATGAAGACAAGACCTGCCCGACGCAGGCAATAAGGGACAACAAGAGGATGACACCCAGCAGAAAGGTGCAGACTCAGAGTCCGATGAAGCAGGTCTGTCAGAGGCCACAGTTCAAGGCTCTTCCAAGCCCAAGTGGGCAAAAGAAATGAAGCTGTCTAATCTCTGAGCTAGAAGTAGAATAATGAAGCTACTCAAAAAGCTTCTAGCAAGGTTCACTATCTAGGAAATCCTCTCCCTGATTGAAGAGACCCGACAGGCGATCATCATTGCTCTGTAGATGTCTGCCCAATATGAAACCTGTCTGGCTGAAGCACTATCGGAGGCCAATGTGACCTTCACTCATGAGGATATGTTACTCCCTACGACCAGCCACAACCGACTGCTATACATGAAGGGGCAGCTGAATGGTCGGGAGCTGAACAGAATTCGGGTGGATCCAGGAGCAACCGTCAACATTTTGCCATATAGGATATATCAGAGGCACTACTTTAATGTGCGCCTCGACAAAGTCAGAGATATGCGTATCGCTGGCTTCAATCAAAAGTTTGAAGTGCCATTGGGAGTGGCAGAATTCATGCTCACCATGGCAGATTTTACTACCAGGGTGCAGTTTCATGTCATCAACTCCAGTACCTCATATAAGGCACTGCTTGGCCACCCCTGACTACATGAAAATATGGTGGTACCCTCCACGCTACACTAATGCATAAAAAACAACCAAGAGGGGAAGGAGGAGAGGATATTTGCTGACCTCCACCCATTCGAAGTATTAGAGTGTCATCTACTCGATGCTTCTCACTTTCTTAGCTAGCTCGCGATACATCACCGCTGTGAGTTGTGAGTGCGAGACCCGTCCCGCGACTCGTTCCGAGCGTGAGAGCGAGCCGATCACCTGATACTTAACGTCGGTTACTCAACCATGCAGATCATCACGCTTCCCTCGATGGGGACGACCGTGAGTTAGCGCTCCTTTTTTGGGACATATCTCCTCTTCTGGAGCTCATTTGGTGCCACGTTATAGTGTCGTTGCTGGTCGCGTCATCTTGCTAGCCGCGTCAATCTTTAGAGTCCAAGGTCGCAACCCGTCCGTGTCGAGTCTCGTAGTCGTCCTGCATCACCCATGCCAACCAATGTTGGAAGGGGACATCATTTACATTTGGGGTTGAGGGTTTTAAATGGATTTCAAATGGGTTCAAATTTCAAATAGGTTCAAATTCAAATTTCAAGGAGGGAAAATGGAGCCCATACTTTTGGGGTTTTTTTCATTTCCTATATATTGTCATGTATTTCCCCCATTGGAAGAACTAATGAAGAATTGAAATTTGAGTTTTGTGAGTAGGTTGTTGCTCCCCTCCTCTTGTGTGTGTGCCTATGACGGGCAAGAAGGGTGTGATGCCCTTGGGTTCGGGTGAGACACCTAGCCCGTCTCCTTTCTTTCTACTCACCCACTGTGACCTACAAATTTTGATGCCTACCCTTGATCTTGTGGTGCACCTCCAGATCTGATATTTGACTGGGTCAACGCTTCTCCTCTCTTCTTCGTAACGAGCCCAGCCCCGCATCGATCTGACATCGGGGTCGTTCGTGGTGCCCATTCCCATGGGACTGTGCTGTCTGCTGGCGCCTGCACGACCCGCGGATGACCTGCAACTTGCGAAGTTCACCCACGCATCCACCTGCTTCCACTGGGTCTGAAGCATGGTAGGGTCGAAGCCTTTGCCCTCCTGTTCGAAACGAGACCTACCCCACCTTGATCCGGCCTTGGGACGGATCGCAGCGCCTCTTCTCGACGTCCTGCGCCACCCAGCTCTAGCGGCGCGGCCACAGGTCGACCTGCAACTTGCGAAGTCCACCCATGCCCCCACCATCTGCTTCTAGTTCTGAAACTTTGTAGAGACCTAGTGGTGCCTCCTGTCTTCGTAACAAGCTTACTCCTGCCCCGATCAGACCACCAGATGAATCGTGGCACCACTTCTCGACGGATTGCACTTCCTATAACTGTGACCTGCATCCAGTGAACAGAGGCTGCTTTGAGCAAACCCCCAGGCTTCCTCCTCATGAACCAGGATGTGCCCTTCTGCCAGGAGTTCCTCCTATGAGTCTGCTATGCACCGCAACTGATGGTACCCCATTTTGACATCGGACCAATTCGTGGGAGCCTTCGCTGCTTGCCTACGCACCGCACTAGCACCTTGCGGACAGACAAATCAGAGCTCGCTCACCCGACGCCATTGCTGCCCGTCAACCCCGCCTTTAGAGTCCCGGATCCATCATGTTGTAGCCTGTTATCTCCCTGCGAGGAGTGGGCAACATTCGTGACTTGTATGCTTATCTAATCTTTGTCGTGTCCCGGGACTCGATGGGCTGGCCGAGGTGTCTTCCCCACGCGCATAGCGTGGTGGTATGTGTTTCACTTCTTCTTTGCATTTGCTTCTTTGGTATTTATTCTACAGCCACTGCCGTGAGTGATAGGATCCTAGCTAATGATATTCCTACACCACTTCGAGAGTGAGTGAGACCCCCTTCCCATAGCCTAACGTTTCGGCCGAAACGTATCGGTTTCGGCCGATACTGCCATCCATGGCCCCAGTCACCAAGGTCATCCGACTCATCCCCACGTCGGTGAGGTTGTACTAGCCAGGGTAGTTCGTCTACAGGCGGGAGGGAGGAGGATTCTGACTATCGCAAATAGAGGTGGGTGTAGGGCCGTGGTGGTGTCGAAACCACCTCCCCTCTGCAACCCTGTGTAGTCAAAATCCCGCCTAGGCGCTCGCCCAGGCGATGAGGGTTGCGGTTCCCCGAGGCGAACGCCTCACGCGCGCCTCGCTCGACGCAGTGCCCGCACACCCACCTCGCTCACAAGCCCGCCCGCCCGCCCGCCCGCTCGCCGGCCGGGCGGATCCGCGTATCGGGTAATATGACCCGTTAACCTCAACGAATCGGAGCCTTTAACCGCGAGGGTTTCGCTCGCATCCCGTCTCCCAGCATACGGTTTCCCTCTCCAACGGCGGCAGTACGCGTGCGGCATCTGACAAGCGGCGAGCAGCGACCGAGCGGTGACCGACGAGCAAGCGGCGTCCGGTAACTCCCTCTCGCCGTCTCTCTCTGTCTTCCACTCCACTCCCTCTTTCTCTCTCCCGTAGGCACACACGGACGGGGGCTCAGCCCCTCTCCCACATTCCCACCCGCTCACTCTCTCTCCCCCTGCCACTCTCGCTCTCTCCCCTCTCTATCTCCCTCACAGTGAGAGGGTGGGGCTGAGTCCCTCTCGTCGTCTCCATCTGCCCCTCTCTCTGTCTTCCACTCCACTCCCTCTTTCTCTCTCACGCAGGCACACACGGAGGGGAGCTCACCCCCTCTCCCACCCTGCCACTCACTCCGCCCTGCCACTCTCTCTCTCCCCTCTCTATCTCCCTCACAGTGAGAGGGAGGGGCCGGGCCGAGCCCCTCTCTGTCTCCCTCTCCCTCACTCAGTGTCCTTCTCTTACTCTCTCTCTTCCTCGCCTTCACTCTGTCTCTCTCTATTCTCTCAGTCTCTGTCTCCCGCTCACTCTCTCTGTTCTCTCAACTCTCTGTCTCCCGCTAACTCTCTCACTCTCTCTGTTCTCCCTCCCACTCTCTTTGTTCTCTCAACTCTCTATCTCCCGCCCACTCTCTCTGTTCTCTCTCTCAACTTTATCTCCCGTCCACTCTCTCTATTCTCTCACTTTTCGTCTCTTGCTCTCTCTGTCTCTCTCAGACACACACGCATGCACAGTTAGATGGGCTAATAGCCTAATCCCCTCTCTCACTAACTCTATCTCACCCTCTCTCTGTCTCTCACAGACCACAATGACGATCAATCGTGATTCGTGCAGGGCAATCGACGTCGGCAATAAACAGTCAGCATTTTTTTTACATTTGTTGTTTGATTTATTTTTGTAATATGATTTAAATATGTTGTTTGATTTATTTTTGTAATATGATTTAAATTTGTTGTTTGATTTTTTTTAAGATGTCTACGTCTACACCACCTACTTCTATGTCTATTTCTAGTGGTGCATCGTCAAATGCAAGCACTCAAGGGCCAATGTAGAAAAGGGCAGACCAAAGACATTGGGTAGAAATATGGAATCTCTGTCAATCCACAAAATAGAGATGAGATAACATGCAACTTTTGTAAAAAGATAAGTAAAGGAGGGATTTACCGACTGAAGCAACATTTAACCGGCCTGAGTACAAATGTGACAGCTTACCAGAAGATTCTCGTGAATGTGAAGATAGAAATCCGAGAATCTCCTCACTCTCTCGACTTCTCTCTCTCTCTTCTCTCTCTCCCTCACATGTTCTCTCTCCTCTCTCCCCCTTTCACTTGGTTCGCGGTCCAAACAGACACCGGTCAATGCGTGGGAGGTACCGACGGGATGGGCTCGACGTGAGGATCGCGTCGGTACCCTTCATCCCTCGGGCTATGGAGCGTGGAGACGCGTGCGAGCAGAAGGACGACATAGCCCCCGTCGCCCGATCTGCACCGATTCACGGTCTTCACCGCGCAAGAGGTAGGGGAACAGACTCCTCGTATCGCCAAGAACCTGTTGACACCACATGCATCACCATCCATCGTCATCTTTATTATTTTCTGTGTAAATCTCATTTTGGGTGATTTTGGGCTAATTTCTCGATTTACGTTTCTCTCTCGATTTCTAGTCCAGATGGCTGGTGATCGAAGCAAGGGAGGTACCATTGGATTGGTCGCGTTGCGAGGATCGTGTTGACGCCCACCTTTCCTCAATCCGCAGAGCGTGGAGTCAAGTCGGGCCAGGAGACGCCACGTCCCCCTCTCACCGGATCAGCATCGAATCACCATTTTCGTCATAATCCAGGTAGGGGGATGGATTCCTTACCTCGTTAGGACACCGCCGGTACCGCTTGCGCCATGGTCTGACCCCCTTTGCCTCATTTTTTGTGCATATTCTCACTTAGTTCATTTTTAGTCTTTAATGCTTGAAATCATCTCCATGGGCATCGTCCTTTAATTCTAGTGGCATGCGAAGGTTTGGAATGATGGTATGGCATGGTAGGATAGTTTAGATTTGTGTTTTCCCGCGTCCCCTATCGATTTTGGTCGATTGGGAGGGGGTTTCAGTTCCGACCTCCAGAGTCTCGAAACCCAGGTGACATAACTCGCCTGTCCCGGTGTGTTATAGTCATTTGGCGCACCCTTAGAGGTGCATTATATCATGCATGAACTGTGAGTTTTCTGTGGATTTTCGAGTTTGGGTGCCTTTAACGCGCCTCCCCCGGTGCGTTATAACCCCTACCTGTTGAGTTGAGGGCCTGTTGCCTTTAACGCCCCTGTCCCTGCGCGCTACATTCATATGACGCCCCTGGTTAGGTGCATTATATCCCGTGTTTAACTATGGATTCTGATCATTTTGGTGGGCATAACCGCCCCTGAGAGGCGCGTTATGATCCTATAACGCCCCACTCTTGGCGCCTTATAGCCCTTGTTTATTGTGTTGTGTGCTTGTTGACTTTAACACTCCTACTCCCGTGCGTTATAGTCCTATAGCGTGCCTACCCTGTGTCGTGTCCCTAAGTTTTGATGTTGGCAAATATCATGAGTCAATGATATTTTAACTTATATTGTCAATGAGCCTGCTGAATGATGCTTGTGCTTATGTAGTCAATGAGTCTACTGAATGATGTTTTTCTTATATAGTCAATGCGTCTGCTCCATACATTGTGTCAAAGTTTCTAATTGAGCATACTTCGTACAGGTCTGTATTCAAACCCTTCTTCATCACATCTTGCATAGCTCGTGCACATCTTGTTTAAACCCTCAATGGGTCTTGATTCATTTTTAAGCCATACTCCGTTCAGAGTAGTACCTCGTGCTAATTTCTGTTTGTTATGGCTCGTGCAGTTCTTCTGTTTAAGTGTTCGAGTAGTAGTGTTACGATGTCTTCACGAAGTACACACTTCGTGTAGTACTTTACCTCGTGCAGCTCTTAAAAGCTTTCCTCGTGTCCCCGATCCTTGAGTATTTTCTATTTTCTCTTTCCTTATATTTGATTGATGATTTCTTTTATTTTACCCTAGCATGCATTATGTCTTCTTTTGAGCATTCAGGACTCATAATTCTTCAAAGATTTCTCTTTGGCCACAGCTAATTGCACTTCAAGCCTTGAATAACAGATCCCTATTCCACTTTGAATTTGAATGTATCCTTTGAGCTAGTTGCTCGGTCTAGTTGGTTAGCATGATCCCTTTCTGGATTTCCTTCCATTTACTTCAACTTTATAGTTTTTCCTGTCGATCTGCTCGTTAGCTGTGAATCACACACTTGCGAGAAGTCCATTAATGAGTGAAACTAACTCCAATCAAGACTAGGGTGCCTCTCTGACCTCAAGAGGTTGATCGTATCTTTTATTTCCTTTTGTTAGTTAGTTTAGTCCTCTTCCAGACAAGTGTCATCCGTACTAGCCATTCCTTGTGGTTAGTTCGGCATTTTTCAAAAAAAAATTGTCGCTTGTCAATTGTAATGGGTGTCATTTACTTTGATGCCTACTTTTCATTCCGCTCTGTTGGGCCCCCACTTCATCTCCATTTCATGTCACCTTCGCTTCATCTCCGCTAGATCCCTTACAAAGCAGCCATTAAGGAGAGGCATCTGTAGACACCTATTTTTTACCTACAAGTTGTGATGTGGCATAGCCCAGGGATGATGATGGATGACTCAATGATCCTAGGACTTAGACCCGCAAGCATACAAGGATGAACACGGACTTACGCTAGCGGCTCACTCGCACAGTGCCTCTGATCTCCCGATGGTGACCAGGGGATGATGGCGGGGGTCCAAGGTGGAACCCAAACATTCTAAGGGACTTGGATAGCTTAGGCTGACCCCTAAGGGCTTGGGATTCCCAACTTCATGGGCGGCCGGCCTACCGGGGGTAGGGGTTTGGGTGGCACTCACTCACGGACCGTGGTGGGCACACTAGAAGTGGTGTGCAAGTCCGGGCTCTCATCTCACCATTCGATAGGCATTCAAAGGCGATACTAAACTAGCAAAGCATGTAACCAGCCAAGGGGGTACCAGATGCTCACCTGACTGGTGTAAAAACACCAATCTCGATCGGAGACGAGGGCGAGCCGGGAAGCTTGGGCACACGCCGGCACGCTGTGTCGGTGATGCTTGACCTGAAACCAATGGATTACAACACTATACCTCGCACCGGAGGGGGGATCTCGGGGTGGGGGTTAAGAGCTTTACATCCAAACAGGACCTCCACGTAGGGAGGGGCTATAAGCCGGCCAGGGGGGGAGGGGGAGTGAACCTAGAAACCGTCGCGCCGAGCTTTATTGGTTCTGCCAGCTTCTGGGACAGCCGGATAGACAGTCGAAGAGGGGGTGCCATGGGTTCTATCGAGCTCAGAATGGGCTGCAACCAGTGCCGAAACTCTCTGACTTGACCCAGAAGGACGTCGTAATTTTCATGGAATTTCTTGATGATGTCGCTAGCCAGGGCAGGATCTAGAACAGGGCTGAACTGTTCTGGCTCTGGCTGCTCACAGGGTGATACTACTGGAAGACGGGGACGCCACGGACAGTCCCGAGTTCTGTTGGGGGCGAGACCAGTGCCGTTTCGATCGTGGTCTGGTCTTCTTCGAGTAGGGACCAACGGCACCGGCAGTAGATGTCAGAGCTGATTGCGAAGGGTGGAAGACTGGGGGGTGGTTGACTCAGGACCAGGGAGACTGACCTGGCGCACTCTTGCTTCTTATGCCCCTAGGGCAGGGTGTATGTTTGGGAAACTGCTCATGGAGCATCTTTTACTTCGGACATCTTTGTTTCTTCATGGTAAGTCGCGTGACCAAGTGGCAGCAGGGGGGACCGGTCATGAGGCCCCAGCATCTTCTTCTTTATCTTCGGCCACCTCGACTGGCTATTCTCTGCTCCTTTTCATAGAAAGATTTGACTCAAAGTGGGTAGCATGCAAGCGCCCCAAATGAGTGTATTCAGCTAATTCCTTCTTTTCTTCCCCACATTGGGGTATTTGGTGCATTAGCGGAGGCTGAAGGGAGCCCCAGCACCATAGCTTGATGGTAAATTCCCTGGCGAGGCCATATTCTTGCTCTTGGCTCGCATCAGGTGTGCATTGAAATGTTTTTTTTCCTTTCTCTTTTTCTTTGGCGACCTCGGGAAGGGAATATGCTACTAAGTGCCCTCAGAAGAATTGATGTTTCCCACGAAGGTTGATTTTTTTGTTGCCCCCTTTTCACACGAGTGACTCGTTAGGGGTCGCGAGGGGGTGCACATATTCTCTTCGGGTGTTGTGGCCGTGCCTGGCTGCATGGCTATGAAACATCCCCCGTAGTGGGCAGGAATTTTCTGGGCTACACTTGCATCATGTGGGGTCTTTTCATTTGGAGGGAGCATCTCCTGGAGATTTTCTTTAATAGATTCATCATGCTACTGTTGGCCTTGGCATTGGCCGTATTTGTTTATTTGGCTGTGACTCGCCTGGCATTATTCTACACTAGCTAGTGGCATCAATTTAAAAGGTAATTTATTCTCCTGCCTCTCTTGTATTTATTCGGGCTTGTTATGTCTGCTCAGCTGACTCTTGGTTCATAGCGGCTCAGCGAATGAGCAAGTGCTTCTGCTGCTCCCCTTCACTGCTTGAGGACCGAAGGAAAGTAAGGTTTGCATGCCCCTAATTTCAGACTTAGGGGTTTGGGCATGACTTTGCCCCTGAATGTCACTTATAGTTTGCAAGAGGAAATGTCCCCATTTGCTTCTCGCTCAGATGGCATTGTTGGAGGCTATAACTCTGGCTTGATTTGCCTTCGCTGCTGTGAAGTATATTGCTTCTTCTTCTTCTTCTTCTTTTCTTCCCTTTTCTCTTCTTTTTTTTTAGAAACCGCCAACTTGGATAGTGCTGACAGTGTATTGATACGCAGAGTTGAAACTTCTTCTTTCATCTTTTGGACTTTTCCTTCCTTTTTTCTTTCTCTTCCTTTTTTATTAGTGTCTACCCTCGGAACAGACCATCTTTTGCACTTTGTATTATTTTTTTAGCTTCCTGCTTGAGTCCAAGGAGCTCAAAATGCCCCCGAAGGGTATAGGCTTTCAGCTACACGGGCTGTAATTTGGGTTGTTCATTTTCGTCTAACCCATTTATGACAGCTTGCAGTCGTAACGCCACTGGGCTTGCCTCCTTAGGCATTGACAGTGGAGTTGTCCTCTCCTTTCTCTCTTTTCTTCTTTTTCTTTCTTTCTTTTTACTTCCTTTTTATTGGATCTTCTTGAGATCACCTGAGATTCGTTGTGCTTTAGGCCGAAGTTGAGTTCGATAGCGACGGCCTAGATGGGGCGATATGCGCGTGTACTCCTAGGATGGAGTCAGGCGCTGGCCTTCTTCTGACATTTTCGGGCATTGGCTGGTAGCCCTTTCATTGTTCTACAGGCGCTGGAACATAGGCCCCCATAAGCTTGTTCAATGCTGGCATCAGACCATGCGAAGATATGAATGTACTCAAAAAGAAAATTCTTGTATTGCTTTTATACATCAGGTGGTAAGTCTACTCCTATTTTTACTTCAAGAGTTAGGTCGTCTCTGAGGAAGACCGACAACAGTTCTCTGCCAGGCTTTCCTGCCATCAGTTTATCCTCGACTTCCTCGACCTCTTTCTTTTTCCCTTCTGGCCTTACGGCTTCGACCGAGATTAGGTAGCACCTTCTGACTGTTGCCTAGTTATCTCAGACTTCCCCGATACAGTATTTTGTGGGAAACTTCATTTTTTGTGATAAGTTGAGGGTACTACCTTTATCTGGCCAATGATACCTCGGCCGATGATAGCATTATAGGTTGACATCCCTTTTATCGCCACGAAGTTCGCCAGAAATGTGACAATTTTGGGAGGGGTACCAAGAGTAACCACAGGCTCAGGGCTCCCTCGGGATAAGTTGCCTGGCCATTGAACCCACAGAGGGGGGTTCGAATCGGGTGAAGTTTGGATGGGTTTTCACCAAATTTCAAGAAACATTCATATGCCAAAACATCCGGGGTGCTCCCATTGTCCATTAGTATCCTATCTACGTTACAATGGTTTATAGTAGCCGAGATTACAAAGGTGCCATTATGCGAGGTGGCTACCCCTTCCAGGTCTTGGTCAGTGAAGACTAAGGCCTGCTGCTTACTCGCCGGTGAAGCCTTAGGGGGCTTGGAAGCCCGAGAGGCTCATTCGGCGTGACGCTTTCTTCCTTGTCTGATGTCCCCTCCTAAGGCGGATCCTCCCGAAATGACATTGATGTGGACCCCATGGGGGCGGTTGTCGATTTCTTATGGAGGGACTCTGTGATCTCCTTACCGCTCGGCCACGTACTGGGAAAGGTGACCTTGGCAAATAAAACTCTCGATCTCATCCTTGAGGTGTTGGCAATCCCCAGTGTGGTGGCCGTGGTCGTTATGGAACTGGTAATGTTTGCGGCGGCTATGGCGTCGAGGGTTAGCCTTCATAGGCTCGAGTCAGTGAAGGAGACCCAAGTCCTTGATTTCTTGGTAGATCTTATAGATAGGGGTGGACAAGGGAGTATACCGCTAGAACTTCCATAGAGATTCTTTGCGATCGCCGTCCCGGTTTCTTCTCTTTCCTTGGCCTGAGGCTTGCTCGGATGGTCTCTTTTTGTCTCCTCCTTGCCCCGAGCTTGAAGGGTCGAGCCAAGCATTGAGGACTTCTTCGCACTCTGCATGACGCAGAGCTAAGGTCACCAGATCTGCGAGAGAGGAGGGAGGGTGGAGCACTAGTTCTCATTGGAGGTTCTCGTCTCGGGTGCCTCCGGTTAGTGCGGTGATGGCTGAGGCAATGTCCAGACAGGGGATGCGCAAGGCTTCCGATTTAAATCGGTTAATGTAAGCCCACAGCTTTTTCCCTTGTGCCTGCTTCAACGCCAACAGCCCCGTTATCGACCTTGGAGGTCCGCTACTAGCAAAGCTTTCCTTGAACAGTCTCCCGAACTATCTAAAGTTGTGGATGCTGCCGGGGGCGAGTGCTCAGAACCACGCCTGGGCTCCTTGAATCAGGGTGGTCATGAACGTGGGGCACTTGACAGCATCAAATGCTCCGTGCAGCGTCATTAAAGCGTCGAAACTATAATAATGGTCGACTGGGTTGCCCTGGCCGTCGTAGGACTTGAAGGCTGGGAGGGAGACTCTCGAGGAGACTTCGGCCTTTAAGATTTGGTCAGAGAATGGGGATTGCTCCTCATCCTCTGGAGTGGAGCCTTTTTGCAGGGCGCAGAGGGCGCGCTCTTGCTCGACGAAACACCGTTCGAAGTCCCGCAGGCGGAGGGACGACTCTGGTTGACATGTAGCTGGGAGACTGTGAATTCGTCCTCGGCAGTTGCCCCATCACTCCTCAGCAAGAACATCTACTTCTAAGGGCTGCTGAGGTAGCCCAAGTTTCTTCCCTCTCAGACTGGTGGAGGCTTCTTACTCTGGAGGCGGGGCTTGTGAGGGCCCGCTTGGCCCGTTACGAATGAGTCACCTTCCTTGGAGGGTGAAGCGACCTCCAGTTGTTTGCCGAGAAGCTTCTGCGCGGGGGGGACTCACCTGAGGTAGCCGCGACCTCTCATCCTTGGCCGCTTAGGTCCTCATCAGATCGACGAGGATATCCAATTTGGCATTAAGGGTTTGGAGAGCATCGGGGGCCTCAAGGGTGGGTTGTCCCCCCGCGGCCGACGGATGTAGGGCATTAGCTTGTTGGTTGGAGAGATGGCCCGTGGAGGAGTGGGTGGGCGCATGCTCCCCCTCCATGGTCACCGATGCCTTTCCTTTATCGTCGGCATTTCTCCTACTGGAACTTCTTCGCACCATGTTGGCTCTTTGTACGTTTCCCACAAACGGTGCCTGATGAAGAGGGGTGATCTCGCGCTGGATCCTGAGCCGTACGATCATGTTGTCGTCACCACGAACGAGAGATCTAGAAGGCAGGAAACAGATCAGAGGTGCCCAGGGTTGGAACCCCGGGGAAAACCCTTCGATGCTTAAGTCAGCGAACTGGTAGAGCGTAGGTGGAATGAGAGTAGGAGAAGAAGTGAGGGGCACGAGATCGCTCTCCACCAATGAGAGTGGTGTTGAGTGCTCAGGATCACCTTACCTTCTCGGAGGGCTTTATGGGAGTTTATATAGCTGCTCATTCTCTTGGCCGGAGACAAGATATTTGGAGGGACTAGGGGGCGTTATGTCCCAGAGGAGGACCCTTCTTCTTCCCTATACCTTTTGAGTTTCCCTTCTCGACTTCTCCGAGCGGTAGCGAGATTCTCGCCGGGAGACATGCCCTGTCCGTTGGGGGTCCGAGCCTAGGATATCCCTTGGTGAGAAGCTTGGGCTTCTCCCGAGCGTAGAGGGTAGCATTGTGACGGTTATGCTCGGGCACTGGTTGGACTTTCCCGAGCGACCGTTACTCGGTCTTCCGGGCCAAGAGGTCGCCTAGGAAGATCTGATCCGAGTATGTTTGGGCTTCGAGATAAGTGAGCCCGTTTGTGGGGCTATCACTTGGGGAGCTCGGCCTGGTTGGGCCAGTCTGGACCTGATTTGGTTGTCCTGATCCACGCGTATATTTGGGCTGCGGATTTATCCCTCTCCACTTGCCCCCTACTCCCGAGCCAAAATTTGGGCTCGGAGAGTGATATGTGTTGGCCTAGAGTAGATGGCGGACAAGAAGGGGGGTTGAATTGTCCCCTTGCTGAGATGGCAGATTTTAAAAATAATCTAACCTAATTACAACGGAAGTAAAATAAACTACATTAATTAGCTTAAAGATACGTAAGATTAAAATATTCTCTCAAGCTTCCCGATCTCACTCGAGTAGACTATGCAATGGATGATAGAACCTACGCTAAACACGGATAGCAGATGAAGCTATGTGCGATGATGTAGTGAATAAAAATCTATTAAATTGACCTGTGAACGGAGATAGAGGAGATGGACAATCACACAGGTAATCACAATGGACACAGAGATTTTTAGGTGGTTCGGGACCACGACGGGCTCCCTACGTTCACCCCTCACCGAACCCGGTGAGGCTTCACTACACGCTACTAACCGTAGCAGAGCGGGGACGAACCCCAACACCGCACACGCTACTTCCATAGCAATGCAAACACACGGGGCCTTGCCCCAAAGACGCTGCCACTGCAAGCTCACACACATAACGTCGGGGAACACACCCCGCACTAATACCTCACACGGAGACGCAGCTCCATCCAGACACACAGTAATATTCAGAGTTCAGCAACAAAAAAAGATTTACATTATATGCTCACAGCAGTATGTAAATGAAGAAAAACTATCATCAAGAGATGGATTAAGGATGTAGAACGTTTCCCCTTTATTTTTCCAATGGTCGTTTCCAGATCTTCCTTGAAGCTTAGGTTGGAGAGAGTCGAATCTGCAGTAGGATGGAGCACCTGATCGTCTTCCTCGAAGATCCGAGTTTATCTGCAACTTCAGCAGCTAGTGCTAAGTATATCCTTCAAATCCAAGCTCCAATCAAACCTCAGGCTCGTGGATGACGTCTCCAGCGGCGTCTTCTTCCTCCTCTTGCTATGTGCGTCGCCCTTCCTCCTCTTCCTGCAAGAATAAAGAAATTAGCCCTCAATGATACCTCCTTCGATGGAGATCGTAGCATACATATACCCAAATGAAAGAGATGCAAAAAGACTATTAAGTCGGGTATCCATTTTGGATTCCGTTAGCTCTCCTAAGTCACGCTCACCACCAAGGTCATGTTGGAACAATCAGCATGCCATCAGACTCATATTCCATATTTTGGACCCCTGAAACCCCAACTCATTGGTTTGTTTTAAACTAAATTAGTTCGAAAATGAGTGATTTGAGCATCGAGCCCAAACTAGATATCCATTTTGGATTCCGTCAGCTCCCCCAAGTCATGCTCACTACCCAAGTCGTGTTGGAACAATCGGCATACCGATCAGACTGGTATTTCATATTTTGAACCCCCGAAACCCCAGTTCATTATTTATTTTAAACTAAGTTAGTTTGAAAATGGGTGATTTGTGTGCCGAGCACAAACCGGGTATCCGTTTTGGATTTCATCAGCTCCCCCAAGTCACACTCACCACCTAAGCTGTGTTGGAACAATCGGCATGTCGATCAGACTGGTATTCCATATTTTGGACCCCTGAAACCAAGCTTATTGGTTTGTTTTAAACTAAGTTAGTTCGGAAATGGGTATTTGAGTGTTGAGTCTCGTTTTGGATTCCGTCAGCACCCCCAAGTCACGCTCACCACCCAAGTCATGTTGGAACAATCAACACGTCAATCAAATCAATATTTCATATTTTGCAACCCAGAAACACCAACTCATTGTTTATTTTAAACTAGGTTAGTTCGAAAATAGGTGATTTGACCGCTGAGCCCAAACTGGATATCCATTTTGGATTCCGTCAGCTCCTCTAAGTCACACTCACCACCAAGGTCATGTTGGAATAATCGACATGTCGATTAGATTGGTATTCCATATTATGGACCCCAAAAACCCTAGCTTATTGGTTTGTTTTAAACTAAGTTCGGAAATGGGTGATTTGAGCGTTGAGCCCAAACTGGATATCCATTTTGGATTTCGTCAGCTCTTTCAAGTCACACTCACTACCTAGGTCGTGATGGAATAATCAGCACGCCGATTAGATTGGTGTTCCAAATTTGAGACCCCCAAACCCGAGTTCTTTGAACTAAATAGTAGCATAATAATTCTAAATTCTATGAAATTAAAAGTTACATTAAACCCTCACATGAGGGGGCTGTGCTGTGGTCAAAGGAGCTCCCTAAGACAAAATCCCTACCTGGGAGAGGAGGGCGATGAGGGTCTACTGGACGCTCACCTAGACGCTTGATTGTATGTTGGACTGGACGCTTGCCTGGATGGTCGACTAGATGCTCTCATGGATCCTCAACTTGATGCTAGACTGGATGGTCGCTACAAAGCAGACATCTCATGTGGGACAATGTCTCTAATCTTACTTGAAGTACTGGGACAGAAGGGGGGCATGGTGAAGGCACTAGCACTGGGCTCGACAGAAGCTGAACTCGCACAAGATGATATCATGGTACGAGTGCCCAAGCTCTCCCCAAAATTGTAAACTAGGCCTTCTTTCAGTGTGCTAGCTGTCGCCACCCATGCCTAAAGATCCAACTGTGGCTGCTACATGCCCTCCTCCCATACTTCTCAATCGTATGTTTGTCATATGACTCTTACAAATTGAATAAAAAAGATTGTCAATTTCTAATCAATCATTCATATTTGAAAATTAAAATTAAAAAAAATTGAATATGTAACTAAACTTACCACTATCGAGCGAGTTTTATCGCTCACATATTGATCAGTCCCTTTTTCTTATGAACTCTTTCAAATACCTCGCGGAAGGAAACATCACGACCCTTCTTCTTCAAATGGTGAGAGAGAGAGAGAGAGAACCAAACCAAACAACAACCATAATGTCTCCCACCTTTCCCTTGTTGATTTCCTTCTTTAAAAGGACAGCATCTCCCTCCTTTTCTGGTGCTAGCCATTGATCTGAAGACCCTCCCATCTGGGCCTGCTGGCTGAGGCAGCACTACCTTAAAGTATCAGTGGTTCCTTTCTTCCTGTTGGACAATTATGCGTGAGGTGACTGCTTCTTCTGCAATTCCTTTATGCCTTCAAAGGATGGCATTTTCTCACTGAATGGACATGCGGGAAACACCTAAGCCATACATCTTTTTACTGCTACTCCATCTTCCCCAGCTTATGCCGCTTTTTCACTGCACTTACTTGCTCTCTTTTCTCTTGCTTATCTCTCTCCTTCCCAAGAAATGCCAAATCAGATTGGTTTGGAAAATCGGTGAACTGATCCAGCCCCGGTCCAACGATCCCCAATTCTTCACGGGGATTGGCCGATCCTGTCCGATCCATACAGGTCTCACCCTCCCACTTCCTCACTTGCCACTGGCAAAAGGGGGAAAATATAGATGGAAGAATGGAGAGAAAAACATTACTTACATAGAAAAAGAAGAAATGAAGAAGAAGAAAAGCGAAGAATGGAGAGGGAAAAAATACTTACCTGATGTTGCCATCGCCACCAGCTGTTGCTGTTGCCACCCAAGGCACATGCTGGCTGCTACTGATGTCGCCCCAACCTCTCCTCTGTTGGCATGGAATCTCCTCCTCCTCCTCCATTCTGCACTCCTTTCTCTCCCTGCAAAAGAAGACTCGAAGAAGGGAAAGTGGGTAGGGATTGTGGGAAACTGGGAGTGGGATGTTAAAACTGCAACAAAACCCTGCATACATTAGCTTATACAAATTTCAACCTCAAGAAAACATTAAAAGTGGATTGGCCTGGATTGGATGGGTATTGGGCTTGGATTTCTTGATTCGGCTGATCTGGATCAGGTTGGGGGCAACTGATCTGAGCCCGTCCCCTATCCTGCTTAACTTACTCCATCCTGTCTCTCTCCCTTCAATCTCTGGAGAGGACAGACATGAGAAGAATCTGAAAAATCTGGGTAAGTAACGCACAACAGAGCCTCATTTTTTATCTCCTGTTTTATCTAGATTAAGATGATGAGCGACATATGAAGCCCAGATTTTGTGATCTTAAATCATCTCATGTTGCTGTACATTCTATTGACTTGGCCAAAACTAATGGCTTAATGTTTGCTGATAGTCATTGGATACTAGGTCCTCTGATGTACAGTATTCTTTTTCAGGTTTGAGAAGCAAGATGGTGTTGTGTTGATAGCTACGGCTAGGAATCTTAAGCAGATTGACCAAGCATTGCAAAGACCTGGCCGCATGGACAGAGTATTGCATCTTCAGCGTCCAACTCAGATGGAAAGGGAGAAGATATTACAATTAGCAGCAAAGGAAACAATGGACGAGGAACTTATAGGTTTTGTAGATTGGAAGAAGGTATTTTAACCATTGGAAAGGTCATGGAGGTGCAAGAAGTTGGATAAGCTTAAAAATAACTGCTGTTTAAGTTTACTTAAATTTCTGCAGTTTCTGTGGCCCAGTAACCTTATTGTGAAAACCTAGTTTTAGTATGTATCTTTGAAAGGGATGGGAATTGCAACTTTTGACTAGTCATGGACTATTTTTTCAAGCATTACTTAGAATTGACAATATGCAAGTGTTTTGGTTAGATTTCCAGACCATCCTATCACCCAAATAAATATAATGCATGCATACATCTAGACTTATGTCCTTTAAATCTGCCACAGACCATCCTATCGCCCCCTATGCTCTTTAAGAACTTCTAAAAGTTGAGATTCCTGAGCAGAGGTAAGATTAGAAGCAATGATTATGGGTAGAGTATGGTCCAGGCCTAGATAAGCATATTTCAAAGAATCTGGCAAATGTTTATGTTCCAAGACAGGCGGCTGATCTAGAGATGGAAGAACTGGTTCAGATCTTAATGGAGGCAGAGGCTCTATTCTAGAATACGGCGCATATGAAAGAGGTGAATCCTAAAGCATACTACCCTCTTTAATCATATTGTCACTAACATCCAGACATTCTTCAATTAATTTGTTAAACATATCAATAACATTGTATTCCTCCTCATTATCCTGGTATTGTGATGCTTTAAAAATATTTAGCGAAACCCTTTCTCCACCAAAAGTAATATCTATCATCCCTGTGGCACAATTTATATTGGCCTTTGCCGTAGCTAAAAATGGACATCCCAAAATGATAGGTGTGTGCTTTAGATCCTAGGATGAGGCCATATCCAAAATGAGAAAATCCACCGAAAAATAACATTCATGCACCTTGATAATAACATCCTCCAACAGACCCCTTGGAGATTTCATCGATTTATCTTCCAATTGAAGGATTATGGAAGTGGATTTTAACTCCCCCAGATCAAACTGCTCATAGATAAAGGTGGGCAAAAGATTTACGCTAGCACCTAAGTCTAGCAATGCTCGATCAAAAGTGACTCCACCTATATCACAAGAGATTAACGAAGCTCCAAGGTCCTTCAATTTTTTCAACAAATGATTCATCAAAACAGCACTTACATCCTCAGACAAGTGGACCTTTTGAGTTACCTCCTTTGACTCCCTCTTTGGAGTACAAAGCTCTTTCAAAAATATCACATATGCCAGCACATGCTTGATTGCGTCCAAGAGTGGAATATTGATATTCACCTGTTTAAATAATTCCACTAATTCTTCCTATTAGACCAGTGTTTTCTTGTGAGCCTTTGACTTTAGAGCATCGGGAAAAGGGGCCTTAGGCACATATTCTTGGGGCCCTTCATCAACTTTTGCATTTTCTTTATCCAACTTCTTTTCTCCACCTTCCGACTTCTTTTGCTCTTACACAATCACTGGCTCCTCATCCTCACTATCACTTTCCATGTGGGCAACTTGGCCCGAACTGCTGCCAACTCCCCTAGTCCTATAAGGATCATCTAAAATCTTCTCGCTCATAAGAGAAGAGATTGCCTTAGCATTCTAAAATTGGGGAGCTGCAGGAGGGGGTGGCTGAGGTTGGCTTGGTTGAGGAAGAATAGGAACTCTTTGGGGAAAACCCAGAGGTTGGTTCCTAGGATTAGCCATAGGCTGGCTAGGAAGCTGTCCCACCTCTCTCCTTACATTACTTGTTTCTAATTGTCCTATCTGACCTTCCAACTTAGCAATTGATTGTTGCTGAGAAAGAATGAGTTGTTGAAGTTGGTCAAATTTTTCATCAAAATTGGGCTGTGAAGGTTGAGGAGGAGGAGTTTGGAAAGGAACTTGAGCTTGAAAACGGTTTGGAGGATACTGATGATATTGGCCCTGAAAATGCTGAGTATAAGGTTGATGATACGGGGCTTGAGAATAATGTGATGGAGGTTGAGTTTGCTGTTGAACTTGTTGAAAAGGAGATGAATAAGAAGTTCTTCTTCCTCTCCCAGGGAGAGGGTAGTGTCGAATAATGCCGAGAGGGTGTTGCACGCAACTATGGCCTCCTTCTTCTTGTTTCTGGGCTTACTCTTCCTTTTCCTCTTTTCTCCAGCGACCGGTGGTTGCTCTCAAGGATGTTCACCCCACAAGGGAGGCTCTTCTTCCGCCTGGGTTTCTACTTCTAGAGCTAGTTCGAGGGACTCGAACTCCTCCCAGGGGACATATTCTTTCAGCTTGACAGGTCAGATCTTGGGTTATTCATAATCTTTGAGCCCATCAATGATGGCTTGGAGTCTTTCAACAGTAGGACTGACCTCTTTATGCACCCGCATCGGGATGTGCTCCTTCTTATTGTAAGTGGGCCACCTTATGACTAGCCGAGGGGCCATGTCATGCCATACAGGGTTCACCGGTGGCGATGCTGGTCGGGGTGTAATGCCCCTCACATGTACTCCTGGAGTGGGCCGAGGAGCCTGTCTTCTTCTATTCTTCTTTGGCGTGGCTTGCCAGCCTCCTTGATCTTGAGCTGGTGTCATGACAAAGGCTTCATAGGTGGCACGGGTGCTGGCCTCCGACCACTCTTCAGGTAACTGCTAATATAGTGACACCATATTGATGGTGGCGACCAAATTAGGCATCCCATGTGGCTGCGAAGGATCCACCTTGTGTTCCCCCATGTCCAGTTCCCCATCCTTGATCAGGGACTCAATGACATCCTTGAAGACGTAGCAATTGTCAATGGTGTGCCCGAGCATCTGGTGGTATTGGCAGAAGCGAGGGTCATCTTTCTTCTTCAGGTCACCGGGCCTCTTTGGTTCTAATAGTATGATCTTGTTATATTTGGTCACCCATTCGAACAGGACCCGGGACTTATCTCGGGGGAAAGAATATAGCTTATTTCTCATCTTCTCCCGCAGCGAGGGACCTTCCTGCCACTCAGTGGACCTGGGTGGCGGAGGGTTGGCGGCCCCTTTATCTTTCTCTTTCTGCTTCTCGAAGGTCTGGAAATCCAGTGCGTGAACTTCTAGCGGTGTTGATTTCTTCTCGGCCTGCCTAGCTCTCTAGCCTGGTGCAGCCGGAGTGGAAGAGTATCGGGCAAGGAATGTCTCGATCTCAGCCACTATATTGTTTAGACGATCAAAGGACTTGACCTCAGCACCAATCATCCTTTCCAGGATCTCTTTCTTTAGATTCTGCTTGTAGATCTACACTGCATCCTCCTGATGCGGAGGGCGTCTGTACCTCATGAGGTTTCTCCATCTCTTGATGTAATCGAGGGCCAACTCATCATTCCTTTGCCTCGTGACATAGAGCTCCGCCACAGTGACCTCTCGTTGAGTAATGTAGAATCTTCCTTTGAACTTCTTTTGCATGTCGGGCCAGTCATTGATGGACCCAGTGGACAAGCTTGAATACCATTCGAAGATGAGCCCGGTAACCGTTGAGCTGAAAAACCTAAGGAGGTAAGCTTCATCAACAGCCAAATCTCCCATAACATTCATATAGTAGGCAATGTGCTCCCCGGGAGACCCTTGTCTGTTAAATTTCTCAAACTTCAGTATGAGGCACACTCAGGCGTGTGCGGTGGCCACGTGAATAGCCAGATACTTGCTAAGAAGATCCTTTGACAAGGCTTTTACTGGCCCACCATGGAAGAGGATTGTGCTTTCTATTTCCGTAGGTGTGTCAAGTGTCAACTTCATGCTGATAAGATCCACTCTCCATCTTCCTCACAATTAACTTTATTGAAACAATTGGGGTTTTGTCATCAATTATTTACTGAGGAATTGCTGAGCTTTGAACAGGGAAGAATAGAAAGAATAAGAAAAAAAAGGAAAGAAAAAAAAGGAAATAAATTAGGCTGGTTTTATTTAAAGGTTTGAAACCTTGGGAAAGACGGGGTTCGGCAGACGTGCCTGAGTCGGTGGCATCGCCACCGACTTGGCGCAGCACAGGGTGAGTCAGTGGCGTTGCCACCGACTCAAGGCGCGCATATATCAAGTCGGTGGCGGCGCTACCAACTCATAGCTTCCAACTTTTATTTAAAACCCAGGGTTATTTAAGGGAGATTTTCGAGGTGCTCTTAAGCAATTTTGTTAGGATTTGTGGGGTTTTGGACCTTATTAGGGGTATGACTTAGTATCAATTTATTCTTGATTATTATTCTTTTTAATTTTGTTATCACATTCTCTCTGTGTGAGATTCATACTCCAGCACATTTTAAGTTATGGAATTTGGATGTCTGAGTCTTCCTATTAAATGCATAATATTCTGGAAATAATTGGGCAGCATATCCCCATGATGGGGGCTGCTCCACATGTCAAGTGGATCAACATACGAAAATCCGGTGTTAAGCCATAACTGAATGAGAAATCCCAGATGGGATCCTCAGAGTAGAAGGTCAGTGCATCTGGAATCCTGAGGGCCAACCTACTAAGGATTCACACAAATCCCCTTGGGAAATACATAGAAGGGACTATGTATGAGCAATTGGTCAGTCGTTTATGTCTGCACCGTGTAGTGAGATTTCCAGGGGAACATGTCATTTGCAGACAAACCCCCTGGAACCCATGGCGAGTAGAGACCTCATGGGACTGAAACATGGCCAGTTAGGCTGAAATATATCCTACCCGAGTAATTAAACCACGGTCTCGATCATGGAATAAACACGATTCCATCAAGAGATATTCCCTTACATTCGGTACCGGAACAGGATCTAGAAGATGCAAATGAGGTATCAGGGCATTCCCCTCAACCCAGAACGAACAGTCCCAGCCTGTATATCGGGCTCGTATTCGGTGCAGGGGTGACGAAAGGGAGCAGAGTAATTGAAAGAGAGACAAGATGACTAGAGAGAGCTCAAATTCACCGGCTGGAGTGACCTTCGTTGAACACCTTGAAGGGAGGTAGGGTAACCCCTAGGATGGCCAACTGAGGAGGGGTCACAGGAGGCCCTTACTACTCATCAATAGGACGAGAGGATGCTCAGGGGTTACTTCAACTGCATTGGCCATTCAGCGGCACCACCCAGCCTATCGTTCGATCAGTATACGAATGCACACTGGTAGATAACTACGAAGAGCTTCAGGGAGGACTTCAATGTCACCCCGTTAAGGGGTGTGGTCAAGGACCATTTCATAGGACCATTTCACGGAGAAACGCAATGAAACCCACAGGTTTCTTCCCCCTTTTCCCGAGCGATCATTGGACTCAAATAGAGTTCGGCCTCTCAGAGAGAGGTTTCCTCGTGCTCGGGGGGAGAAATGTCAGACAGCTTAGAAATACCAAATTGGGGATCAGGAAGAACTGAGAAACATCATAAGCGATCGGCTCACAAACGAGAGATAATCAGCAGCAGAGATACTATGCTATATTCTCATTAATCTACCTCTATAACCCAGAGGGGCGCAGGAAGAAAATACAACAATTGGGGGGTTAGGGGAGAACGGACAGAGCCATATACATGAATCTCATACACTCCACTATACAAGAAGATCGGCACACCAAAATGATTCAAAGAAGCAAGAGAGAACACAACACAACAAGACAGGGTTTCTTCACCAAAGTCCACAATGGCAACTCCAAATTAATTTTTATGTTTCTTTCCCCCCTATAAGTATCCTCCCAACTTGGCCTAGCAAAGGGCATCAAGGAGTGGTTTGAAAGAGGTAAACCCTTGAAGGGCAAAAAGGGAGAGGAGAGATTTTGACATTTTGAGATGGAAGGTGAGTCTTCCCGCCTCGCGAAGAGAGCAGGCTTAGCCATGGCTTCACAAAGCTTACTGACATCGAAGGTCATCTGAGTGAGAGGGTTCAGTCATGGATGGTGAGTTGACACTTTCTTTCTTTTTTCCTATATGAATTCTCCCTTACTTCTCCATTCTCCTTCTCTTCCTCAGCCATACCCTCTTTTTTCGGGCCCGAGAAAATTTTCCAGACTGCCATGACTTTCAAAGCTCACTTCCAACATCACTATTGGCATAAGGGTTGTTATCTCAAAATGGCACCTCCAAGGGCTTGTGGTTTATGCCAAGCATTATGACAAGATTCACATGGATTGGGTGGCTATGGGTGCATTGATAGAGATCTGGCACCCTCAAACTCACACTTTCATTTTTTTGACCTTCGAAGCAACTATCCTTCTTGAGGAAGGGGAGCTCCTGCTTGGTTTAAAAGGGTTTAAGAAGGATGGCAAGATAAAGATCATGCCCATGCCGAAGAAGGTAACCTCCGAGGAAGTCCTTAGAAGCTTCATGCCCTCCGGAGCTATTAAAAGTTTCCAGACTCAAAGGGGAATCAATTTGCAAAAACTCACGGAATGGGTCCTGAATGCTCTGGAAGGATTGACAAGTGATGAACGTTTAGAAGAACTCATGAAAGGATTCACAATTTGCTTAGCGGGGGCTCTTCTATTCCCTTGCACTGACAACATCTTGGAGGAAGATCAACTGAGTGCAACTTGTGGACTTTGGGAGGACAAAAGATCCTTACTTATCTTTACAGCGGGCTCACAGCTTCCAGCATGGGTAAGTCTCCTTTCGATTGTGTACTTCTTTTGACTTGCTGGATTAACTTACACTTCAAGTTTGATCACTGCGAGGGAACACAGACTACCTCAAAATCTTTCAATAGAGCCCCCTCTACCACATGGCCGATGTGTTAGGCTTTGGTGGTAATATGGTTAATCGCATTATGCGGCTGAAGAAATGTGAAGACTGGCGAACTCTCATGAACACCATGGCATGGAACATGTTTATTTGTGCACTAACATGCTTACCCCTGCGTGAAGTCCTCATGAGATCTTCTTCTGATGTGGAACTCCAACTCATTGGTGCAACTGAATTTGTCCTTTATAATATGCATCGATGTTACACTGAAATAGGCCTCCCTCGCCATTTGTTTCCCATGTTATCCGGCCTTCCTCCTCTGAGGAAAATGGAGCTAAGTATGGAGGGAGATGCAAAAGATGTGAAAGCTATCAAAACATCTTGGAATATGAGCATTCCAGGGAAAGCGACGGTGCATATAGAGGAGGACCGTGAGCTGTGGAGAGCTTATGTAATTGAATTGGAAAAGTTGAGGCCCGAAGTGCCAAAACCCTAATGTAGCCCCTTTTGTTTTAATGAAATAAACATGGAGTCTTAATGTTATTGTGTGGGTTTTTTCACCCTCTCTCTCTCTCTCTCTCTCTCTCTCTCTTTTATCTTTTGCTCAGAACTTGAGATGGAATTCCTACTGAGCGATTCACTCATCAAGTTACTTTCTAACATTTTTCAAGAAACTTGGATAGCGACCACCGCCCGGATGGGAATGATATCGAGTGATGAGTGCTAGAGTCGTGTCTTTCGTATTATTAGGTCCTACCATGTATTATCTAGTTATTGTTAAAGGCATGTAATCTATGACTCTAATTGGGTGATTATCATATAGGATTTGAATTCAGTTATGATTTAGTTGGTTGGGACTCGTCCAACTTGTAGCTTTATGTATTACTTTGGGACATTATCATTTGGTTAACTATATAATTGTCATCTTGGACCATGGGTATTATGTTTAAATCTAAGTTAGTGATATATTGTCTAGTCTTATGCGTGCTCTGTCGTTACATCAAAAGAAAAATCTACCGCTCTAATGACACAATCGATACAGACGCATCGCACACCGGGTATCTTCCGCGCTCGGGGCGTGACAGTCTTCATGGTATCAGAGCCTAGGATTTCAATTTCCCAGGAAAATCTGAGTCCAAGGATGGATTCATATTACACCCGGTGAGATGGGTAGAGCCAAGGGTTAAGTCCTATAAGAACATTAGTTAAACATGACAATTGACCATTGACCTTATAGTTACACATGACACTTGATATTATAGCTAACGATAATACTTAGTACGCTTAAAATTCCCTTGAAGGATCATGGCTGCTGAAAGAGCACAATGACGTGAGATGCAGCACACCGTGCAAGGACTCACATAGGTGCTACAGCAAGTGGCGCAAACTAGAGCTCACTGTGGAGCCGGTGATCTTCATAGGGGTTTCTGCAACTTGAACCCACCAAGGTTCGTGGGCTCGTCTAACCCCGAGGATGCCGAAAATTGGTTAAAGGAAATGGAACAAATTGTTCGTGTAATGCAATGCATGAATGAGGAGAATGTTCTACTGGCTATATTCCAACTGGAGCGGGACGCTCGATGTTGGTGGGAATCCATGGAAGCAACATTGCTTGATGACCATGTCACATGGGATGAATTCGCTGAGCATTTCAACAACAAGTACTTCTCCGACCATATCTTGGAAAAGAACGCCACGGAATTTATCGCATTGAAACAACGGGCTTTCAAGGTGGCCGAGTATGAGGCCCAATTTTCAAGACTGTGTAGGTATGCACCCCACTTGGTGTGTACGAAAAAGATGAAGGCAAGATGGTTCCTCAACGGGCTTCGGCCCCATTACATTACACAACTTGCACCGATGGACATCTAGGTCTATTCGGAGATGGTTCGGCGTGCACAGTTGCTCGAGGACGCCATGGACTTATTGGAGAGGATCTAAGGAAGGGACAAGAAGGAAACTGTCACGAGTCCAGGAAATCCCAAGGCATCATTCAACAAGAAGCAATCTTACAATGGAGGGGAGTTCTCCAAAGGGAAGAGATTTCAGAAGAATGAAAAGCCATTCTCCACCATCACACCTGCTAAAGAAGTTTGTAAGTACTGTGACAAAGTTGGCCATAAGACCGACGAATGCTGGAGGAAGCTAGGAGCCTATCTTCGATGTGGAAGTCGAGAACATCGGATCCCTGATTGTCCACTAATGAATGAGCAAGCCATTAAAGAAGAGAAGCTCCCGACAAAGAAGCAAGGCTGTCTGCAAGCTCTCCAAGAGGCGGAACCAATAGAAGGTGGACTCGTGGAAGGTACACTAATCGTTTGCTCTAAGATTGCTAAAGTTTTATTATAAATATCAACACCAATGAGGAAGCAGGTTGCAAGATCTCTGCCATGTGGATCATTAAATGCTCAGATCTGGAGCTGAAGAAAACTCTTATTTTATACCTCCTCTGAGCCAATCAAAAGAAATAAAGCCTGAAATCATATTTTAGTATCCATGCTAGACCAACCATTGGATAGATTTTTGGGGGAAAAGTTTCCTCCCTTGAGAAGCCAAGAAGGGACATGCACCTCTATGCTTAAAGGATGCTGCAAGGGTGTCAACAAAAACTAGAGAGAGAACCGGCTAAAGGAGGAGACCGGGCTGCACAAGGAGAAGGGGCGGCTACCAGTTGCTGGGTCTCTGGAAGAAAAGAAGCAGGAGAACACAAGAAGCTAGGGTGTCCAATAAAATAGGGGGAGAGTTGTAGTTTATAGGATCATGCCACAACCGTTGCGCTAAAAGCTCGAGCTGGTAGCGAAAGCCAATCGTGTTTCCTTATGGTAGCACAGAGCCCCACATCTATGACGTGCTATGGGTGGGCATGAGGGACTTCGCACATGGACCCTATAATCCATGCGGCGGGTTGGGCTGTCAGCGCACGGATGATCCACGTGGGCCTCATAACCCACGTGTCACAGCAAATCCCTAAGGGAGATGCTGGCATAAACCAACAAGAGCTTGGTCCTTGATCGCAGTCCTCAGGTGGAATTTGATGTCGAACTTGCCCAACTCGATAGCCCACTTGATCAACGTTCCTGATGTGTCAGTATTCTGGAGTATTTGCCGCAGTGGTTGATCAGTGAGGATGGCGATCGGGTGAGCCAAGAAGTACGGTCGCAACTTACGAGCGGCTGTGATTAGGGCTAAAGTGAACTTTTAAGTCCGTGAGTAGAACTCTGGTCCTTGTAATGCCTGGCTTACATAGTAGATGGGGTTCATGATGTTATCTTCCTCGTGGGCGAGCCCGGCACTCATCGTGATCGATGTCACCGACGGATACAAGAGCAGTTGTTCTCCCTTTTGTGGTTTGGAGAGCACGGGAAGGGTCGTCAGGTAACGCTTCAACTCTTCGAACGCATGCTCGCATTCCTAGTCCCACTCAATCTACCATTTCTTCTCGGGTGCCTTATTAGCATGCTTGATGAGTCAGAAGAAGGGGAGGCATCTCTCAGCCACTCGGGACGAGAATTGAGTCAAGGTAGTGACGCGATCAATGAGGCACTACATGTCCCTCACCCGTGCTGGTCACTTCATCTCTACTACTGCTTGGATTTGGTCAGGGTTTGCCTCTATTCCTCTATGGGTGACGAGAAATCTGAGGAATTTTCCTAACTTTACACCGAACATGCACTTACTTGGATTGAGCTTCATGTGGTATTTTCTGAGCGTCACGAATGTCTTTGCCAGGTATTCCAAGTGCTCGGCTGCCCGGACACTTTTGACGAGCATGTCATCAATGTAGACCTCCATGTTACGGCTGATCTGTGCATCGAACATATGGTTGACCAAGTGCTAAAAGGTGGCTCCTGCATTCTTGAGCCCAAAGGGTATGCGGGTGTAGCAGTAGAGGCCGTGATCGGTAATGAAAGCCATTTTGTATTGGTCGGGCCCGTACATGCTTATCTGATGGTACCTAGAGTAGGCGTCTAGGAAACTTAGCATCTCATGCCTGACCGTAGCATCAACCAGTTGGTCAATCCGTGGCATGGGGAAGCTATCTTTTGGCGTAGCTTTGTTGAGATCAGTGTAGTCTACGCACATCCGCCACTTCCCATTGCTCTTAGGGACAAGGACTATGTTTGCCACCCAGTCAGGGTACCCGGGTGGGCCTAAGTAGCCCAGAGCATAGTTTCTCGCTCACTTCTTCCCAGATGACGGCTTGTCGCTCGGGGTTGCAATGCCTTCGGGACTGCTGAACCGGGTGATAGCTCAGGTCTAACTTGAGTTGGTGCATGATGATTTCTGGTGGGATTTCGGGGAGCTCATCCTCGGACCAAGTGAACACGTCTAGGTTCGCCACCAGGAAATTGGTATAGGCCTCCTTTTCTTGCTCGGACAGGGTAGCTTCGATCCTCAGCATCCTACTCGGATCTTTCCTAACTTGGATGAGGTATAGATCCTCTGCCGGAGTGCTCGTGCTCGGATCGGGGTCTTCCATCCTTGTTTTCTTCTCGGGCGGCGCTTCCTCGGACTGCCTATTATGTGTTGAAATGAGGTAACACCTTTTGGACTCCCTTTGGTTTCCCGCGACTTCTCCCACTCCGCAAGCTGTGGGAACTTGAGCTTCTAGTGATATGAGGAGGGGACACCTCGAAAGGTGCCGAGGATCCCTCGCCTGATGATGGCATTGTATCCGGTCATTGCACAAACGACCGTGAAGTCTACCAGGAACGTTACGTCCCTAGGTGCGGTCCCGAATGTAACCGACAATGATATATGCCCTTCTGGGTGGACGGTGGTGCCAGAAAATCTGCACAATGGTGTGTGCGGCGGTGTAATTCGTGATAAGTCTACACCCATAAGTACTAGACAGTCGTACGAAATAACATCTGGACCACTTCCATTATCAACTAGAATACGCCATATGGTACATTGATTAATGGTGGCCGAGACCACCAAAACATCTGAGTTGGGAGTGGTTACACAGTCTAAGTCATCATTTGAGAAGATGATGGGCTCTTTCAGGTGCTCCCAGGTAGCAGCTTCCCGCCTACTGATGTCACCCTACACCACGACATTAATGGCCGATGTGTACCATCAATGTCTGCTGGCGCTATCTCCGCCTGAGGCCAACCCTCCAGAGATCATCATAATCTCCTTTCTATTGGGTCGGTTGTCGAGGGTCGGAGGAGTTCGTCCATGCTGTCGCTTCTCTGCAGCCTTGGCGATGAACTTATCGAGGAGCCCCCATTGGATGAGGTCCTCAATAGCATCCTTCAAGTTGATGCAGTTGGTTGTGTTGTGGACATGGTCGCAGTGGAAGTGGTAGTACTGTCGGGTTCGGTGCTATAGATTCAGAGGGGGGGGTGAATGAATCGCCCTATTAAAAAATCTTTCTCTACTGAAATCAATGAAGACTGCTGATAACTCTAGACTAGCAGATTAAACAATTCCCCAATCTGGGAAATGGCGAGAGGGGTAAGCACGTCGATTTAGGAACAATAGGGGAGCGCGTCGGATTAGCACCAAGAGGAGGGGCGCACCGGTTTAAGCATCATAGGGCTTCTTCCTAGCATAGCGGTGATGCGGATAGACGCTTGCCCTCCCATGTTGCTTCAGTTGTAATGCACAGCCCCTGGGATGTTTAGTTCAAAGCCTCCGAGCCCTAGCTGAGGACTCTGAGTAGTTCCAGACGTATGCCGAACATGCGTTCGAATTCCTAAGCTTCTTCTGATTCGGCCTTCGGCACCACCGACTGGGGAGCCGGGGCCATCTCTTCTGCTCGAGGGACTTCTTTGTTGGGCGACAGAGTGCTAGACATGCGTTCGTTCTGCTTGGAGGCAGTATGGGGTTTATTCAGCCTTCCCATCTTCAGCTTGCTCTCGAGGGCCAGGATGTGCATGCCGCATAATCATTCTTTTTCTTCTTCTTCATTTTTTGACATCCACAAATGCCCCCCAATCGCGGGTGGTTCAAGGGAGGAATGAGTGCGCGGGGCCACGGGTGTGGAGTTCCATAGCATGGTACCTTCTCTTTCGAGCCACTGGACTATTGGTCCGGTGTGAATTCGCGGGAAAGTGCTCACTCCTTCAGTGACGGGATGAGGGGGCCACTTCACCGTGTTGGCATGCGGAGCTAGATGTTTTAGTCTGAATGTGGTGGGGTTTAGTCATCGGTATGGGGTTAATACTGAAGAGGTTCTTTCTGTTCATTGACTTGGACGGGAGGTCCGAGCTGAAGTAAAGGGGTTCTTGTTGTTCATTGACTTGGACGGAAGGTCCGGGCCAAAGCAAAGAGGTTCTTTTTGTTCATCGACCTGGATGGAAGATCCGAGCCGAAGCAAAGAGGTTCTTTTTGTTCTTGGTGTTGCCGACTGTATGAGGGGTCTTTTTGTTCTCTAGCCGGACGAAAGGTCCGATCCAGAGTGGAAGGGCCTTTTTGTTCGCGGCTTCGGACGGAAGGTCCAAGCCGCGGGTTTATTCGTCGGTGGGACTGGAGATTGTAATATTGAGGTGGTTTATTTGTTGTCACGGGGCACTGCCGAAGCAAGGCTCCTTTTGTTCATGGCTTCAGACAGAAGGTCTGACTCAGTAGTCAAGATCGTCATACAAAGTAGAACAAGCCAACAATCAGTCTAATCCTAAGCCAGAGAAAAAGACTCATCGTAAGAAATGACTCACGGAGACCTGAGGGAACACCGAGAACTCTCAGCACACCTAGATACGTAGAACGAGGTAAGACGATATCACACGACATCCAGAACCATGTCTCGAACTGGATAGAACCGCCGAGACACACACAAGGCCACTTGTCAACCACTGGGTCACACCGGATTGACCAGAACCAGACAATGGCATTAAAAAGTAGTACAGAAGACTGCCCATGGCAAGAACACTCCTGGCTACCTCACATCATGGTTTTAGCCCTCATAGGACATCAAGAGACATCCACGAGACAATGGGTAAATCATAAGGTCAAGCCAAGATGAACAAAAACCAAGACGTTAGGAAACAATGTTCCACATAATGGTAGTCCTAGACTGAGTCGTTAGGAAAACTGTGGCAGTCCGAGAATAGACCACACTCAGTCAACCTTCAACCGACCAATCCAGTGCACCACCAACACATAGGCACTGCCCTAGGACACAACCCTAAGATAGACGGACATGAAACAACCATTACGAACAACCAAAAACACCAAGGGGATGAGCGGTCACAAGAGGGCCGCCCAAGGGCATGAACGGTCTAAGGATGGCCGCTAAATAGACAGATGCCTAAAATCCTAAGATGGATGGACGGTCAGGGCAGAACCGCCCAAGGGGATGAGCAGTCAAGCCTTGGCCGCTCAAGCCCACTGACTTCTGGTCAGAACGGTTTTGACCGAACCGCTAACCCAAATCGACATACTACAGTGTCAGTCAAAATGGTCTTGACTAGACCGCTCATTGCGACCAACACTCAACTATTGACCAAAGGTCAACTGGGATAAGCGGTCAAGCCATGGACGCACATCCCAATGGAAGGACAAGCGGCTAAAAGCTAGCCGCCCAAGAAGGGATAGGCAGACCCCACTTGGCCGCCCATACCATGAGCGGTCTAACGATAGACCACTCAACCTCAAAATCGGATGAGGATAAACGGTCTGAGGCTGGATGCTCATATAGATGAATGGCACTTGGTTTGACTGTTCAAGCGTCACGGTGAGCAAACCCAGGGGTTCATCCGATCGTGGCCTTTCCACACCCCGTTCATGCTGAAACGATGGGGATACAGCCACAATCACCCTGGTAATCACATAGACTCCGACCGGAGTCAAAACGATGCACGAATCGTAAGAAACAGGCGATTCTAACGAAATCACCCAAATGGGGTTAACGAGATTCCCGACCTCCTATCGGCCCCGAAAGACCACCATTCGACACGAAATCAGTGACTATGGAATGCTGATGTTCCAAGTAGTTCATTGACACTAACTGATTGCAAAACCGTCGCCATTTTTCGATGAAGCCCACAAAACTCACGAAACCCCAACGAGCCCAATCTCACTCGTTCGAGCACCAAACAATGTGCAGGGATAGGGAAAACGTGCAGGAAAGGTAGGTGATCCATCTCCCTACCTCCACCGAAGAAACCTTGCGTCAAAGTGACTAAACCATGTCAAAAACTACCAGGAACACAAACGACACCTTCTCAGAATCCACAGAGGGATCATGCCACTCCACGCTCAAACCGACGCTCCATCCCGCGAATCGATCTCCCCAACGCGTCCCCGCCTTGGCCAGCTTCGCAATGGTGTGCGCCCCACACCGAATGGACCAAAAATGAGGGCCTTGTTTTAGAGTAATGAAGAATTTGAAAAAAAAATCAGTTGAGAAGAATTTTCGTGTGCCTCTCTCTCTTCCTCTCTCCTACTTGCGCATCTCTCTCTCTCTATCTCTTGCACCCCACCTTCTCTCTCTCTCTCTCCAACTCTTGGTCAACTCCCACCTCCCCTCTCTCTCTATCCTCCTTGCCACATCAGCACCCTCCGTAGAATATCTCCCTCTCTCTCTTTATCTCTTTCCTAATCCCTCTTAAATTAAATCCCAGCCCTCCAAATCCTCCCTAATATCCCTCCCCAAGATTCTATACCTCCTAAAACTCCTCCTCCATTTAGGAAATTACCCAAAACTAATATTATTCCCTCCACCAAAAATATTGGTCGCGCCCCCTCCTCTCTCCCTAAACCCTGCGCACCCACCAAAACCCTAGCCCTAGTCGCCCCTCCCAGCCTCCCACGCCCCCTGCCCCTTCCAACACTCTTCCCCACTACATCCCCCACATCCCCACCCCTCAAGGATGTCCACGGCGGTTCTGGAGTCCCACTCCCTCACCCCCATTCCTAGGTGTTAGTGGAATCTTCCTTGGGCAGTCTATAGAGCTGAGCCAGATTCTGAGGCTCGATTTGCAGAAACTGCACCGATGTCCATGGAGTGCATCAACACAAACCGTCTTTTGTGGGTTTGTTCTACTCCAAGTCCTCTTTGCTCTAGAAGTGTTTTCGTGTCGTTTCAACTTTAGCACAGATCGTGGTGCCCATTCTCATGCGACTGCACAAAGCCCGTGTGAACTTGTTCACCTAGGACGTGTAGTGGACTTGCAGAGCACCCCGCACCTTCCCTGCCAGTCTTCTGGTCAAGCCCTTCCTTGAATGCGTACCTCTCGATGTCCTGAAATCACCCCAGGTGGTTTGATCGCATTCCGATCTCCGTGCTGGGTGTACCACCCCGAGCTTCCCGCCCCTCTCTGTCTACTCGCCGAGAAAATAGAAGCTCACCATAGAGGCGACCACGACCAACCCCGGGTTCTGATGGTCCTAAAATTTTAATGGTACGTAGAACTCCCAGTCCTACACCCAACACTCTGGTCCCGCCTCGTTCGGAGGTCTACAGTGAGAGTTCTACCTCTTGCACTACGACTGCGCCAATCTATCCTGCGAGGCAGATTTGTGTAGGTTGGCTTGTCTGCTCCACCCCACCCACCAGCGACCTCGAGTCTTCACCGAATTTCGTAGAGCATTGCTACACTTCATCGGTGACGTTTTGGCACAAGCGGCATCACGTTTAGAGCCCCATGCATTGCGTACCAGCCAGAACAACTTGGTTCTATCCTGCAGGACAGTGCGTGAAGTTTTGCTTGAATATTCCCACCCTCGAGCTCCCCCATCCTGCACGAGGGTAGTGTTGTATTGTGTGCCCATCCCTGAGCTCCCCCCTCCCTGCATGGAGGTTTCTTCCTTTGGTTGTACTAGCAGGTTCGTCCAGAAGCTCCCTTGACAAAGCGTGTCCACCGGGTGCACACGCTCCCAGCCCACCCTCGTCTCCAACCGGAGCCGACCCATCGGGTCCGGCTAGGTACGTACTGCTGCCTTGCTCCCTCTTTATTGCTCTTCCGTATTTGTTCTTGCACATGCTGAGCTATGATTTTGATGATAACTAAACTTCATGTATGATGATATGATTTTGATGATTGTTGAAGATATTGTTTTGATGATAACTAAACTCAATGTGTGATTGATTGCATTGTATCGTACTCGGCCAACTGCAGCACATACAACTTCGCGGGCAACTGCCGGTCACTGACGATAACAGGACAATCTTCTAGGCAAAATGGAGTGAACATGAAATCTCCGGAGGTAACTCAATGAGCAGTTCACAGGGCGACTCGGTTATCGGCTCCTCGAGACGAGCAAGGAAATCCCCGGAAACAAATGAATGAGTGGCACCTGAATCGAATAGCACACGAGTTGGATAACCGAAAATCGAAACCGTACCTTCTACGAGATTGGATGTAATGGCTTCTGCACGAGTGATGTGAGTGATCCAGCTCCTCGGCTTCCGGCTAGAGGCTATAGAAGATTGCTGGGAAGAAGCTGAAACTTGAAAATACGACGGCTGAGGTAGAGGTGGTGCAAGAAGATGAAATTGAGACTTCTGCGGATGGGTAACCTGCGAGAACTGCGCCGGAACGGACTTCATCAGGCAATCTCGAACAATGTGACTCGACTGATCACAGTGATAACAAACCACTGGTAAAGAGCATGGAACACTGAGATGGCTGCCACCACACCTCGCACACTATCTCAGCTGACTCACAGGAAACTCGCGACGCTGCTGAAACGAAGAGGCAGACTACTGAACAGAAATAGAAGACGCCGATTGCTACTGCACAAAACCCGAAGATGCTTGACGATTAAAACGCTTCTTGGACTTTCTAAACATCCGCCTCGAAGGACCATCAGAAGTAGGCACAACGGACAGAATGCCAGGTGCTGATGGTTGAAAAGACTGCTGGAATGGCACAACCGATTGAGCAACACTAGACTGAGAGAACCCTGCAGACCTCGCCAAATCAAGCTCAACCGCGACTGCTGCCTGATATGCATCGTCCATGACAGTGACACGGGTAGCAAGAAGTGGCACCCTCAATTCGGCTCGCAAATCTCGAAAAAATTACTTGGTCATTAAGGCTTTGTCAGCAATAATATGCGACGCATACCGACCCAACTCGATGAACTTGTTCCGATATTGCAACACGATCATTTCACCCTGCACCAGATCTAGAAATTGGTGCATCTTATCCATTCGAAGACAGGCCAGACTGTAAGTGCGCTCAAATGTAGTCACGAACTCTGCCTAGGTGATCTGACGAAGTGGTCAGGAACGGAAGGTGACTTCCCACTCCGAACTCCACCACATCAAGGCTACACCCTGATGTTGAAAAGTAACTAGCATAACCTTCTCGTCCTCCGTGCATTCCATCGATTGAAACATACGCCCAGTCGTCTCAATCCAAATCCTGACAGCATCCGGATCTAACTGACCTTCATATGTCGACGGGTGGAATAGCAAAAATTCCTTGAGTGCTCTACCACGGCCACCAGGTAAGTCATCTTGCGGAGCTAGAACAGCAGGAGCAGGGACTGGCACAATCAGAGGAGGAGCAGGCACGATAGGAGGAGGAATGCTGCCACTCTCTTCCGAGGGAACATGAGCTCTTCATTTACGGGGCAGCATCTAAAACATGCGACAATGGAAAAATATATTAATGATCACGGAAAACATCCTAAGCCAGTAACAGACGACACGACTGGACTTGCTCTAGACAGTCACGAGTAATTTCAATTCTTTACACGATTCCCAAACACCACTCTGATACCAACTGTAATGACCCAGAGCTCAGGGTACTGATAACCCGATACAAGTATCGAATTATCGCTACCAAGAACTGGGGATGCCACCCAAGAGGCTGATGAGGCCCCTGAAATCACTACAACGACTACTGCACCACATCTTCACTACTATAATCACTCCTCAAGGTGGTGGCAGAAGTCGGTTAATAGAAACACAGAGATTCCTCTTCTTCTGTATGTTTAGCAATTTGAAGGTCTGTCTCCCAGACATTATCCTACAAATCATGGGAAGTTGCACTGGCCAGAGAAGAAATTTACTGCATGTTGCACACCTCACTGCCATTTTCCAAAGAGTGGAGATTTCCATGGACAATGAGAAAGTAAAAGAAATCTCACAAAGTAATGTCTATTGTTTGAGGTTTATTGAAAAGTTCATGAAATTCAAAAGGAAGGCGACAAAGTAGTGAGAAATCTCTCAGGTCACCAACCAGAATAGCCAGCATAGCAAGAACAGCCAGCACAGCAAGAACAGCCAGTACAACAAGAGTGACCAGCAGCAGTACATGACCAGCAACAAGCAACACCTGAGCAGCAGGAACAGCCAGCACAAAATGAGCCACCAGAATTGCCAGTAGAATAATTTCACATGGATGAATAGATTGTGCAAGATCAGCAACAATAGCTCGTGCATGTGGCATAGGAAACTTATTTTGGTCCAATGATGCCTTTTGGGATTCTTCCCCCTCAATCTCCTAAAGATGAGCCAAGAATTTTTACTGAATTTGATGCTCCTCCTAAGTTTCATGCTGAAGCTTCAACCTCAAGAGGAGCAAGGTTTGCTGCAGATGAAGGCCCAATAGGTATTCATCCCACATTGATAAGATTTTTGACAGTTCAGTTTGCAAACATCAATTCGTCAATGATGCAGCTGAATATGAATGTTGAGAGACTGGATGTGAGACTTACTCACGTTGAGCAAAACTCAAACAGCCGATGGGCGAAATTCATAAGAGACAAATTCAAATCTGATGCACACTTGAATACTTTTTTGACCTCATTGCTACATATTTGTGAAAAGGTAGGATCTATCATGAAAAATCTAAAAGAAGTGCATACAGAAACTCAAGAGAAGACAACTCAGATGCTCATTCTGCTTATGATATCCGAGAAGAACAAAATGGGTTGTCACGTAAATATGCAAAGCTCATTGATGCCTCCACTAGGCTTGAAGAAAGAGTTACTACTGAAACTACAAAAATGACAAATACAACCACCAGAATTGAAGAAAGAGTGGATGTTGTGTACAACAAACTGGATATGGTGGGTGATGAAATTATATAGATGATACGTCTACACAAAGCACAATTTCCATCTAATCTGGAAGACATAGGTGAGGCATGGTACCCACGTCCATCCGAAGCTACTTCATCTTTTGTACTAGAAAAAGCCTCCCAGCAGAAGGCCCAAACTGAGTATATCTATGAGTTGTTACACAATTGGCTTGAAGATATAAATGACAACATCAAGGCTCTTCATCATTTTGTTCAACAAAGAGACGAGTAGCTCACTCAAAAAGTGGAATCACTGGCAGCGACTGTCCTTCAACTACAATAGCAAATATCTGACAGCTCCAGTCATATGCCTCCTCAATAACAACCTCCAACAGCATCACCCCCCTCCTTGCTGATGACAAAGGGGGAGAGAAATGAGAGTGAGAGAGTTTAGACCAGAGAAGAGAAAACCAAGCATCAGAGAGAGTGTTCATTAGAGATCATTATGCATTGCATATAGACATTGCATTGCATATTGCATCCACACTTGTATGAAAGTTTCTTTTTGTTGATCTGGATGAAACTCTTTTGGTGTGTATGACTATAAAATAGATTTTTCGGTATTTAATTGGCACACTAGACTTTGGCTTGTGGTTTCCGATCAGTTGCTCATTCAATTTGATTGCATAGACCGATGCGGATTATGCTGGATGTATTGTTGATCGTAAAAGTACTAGTTGGTACTATCAGTTTCTTGACAGGTGTCTAGTTTCATGGGCCTCCAAGAAACAACATTCAGTAGCTCTCTCAATGGCCGAGGCTGAATATGTAGCCACCGGAAGTTGTGGAGCCCAAGTACTTTAGATCAAAAATCAATTGCCTGATCTGAATGTTGAAATGAAATGTGTTCCAATTCTGTGTAACAATACTAGTGCAATTAACTTGTCAAATCCTGTACAACATTCTAGGATAAAGCACACTGACATTCGGCATCATTTTTTAAGAGATCATGTAGCTAGAGGGGATTTTGAATTGTAATCTATTGATATACATAATCAATCAGTAGATATTCTCACAAAACGCTTAAGTCAAGAACAATTCACTAAGATGACAAGAGAGATTGGCATGTGCAAGGGTGAGAGTATGCACACCTAGGTCTGTACTAGGTTGAGTGTTGCATGTATGTAAAGGTTTAATGCATAAAAGATAGATTGTGTGAAAACATGCATATCTTGTATGTTTTTCTTTCATTCTTGCATGATACCACCATGTATGCTTGATTGTAATTATATGCATAAAACACATTTCTTGAAAATCTTCTAAAACCAAATAACTCCTTGTTAAATAATTGTGGACCTAGTGACGTGGGGATCTGAAGTAATCAGTAAGGGGGAGCTTCAGAAAAACTTCTTAAGCAAGTCGTCTCATAAGTTTCACCCGATCCACTCCTTCACAGAGAAAGGGGAAAGTACAAGGGAAGATTGAGTTTAAAAAAAAGGAAGGAAGAAAATAAAAAGAAAAAGAAGAAGAGAGAATTATGGAGTTTCACACAAAACAAAAAAAATTATGAAAATTGGTGAGGCTGACCACTTCGGTTGACCGATGTCCCTATTTTGGTCGACCGAAATCGGATAATCGGCCCGGCTGAACCGCATCCGAACTTCCTCTTAAGGAGGTTTATACCCCCTCTCTCTTACTTTCTCACTTCCATTCGTCAACCTAAACCCTCCTCAAGCCCTAAAAACCCCAATACACCTCTCAAGCCCTAGAACCCCATTCTCCTTCCATTCGCACAAGATCCGGCATGTTCGTCTTCACTTCGGAGCAAAATCTTCATGGTGGGGTGTGCGACCTTGTAGCCATCCTTTGGGCTCCACGTTGTGGGAAAGCTCTGTCCACTACCAGTTGTGTGTCCATCTGTGTTCTTCACATCCCAAGGGAAGAGATCAGTCACTTTCAAGGTCTCCACAGCGGGTTTCTTGTCTGAATGACGCCTAGAAGAAGCTCTCGACGTCTCACCCAGGGGGAGTCTAGCACCAAGAGAAATGAGGGTCAAGCTCCTCCACCACAGCGGGCAGCCCCACCTCCACGGGCACCGCCGATGCGGCCACGGCCGATTCTTGACCCCCGTCTAGTTGACTTTGATGAGATGCATGAGTTCTTTCCGGACTTGAGTGCTATTTTTGAAGTTCAGAATGGTTGGATAGATTTTATGACAAGGTACACCAAATACTATCCCAACCTAGTCCAACAATTCTATGGGAACCTCACTATGAGGAATGAGCTTCTCTTTACTGTAGTTCAAGGGGTTCAGATTCAAGTTGATTCAGATTTATTTGCAGACCTTCTTAGATCTGCAATCAACCAAAGCGCCGTATTGCTCTAGCCAATCCATACCCAGAATAACATCATAGTCTACCAAGTGCAACGCATAAAGTCTCGTAGGCAATTGTCGATCACTAATCATAACAGGTGAGTCCTCGAGACACAACGGGGTCGCCATGAAATCTCCAGATGATAGTTCAACAATTAAATCACATACTACCTCAATCATGGGCTCCTTAATACATGCAATAAAGTCCTCAGAAATGAAGGAGTGAGAAGCACCATAATCAAATAAAGCATGGGCTGCACAACTAAAAATAGTAATCGTAGCTTCGACGAGATTGGAAGCTACAGTCTCTACTCAAGAAAGATAAGTCACCTTGCCTTTCATCTTTCTACCGGCAGTTGCAGAAGATTGAAAAGAAGATGTTGTTGAAGCCTAAGGGAGCATCTACTGAAACTGCTGAGATGGCGGTGATGGAAGTGGAGGCCTGAATTCGGACTGAGATGGCTGGGATGGAGCTACTGAAGCAAACTGCACCAGAATTGTTCTCATCGGATAGTCTCTCACCACATGACCTGGCTGGTTACATCGAAAACACACCACTGGCAACGAGTAGGGTTTGTCTGGGTGGCTGCCACCATATCGCACACAACCTTTAAACTGGATTTTCGTAAAAGTCTATCGCTGCTAGAAAGAAGGGGCTGACTGCTAGGTAGCACCAGACGAAACCTACCAATCAAATCGCTTCTTGTATCTCTTCTTGTTCTTGAATCCTTTAAACTGGAACTTGCCAGAAGAAGCTGCACCACTTGCTGCTGGAGTGGCAGAAGAAAATCCTGGAATAGGAGGCAGATAACCCGAAGGAAGTTGAGCTATTGGCTGAATTGACAATGCCTGAGAAGGAGCAAGAGATCTTGCCAAATCCAGTTCCAATGTTGTTGCTGCCTGATATACTTCAGCCATAGTGGTAACCCAGGCGACAATCAGTGGCTACCTCAACTCAGCACAGAGGCCACGCAGAAATTACTCTGTTTTCAATGCCTCACTAGCAAGAATGTGGGTGGCATAATGGCCCAATTCCAAGAATCTGTTCCTATATTTGAGCACCAACATCCCTCCCTAGACAAGCTGTAAAAACTTATGTATTTTATCCATGCGGAGATAAGCCGGGCTGAAAGTGAGTTCGAAGGTGGCGACGAACTCAGTCCACGAGATATGGCAGAGTGGACGGGATTGGAAAGAAACTTCCCACTCAGTATTCCACCAAGTCAACACCGCGCCCTGGAGCTGAAAGGTACCAAGCATCACCTTTTCATCTTCCGTGCATTCCATGGAACGAAACACACGCTCGGTGGCGTCCAACCAAATTCTAGCAGCATCCGGATTAGTCTGGCCTTCAAATCTCGATAGATGAAATAATAGAAATTCCTTTAATGCATGTTCGCGACTGCAAGGCGCATCCTCTAGAGCTGGAACAATGGGAGCTGGAGCAGGAACATTCTGAGGAATGCTGCTCACTTCCTAAGGAACCAGGACTCTCCGACGTCGAGGCGGCATCTTGAAATAACTAGCAAATAGATAATAAACAAAAATATTCATTAATCATACGGAAAACATCCTAAGCCAGCAATGGACAGTGTAATTGGACTAATTCTGGACAATCGCTGTGCAACTTCGATTCCTTACATGTTTCCTCAACACCGCTCTGATACCAACTGTAACGACCCAGAGCTCCGGATACCGATAACCCGCCCTCCCCATTTACACTATGTCTGCCAACCACCTACCAGCCCTGTTATGAAGTCTTTCCACAGACTCCTTACTAATTTTTTCTGGGGATCCTATGAGGGGTCTCCTAAAAAGCATTGGATCTCCTGGGATTCCATTTCTCAGCCCGTTGATAGTGGAGGTTTGGGTGTGCTTAATTTACATCTTATGCAGGTTGCTTTAAGAACCAAAATGTTATGGGCTGCTATCTCCTCTGATTCCCTTTGGGCCAGGTTCTTTAGGGCCAAGCATTTGTATAATTCACACTATTCTGAGGCTCGTTTTCCCTTGATGATTGCTGCAGACCGCAAGTCATGGCAGTAGGCCCCGAGACTTGTGTTTGAGAACCATCGTGTTTTGGTCATGGCCACCTCAACCCATACTAGTTTCTGGATGGATAGGTGGGCCGGTGCTGCTCCTCTCTTCAGTTTTCTACCCTCTCATGTATGGTCCACTTTGGTTGATAAATACTACTCAGTCCAGCAAGCCTTTGCTGATCCATTGCATTCTCATATCGACATTGTTCGGAACTTTTGTCCAGCTGGTTGCCTTGACTATGTATTATCTTCGGCTGATAGCAATGATCAATGGCTATGGTGTCCCACCTCTAATGGTGCATTTTCCTCTAAATCAGTCTGTGAGCTTCTCCAAGGGTGGTCCTCTTCTTGCTGGTCTGGTTTATGGTCTCCATTGTTCCCCTTGAAATGGTCGGTTCTAGTGTGGAGAATTGTTCGTGGCTACCTCCCTACTGACGCCGCCATTCAGAAATGTGGTATTCCTATATGTTCCATGTGATCTTGCTGCCCTATGTCATTCATTGAATCATCTTTGCATCTCTTTTTCCATAGGCATGTTGCGAATGAGGTTTGGACTGCCTTGTCTGCAGTCCTCAACTTTGACAACCGTGCGGTCTTGACTACAACTAATGGGGTTATTGAATACCTTATGGACAGCTGCCACTCCTCCTTGGCTGGTCACATATCCAAATGCTTCTTTATGGCTGTGATTTGGGAGCTATGGTATAGCAGGAACTTAGCCCGCTATGGTGACCAGCCAATGATTCCTCGGCGTATCCTTTGTCAGGTCATGCTAGTTGTTTGCCCGATTGTTCGGTCCATCAAGTTCAAAGGGAGAGAGATCCCCCCCTCACTGCGTCACATGTTGGTTTCTTGGGGTATGGTTCTTCCCCCTGCATACCCTACCCCTCCTAAGGTGATTCGGTGGCTTGCCCCTCCTCTCGGACGGCTGAAACTCAATGTGGATGGTGCTTTCAAGTCTAGCTGTAGTGTTGCTGGTGGCGGGGGTATTGTTCGCAGCCATGGTGGTGATCTTTTGTTTGCTTTTGCTGCTGCCTACCATGGGGTATCTTCCAGTCTAGAAGTTGAGGCTTTGGCCCTCCGTGATGGCCTTTTCTTTTGCTAGTCCAAAGGTCTCTCTCTTGTCTCTGTTGAGTCAGATTCCCAAGTGCTCATTCAGATTATGAAGGGTGGCTGCTCCCGGCCCTGGCAATTGATTTACATTCTTCATGAGATTGCTGCCCTCTCTCAGGTGCTCCAGGCCACCTTCACTCACATCTTTAGGGAGGCCAACTAGGTCGCAGATTCTCTTGCTGGTCTTGGATGTTTTCTATCTATTTCTCCTTTTGTGTATGATGCTTGGGCTGATCTCCCCACTTGTGTAAAGGGCCCCTATCATCTTGATAAGATAGGGTGCCCTACTATCCAGTGGTTCCCACGCTTTTGGAGACCGCCCTTAGAGTGCCAGCAGTCTGTCAGTTCATTTTACCTTTTTGCTGGGGTATGCCCCATATAGTTGTAGCCTATCTTTTCTTTTTCTGTGGGACTTGTTTAAATTTGTGAATGTTGTAAATCTGGACTAGTTTATATATATACCACTCTGATATTTTAAATTGCTTCTGCCTTATTTTAATTAATCATTGCCAAAAATTAACATTACGTGTTGCGAATTCCAATTGCTAATGTAATCCTTTAACAATCCCACTAACCCTTCGGGGGTCTCATCAGCCTCCTAGGTGGCATCCCCAGTTCATGGTAGTGATAATTCGGTACTTGTATCAGGTTATCGGTGCCATGGACTCTGGGTCGTTACAGTGTATGTGTTCTTAAGCGGTTAATAGGTGGTCATGCCAGACCATCAAACGGTCTGTGAAGAATCGTTTGAGTCTTAGAGCGGTCTATCGATTGACCGTGCGAACAGGAACGGCCCAGGGTGGACTGTTTGCGGTGTTTTGTCTAACCGGTGATTCTTTCCATGCCAATTCGAGTCCCGGGTGAGCGGACCTTGATCCACATGCTAACCCGTGGTCTGACTGATGCTGGGCATCATGTGGGGGCCATATGTTAGGGTGCCGTGGGGTCCCGAGAGGTTGTGTTCTCAACTCATGTCTCTGTGAGTCGGTGTCGACACGAGGAGCAGTCCTCGTGCTTGTCTGGTCCAGGCATTATTTTCTGCTGACTAGAGAGTCTATTCCTCCAGTGACACGTCCACTAGTTGTAGCTTCCACGGCACGCGTGTGCTGGCCCACCTGGGAGTGGTGGCGCGACTTACCTGTGAGAGACAGTTGTTAGGCTGGTTACCGTAGGGCTCCCACATGCAGCCGAGTCCGGGCTTCGGAGGAATAACCAGCTAGAGGACAGGCCTAGGGCGTATGGTTTGAGTGTGCACACGAGGTTGGGGGCATCGAACGGCGCTGACGAGTGCGACCCCAACTAGTCCTTGTTTACTGTACTGGTTACTGAGTGTGTCTCTGTCTCCGCTTGGGGCGTTGCAGCTAGACACTTGTGACGTGGTGTAAGACGTCAGGGGTCGCATCTAGTTGTTATTCTAGTGGATAGTGCTCCTGTCTGTTGGCAGGTGCGGACTCAAGTTTTGACAGACCGAGGTTTGGTTGTGCGGTACGGTTAGTTTAGATAGCTTTTCCGTTTATTTATTACAGCTTGTTGGTTCTATCGTACTCCTGCTAGGTAGTGTTACTTTCGTACTACTTGCATTTCCAATCTTGTTCTTTCGTGCGAGGTGGGGGTCCGCAGGATCCCTACTGAGCCTATGAAATGAGGCTTACCCCTGTGTTTTCAGGTGAGACGGGGTCGTCGCGGGACGCGGCAGTGGTTCATCGTGGTTCTAGTAGCCGAGGTTAGTTGCGAGTTGCCAGTGCTGGGGTATGCCCCGTGTACTTGTACTTTTCTTCCGTACTTGTACCTTTCTTTTAGTTGACTGTACTTACATTTGGACATGTGATGTACTGGACCTTGTAGCGGCTTAGTTGTTTATTTAATTTCTACATTATCATTTGGTTAATTATTGTGCTATCTCTGCAGTTATTTTAGCTTCTTGCGTACTCTCACACCACCCTTTATCTCTTCCGAGTCTTCGGACTCGTGGGAGGCGGGTCGAGATTCCAGTCGTGCCGATTCCTTTCCGGTACTCGGATCTCGGGTCGTCACAGTTGGTATCAGAGCGAGATTATGGAGGTATACAAGAATCTGGAATGACTGCAGTGGTCCAAAAGGTCCATGAATGTCCTATGATTTGGCTGTAGAGTTGCCTACTGGTGACTTTAGGGTCACCCCGTATTGCTTCGAGAAGGTGCCTGCGTGGGTGGAAGGGTGGAACTTACCGGCCAGGCTTTATGCATTACTGCTCCAGGACTTTGATGTGATTTTGAGCATGGATTGGCTCGAGGCTCATCATGCCTTGATGGATTGTGGCTCGAAGAAGGTCTACTTTCGACAGTTTCGCGGACCCACCTTCTATTTCCAAGGTATCCGGTCTTCATCTTCCCGCTTGCTTATTTTGGCTATTAAGGCTCGTCGATTGCTTGATGCGGGCTGTTAGGGTTTTTTTGCTTCAGTGATTTTGGTCGATCGGCAGTGTCCTGAGGTGGAGGACATTCCGGTTATGTGCGAGTTTCCTGATATTTTTTTCGAGGAGTTACCAGGGTTGCCACCGCAGCGGGAGATTGATTTCGTGATCGAGGTGGTACCAGGTACGGCACCTGTGCCGAAGGCCCCCTTATCGTATGATGCCTGCAGAGTTGAGAGAGTTGAAGGCACAGTTACAGGAGCTGCTTGCAAAGGGGTACATTCGTCCTAGTTTTTTCCCGTGGGGTGTGCCGGTGTTGTTCGTGAAGAAGAAGGATGGTAGTTTGAGGCTGTGCATCGACTACCGACAGTTGAACCAGGCGACTGTTAAGAACAAGTATCCGTTACCTCGGATTGATGACTTATTTGATCAGCTTCAGTCTGCCCGGGTGTTTTGGCGCATTGATTTAAGGTCGGGCTATTATCAGCTGCGGATTGGCGAGTCTGATGTTAAGAAGACTGCGTTTCGCTCGAGGTTTGGGCATTATGAGTTCTTGGTGATACCGTTTGGGCTCACTAATGCCCCTGCGGCGTTCATGGATTTGATGCATAGGGTGTTCTGTTCGTATTTTGGATCAGTTCCTGGTCGTGTTTGTGGACGACATCCTCGTGTATTCTCGGTCTGCTGAGGAGCATGTACATCATTTAGGGATCGTATTGCAAACCCTGTGTGATCACCAGTTGTATGCCAAGATCAGCAAGCGCGAGTTTTAACTTCGAGAGGTGCACTTTTTAGGGCACGTGATTTCTGGTGATGGTGTTTTCGTGGACCCAGCCAAGGTCGAGACAGTGGTGCAGTGGCCGAGGCCGAGTACTATCACGAAGATCCAGAGCTCTTTGGGGCTTGTAGGCTATTATAGGAGATTCATCCAACATTTCACTCGTATTGCGGCCCTGATGACCAGGCTTACGTAGAAGGATGTGTTGTTTGTCTAGACGAAGTAGTGTGAGCGGAGCTTTATGGAGCTGAAGAGATTGCTCACTACCGCTTCGGTGTTGGTGTTGCCTTCGAGATCGGGAGGTTTCGTGGTGTGTACGGATGCTTCCGGGGTAGGTTTGTGTGCTGTGCTGATGCAGCATGGGAGAGTTGTGGCGTATGCATCTCGGCAGCCGAAGCCACATGAGGTGAACTACCCTACTCATGATCTTGAGCTGGCGACAGTGATTTTCACCCTAAACATCTGGAGGCATTATCTGTACGGCAAGAAGTTTGAGCTTTTCACTGACCATCAGAGTTTGAGGTATGCGTTTACCCAGAAGGATCTTAACCTCAGGCAGAGGAGTTGGATGGAGTATATGAAGGATTATGATTTTACTTTATCTTATCAGCCTGGTAGGATGAATGTCGTAGCTGATGCCTTGAGTAGGAGAGTGGTGGTCAGTCAGATGTTGTTGCGAAAGTTGAGGCTTTGGGAGTAGGTGTCGGCCATGACTTTTAGGCTCAAGATCTCTCGAGATCAGGGTTCGACTGTTCTTGCGAGCTTGACTGTCACGCCAGCTGTTCGTCAAGTGACTGAGGCTAAGCGCATGGACCTTGAGCTACCTCATATTTTGTCGATTGTCGGGGTGGAGTTTGGTGAGGATGGAGCTGTGAGGTTCAGAGATAGGTTGTATGTCCCAGTCGAGAAGTAGGTGAGGCATACGGTATTGCGAGAGGCCCATGGGAGCCGGAATGCTGTGCACCCCGGATCGACTAAGATGTACCAGAACTTGAAGAGGCAGTTTTGGAGGCCTGGGATGAAGAGAGATATAGCGGAGTTTGTGGCCAGATGTTTGACCTGTCAGTAGGTGAAAGCTGAGCACCAGTGACCAGGAGGTACACTTTAGCCCTTAGAGATTCCTATGTGGAAGTGGGACCACGTGATCACTGATTTTGTGGTTGGATTACCGAGGACGTCCAGTGGGCATGATAGTATTTGGTTACTGGTGGATAGACTGACAAAGACGGCTCGGTTGTTGCCGATCAAAGTCGGTTGGAGTGTGCATAAGTTGGCCCGATTATATGTGGGGTGGATCATTCCGTTGCATGGAGTCCCTATCTCCATTGTGTCCGATCATGACCCGATCTTGGCCTGAAAATACCTAATTATCCCCAATTTCGAGCTAAGACTCTGGGTGCTCTATAAATAGACCCTAGAGGCTCAGCTTGAAAGGGGGGAGAGATCAAGGGATTGACGGCGAAGCTCTGTCGAATTGTCAAGCGATCCTAGCACAGGGGGGAGGCCTTCTACGTCCCCACAGGCCTCCGGTTCAAGAGAGTAGTCCATTTGTCACGTTGTCTGTCGTCAGTCCCGTTAGTCCATTTGTCGTTGCATGCACAATTTCTCATCGTCGTCATTTGCTTCTTTTCATTCTCATTATCATTTTTACACACCCACCCACGTTTTGGCGCCCCTAGGGGTTTAAAAACCTCCAGGTGAACCCCCCATCCATGTTAGTTAGTTTATGTTTTGTCATTTCTAGCATATACTACACCGCGTGAAGCTAATTTGGGTTTTCTTTTGTTGGTCACACATTATTTGCAGGTCAGCAGCTGTCCAGCACGAGGCCCACTCTTTCTGGCCGGTCGGAGAGAGTGGAGGTTGAAGTCCTATGACTTGTAGGAAGGTGGAGTGGAGTGGTCGATTGTGGTCCGCCTAAGATGTTGGGCGGCTATCTAGCGGCCGTTCATCTTCGTCCTACGGTTGCCCTGGAACCATGCCACCACCGGCGTGCTTCGTCCCACGTTTCATTCCAGCGCTGGTAGGCGGCCTATAGAGAGCCACACAACTTGCAGGCGGTCCTTCATCGGCCGCTCATCCTCCCAACGCTAGGCAAAGGTGAGTGTCTCTCCTCATTTCCCAAGACACGGCATGTCCATCGCATCTGGGGTCTTGGGTGGCGATCACATAGGTTCTGTCTTCACCCCACCCTTCTAGTTTCATTCATTCTGTCGTGCTTCTCTAGTCGGGGGGAGTAAAAGGGTGATCTCATTCCATTGTTGGCATTTTGAAAAGGGAAAAGCTATCTTATAAATATCCTCATCCTTAATCTGCAACTGATGGTAACCTGATCGAAGATCAATCTTAGAAAAATACTATGCTCCTGCTATCTGATCAAATAACTCATCAATCCTTGACAATGGATACTTGTTCTTTATTGTCAACTGGTTCAATTGCCGATAATCAATACATAACCTCATCGAACCATCCTTCTTCCAGACGAATAATACAGGGGCTCCCCACGGGGATGTACTTGGACGAATGAACCCCTTTTCAAGCAATTCCATTAACTATTACTTCAATTCCCTTAGCTCTATAGGAGACATATGATAAGGAGCTCTAGAAATAGGGGTCGCGCCAGGAATTAAATCAATGGAGAAGATAACTTCCCTCTCAGGCAGAAGTCCTAGCAATTCCTTAGGAAAAACATCTAGAAAATCTCAGACAACAGGAATGTCCTTAATCTCAATCTTCTTCTCAGGGGTCACATAAACAAAGGCTAGAAAAGTCTGACATTGTCTCCTCATCAACTTATCAGCTCGAAGGGCTGAAATAAGTGGCACAGACTTGCGGTGCCTAACCCCTACAAAAGAAATTTCAGGATATTTAGAAAAAGACACCGAACTAGAACTATAATGGACATTGGCCTCATGCTTAGCCAACCAATCTACTCCTAAAATCACACCATAATCTTTCATGTCCATGCAAACAAAGTCAGTTGGCAAGTTCTGTTCATTAATCATAACCTTACTAGAAGGATAGAAATACTTTATTGCCGAACTAGAACCAATAGGGGTTGAAATCTCTAACGGAGGATTCATCATAGACCGACGTTTACAGGACGTACGGCGGGCCAAAAGGCGCATGTCGCTGCGATGGTACGATTACCAATGACAGGCGACCGTTTGAAGCCCGCGCTCCCAGATAAAACAGGACATATGCCATGATTACTGACGTACCGTCTGCCCCATCAGAGGCGCCTTGCGCACCAAGTAGGTCACCGGAGCCCCCGTCGCCCGGAGTATGAGGAGGTCGACTCCAGAATCCACTCCTGATCGACTCTCAGCCCCCTACAGAGTGCTCAGTGACTGAGAGTAGGGGGGAAGTGAGGAGGGTAAATCCGGTTGCGCCCAATTACGGCCCAATAACAGCAGGCCCATACCAGAATGCTCTTAGTGGCATGCCCAGGAGGTCCCCGACGTGCACGGCCCACCAAAGTGCGGCCCAGCCCAAGGTAACATCGGATTCTACAGCAGATAACCACTACGGCCCAAGCGTCGTTATCACCGGAGGACTCTCCGACGACCGACCGTTGTCCCCATGACATCGGCCGTGACCCCATAATGGGCGAGCACGTCCCATGAGCGCCGTAAGACTTGCCCTGGGGCCAGCCGACATTGGGGTGATCGCCCTCCAACGGGAAACTCTTGCCATTATAGCGGGAAAATATTACTCCACTTCTTACGCCCTTCCCTATCAAGGGATGTGGCTTCTGCCTCCAGGACAACCTCCTATAAAAGGGAGATCGACAAAGAAGAGAGACATGGTGGTTCATTCTGTCAAACTACTCCGCAAGAGGATAGAGCTACTAGCCCTGCTACACAGAGAGAAGAAGGGGGCGACAGCCCACACTCGGAGAAAGGTTCCTTCCGACGACCTTACCGTCTAGCGAGCACTCACTGAGTGAGTGCTGGGACCAGCGAGCACTCGTCTGGAGGATCTCTACGGCTCTTCAACCTTCTACAACGATCTCTCTCTCTCACCTGCTCTTTTCTATAATCTATTTTTCTATTGCTGACTTAAGTATCAGAGGGTTGTCCCCTGCGGTAACACCTGGGACTCCTTCTGACGCCACCTGTTTCCTGGTGCTTACAGGCCTCCACGGATGCAAGATGACTTCCCCATTCAATAAATAGAGAAGGTGGTACGTGACGTAAAAACCAGATTTCTGCCTCTACAAAGGTGTATGAAAATCTCTCGTTTTAAGAAACACAACGGAATAAAATTTTTAAAATTAGATTTTCTTGCCTCGCGTCATTGTAGATCATGACGAAATCATGGTACCGACGAGTAAAGATCCGATGTTTACTGTCCGGAGATCTTGAATCTCCAATGTCCGATGTCAATTCCAAGGATCCTTCAAGGCCGCATAAGTGTCCAGTCTCTAAAAATATCCACATGACCAGCTACGTGGACAGAGTGTCGACCTCTCCACTGCAGGATGATCCCACGTACTATAGCAACTCCTTGTCACGATCTTCTCTCCTTGATGTTTCATATCAAGGGAGGAAAGATTCTGCCTAGATTTCGAGATTTTGGATAAGTTCTAAGATTTTAAGAATTTGTTGGTCAATGACAAGTGTGTTATTAATTTGCATAGATTCACAAGCTTTTATGCCATATTGTAATTCAAAAGTAATAGTAATCTTATTTCCAGGTAGTTTGAGATGTGTGTGATAATAAAAATATACGGAATGTATATATGTGACTTTGCTGTGGATTAGGAATGAGAATGTGACTGTGAACTATATATAGGTCTTATTTGTTTGCAGAATAGGTTAGTCCATCATCTTGTATATTCTTATAGTTCTTGAATTTATATTGTGTCATTATAGTTCTCGATTTCTATATCTTGCATGACCTGCATGAGCATGTTAAATTGTAATTACTTAAAGCTAGCTTGGAACTTGAGATATTAAGTCCTACCGAGCGTTCGCTCACCTAGTGTATTTCCATATTTTTCAGGTAACGACCTTAGTGACGATGAGACCGAACAAGTTGGACAAGGACAAGAGTGAAGAGAACTCTGACATCTAGATGAACCGTCTAGTCTTGTTATCATGTGTCCATGTCAAGATTAGTCTAGTCATGAGTCTTTTGTAATTTTCCCTTTATTGAGTCTTTCTTTTTATTTGGGTCCAAGTTGTAATGAAACTTATATTTGAAATGAAATTCTATTTTGGTCCAATATTATGGCTATGTTCTGATTGACACGACTGTTTAACTACCACGTTCCGAGCAAACTAACATGTTCTGCTGCTATCGGTTTGAGGCGTGACACACTCTAACTTACGCCGGTGGTTTGTAGGCGAAGTGCCGTCACTCGTACATCCTGCCTTATCTTCTTTCATTTGAATAAATGTTTGTCTGTCGGCCATGAGGATGGAAGGCTGGTCTTCGAGACGCTCAAGCTGGTGTCTCAGTCTTCTCTTCTTCAACTTCTTTTCCCATCCCGAGCTTGTCGCTCCTGACGGGCTCTGGTTGGGTTGAGGCTGGGGTCTGTCACTTGGGCACCCATACTTGCTTGAATTTGGCCAACTTTGGGGCCGACCCTTGTTTCGGATTGGGCCTAGGGTAGTCCTCACTCTCCCAGGCTAGTGCTTGAAATTGGTTATGCACTGGCTCAGTGGGTATCATTCGATCAGGCAGGATCGTGGCCTGGCGGCCGTTCAGGTATACTCAGACTTCTCTAATCATAACGGATTTACCCGAGTAAGAGCGGACCTTGCACTGTACTGGCAATCTTCTTAGCCGCCCTCCTAGTAGCTGGAGTGCGCTTCTTTCTCGCATCCACGTGGTGGATGAAGTAGCCCACCGCCTTCACTTCTCCAGGTGTCATTTCCATGGGGGTGATGGGCTCGACCTCCTGGATCTCTAAGAGGTCCATGAACATGACCCCCAAGAAGTTGGGGAACCCAACTATCGGAGGGAAATTGCCAAATCAGATCGGCACTGCCAAATAGTCATTCTCCACATGGCTTGCCACAACCAACGGACCGAAAGTGACAGCCATTGGTTTCTTCAGAGCTGAATCCCTCCTGCAATTTCAAAATGCTGAAGTTAGAATTTCGGAATAGGCCGTCGGGCCCCTAATCTTGGCGAATAGATGAGAGGAGGTGAAGTCCCACTGGGCGTGCCAACTTGGTGGATGTACTCGGAGTTTTATGTTATCTTATATCGTGGTATCGTTTATCGGTTTATCAGTTTATCAAGTGTGAGGGCGTACCAGTCACCTAAGTGACAAGGTGTTCTGGCTTTGAGACTAGAGTAGTCCAAAACCTGTGGTGCGCTATGTCTGACTGACCAGACGATGGTGGGTATCGGGTCGGGACTAAGACCCACCACGCTACAAAGGTCACAGTGTTAATTACATCTCTTCGGAGAGGAAAAAATCTTTGATTAATCATCAAGATAAGGGGCCAAATGGCCTAAATATCAATTTTCATTAAAGAATGAAAGTTGGGATAAAATTATCAAAATCCCCAACAATTGGATGCAAGACGGTATTCAATCATATCGGTGGCTCTTGGGACCCCCAATGGACTTTTTGCATAAAAACCCAAAGACTTCTAAAGACTAACAACTTGGCTTACAAAGTCTTATAATTACACACATATATATGCAAGGATATAAATGCAAACCTAAAGGACACAAAGGTAAAATAAAAATATGAATGTCCGGAGTCGATTCCCATCAGTATTTCTCCACTATCTGTCTCCCATATATTTCTCCTGCAAAGTGAATGAAAGAATTGTAAATTTCAAATTAATCATTCATATTTGAAATGCAAAAACTTGTATATGTAGATAAACTTACCAACACCCCTTGAGATTTTTTAGAGACGTATTCATCTTTCCCCTTCTTCTTGTGGGTTCTTTTGAACGCCTCCTGATGCTGAGGTTCACTTTAGAGCTCCTATGCTTATTTGAAAATCATATAAAAGTGTTACTTTAGAATTAAATTCAAATAAAATATAACAAAATTAGGAATATTATTACTATTCTATGTCTATGGGTTGTGAAACTGACAGACCCACTTGTATGCACACATGCTTGTGGCTTTTTAGCACAATTTGCTACTGTGACTTGGGACCTTTCGTCCTTCCATTGCTCACACATAGAGCTCCAACTCTCCCCCCTCAGCCACTTGGGGTCGTGTTCCTTCCAAACCTCTCAGTCATCTATCCCCGCCGCCTTTTTCACCTTCATCTGAGCTTTATTTAGTGAATTGGTCAATTGATTCCTTTCAACTTGCTCCCAGACATACCAAGCTCGGGCCTCATCCGATGGCCTCCTGAACGGATACCTCGCCTAAAAATAAGTTATATTTATTAAGTCATCATACTAAAATCAAGAGTTGAGAAAAACACAATTTAAAAGATTAAATTGCATGCCCTGAATTCATTAAACAATGAGTAATAAACCTCGGTCGGGAAATCCTTTCACTAGATTGCCCCCTCGAGAATGATCGCTTGACCATGTTGATTATATGTCGGGTGACTGACTCGCGCCCAAATTTCTTTCTGCAATTACAAATCATACAATTGGAGATAATTATACAATTGATGAATAGATATTGAACATAATTCATGAAATATACTTATCACCTCGGCTCGTCCAATAGGTTGATCTCCTCATGGCCGACATCGATGTCCATATCATCGGCAGCATGTACGGTGCCACCGTCATCTATTACTGTGGGAGCCTAGGTAAGTGGGGCAAGGTCTCTAATGTGTGCTACAAGCAAAATAGAAATGGAAATGAGTACTATGGTAATCGTATTTGGCATAATTAATCAACTGTTTATAAAAAAACTATTGAATTAAAATGAGATTGAATCAAAAGATACTTGTACGGGTGGACGATGGTAGGGATGTCCCCTGCACGACTAGTGCCGGGGCCATATCCAACGTTGGGCCTGTAAGAATAACATGGCATATGTAGAATACATTATCATTATATATATACCTAGAAATTTAAATTCACATACTTGTCCTCAGAGAGAACGGTAAATAGGAGCCTCTAGAGCTCTTCCCGTAACTCCCTCCCCTCCTACTCTAGACTGTAAGAATTAAATGACATAAGTATATAGGTGAAAACTAAAATACACGTACCTGTCCCCGAAGTAGAGTCTCTAGAGCCCCTACTATGACCCCCTCCTCTCCCAACCGAGACTATAATAATTAAATCAGATAAGAAGACATATTATCAACAAATATATAGCTAAAAACTTAAATAAGCGTGCTTGTCTCTGGAGTAGACACACTCTCACACCATCCTTTCTTCCCTTCCGAGTCTCCGGGCTCGTGGGAGGCGGGCCGAGATTCGAGTCGCGCCAGTTCCTTTCTGGTACTCGGATCCCGGGTCGGTACAACTTTCCTATCTATACACCTTTTGGCGCCGTCTGTGAGATTCGAGTAGGAAGTCATGGCACCCCTAGGAAGCTATCGCAACACTAGCAACCGCTAGGGAGCCGAGGCTTCCCAACGAGCTTCCCAGGAAGCATCTTCTCATCTGCCCCCACGGCGTGGATCCACTCGATCCCGCCACGAATGAGCTAGCAAAGATGTACTAATAGATACAAATGCTAATGGAGACCTTACAGGACCTCCTCAAGTGCCAGGCAGAACAGGAACAGGAACGAGGCCCGACGGTACTCCCCCAGAAAGGTGGCACTCCCACTATAGCAGAGTTTGGTCGGGGGTACGAACCTTTGCTCCTCTCCGCCATGCATTCCCGATGACCACACAGTCGACCCTCGCGGCATCCCACCAGCCCGCTACATCCCAATCTGAAGATGGCGCAGCGGTTCCAACGCTACAAGGAGGTCGAGCGAGAGCTTGAAGGCAAGATCCGCTACCTGGACAACATCCTCCATATAGCGCGAACCAAGGGGCTCATCGACGATGACTCTGACTTTCACGCTCCCTTTTCCCAGGAGATCGTGGAGGCGTCGATTCTCCTGAAGTTTCAACTGTCGACGTTTTCTCCATATGACGACACCACCGACCCCGCCGACTATATGCATAGCTTCGAGTCCAACCTAGTATTCCACCAGGTCTTAGACGCTACGAAGTGTTTGGCGTTCATCACCATCTTATGGGAGAACGCTTGGATGGTTCGAAGCGTTACCCGCCGGGACCATCACCTCCTTCCAACAGCTAAAGAAGATGCTCAAGGAGAACTTCATCAGCTACAAAAAGGAGGTCAAGTTTGCGATGAGCCTCCTTGCCATCAAGTAGGGCCATAAGGAACCCTTGTCAGACTTCATTGTCCTATTCCGCAAAGAGGCCCTCCGCATCCGTCGCTTGGACATTAGCATCGCTACGACAGTGCTGACGTAAGGCACTCGAGACACCATCCATCGAAGGATGCTCGAAGTGGAGTCCCCGATGACATTGATGGAGCTCCTCACCCTATCCTAAAACACGCTAGCTGTGAGGAGAACAATGCAGCATTGAATCCAGCATCCCGAATCAGTCAGCACGACGGCAAGAGCCTGAGCCTCAGGTGAACGCCATCGACTATGAGCCGTCGTGAGTGGACTCCATCTTCTACTGCCTTCTTCATCAATGCTTGCCTAAGGATCGCTCGGAGGCTCAACGAATAAGAGCCCGACTGGCACATTTTACACTTGTCAACGGATGCCTCTTCAGGCGTTCACCATCGACACCCCTCCTCAAATGCTTATTCCTCTCTGAAGCCAAGCAAGCTATCCGAGAGGTCCATGAAGAATTGTGTGGCAGCCATATATATAGGAGGACGAGCACTAGCCAGAAGTCTACTTAGATAAGGATACTAGTGGCTTTTCAGCTTCTAAGAGGCGAGTAATAATCTTCTCCTCCTCAGGAGATAGATGTATGCCCTCCTCCAAAATACAACTAGTGGCTTTCCAACTCCCAAGAGGTGAGCAATAGTCTTCTCCTCTTCAGGAGATAGACATATGCTCCCCTCTAAAATACTAAGGGTGACTTTTTAGCTTCCAAGAGGCGAGCAATAGAGTGGTTTACTATTTTTGGTAGCTAAGTTTTAAATAGGCCAAAGTTCTTGATAGAATCTATTCAACCCCCCTTTTGGATCCGATTGCACCATGCGGAACCCAACACGGTTGTGCCCTGTTAACCTGGGTCGAGAATTTTCTCCTGTTCTGTGAATATCATCGCCAGCTGAGACCTTTGGTCGAGGATTGCCCCGAGTTTCGGGAGTTTGTTTATGGTCTGGAAGACAAGGGGAGAATCGATTGGCCCGCCATTCACAAGGTTGTTCTGCATCTCTACAGTAAGCAGCAGCAGTCAGCGCCACCCAGGCAGCCGTCTCCATTACAAGGCCCGGGGCACCCCTGTGATCCTTTAGTTAGTATTACACCTGCTCCATCACCTCTATCTCCATCTGCACCTACCTCATTACCTTCATCATCTCCACCACCACCCTTATCTCTAGAACCTGAGCAAGCTACGCCTTTGCCTTCGCCTTTACCCCCACCTGCATCTGAGCCTATCATTGTCGCCTTGCCTCCACGTTCACCTCTGCCTTCACCTGAGCCTGTCATTTCCACTACGCCTTCACTTACACCAATCACACCATCTGAGCCTTCTCCCTCTACTTCTTCCCTATCAACTGCCACCCCACGGAGTGAGTGTATGCTACCTTCGGTGCCCCTTGGGTCTGGTCCCCAGGGAGAAAATGAGCCAAGTTAGGATGATGCATTGCTAGTTGTGCACTTCAAGCTTCAGGATTTCATCTATCAGATGTCAATCCGTGTCCTAGTCCCGGGCTATTTTGGGGATCATGAGCCTATACTTCCCATGACGATTGCTAAGAAGAGTTCCTTTACATTGGTGCCAGTTTCTTCTAAAGAGAGACCGGTGGCAATCTCTTTGCTCGTCGGGGAGTTCACCATTGATGTTGTTATCACTCCTCGCTTTGTTACTATCCAGATAACTGGCCAAGAGGGGTTTGTTAATCGTATTATGCTAACTCATACAGCCGCCAAGGAAATTATGAGTTCCATGTTCAAGGGGCAGTGTGCCGTATTCCCAGCATTTTCGAAGGACATTCTCCACTTTCTATGCAATCTCCCTCGATTTATTAGTAAGCTGGCCATGTCAATGCCATCCATCACTCTCCCTCAGCTCCATCCTTCCCTTCTATCGAGGGAGATATGCTTCATGCCTAATTGCTGAGTGGAGTTGTCAGGTCTCAACATCTTGGTGCCGAGTGACAAGACTCTATGATTTTGTGATGCTTATTCATCCGAAGAGTCACTTGTTCAGGAATGTCAACCATTGTTAGCACCGAGTGTCTAGCGACAACTGCCCTGACAAAGCTGCATATTCATAACTGGGTCAGGCCGTCTGCCAGGTGGGCCCGTTATCTAAGAAGATATTACAAGTCAAGATGCCCGAAGGTTTGAGCCCACACTAGGCGGGTCCATTACAAAGAAATTTTTGCTAAGAAGAGGCAGCGGTGCAAGTTTAGGGGCCGCCAATTGTGCAGTCAGGGGATCACTTCTCCTTCTTATTCTTTTTTTTCATTCTTTCTTCTGCTCAGCTACCACCCTTGGGTGGTGTACTGTCCTTCTCCCGATTCTGTTTCTATGATTTTATCCTCTTCTAATTCTCTCGGGTTCGTGAACCCCCACTCTTCTACTTCTCATCCGGACCCTCCGGATTTTCCTTATTTTCACAATTTTAGGCCTCGACCCAGGCCTTCCTTTCATCTCGATTTTTGAACATCTGCATTCAGCATTTTGGTCGTATCACAGCCCCGATGACCAGGCTTACGCGGAAGGATGTGCCGTTCGTCTGGACGGAGAAGTGTGAGTGGAGCTTCATGGAGCTGAAGAGATTGCTCACTACTGCTCCGGTGTTGGTGTTACCTTCAGGGCCGGGAGATTTTATGGTGTTTACGGATGCTTCCGGGATAGGCTTGGGTGCTATGTTGATGTAGCATGAGAGAGTTGTGGCGTCTACATCTCGGTAGTTGAAGCCACATGAGGTAAACTACCCTGTTCATGATCTTGAGTTGGCGGCAGTGATTTTCGCCCTGAAGATCTGGAGGGATTATCTGTACGACGAGAAGTTTGAGCTTTTTACTGACCATCAGAGTTTGAGGTATGTGTTCAACTAGAAGAACCTTAATCTCAGGCAGAGGAGGTGGATGGAGTATATGAAGGATTATGATTTTACTTTATCTTATCAGCCTGACAGGATGAATGTCGTTGCTGATGCTCTGAGTAGGAGAGTCGCGGTCAGTCAGATGTTGTTGAGGAAGTGGAGGCTTTGGGAGCAGGTGCCGACCATGACTTTTAGGCTCAAGATCCCTCAGGATCATGGTTCGGCTGTCCTTGTGAGTCTGACTATCACGCCAGTTGTTCGTCGACAGGTGACCGAGGCTCAGCGTGTGGACCCCGAGCTACCCCGTATTTTATCGATGGCCGAGGTGGAGCTCAGTGAGGATGGAGCGGTGAGGTTCAGAGGTAGGTTGTACGTCCCAACCGAGGAGCAGGTGAGGCGTACGGTATTACGAGAGGCCCATAGGAGCCGGTATGCCGTGCACCCAGATCGGCTAAGATGTACCAGAACCTGAAGAGGTAGTTTTGGTGGCCTGGCATGAATAGAGATGTGGCGGTGTTCGTGGCCAGGTGTTTGACCTGTCAACAGGTGAAAGCTAAGCACCAGTGACCGGGAGGTACGCTTTAGCCCTTGGAGATACCCGCGTGGAAGTGGGACCACGTGATCACTAATTTTGTGGTTGGATTACCGAGGACATCCAGTGGGCATGATAGTATTTGGTTACTGGTGGATGGACTAAAGAAGACGGCTCGGTTGTTGTTGATCAAAGTCAGTTGGCGTGTGTAAAAGTTGTCTCGATTGTACGTGGAGCGGATTGTTCCATTGCATGGAGTCCCCATCTCCATCGTGTCTGATCGTGATCCGCACTTCACATCGAGATTCTGGAGGAGTTTTCAGAGAGCTCTAGGCACTGAGTTGGCATTTAGCTCAGCCTATCATCCTCAATTGGATGGTCAATCTGAGAGGGCCATTCAGACTTTGGAGGACATGTTGAGATCATGTTGCTTGGAGTGACAGGGGAGTTGGACCCACCATTTATCGTTAGTGAAATTTACCTATAACAACAGCTATCATTCGAGCATTGGTATGGCTCCTAATGAGGCGTTGTACGGACGACCTTCTCAGACTTCACCTGATTGTTTTGAGGTGGGTGAGCGTGTCCTGCTAGGACCGGATTTGGTGCAGCAGTGTGTTGAGGTGATGCATCTCGTTTGGCAGAGGATGTTGGCAGCGCAGAGCCAGCAGAAGAGTTATGCCGATCGGAGGAGGCGACCTCTTAGCTTTGTTGAAGGAGATCGGGTGTTCCTGAGAGTTTCCCCCATGAAGGGTGTGATACATTTCAACAGGTGTGGGAAGCTGAGTCTCGGCTATATTGGTCCTTTTCCCATCGTCGAGCGTATTGGTCGGAGTTCTTTACAGGAGCTGAGCCGATACTTCAAAATGTGCCTCGATCATAGAGTACAACTTTACTATATTTGAGGGTGTTACAATTATTATCTTGTTTAGTTTGTGCATGATGAAGTCTGCAAACTTTTGTGGATGAGAATCACATCATAATGAGACTATGATTGTAAGACTGATCCTTTATAAATATAAGTTTGGAATGTTCCCGATCATATGACACTTGAGAGGGACATCAAGTGGGCCAGATAGACCGGTTCATGATATACTTGTTCATATGATGGAGATGGTTGATCTCACAATCGCTTGTGTGGAGACACTAAGGATATCATGTAGGTACTCATTAGAGAATGAGTTCACTAAACTAATCTGCTATTGAGAATCTTGAGTGGTAACAGATACTTGACTGTCAGTCAGGATTCTCTTGATCATAGTGGTGTGATTGATCCTTAGACCTGAAACGTTAAGGATGTCTTGCATGAGGATCTCTGTGCTTTGACACCGAGTTTATAGGTCTACACTTCGCGGGTCTAGTACAGTTCAACAATCAGGTATAAGCAAGTCATGCGAAGACAATTGAGTGGTCAACTGAGAATCATTCACTCTCAGTATCCTGAGAGTGAATGTCCCATAGAGTCATACTTAGGAAAATCCCTGACCAGGGTTATTTGGTTTAGTAGAAAAGAGTTTCCAGTGAAATTCGAATCAAAATAGGACTCGGATCCGACTGCGCGATGGGTTAGACAATATACTATGCCCCCTTGCAGAGTCTGAGATTCCGTGAATAAAGGATTAATAGTGGACTTGTAGGTTCTACTGGATTACGAATCCCATGTATTGTCTCGGGGTCATGGCACACTGCTTGGTGTGATCCATGATCGATGGATCAAAGTGAATTAGTTATGTGGATAATTAATTACCTAAGTCAGAAGGAGTTCCGAGCTTAGTCAGTTCACGGCTAGCTCGATATTGGGCCTAAAGGATGACACATATAAGAGTGGTGGATTAGATTGTAGTGGAATAAATATGAGATATTTATTCGGCCTTATTTCGAGTATGGGACTTGGAATCTTCGCATGGATCCACAACCGAATTATCCGACCAGTCCAAATCAGATTTGGACTATTGGGCTAAGCCCACTTTGAAAAAGATAGTCCAATCCCAATGTGAACAGAGCCTAATTACTAGATCAAGTGTGAACAGGACCTAGGGGCAATTTAGTCCTAGTCAAGGCAGAACTAAGAGTTATGGCAACACTATAAATAGAGAGGCAGGGCTAGGGCTTGGCAAGCATCAAGCGTCCTATCCTAGCCACCCCTCTCCTCCCTCCTTTCCCCCTCTCTCCTATGCCCAGGTGGAGGGGCGTGCACCCCCTTCTGTTTCTCTGTCCGTTCCTCTGTGAGACGCGAGGAGCCGCGCACATGATGTTCAAGGTGGGAGACGTCTTCTCTGACTTCTCGTGTAGATATCGCTAGAGGTCATACACATGTGCAACTTCGATCCACGAGGAGTTTCTGCATCAAACGAAAGAGATCCACGATCTCCGCGATGTGAAGATTGGACCATATCTATCTAGCTTAACTGTACTCACCCCATAACGATCCACAAAGGAAATCCTATTTTAAAATTTTTAATATCCATTGTGTTTTCATAAACTCGAATTTCCATACACTTCACTCCCTCTGTAGGCTTAGAAGGATGCCCCTTCCATTCATCTGGACCTACTTGAGCTCACCACCCCTCATGCACAATGGTTATATCTCGCCAAACACTATGTTCAATCTAGTGGTGCTCGCGAGTATCAACTTCGTAGTGAGCTTGATAATTTTCGTCAAGGGAGACTCCCAATCCAAGAGTTCTTCACTCAGCTTCGACGCATCTAATCTGAGTTGGATGCTATGCATGCTTCTAGATGTGTCTCCACATGTTCTTGCGGTCTTCAGTGCGATTGCTAGTACTTGTACCACTTCTTGATGCATCTACGTCTTGAGTTCAAAGCCCTTCGTAGATAGCTTCTACATTGTTCTCCTCTACCAACTCTAGATGATGTCCTTACTGAGCTTATTGTCGAGGAAAGTTGCCTTCATGCTTTGGGATCATCTTTTGTCTCCACTGAGACTACTCTTATGGCTACCTCACATCCATTACGCTCCTATCCTATAGCGGCCTCCAGGTATCCTCCTTTTTTGGACACATCGACAAATCCTCCTTCTCATGCCCCGAAACCCCCACATTTCGGTGGCCCTAGTATGACAACACCTCTCTATTACCACTACTGTCGTATTTGTGGCCACACTACGGGCACCTATAAGAGACTTCAGTGCTGACGGGAGTAGGCAGCCTGCCCTACTACTGATGTTGCGGAGTTTGCACCCTCTACACTGGCATCCGCTGCCTCGTTGGCACTCCTCCCGACCTGACTCAGCTTGCCACTCAACTCTAACAAATTCAACAACTTCTTCAGAATGTTGGGTTTATCTCTTAACCTTCCATTATGTCTTCCGCTATTGGTAATGCTTCTACCTAGATTTTGGACTCTGGGACTTCTCACCACATGACCCCTAATGGCTCTCTTCTTGTTGACTATGGTTGTATTCCTCCCAACCTATACATTCACACTGCAAATGGTACCCCTCTCTCTGCTTCTCAATGTGGATCCATTACCCACACTCTGATCCCTCCAGCCGTCTCACTCTTTCTTATGTGGCTCATGTTTCGAAGCTTGCATTGAATCTAATTTCTATTAGTTAACTTAATGATTCTAGTTACACCATCTCATTTATTGCTCTTTCTTGTGTTGTGCAAGATTTGCATACCGACCAGAGGATTAGGATAGGGCATAGGGTGGGAGGATTATACTGCTTGGACACTCTATATCTTCCTCCAATGGCTCTTATTGCATCTCCATCTCGTGGGTGTTCTTCATCTACAGTCGACTTGTAGCATCGCCATTTGGGTCATCTATCCGAAGCCTATCTTCGGCCCTTATTTCAGTCTGGAGTTTTAGGATCTCGTATGTCTTTTCACCTCTCTCAGTGTGAGGGCTGCAAGCTAGTTTAACACACGGCTCTCCCTTTCTCATTGCAAGAGGTCGTATCAACAAATCCTTTTGATTTAGTACATTTTGATGTATGTGGGTCTTCCCCTCTTTCGTCTATGACTAGTTTTTTATATTGTGTTAGGTTTATAAATGATTTCACTCACTTCACTTGGGTGTGTTTGATGTATAAGCATTCAGCTCTCCTATCTATCTATCACACCTTATCCGAGATGGTTTACACTCGATTCTATTATCGCATCAAAGTACTTTGTAATGATGGTGCACGTGAGTATCTCTCCTCAAATTTTCGCTCTCTTTTGGCCTCTCATGGCACACTACCTCAACTCTGATGTCCTTATACTCCCCAACAAAATGACGTTGTTGAGTGTAAACATCATCACATTTTCGGCACCGCTCGCACCCTTCTTCTCTCTGTCTTTGTTCCTAGAGCATTCTGGGTCGAGGTCGTCCTCACCTCTATTCACCTCATTAGCGTCACTCCCTCCTCTCTCTTATTAGACTGTACTCTTTATGAGCGACTGCACTCCTCACCTCCCGATATAGGCCTCTCCGCAGCTTTGGTTGCATATGCTTTGTGTTGTTGCCTTCTCGTGAACGCATAAATTATTGCCTCGCACTGTCAAATGTGTTCTCCTCAGTTACAGTGTAGAGCATCTCGGCTATAGGTGTTATGACCCTATTGCTCGTCATCATTGCATCTCTCGCAATGTCACCTTTTTTCAAATATGTTCCTTATTTTTTCTCCACTACTCAGGATATTTCCTTTCTTTACCCACCTAGCCCCCTCTCCTCTATTACCTCAGATCTTCTGGGTCTCTTTCCCCATGTTGACCCACCTTCTCCATCGACCTCTGAGTCTTCTTCTCCTCCTCCTCCACCATCGATACCTGACCCTTGTCCTCCCATTATCCATACTGACCTTCAGCGTCCCCGCACTATAGGTGATGCTTCTGGAACCACGGATAATGGTGTTGTCGTTGATCCAGCTCCTCCCTTTCTTGCGTTTGCTCCTGCTTAGCCATCTGCGGATCATCCCTGTAGCGACTCGAGATCCGAGTATCGAAAAGGAACCGGCGCGACTCGAATCTCAGCCTGCCACCCACGAGCCGAAGACTCGAAAGGGTTAAAGGATAGGTGTGGTGTACATAGAAATAGGAAATAAAGCGCTCGATCAAACTCGTCTACTGATATTTCTTCTATTCTCGAGTGTTGGGACCAATTGCCTGAGAGGTCTTGTTCTGGTTTTTGGTTAGATCAAATTTAGGGTGATCTATTCAACCCCTCCCCATCTAGCTCACCTTCCGCGTAGTTTGTCAAGTCCGTCACACCAACCCAACCTCGAAGAACGTAAAATGACCAACAGATGTAACAGTCTATCATGGGACTGTTACACGTATGATGATCTCTGGTACGACCGTTACACAAAATCGACGAGCAAAACAGGGGAACGGCCGAATTGGCCCGTTCCACGCCCCATTCACACTGAAGCACAGGGGAAATAGACGCACACGACCATACAACACACCTGGAGGCTACAAACGGCGCATGCATGCATTAAAATGTGAGATCGGTGCGATTCTGACGAATCGATCCTAAATGAGCCACCGGGGTTCTCGGACTCCTACCGGCCCCAAATGACAACCGATCGACACGAAACTAGCGGGAATGGGATCCTGACATCCCAGCGGTCATTTTGACACTATTTAAGCTAAGAATGGTTGTCATTTTCCGACGAACCCTACAAACTCTAAAAATATCGATTTTCACTAAATTGGCCCGATCTCCCCCGATCGAGCACCAGTCTACGCAAAATTGCAGGGAAAACGTAGAGGACGAAGTGGCGATCCATCTCCCTACCTCCACTGACGAAACCGAGCGCCGAGGCGACTAAACCGCGCCAAAAATCACCACGCGAACCGAACCGTCGACTTTGAATCCACCGTTCAGGATCGCACCAAAACCGCACCGATCCTCGCTCCACCACGCGTCTCAGCAGCTTCCCGACGTCGTCACCTCGCCCACGGTTGCCTCCGTCTGCAGCCGGAGCCGAGAGGGTGAGAGAACGAGAGAGAATGGGAGAGAGAGTGAGAGATGACGTGAGAGACGAGAGAGAGAGAGGGTGGGGGGGTTAATATAAAAAGGAAATTAGAAATTTTTTTAATTTTTAAAAAATTGTAAATTCAACCGAAAATACACTAATTCAGAAAAATACACAAAAATAGCCCAAACGATCCTCGCGAAGAGTACATCGCAACAACGTAGTTCGCGAATCGATGAACTTAGAAATAAACTCACCGTAGAGTTCTGTAGATTATACGGGAGAAAAATCCACACGGATCGTAAAACTCAACCCGGGAGCTACAAAAGCGATCCGAAACTCTCCAAAAAGGATATGAAAGGCCTAATAATGATCCAACAAAGATCCAATAAGGATCTAGGACATTACACCTTGTGGGCGGATATGACAACTCAAAGAACAGCAGCCCCTACGGGTTCGTTCCAGCTTTCTGGGGTTCAAAGTCCAACAAAGGACAACCCTAAATGATGCAAGAAGACCCCCGGGGCCATCCCCTGGTGTTACGCCCTCCCTCAGGGCCAGTTTGCCCCAGGGCCGGCCGCGCGCCACAGGGAGGGCGAACATCCTTGGGTGCCGCACCCTCCCTCCAACCCGGTGGTCCCATGGCCCCACTCCATCCCAATTCGTCCGATCTATGATCCTACGGTACAGTTCCAATGCCGTACCAGTCTGAGAAGTCGATACGTGAGCATGAGAGCACAACACGACAGCACGGGGAATTCCTCAAGTCTGGCACGCTCGCAAGCTTCCACGTATCCTCCCAGTCAAAATGTTATTTTCTTCTTAGTTAATTTAGGGAGAAATAATGGTAAAAATGTAATTTTATTTTTTCACCTTATGTCTCATTGTACATTCTCTCCTTTATATATTAGAGGATATATATTTTAGATTTTTTAATTAGTGGCCGAAGTGTCGCCTAGGCGACGCCTAAGCGGACGTCTTGTCGCCTAAGCGCTTAGAGACCCCGTGAACGCCTTGGGTCACCTTGTCGCCTTGACAACTATGTTTCAAACTTAGCATCATCGGGCATTACTTGGAAGGCGGCCTTCGTTAGTGGTTCAAACACCGGGTTGAAATAGGTGCCACCGGGATAAACTGCCCCTTCCCCGTGGACGCTTGCGACCTCATCGGGGTCAACCCCTTCTTGGGGTGCGTTCTCCCCTTGATTTTGCGGCTGATTTTGGATGGGTACTTGGTGTTGTCCTTGGGAAGAAGTTCCTGCTTGGCCGCTGAACTGGCCTTGGAGATTTCTTCTGGCGGCGTTCCTGGTGTTGAGGTACATCGCATCCATGGCCAAGTTCTGGTCATTTGGCCCAACGGGTTCATTTGAGTTGGCAGGGTTGCCTGCCAATTCCAAATGCTCCCTGCCAGAGGCGTAGCAGGTATAGATCTTCATATTGCTGCCTGTTCTTGTCATTTGCACCACCCTCCGCCTTTTCGGTGGCTAAGCCTCGAGGCGGGTAGGTGCCCCCAATCTGTCGAAAACTGAAGACCGTGGTGGTGCGGTCTCCGCCAGTCTATCAAAGACTGAAACTCACACTGGCGGCGCTCGAGCACGAGTGTTTTTCTTCACTCGAATGGAGTTCGAGTCTTGAAGTGTGAGATCGGGCTTGCGATAAGCCCCTTTCCTTTTCTGCCCCCGCTGACGCGGGAGTTTGACATCCAAAGATATCATAGCCGGCAAGGGTTGCTCCTATCTAGGCTTAGCAGCCCTTAGCTTGCTTGATCAACCGAGCCTCCTGTTTGGTGACCCAAATTTGTTTCACCTTTTTGGGGCGTTGTTCATGTACCCTGCCCCCACTAAAGGATTTGAACTTCTTTTTGGAGTCCGTTGGGTCCTCTCGAACCTTGCGGAAGAGTGAAAAACGGTTGGAGGTCGGAACAGCCGGGACGTGATCGATCCGAGGCATGATTGGCCCGCCGCCGTTAAGACGCACGCGGAGATCACCAATCAAAATGGACTTGCCAGACCTAGAAGTCGCCGCTGCCAGCTTCGTGTGCTGACGGTGACGGTGTTGCCCCCATTTGGCGGGGACGGCACTAGTCGAGATGACATGGACGGAGTAAACTCGCCCCTGAGTAGAACGGGGCTTGATGCCCCTGGTGGTAGTGGATGTCGGAGGTGCAGTAGTTGTCGGAAGTGCTTCCTGACCAGCTGGGACTACTCCCAAAAAGAAGGGAGACCCTACTATGGCTGGGGAGTCCCCGAATACAATCGGGGTGGCCAGATATCCATATCCAGCATGAGTGGTGACGACCAGGGGACCATAGGTGACCACCGCCATTTGTACTTTGCAACGAGGATTGAAATTAGCCTTTACGGCTCAATGCTTCGTCTCCTTCCCTTTCGCCCTTGCATGAATGAAGAAAGGGTATTAAGGCCTTTATAAGGGCATTAACAGCTTTAGCAGTAAAATAAGAGGCAGGAAAAGTCCCACCGGACGTCTCAGTCTATTTATACGCGGAAATTTTCGACGCCCGGATTTGACGGGCATATATATGTATCGTTATTTATTTTGATGCATATTGATTCCGCGTTTTCGAGTTTATCAATTAGGATTCGTGTAAACCCAGAACAATCCACGAACACACCGCCAAAGGGTCTGATAATCTGGTATAAAAGTCTGAAACTCACTCGGACACAATTCGCAACCTGTGGAGACATGATCCAAAAATCCAGGGCATTACAATCCTCCCCTCCTCACATAAATTTCATCCTCAAAATTTAGGACATGAACGTAGCACGAGGGGAAGGACAAACCCGACGAAAAACCCTTGAAACATTGCACATCACACATGATCCACAGCTGAACGCTTCAAGGCTCACCGATCACCGCCAACACTCGCGGGACGCAACATATCAACTGCTTGGGACTCCATAATCCAACTCTCATGGCACACCATGGCCAACTTATCGATCTGATGCCGATTGTGAGAAAAACCTTCCGCCAACCACCAGTCATATAATGATCCGAAGTCTCGGGCCACAGACCACACCTGCTCCGCAGCAGGGGTCACCAATCAATTCCTCTAGCACCAGTAGGATCCTCACTGGCCATCCGGCCAAATCCAAGAAAAGCTTGAAGTCACCCGCTAGCTTAAAGACCTATAGATATGGATTAGTGGTGGCAAATAAGTGGATAGTGGTGACAAATTGGCGATAAGGTTGAAAAATAACTCAATAATGGTGAAAAATAGGTGGTAGTGCTGAAAGCCCTCAAATGCCAAGAAGGAGAGTCGACTCCATAGGACTTTGGAGTCGACACCAGCTGCTTTAAAATCACATGATTGAAGAATGGAACCAAAGCGATAGCTGCTGTAGAACAAGGCTGACAAATAGCTGGTTCAGGGTGAAAAAGAGGCGATAATGGTAACAAATGGCTCTATATGGGTGAAAAATGGGCAGCAGGCTGAAACGCATGAATAGTGAAGATATAAAAGTAATAAATAACGTTGTAAGGTTGAGAAATGAGTGTTAAGGCAAAAGGCTTGGAGTTGACTGTAGTCAAAGAAGCCTTAGTCAAACTTAACTTTGGTCAAAGTCAACATTAGTCAAAGTGACTCCAACAAGTTCAAACTTCATGCTGACAAAGTCAAGATTGACTCAGTCTGAGTCAACAACGTCAAAGTGACCCAAGGGTAGTCAAGATGACAGCTGTAGTAAAAGATAAAAAATAGTCAATAGTTGGCCTCGGACGACTTAACTTCAGTCAAGAGTCAAAGTTAAAGTCAAGAATCATGTATTCAGGCTCAAGGAGAATCAACACTGAACAAAGGTGACAAATAGTAGCTACGGGTGACAAATCGACAAGTACGGGGGATAAATGGCCAAATAGAGGTGACAAATAGGTCATTGGGCTGACAAAGGCGACAGCTCTCATAATAGCCAATCAAGGCAAAGGTGATGGCTCCGGGGTGATAAGGGTGAAAAATAGTGGCTAAGGCTAAAAAATGGACAACAGGGCTGAAGGTGTTGAAAAATGAAGAAGGAGAGTTGACTCCATGACACTTTGGAGTCGACTCCATTAGCAATGAAACTTCTAAAGACTGAAGAAGAACTTTAGCGGCAGAATAAGGGTGAAAAATAAGTCCTTAACACTGACAAATAGGCGTGTAAGGGTGAAAAATAACTTTTTAAGGATGACAAATAGGTCGCCAGTGCAGAACAAAACCCAAACACATGAGGATCACTTGGGTTGTCTTCGTGTCTTCAACTCCAATGATTGACACGTGATCCTAGGATGGCAGGCTCACTTCCAAGGATGGAATATTCTTCATTGCCAAGTGGACCAATTGAATTTCAGAAGTTACCTTTTCAGTTCCTTGAGTTCTGTGGGGGACATCCTATAGGGAGTTATTGAAACAAGTGCTGCTCCTAGGATGAGTTCGATGGAGAAGCTTACTTCCCTTTTGGGCGGTAAACCAGGTAACTCTGATGGGAAGACATCGGGGAACTCTTTAACAACAGAAATTTCTTCTATGCAAATTTCCTTGAACTCGGTAACAATAACTGAAGCAAGAATGGCTTCACATCCTTGCGACATGAGCTTGCAAGCATGAAGAGAATAAATGATAGTAGGGAGCTTCTTACACTTGATGCTAAGGAAAGAGAAATGTGGGAGACCTAATTTTTAAAAAGAAATTCTCCTATTGCGACAATTTATGTAAGCATCATGGTTAATAAGTCAATCTACACCAAGAATGGCGTCGTAGCCTTCCATATCAAGGCATACGAGGTTTGCCAGAAGATTGTGGCCTTCTACCATTACTTCACCGTCAGGGTAGTAGGTTGTAAGTTTGGTTCCAGGACCTAAAGGTGTGGTGATTGCTAGGTCCAATGGTAGAGGAACAGGTGCAACTGATAAGGTTTTTACAAATGCAATAGATATAAAAAAATGAGAAACATCAGTATCAAATAGTACAAATGCAGGATGTGAATAAATATGAATGGTACCTTCCATCAGCCCATCATCCTTGGGCGCTTCATCATCATCGAAAACCGCATTAAGATGTGCTTGCCGCTTGCGTCCACCATTAGAGGGTTGTTCCTTCATAAGAGGGCAATCAGGCATATGATGCTCCAGACTTCCACAACGTAGATAGGCACCGAGGCGCTTCCAACATTCCTCGATCGAGTGGCCAAATTTCTCACAGAATGTGCAAGCTATTGCAACTTGTGTTTCCTCCTCCTTTACCTTCTTATTCTTGTGATTATTTCTCTCATTCCCATTGCGGGACCTCTTCTTGCTATCACGAGAGTTATAAGTATTTGTGATACTGAACTTTTCTTCTTTGCTCCCTCGCTTGTCAAACCGGTTGCTTGATCTCTCATTCTTGCCTTTATACATCTCGACATTCTCCAAGGTCCTTTCATACAAATGAGCCCATTGGACCATCTCCGTATAAGTCTAGATATTCTGAGGTCCAAGTTGTTGAATAAAGGTAGGCCTTAAACCGTCCATAAAATGATTGGCCTTTAGGATATCAGTGCGAACCAGATGAGGGGCATACGGTGCTAGACGAGAAAATTGGAGTTCATAGTCTGCCACAGACATCATGCCTTGACGAAGAGAGGCAAATTCTGTGGCCTTCCTCTCCTTAACATGTTCAGAGAAATATTTTCTTTGAAAAAGTGTAAGAAAAGTTTCCCAAGTATGTGGTGCGTTTGGAGGTGGTACAAGGATAATCTTCCAACACGTACGCGCATCCTTATTTAATTGGAAAGTGACGAGATGAACCTTTTCTAGGTTGGTGCATTACATGACATCAAATATTCGGTTCATTTCGTCAATCTAATTTTCTGCCTCATCGGGGTTGGAGCATCCCGAAAATCTTGGAGGGTTCATACTTCAGAAATTCCCATGTAGGTTTCCCGCGCCAGCCCTTGCGCCAGCTTGGGCCACTATTTGTAGGGCCTGGGTAAGACCCATAAGCATTTGTTGCATTGCTTCTCAATTAGCACGATAAGCCATGGTAAAAATAAGGTACCTGAGAAGAGGAACAATTTGTTAATTCCTAGGGAAATTAGTCCTAGAGAAAATCCCATAAACCCAATGTCAATGATATCACCATAATTGGTTCCTGATTCTCTGTCAGGACCAATCTATACTATACAATGGCCTGGACCTTCCGTTTAAGTCACATAAACTTGATTCCTTGAGTTGACATAAGCCCGATGTCAACGATACAACCATAATTGGTGCCTGATTCTCCGACAAGACAAATTGATACGATTAACACAACCTACTGGCGTAAACCTTCTGTCTAAGCCAGATAAACTCAACTCCTTGTATTGGTACAATCTCAGTACCGATGATACCATTAACTCGGCGCCCACGGCCTTTTTGGTCTCAGTCGAGGGGTATGACCTACACCTTTTCGTCTAAGTCAGAGAAACTCGATTTCCTTACATTGGTATAATCCCAGTACCGATGATACCATTAGCTCAGCACCCATGGCCTTTTGATCTTAGCTAAGGGGTATGACCTAGACCTTTCGTCTAAGTCAGGAAAACCTCATTTTTTCACATTAGTATAATATTGGTACCGATGATACCATTAACTCAGCGCCCATGGCCTTTTAGTCTTAGTCGAGGGGTATGACCTAGACCTTTCATCTAAGTTAGAGAAATCAGATTTTCTTGTATTGGTACAATCCCAGTACTGATGATACCATTAACTTGGCGCCCATGGCCTTTTGGTCTTAGCTGAGGGGTATGACCTAGACCTTCCATCTAAGTCAGAGAAACCTGATCTCCTTGCATTGGTACAATCCTAGTACCGATGATACCATTAACTCGACGCCCATGGCCTTCTGGTCTTAGCCGAGGGGTATGACCTAGACCTTTCATCTAAGTCAGAGAAGACTGATTTCCTTGTATTGGTACAGTCCCAGTACCAATGATACCATTAACTCAGCACCCTTGACGTCTCATCTTAGTCAATGAGAATGGCCTAGACCTTTCGTCTAAGTCAGATAAACCCAGTCTCTTGCATTGGCATAAACCCAATGTAAACGATACTACAATAGCCCTATGATCCAATCCCACCGTGATCGTTATATAAACCCTAACTCTTTACGTTGACATAGACGCAATGTCGACGATACCACTATGATTGGGATATGAGTCTTTGTCAAGACTAATATACACAACCTTATGGCCTAGACCTTCTGTCTAAGCCAGATTCACCTAATTCCTTGCGTTGGCATAGGCCCAATGCCAACGATACCACTATGATTGGTAGCTAACTATCCGTCGGGCCTAATAAATACAACCTAGTGGCCTAGACCTTCTATCTAAGGCTAATACATCTAATTCTTTACATTGGCATCAACCTTGTGTTAACGATACTGCCTCGATTGGTATCTGACTCCTCGTCAGGACCAATCAATACCACCTTACGGCCTATATCTTCCGTCTAAGGCCAGGTACACTTACATCCCTTCTTCGAGATAAACCCAATGCTGATGATACTACTTTGATTGGTATCTGATTCTCTGTCAGCACCAATCAACGCTACCTAATGGTCTAGACCCTTTGTCTGAACTGGATATACCTAATTCCTTGCGTCAACATAGACTCAATGTCGACGATACAACTATGGTCGGCGCCTAACTCTCAATCAAGACCAGTCAATACAACCTAATGGCCTGGACCTTCAGTCTGAGCGAGATGAACTCAACTCCTTGTGTCGGCATAGACCTAATGTCGACAATACCACTATGATTGGTATTTGACTCCCCGTCGGGACCAATCAATACCACCTTATGGCCTAGACCTTCTCGCTGCTGGCGGCGCTGATGCTGCTGCACCCATCCCTGGCCATGGCGCAAGAGGACGTGCTGGTCAAGGACCAGGGCCCGCCGATCTCGATCAGCAGCCCCGACACCGGCTCGACCTACGTTTACGGCACGCTCAAGGGGCGCCAGCTCTACTGGAGCAAGCGCCAAAAGATGCTCATGGCGCGCGTCACGTTCACCGATGCCAGCATGCTCGACAACAATTCGCCACAGGATGACTCGATGGAATTCCGGTTGCCGGGCGTCGCCTTCGACCAGGCCCACGACCTCTTCACGGCCACTTCCGCGAAGGGTGAGGTCATCCCCGTCGCGCATCTCAAGAAGGGCATTTTTGGCATCAAATCGATTGAGGTCCTGCCCAACGCCCGCGTGCGTGTCATTCACGATCACGGGACGGTCAGCGTCATCCTCGAGGCCATCAGCCCGAATAATCCGGCGATGCATCCGGCGGCGACAAATTCCGACGGCACCCACACGGTGAAGCTCAATCAAATCCTGAACAACTGATTTTCTAAATGTCTTCGAGCCGGCGCGCTGCCGCTACGTGATCGGTTCCAGCCGCACCTCACCCTGGTCCATGCGCACGGTAAAACTTTCGACCGGCCGCGCCGCCTCGTCACAGGCCAGGCAGCCCATGTAGTCAGCCGGGACCGGCAGCGTGTGCAGCCGCCAGTCGGTCGAGGATGCGTCGCGCTGGTCGGTCACGCTGCCGATCTCCTCCGCCGCGAACGAGACCGAGACGTCCTGCAGGCCCGTTCCGATGCCTTCACCGCGCGCCTTGAGGTAGGCTTCCTTGCGCGTCCAGGCGCGAAAAAACGCGAGCAGACGATCAACGTGCGGGAAAGCCTGAAAGGCAAGGAAATCGTCCTGCGACAGAATCCGCTCGGCCAGGTCGATCAAGTCCACCGGCGGCTGCACGAACTCGAGGTCGACACCGATCTGGGTGCCATTGGCAAACGCCACCGCCACCAGGTCGCGCGTGTGCGAGATGCTGAAGCGCGGCGCCTCATGCTCCGCCGGGACGAACGGGCGCCCGAGATTCGAGTATGCGATCTCAACCGTCGCGGGAATCCGCGGTGCGTAACGGCGCAGGCCGTGCCGCAGCAGGCCGCGGCCCACGATGAACCGCGCGCGATCTTCCGGAAAGCGGAAGAGCCCGGCGCGATCACGTTCGCGGGCGTCGAGCAGGGATTCCAGCGCGGGAAGGTCCCCGCGAAGATCGGGGATGTGCGCGATCCAGACCACGACCGCGCGGGCCGGGTCGACCTCACGGTCAGACGTCATCTGGGACACGATCTACATATCGGCGTGAACCGCCCGAAACAAAAGGAAATCCGTCTGCGCTGCCCATCACGATGTGCGGACCGCATACCGGCCTTCCTCATCGACATCCGGCGGCGGAATGGTGAGGGGATGCTGAAGCTGCCGCATCTCGCGTGGCAGGGGAGCCAGCAGGGACGGCGCGGCCCAGCAAAGCGCGAGCTCCACGAGGAAAAACAGCCGGATCGAGGCGATCTGCAGCGGGAAGTCGAAGGCCGCATGCAGCAGCGTCCCCAGCACGCCGAGAATGCAGGCCAGCACGAGATGCCGGTCCGTGCGGCTCTGGAACCGCTCGCGCTGCAGGTAAACATGGGACGCGCGCCAGAGTCCGCCGGCGATGAGCAGCGTCCACCACACGGTGCCGACCCAGCCCCACTCGAGCGTCGTCTGGAGATAATCCTCGTGGGCGAACTGGCGCACGGACGGGTCGTAATTGCGGAACGAGGCGTTCTGATAGGGATAGCCGACCGCGAACAGCCCGGGGCCGATGCCGAACCATCCGGCCTCAGGCACGTCGTCGAGATATTGACGGTAGGCCTGCCAGCGGCCGTCGACCGACTTGGACACGTCATCGGAACTGGTGATGCGCTTGAAGGCGGCGTCATGCGCCAGATGCGACGAAGCGGCCAGCATCAGCACGAGCAGCAGCACGAAAGTGACCGCGACCAGAAAAAGCTTCTTGAACTGCATTTGCCGAAGTCCGGTTGAAAACGGCCAGGGCAGAACGAGCAGGCCGATGGCCAGCGACGCCTTCGACGCGTTGAGGAGAAGCGCCAGTCCACAAATCAAGCACGCCGTCACCCAAATGATCCGCGTGAGCAAGCCGATCTCCCGGATATCAAACGCGCGCCGCGTGAAAACGAGGATGAGCGGCCACACGAGGTTGAGGAAGGCGCCCGCCGTGCCGTAGTAGTGATAGAACGCGAAGCTCCTCGAGGACACGTCGTCAGCGCCCCAGATCGTCGCGAGCAGCGGCGCGCCGAGTGAAGTCTTGAGCACCACGCCGATGAGGCTGACGAGGACGCCCGAGATCGCCGCGCACATCAGGACGAAGCGCCGCCACGCCGGATCGGCGAGGGTATCGCACAGAAACAAAAAGGCGCCGAGCATCAAGGTGACCATCAGCATCGCCTCAAGAGAAAGCTGGCCGAGACCGTCCAGCGATGTGTCGATCATCCCGCCGTTATCCGGGACCATCGGCGGGAGTACCGGGTCGGCCATCATCCACCAGCCCTGGAACATCACCGCCGCGAAGCAAATCAGGACGGTCTTGGGGACCCTGGGCCATGAACCGCGGCCAAGCAGCCCGAGAAAACCTGTCGCGATGGCAAGGCCGAGGAGGATGTAGAGCGTGGGCAGCATCGCGGGCCTCGTGCAGCCATAGGCCAGAGGTGCGTAGAAGAGAGCGACGCCGATGAAGAAGGCGCTGAGTCCGGTGAGTCGGCTGGAGGCAGTCACGGCAAAGGATGATGTTGGTGGGGTTTAAACATCACTTAAGTTTGATACGAATATATAAACACATTATGCAAATGTTTCGCAAGCCTTCGGTGCGCACGGATTTCCTTTCGGCGTGACCCGCTCGACTTTTTTGTTTAGAGCCTCGGGGGCATGGAATCCCCGGCGAAGTCCACCAAGCCCGTTATTGTTCTGCTCGGCAACTACGCGCCTGACCGCGAGGAAAGCATGCGGCGCTTCCGCGACCTGATGCAGACGCAGCTCAGGGCTGACGGCTACACCGTCGAGTCGATCGAGCCGGACGTACGCTTCGGCGCATTGGGGAAGGGGAAATGGCTGGGCAACCTCGACAAGTACGCGATCTTTCCGCTGGGCCTGCTTGGGAAATCGTCGCACATCCGCGAAAAGCACCTCGGGCGCAAAATCGTGGTGCATGTCTGCGACCAGTCCAACGCTGTCTACGCCACGTTGATGCGCCGCTGGTTTCCGGTCGTCGTCACCTGTCACGACCTGTTCGCCGTCCGCGGCGCGCTGGGCGAGGACACCGATTGTCCCGCCGGTGCATTCGGCACGCTGGTGCAGAAAGAAGTGCTGCACGGCCTGAAGCGCGCGCATTACGTCGTCTGCGACTCGCAATACAGCCGCGAGGATTTGCTTCGGCTTGCCGGCAAGGAAGTCGCGCCGCATTCCGAGGTCATTCCGCTCGCGCCGAATTATCCTTACGCGCCCATGCCCCGTGACGATGCGATGGCCGCACTTAAGGGCCACGGTCTCGAGTATCGCGGCTACATCCTGCACGTCGGATCGGCGCATAAGCGCAAGAATCGCCCCGCGCTGCTGCTTTCCGTGGCGAAGATCAAGGACACGTGGCCGGGCGGGATCGTCTTCGCGGGAGAACCGCTGACCGAGGCCGAGCGCGCGCAGGCGCAGTCGCTCGGGCTCGCGGACCGCGTGAAGGAGATCGTGCGGCCCGACAATGCCACGCTCAATGCGCTCTACTCTGCCGCCCACGCGCTCGTCTTCGTTTCGCGCGGGGAAGGATTCGGCTGGCCCATCATCGAGGCGCAGGCCGCGGAATGTCCCGTCATCTGCAGCGACCGCACTTCGGTGCCGGAGATCGCGGGTGAGGGGGCGCTGACGCATGCGCCCGATGCCTACGATGCCATCGCCGCGGACATCCAGCGCTTACAGGACACTGCGTTCCGCGAGCGTGTGATCGCGCAGGGACGGCAGAACGCGCAGAAGTACACGGTTGAACGAATGATGAACGGCTACGAGGACGTGTACCGGCGGGTTTGATCCTGGGGGCGATAGACAAAGCCAATCGATACCCGGATAAGACGCCAACCCATCTGCTTATCCCAAAGCAACAATCCGAATACTGACAAAAATACCGATAGGGGGCATTGCTTGTCGTACAATGCCCCCTATCGGGCAGAGAGATTTTCAATACGGAAGAAGGTGAAGTCAAGCCAGGAACATCCCAAGCGCCTTTCGACGTGACCCGCGCTGCTTTTTTCGTCAGCCTGAAAACGTCGTGAGTGCGCAGCCTTCCCGAGATGTTCCCGCGCGCGGTCTGCGCCTCCTGAACGTTGCCGCGTCCATCGCGCCGGAAGCCGGCGATGTTTCCGGTGCCATCGTGCGAATGAGCCGCGCCCTCACCGGCCTCGGCCACGAAGTCGAGACGCTTACGGCGGATGATCCCAAAAGTCCATGGGCGAAGGCCCTGCCCCTTTCCGCGCAACTGAAGGGTCCGCCGCACGGGCGGCTCGATTATTCGTACGATTTTCACCGCTGGCTGAATGACAACGCCGCGCGCTTCGATGCCATTCTCACCCATGGTCTCTGGCGGTACAACTCGCGGGCGACGCGCCGAGCCGCGCGGGCGGCGGGCGTTCCTTACTTCGTCTTCCCGCACGGCATGCTGGACCCAGGGTTCAAGCGCCGCTGGAGCCGGTATCTCGGCAGGCGCGCCTACTGGTGGCTGACGGAAGAGGCCGTGCTGCGCGACGCGGCCGCGGTGCTTTACACCGGCGAGGAAGAGCGGGACCGCGCGCGCAAAAATTTCCGGCCGTACCGTTGTGTGGAGCGCATTGTGCAGCTCGGCGCGGATGAACCTCCGCGGAATTCGGACGAGCAACGGCACGCGTTCTCGACGAAATTTCCCGAACTGGCAGGCAAGCGCGTGCTGCTCTTCCTCGGCCGTTTGCAGGAGAGACAAGGCTGCGATCTTTTGCTGCGCGCGTTTCTCGTCCTGCTGCAGGCGCAGCCGAAGAAGGCGCGCTACGGGCTGCATCTCATGATCGCGGGGCCGTGCGACGAGCCCGTTTACTTGCGCGAGCTCGAGAAGATCGCGGCCAGGTGCGATGAAGTTTCGCCGGGCAGTGTCACTTTGCCCGGAGTGCTTTCCGATGCCTTGAAGTGGGGCGCCCTGCATGCGGCGGAAGCCTTCGTGCTATCATCGCACCAGGAAAATTTTGACATGGCGGTTATCGAGGCGCTGGCGTGCGGCACACCCGTGCTTCTGTCACACGCCGTGAACACGGCGCGTGAAATTGAGGCTGCCGGTGCGGCCCTGGTGGAGGCCGATACGCTGGCCGGCTGTTCGCGGCTCCTGGAGCGCTGGCTGGCGCTGCCGCCGGGCGAAAGAAGCGCGATGGGCGAGCGTGCCATCGCCTGTTTCCGACAGAAATTCGAGATCAACCAGACGGCGCGGCGGCTGGTCGAGACCTTGAGCGAGTTCGTGCCAGCCGCCTAGTTGGGCACTTGCTCGATGCGGAGGTCGGCGATGTAGAACGGCTCCTGCCCGTGGAAACGGAACTCGAAGGTGTACCCGTACTGCTTCACCGTCGGGTCGGGATCGTTGTGGATGTTGAACTCGCGCGTGACCTCCGTCCACTGGGAGCTGCTTTGGATTTCGCCGTTGACGCCCGGCGGAACCCATTTCTGTTCCGGACGTCCGCCGTCGTACATGTTATAGCGAAAGCTATTGACGCTGTTTTGCGGCGCCATGACCCAGAAATGCAGGCGATAGCGGGTATTCATCTTGATGGTGAGCCCGGTGGCGCAGCGCACGACGTGTTCGTTCCATTCATTTTCCTCCGGCGGGTAGTAGCGCGGGAAGTAGAGATTTTTGTACGGCCAAACCCAGAAACGCAGGGCGTTTTTCACATTCACGCCATCGGGGAACTTGAAGCCCGGCTCAAGTGAGGGGTTGGTGACCCCGAGCATTTCGTAGGGTGCACCGTAGGCGCCCCATTTGTTCCAAAGCGTGGGCTTGGTGTAATGATAGGTGGGCGGAAGCACGCCCTTGAGCGGCGTGGCCGGCGTGGTGAATTGCGGGTGGCCCGGCGTGCCGTGGTTGACCGCGTACATGAGCGTGCCGTCATCTTTCCCGATGAGCAGGTTGGGCAGCTTGTTGCCCGAGAGATCGCAGACCGTGACCGTGATCGAGTTGCCCATTTTCTCCTGGCCCGCGATCTTCACGTGCTCGCCCGGGGCGAAGGTCGGCTTGCTTGGGTCGACGGAATTGTTGAGGAAGACGTCGATGTAGCCTGTGCGGTCGCCGGTGATGACATCCGGCTTGCCGTCGCCGTTCCAGTCGACGACCTGCGGCGTCAATTGCTCGAGCCCCATGCCGGGAATGAGCCGCTTGAAGTGTTCAGGGTCCTCGTCGAAAGATGGGTGGTCGTTGGAGTCCGTGTTGTGGAGAAACCAGATGCTGTTGGCGGAGTAGGTGCCTTCACCCGTGAGCAGGTCCAGGACATTCCCGCCGCCGTTGAAAGCCGTGGTGAAGAAAGGCGCGAGGTAGTTGCACCAGAGAAGGCCCCTGCGGTGCGTGTTGATCATCAGGGTGTCGAGCGAAAGCGTGGGCCGGAAGTTCGGCTGGGCGGACGATCCAATGTTGGGGATGTGGAAAAGACGCCCGGCGTAGGTCCCGGCGACAACGTCGAGCTTGCCTGATCCGGAAAAATCGACGAGCTGGATGCGCGGAACGACGTCAGAGAGCGCTTCCGTGTGGTTGTCCTCCGTGGCTTGCTCGCCAAGCCAGATCGGGACCACTTCGCCCTGGGTGAAGGCCGGGGCTTGCGGCGTTCCTGTGTTCGGAAAATACCAGAAGTAACCGTAGGAATCCGCGACGACCAAGTCGGGCTTGCCGTCGCCGTTGAGGTCGGCCACCGCCACGCTCGAGCCGAAAGGCGCCCTGACGATTTTGCCCGAATCATTGACCATGAGCTGCTTGCCATCGATGCAGTGAATGTTGTTTTGGCCGTCGACGCCCGCCCATGGCACGTAAGTCTGCAAGACCGCGTCGAAGCTTCCCGCCGGAAGAAGATTGCCCGCGGCGGGAGCGGCGGCCCTGACGGCGAGCGAACCGAGCAGGGAAATGGCGGCGAGAAGGACGAGCCGCGGAAGACGAAGTGGCGCGGAGTTCGGCAGGATGACGGATTGCATAGGGAACGTAAGCCCCTCACTTAACAGCAACCGAATCTGTGTTGCAATGATTGTTGCCGAGGAAAAATCGGAAAAACGTGCCGCCGCTGACCGGGCCATTCGCCGAGCGTCTTGCCAAGTGCGGACCTTCCGGCTTGTATTCACCGCACCCATGAAGTTTGGCGTCCAGCGAACGGGCAGCCCCGTGCGGTTCACGGAGGATTTCTACTACCTCACGCTGCTTGGGTTCATCAGCGGCCTGGCCTGCATCATCGCGGCCTATGTGGTGGTGGTGCTGAACCGCAATTTTCTCACCATCGCGTGCGACACCGAAGTGCTGGAAAACGCCATCGTCAACACGATCCACGGGCATTGGTTCGCGAATAACGGCGCGGGCGGCCCCAACATCCTTGGCTCGCACACCACTTTCATGCTGCTGGCGGTGATTCCGTTTTACATCGTGCTGCCCTTTCCCGAGACGCTCTTTGTCCTCCAGTGCGTTGGCGTCTACAGCACCGTCTTCCCGCTCTACCTCGTGGGGCGCGACTTCGGCCTCACGCCGCGATTCGCCTACTTCATCGCCGCCATGGCGTTGATCAGCGCCTTCCTGCTTCACATGGCGATGGCCCCGTTTCACTTCGAGGGCTGGATCGCCGCGGCGGCGCTGTGGTCCTACCACTTCTACCTGCGCAACAATCTCACGGGCTTTCTCATCAGCATCCTCGCGGCGCTGTGCTGCGGCGAGCAAGCCGCGCTCATCTTCATCGCGCTCGGCATCTCGCTCCTGCTGGTGAAGGACGACTGCGCCTGGCGTCGTCGTTTCGGAATGATCTCCCTGCTCGTCGGCGTGCTCTGGATTGTGCTGGCCGTCGGCCTGATCAGCCCGCTCGCGGCGCAGGCCTCGTCCTTCAACATCTACGCCTACAACTACACGCAGTGGGGCATCAAGTCCGCCGCCGGACTTCCCGGCGCCATCCTGCATGATCCCGGCAAGGCGCTCCAGTACCTCTTCGCTCCCACGCGCTGGCTGCACCTCCTCACGGTGGTGGGGCTGTTGCTCGTGACCGCGTGCTGCTCGTGGCGCTCGCTCCTGCTTCTCCTGCCGCTGCCCGCCTACCTGCTGATGTCGGACCAGGAGTTCGACCTCTACTTCCACGCCTACTACTACTCCTTCCTTTTCTTCGCCGGGTACATCGGCCTGTTCCACCTGCTGCGCCGGTTGGAGACGACCACCCAGGCCGCCGTGACCGCCCTCTCCGTGTTCTGGTTCGCCGCGGTTATCACGCTCTGCCTCGCGGCCAGCTACTACGAACAGCTCCTCAACGCCGTCGACGAACCCTTCAGCACCATGCTGCGCCAGGAATTCGCCAAGATCCCGCCCGACGCCACCGTCTATGGTCCGCACCGCTACAGCGTCTACCTTTCCAACCGCACCAACTTCGTCATGGGCGACATGCCGCCGCAGGGCACCGATTTCGACGACATGGTCGATCGCCAGTTCGGCAGGTTCAACGTCCACGCCAGCCAGATCGATTACATCGTCTCCGACTACAGGACCGACCAATGCGGCTGGCGCGAAGGCTACATGACCGCCCAGGACGTAAAACGGCGCCAGGACGCCATCAACCGTCTCGTCGCCAGCGGTCAATGGGAAGTCGCCTGGCAGGTGAACGACGCCGTCATCCTGCTCAACAACATCGGCTTCCTCTCGGGCGGCAACAATCTCGAATTCGGCGGCCCGGGCGCATATAGTTCCGGCCCGGTGATTCGTAACGACTTCGACGACGAAGTGGACCACATTTCCTCGGTCGGCTGGAAGAACATCTGGCGTACCGGCGACTGGACCTTGACCGGCGACCTGAGCGCCTCGACGGCTTCGGAGCATCAGATCGTTCTGGAAACCTATTCCGGCGCGAGTGTTCCGACCTACGCCGGCAGCTTCTCGGCCAGTCCGTTTTCCGGCCTGTCGATTTCCAATCCCTCGCTCGATTTCTCCAATCCGGCCAATGTCCACCTGGGCGACCCGGGTGGCTGGGGCCAGGATGGCTACGTCAAGTATGAAAACGCGACTGACAGCGTGCGAGAACTGCGTCTGGACGCCAAGCGCAGCCTCGACAACAGCTTTTTCAACAGCTTTGCTTTCGGCCTCGATTACAACAAGCGCGAAAAGACCCGCGTATCGCCGGAAGACCTGGTTGATCTGCCGAACGGCCCGAACGTCACGTCTGCCATTCCGTCGAACCTGATTGTCGGCCCGGTTGCGCTGCCGAACGGTCCCACGATTCTCGCCTACAACGGACTGGCGGCTCTCGGTTCCGTATACCAGGTGATCCCGAAAATCCATGGCGACATCTATGCCAAGGATTGGTCGGTTGACGAGAAGGTCACTACCGCTTACGGCCAGTTGAACATCGATACGAACGTCGGTTCCGTCCCGCTGCGCGGCAACCTCGGCTTCCAGTTTGTGCGTACTTCGCAAACTTCGGACGCCATCGAATCCGAAGGCGGTTCGAACCCGGTACCGGAAGAAGTGTCCGGCGGCGCCACCTATTCGAACTTCCTGCCCAGCTTGAACCTCGTCGCCACGCTGCCTCAGGATCAGGTGCTGCGATTCGGTCTCGGCGAAGGCATCCAGCGTCCGCGTTTCGATGAAATGACCGCGAGCAATGAAGCCAGCTTCGACCTGACCCACTTGCTGTGGAGCAGTACCGCCGGCAATCCGGGCTTGCGCCCGACGTTGTCGGACAACGTCGACCTGTCGTGGGAAAAATATTTCGGCAAGAAGGGCTACATCGCCATCGCGCCGTACTACAAGTACCTGAAGACCTATATCTACCAGGAAGCCGAACAGTTCAACTTCACGGGCTTCCCGCAGGATCCGGGCCAACCGGCACCGATTTCGCCGATCGGCACCGCGACCCAGTGGGTCAACGGTTCGGGCGGCAGCGAGAAGGGGATCGAAGTGTCGGTCAACGTGCCGCTGGAATTGTTGACCCCGGCGCTGGAAGGCTTCGGCGTCATCGCCAATGCTTCACGCGGCAGCTCCAGCATCCAGACCAACGTCAATGGCACGACCAGCGAAATGTCGCTGCCTGGCTTCTCGTCTTCGGTGGCGAACACGGTGCTGTACTACGAGAACGGCGGCTTTGAAATCCGTTACCGCGAAAGCTATCGTTCCACCTATCTGGGTGAAATCCAGGGCTTCGGCGCCAACCTGGCCTACTCGCAGTTCCTCGGCGTGCATACGTCCGATGTGCAAGCTTCCTACGAGTTCAAGGAAGGTCCGTTGAAGGGCTTGACCGGCTTGTTCCAGGTGTTCAACCTGAACAACCCGACCATTATCCAGACCTTGGGCCCAGGCCAGGGCATGGCGCAGTCGGACCGCTATGGCCGTACTTTCCTGCTTGGCATCAATTACAAGATGTAAAGATTTACCCATCCCTCTTGTGCCCCGCCCGCATCATGCCGGCGGGGTTTTTTCTTTGGCATGACGCTATTTTTATCCTTCCATTTCATCCCCGCCGAATCCCGGCCCGCCGCGGCAATCGCCCGGCTGGTCGCAAACCGGTTTCGGCCCATCTTGGCCCCGTCTAAGCTTCCTTCAGCCGCCGCACCATCATCGATTTACCTCTTGGCAATCGGACAATGGCGCGGCTGAGGCTCCGGTCCTTAATCAGTGGAGAAACGTCATGAACAAGCTCACTTTGCTGTCCTTCCTCGGCGCGATCGCGCTGACTTCCATCGCACAAGCCGCACCGAAGGATGACCCCATGGTCACCATCAGCGGCGCCAAGTCGGAGACGCAGGAACCCAACAGGGTCATGTCGGCGTCCGAATTCGACCATTTCGTCGGCTCCTACGAATTGTCCAACGGCACTTCGATCGCCTTGTTCACGCGCGGGCAAAAGAAATATGCGGCACTGCATGGCGAAGCCTGGCACGAACTGGCCGCTACCTCGGCCAATTCCTTCGTCGCCAAGGACCACCAGCTGAAGATCGAAATCTGGGCTGACGACGAGGGCGTCGTGAGCGGCGCCGTCTACCTGCCGAGAAGCGATATGCAAACCGCCCAGGGCAAGAGCGGCGAACTGGTCAAAGTGGTGTTCCGTTGAACCATCGCCTCGATACCCCGCGTGTGCGTGGCGACGAAGGCAGTCCTGCGCCGCGCGGTCCGGCCGCGCCCTTGTCCCCACCCCGTGATACGGGTTTGGAGCAGGGCTTGCCGCATTTTCTTCCCCGGTGCCATAATCTTCATCGTCCCAACCGATTGGAGTGATGCGTGTTGCTATTTGATCGGCTATGCCGGGCTGCCGGCAATAAGGTGCATTCGCCATGAGCGTCACGCTGCGCCGCTGGCTCCTGTATTGGGGTGTATGGGCTATCCTGGGCATCTACATGGCGACGATGGACGCCGTGCGCTTCCCCGCGATGTCGTTTTTCACCCATCTTGTGCCGATGAACCTGGCGCAAAACCTGGTATTCGCTTGTGCCGGCCTGGGTGTGCTGGCAATGGCTCGGCGTTGGCCGCTTGAGCAATTTGCCTGGTCGGAATGGAAGAGCTGGGTCATCCATCTGGTGGGCAGCATCGTGCTGGCCATTGCCGCATTGTGGGTGGTGTACTGGATTGCGGGCGTGTTCGAATCCGCGAACCCCCATCCCATGCCGCCGATGAAGGACGGCGGCAGTTCCAGCCACAGTTTCATGAACTTCGTGTCCCAATATTTCCACGTCTATCTACTGTTGCTGTGGGCAGTATTGGGTGGTTTTCACGTGATACGGATGTTTGACCGCTATCAGAAGCGCGAACTGGAATCGGCGCAACTGGAAAGCCGGCTCGCGCAATCGCAGACGCAAGCGCTGCGCATGCAGCTTCAGCCGCACTTCCTGTTCAACACGCTCAATTCAATTGCCGCCTTGATTCATAGTGATACGGAAGCCGCCGACCGCATGGTGTCGCGCCTGGCCGATTTATTGCGCATGACGCTCGATTCCGGCAGTGCACAGGAAATCACCTTGCGGCAAGAAATGGCCTTCATCGACGCCTATCTCGGCATTGAAGGCATACGCTTTCACGACCGCCTCACCATTAACCGGGAAATCGCAGCCGATTGCCTCGATGCCATGGTGCCGGCCTTGCTGCTGCAGCCGCTGGTGGAAAATGCCATCAAGCATGGCGTCTCGGACAAGGCCGAACCCTCGTCGATCACGATACGTGCGCGTCATCAAGAGGAGTGGCTGACGCTGGAGGTCATCGATACCGGTCGCGGCATGAATGGCCAGAGGAAGAACGGCATCGGCACCAACAATACGTCCGCGCGGTTGCAACTGATGTATGAGGATTGCCACAACTTCACGCTGGAAAGCCAGGAAGGGCAAGGCACGCGCGCCGTGGTGCAGATTCCCTGGTCGCGCGAGGCGCGTGCCAAATGAGCATCAAGACCCTGATCGTCGATGACGAACCGCTGGCGCGCCAGAGAATCCGGCAATTGATCGCGCTTGAGGCGGGGTTCGAAGTCGTGGGCGAAGCAGGCAATGGTCTGGAAGCCGTGACGCTGATCGAATCGCTCAAGCCGGACCTGGTCTTGCTCGACATCCAAATGCCGGAACTGGATGGCTTTGGCGTGATTGAAGCCATCGGTCCGGAAGCCATGCCGCCCATCCTGTTCATCACGGCTTTCGATGCGCATGCCTTGAAGGCGTTTGAAGTGCATGCGATGGATTACTTGCTCAAGCCGATCGACAAGGAACGCTTTCATCAAGCGCTGGCCTGGGTGCGCGAGCACCCGCAAAGCGCCGGCGGCAACGATGAACGGCTGAGCTCGCTGATGTCGGAACTTGCCCCGGCTGAAACCAGGCCGGATCGCATCATGCTGAAGACCGGCGACCGCTGGGTGCTGGTCAGGACCAATACTATCTACCATAGTAAGTGAGGACAGACTCTAAGAAAGGGTGCACGGGGAGGCGAAAGCTTGCCCGAAAGAATTCAATGGGGACCTTAATACTACCTAGAACATGACTCCATAGGATATCATCAGAAGTCGGAAAGACAATGCCAAAGTCAACGGGGATTTGAAAGGCCTCACGGAGGCCGTGGACCACCCTATACGTGACTAATTGTGGAGAGCGAGGACACCTGGAGCCGGCACCCGAAGTACTCGGGACGTCGGGGTGGCCCATTCCATCCTCCTCCGCGGAGGACGTAGGGTCGGCACGAAGTATCATCTTGCGAGGCGCCATGGGCCTCGGGAATAGAGAGAGATGGGAAGATCCTCACCAGGATATGAGGAAGATGGTGGGGAAGCAACCGACACCCGCGATGAATTCTAGAGAAGCAAGTAGGGCTCCTTGGACGACCATGCGTTGATTTATATAAATATCGAAGATAAAGATACCACTTCAAGACCACACGAGAGGGAAAAGGAGCCTATCGCCATCAATGTACGGCCTCTGAACTCAGACGATCGTTCATGCCCGCACTCCCAGATAAAAATGGTTACGTCATGATGGTAGTGATGCTACCTGCCGTCTCAGCCAGTGGCACCTTGCGTGCCAAGAAGTCGAGCAGGTGGCTGGGTCCACCAGCCCTGTTGATACGAGGAAGTTCTCATAGAAACTTCCCCTTGATAGACCCTCTAGAGCTGCCTCTGAGACCCCAAAAGTGCTCGACGTCTGAGAATGGGGGGCTAGTGAGGAGGGTAAAATCGGCATGGCCCATGACAGGCCCATCGACGCCAGGCCTGCATTGACCCAAGGTCTACATCACGCATAACAAACCCCCGACGGGTGTGACCCACGACAGGTGGCCCAAGAATACCAACCATCGGGTTCTCCGGTCCACAACAGGCATCAACCTAGGCATATCGGATGCCGGACGACCCTCCAGTGACCAAAACATTACTCTCGCCATCGTCGGCCTCGACTCCACTAGCGGCGAGCACGCCCTACGGGCGCTGTAAGATTGGCCTAAAGGTCACCCGACTCTAGAGGAACGGACCCTCAATGGGAACCCCCCCATGAAAGCGGGGAGGCGTTACCCCACTACGCGCGCCCTTCCCTGCTAAGGGATATGCCTTCATCGCCAGGGCAACCCCTATAATTGGACTGTCGTCCAGGGAACAGGGAGGACACAAAAAAAGAACAGACAGAGAGACAAACTGATAGAGAGACTCCGACCTACTTTATGCTGTCAAGCCTTGAAGACAGATCCTACAGAATAGAGCTTCAGCCACCTTCCGAGCACCCTCACCGCCCAGCGAGAGCTCCTCGAGTGCTTACTGGACACGGCGAGCACTCCTTCAGAAGTCCGATCACCATTCCAGGCTTGCTCGATCGTCTATTGGCTCTCTCACTCTCCCTATTGTCTCCTCTTCATCCCCATCCTCCAAGGTTCTGACTTAAGCATCGGAGGGTTGTCCCTTGAGGTAACACCCAGGGCTCCTTTTGACGCCACTTCTTTGGTGTTTTCAAGCTTCCACGGGTGACCAGATGATCTTTCCCCAATAAATAAATATTGAAAATGTGGTACGGGGTTCGAGAGACTATTTTCTTGCCTCTACAATTATGAAAATAGGAAAAGCACAATGTGAACACATTACGTTCAGGTGGTATGAAAGTTGGAAGATTAAAAATATGTGCCAAGCAAATCACAGGCTAGCTTGTGCAAGACACTGTAACTAGCATGACCTAGTCTACGATGCCAAAGCCAAGCAAGTTCATCTTTATTTACAACCAGGCAAAGATCAGCATGGGATCGGTCATCCAAATCCACCATGTACTAGCTCTTGGAGTGCTTGGAGAGCCTGGGGAGTGCTCGGCACAAATGGGTGAATGCCTCTTCTTTCTCTACGTGTCTCTGTCTCTGTATGCGTGTCCCCCCCCTCTTAGGTCTGATGGGGGACCTATTTATAAGGGTTGTCTTGGTGGTGGCCAGCCGTTCCTCAACGGGAAAATGGCATGGGCCGTGGAGTAACGCCCCCTTGATCATGTGGAGAGTTGTCCATTGTGCACCTACCTACTTCAGCAATGTAATATCCCGGACCCTTCGAATCCTTCTTCGCGGGTCTCGGATCTATTTTTTCGAAGAATTTATTTCCATTATGTCCGAAATTATTTGTCGGACATCTTTCAGGTTCAGATTTGTGCGTTTCGGATCAGTTTCAGAGGTCCCGGAACGTGTTCCGCAGTTTTCGCATGTTTTTCTCCGGCAAACCTACGGAACCCCGTAGCAGGTGAACCGAGTCGCCATTACAGAATATTAATGCCACCCATTCAAGTCGAGTTCGGACCTTGGGGGCCACCCCTATATAGTCGTGATCCGACATCGCTCTGGGCCGACAGCTCACCAAATCGGACCCATTTCCCCTTGGGATTCCTTTCCGCTCTTTTATTGAAATTGGCTTGAACTCGGCAGACGTTTGTACGGATTTATTTTTGCTTCCGTCGTACCTTCAATATGGACCTTTGTCTGTACGTAAAGTGGTCCATGAGTGACCGACAAACCCAAATGTCCACATCTCGATGTGGGCCTTTAGCGTCGTTTGTCCTTTCTTTATCTTCCTGTAATTAGTATTAGTTCTTTTAGGCCGCAGGGCCCTCAATTCCAGCGCCTAATCAATGGTGTTCCCCCGTATGGGAGATGTAAATAACCTCGTGACCTTTATGGCACGGCGGGTATTGGTCCTGACCCGAACCACACAATCGTCTGACCAAGTCAGATCGAGCACACCATGGGCTTCTTTGAGATCTGAATAAATCGTCACTTTGTGATTGGCACGCCCATGCACTTAACAAACCAATAAATGAATAACATCAACCAATCGATAAGAAGTGCGTCCACCCAGCGTTGTCGAGGTTTGCTTTTTGATCAAGACTATGGTTTCCCAGCATTGAGGCTATAGTCCTCTCGAGGGTGGAGGTAGCATTTCTTGACCGAGTGGTCATAGCATGGATTTTCGACAACGAGGACGAGGTCCTCCTAGTAGAATTATTGTAGTGCCCCCGACGACATCATCGTGGTCCTTTCAATGGTTAGATCATGGTTTTCTGACCAAGGAGGTCAAGGTTTCCCAGCTATGCATAGAAATAGCATAGAATATTGTGTTCCACTAACTACTGTTGCTATTGTTGTTCCGGTTATTATTATTGTTATTGTTATTACTATTGTTGTTACTGTTACTGTCATTGTATTGTGGTGGGGATCCGTGAGACCTTTACTGAGCCAATGAGATGATGCCCACCCCTTATTTTTTAGGTGTAGCAGCTCCTCCATGAGGTTCGGAGGATCGGTGCGATGCGGTAGTGGTTCTTCGCACCAGCTTCCAGAGCCTAGGTACACGCCGCAACAGTGTATGCTCTCTTTTTAGTTGATTGTACCTTGTGTTTTGGACTCTTATAACTGTCATGGACAACATAAGTGAAGGGGTGCGACATAAGTATATCTCTCTAACTCTCACCACTTCTCTCCTGATCATCTCTCTCGCCACCCCTAGGACGGGGATCCCTAGGAGGCCTCATGGAGCTCTGCCAGGCAACACTCCTCTCACCTTGCAACTCCCGCTCAGCCTCAGTGGCACGGTGCTCCTCTGTTGAGGAGACTATGAGGCTGCCAATAGAGAAGGAGCCAGATTGCCGAGCACGAACAGTGTGCTCTCACCCCCACTGATAGCGCTCCTCACTATCCCTCAGCCTCTACTTCGTAACGCTAAGGCCTAACTAGAGCTCCATCACCTGGACCACTAGAGCCATCCTCTCCTCTATCACCTGGGCCTCTAGAGCCCTCCTCTCCTCTCTCTCTGCTCTCCTCTCCTCTCTCTCTCTCTCCCGCCCCTCTCTCTCCTTCTCCAACTCTCTCCTCGTCACCTGGAGGGAGATCCTCAGCTCTAGGATGTCCTGGGGCAGCTCCTCGGCATCACGACATCGTAGCACCGCCTCCAACCGTGCTACTACTGTCGCTTGGACGTCGCGCTCCTCCTCTGCTTGGGCGCTGAGGGCTAGCGCGTCCTGGATCTCTACCACCTATCAGGGCCAACTACCTCACGAAGTTAGTAGAAAGCAACACATGATCAAAATCCAAACAAAGCAAATGCTCACCCGAGCCACGAGCTCGTGCTCTTCCCCCTCGGTACTTGCCACCGTGTCGGCAAGCTACTCCTAGAGAGAGGTGACCTCCAGAGGTGGAACCTAGGAGCTAGAAGAGGCTCCCCCGGTCGCCCCAACTGTGCTCTACTCGGCACGCTGAAAAAAGGTACAATGATAGTTAGTAACTAAACATCAGGAATCCAGGTTTGTGAAAAAAAATGAAATGAAATACATTGCATAAACTCACCAAGGTGTCTAGCGCCTCATGGGTGGTGGCTAGCTACTGCCTGGCATCCGCCAAGTGAGCCCGTAGGTCGGCTATGATGGCATCGCGGGCATCTTGCATTTGTAAACATGTAGGTTAGTGTCACATGCATATACACACATTCATAAAAATAAATGAATGCTCATTTCACACTGGCCCCCAATGGTCTCCCGAGGTGGAGATGAGCCGGGTAAGTCTCCCTGTAGCATCGTAGGTAGTCTATCCTATCTTGCACACGCGACACCACGGGGACTCCTATAAGGTTTCGGACAGCCTGGCTTGGGCAACACAGCAGATAATAAAAATTTAAATCGTGAACCCAGGCTTTATGGAATCCATGATTTATGCTCTGATCGATGCAATAAAATTATCCAACCCCAAATAGTGGGTTGTAAATCTTTACCTTGCACGGAATGACGTTGTCCGCAGTGCCTGATGCAGATTTCCACGAACCCCGAGCCGCACAGATGTATGACCTCTAGAGCTGATCCACACGGATCCTCACACGGTGACGGCATCCACCCATTCTTGCCCCCGTGCACAAACCATTGATGCTCAAAATCCCCCTCTTCTTCCTTAAGCCTTTCTCCCTTGAGAGGGAGAGAGAGAAACCAACAAGGGAGAGAGAGAGAGAGCAAGAGGGAGAGGAGGAGAGCAAAGAGTAAATGGGGTGGCCTTTTTCTCTCTTGAAAGTGCTTGGCATCCAGGGGAGAAAGTGTAATATCCCAGATCCTTCGGATCCTTCTTCTCGGGTCCCAAATTTATTTTTACAGAGAAATTAATTTTGCGGCGCGCGGCATCACGACGACGTCGAACTGCACGTCGCGACAGAGTGAGATTGGGTAGAACCATGGGTTAAGATACATCTTGGAAGTGTAACTGTTAGAGAACTATATACCAATGTAGTTAATAAATTCGTGTAGTATCATGGCCGCCGAATGTGCCCAGTGGCGTGATATGTAGAGGAGCGTTCAGGGTTTCACCCAAGCACTCCAATAAGTCACACAAGGAGGAGCACATCGTGGAGTGGGAAATCTCCACCAAAGTTTCTGGAATATGAAGCCTCCTAAGTTCATAGGCTCCACCGATCCTGATGACGCCGAGCATTGGACAAGAGAGACCAAACGTGTATTCCGAGTTATGCAATGCACAGACCAAGAGAAGGTCCTATTAGAAACTTATCAGTTAGAAAGAGAAGCCCATTGTTGGTGGGAGTCAATAGAGGCTACCTTAGACCAGGCTCAAGTTACATGGGCGGAGTTTGTTGAATATTTTAACAATAAGTATTTCTCTGATCGAGTCCAAGAGAAGAAGGCCACCGAATTCACCACACTCAAGCAACGATCTTTATCGATGGCCGAGTACGAGGCACAATTCTCAAGGTTGTCTCGGTACGCTAAACACTTAGTTAGTACCGAGAAGATGAAAGCTAGAAGATTTCTCAATGGGCTCAGGCCCCAATTTATCACCCAAGTAGCGCCAATGGACATACAAGTCTACTCGAAAGTAGTACGGTGAGCTCAACTACTAGAAGATGCCACGAAATTATCAGACAAAATCCGTGGGAGAGATAAGAAGGAGCACGTTACTAGTTCTGGAACTTTCAAGCCCACATTCAATAAGAAAAGACTTAGCAATGGAGGAGAGTCCTCTCAGAAGAAGAAGGTCAAGAAGAGCAATAAACCTTTCTCCATCACTGCCACACCTTCCAAGGTGTTATGCAAACATTGTGATAAGGCCGGACATAAGGCCGACGAATGCTGGAGAAAACTCGGTGCTTGTCTCCGTTATGAGAGCCGTGATCATCGGATTCTCGACTGTCCGCTGCTCAATGATCAAGCCAGTGACGAGAAGCAGCCGATAAAGAAGAATGCACGTCTCCAAGCTCTTCAGGAGGCGGAACAAGATGAAGGCAGACTAGTGGAAGGTACACTGAAAATTTATTCTAAGACTGCAAATGTCTTATTTGATTCTGGTGCATCACATTCTTTCATTTCCAAGAAGTTTGCCGATCCATTACCTATGGAACCGGAATGGATAGATCTAGTCATTACAACCCCTCTCGGGAATGAATCCGAAATCACACACCATTATCTAGATTGTGAGGTTTTAGTAAAATGGAAGAATCTTCTGGCCAACCTAATATGTCTAGACATGAAGAGTTATGATGTAATATTAGGCGCCGATTGGCTATCTAGATACCAGCAATTGTTGATTGCCGTAATGGAAATATTATTTTCAAGGAATTCCCAGAACTTGTCTACTATAGCCCTAAGAGTCAGAGCAAGTCACCTCTTATTTCCATTCTCTGAGTTAACAAGCTAATAAGAAAAGGGTGTGTATCTTTCCTTACTTTTGTTACCATTAAAGAAACTAAGGAGACCAAGATAGAAGACATCCCCATAGTTCGGGAATTTTCAGATGTATTTCCAGAAGATTTACCTGGATTACCCTCATAAAGAGAAGTGGCCTTCAGCATCGACTTGGTCCCTGGTGCTGGTCCAGTTTCTAAGGCACCTTATAGGGTGCCAAAAATATACTAATTCAGAAAAATCTACAAAAATAGTCGAAACGATCCTCGTGAAGAGTACATTACAACTGTATCATTCGCGAGTCGATGAATTGAGGAATAAACTCACTGTAGGGTTCCGTATATTATTCGGAAGAAAACTCCACACGGAAAGTAAAACTTAATTCGAAAGCTACAGAAGCAATCCAGAACTCCTCTAAAAGGATCCGGACAACCTAATGAAGATCCGCCAAGACCCAGTAAAGATCCGGCAAGAAATCCAGGGTGTTACATGACTTGTCTTCTTTCCTCATCAATTCTTCACTGTTCATTTGCCCCTTCAGTCCTATTCTTTTCAGCATTCAGACACAGACTTCTACACATAATGCAATCATAATAGAAACAATGGTAGTAAGAAATTACATTAGGTTGATTAACAATAAAAGCAATGCACTAATGCAACATCAACACATATGGCATCATCAAAACCATAGGGACACAACACCTCCTACCAAAACCAGCCCTCCTGAACATCCTCTTGAGCCTTGATCCAAAAGATGTAGAACCAGCGATTGATGATGCTGATGGAGATACTCTTGTCCTACCTAGGGAATGGTGGAAGGCACTCTGCTGCTATACAAATCTTTGTTGGCCATGACGTGACTAGGTCTGCCCAACATCATTTTACTCCTAAGTCCTCAACAAATGTTCCTCCAAAGCTGTCGCTGCCTGATATGCTGCCTTCATATCTACAACGTGGGTCACAATCATAGGATGCTTAAGCTCTAGCCTCAGGCCCTTGACAAATTGTTGAGTCTTCAATCCTTCATCTGGCATAATATGAGGTGCTTAGCGGCCCAACTCAATAAATCAGGACCTATATTGCATTACTATCGTATTCCCCTGGGTCAGGTTTATAAACTTATACATCCTCTTCGATCTAATGTGACCTGGGCTAAAAGCACACTTTAAGATTGCAATGAACTCCTGCCACGAAATCTTTCGAAGGGGGTGGGACTAAAACGCCAACTCCCACTCCATGGTCCACCAAGACAAGGATGAACCCTATAATTGATAGCTGACTAACAACACCTTCTCATCCTCCGCACACTCCATGGAACAGAATACCCTCTCCATGGCATCTATCCTTGCTCTCGCTACATCTGAATTTGGCTGCCTGTCGATCTGAGGTGGGTGGAACTGTAAGAACTCCTTCAATGCTTGCCTGCGACCTCCTTGAGATGACACGCCCTCACCAGCTTCTCCACCATATTGTCGAAGGTAAAACTAGTACATGCCATCAATAAACTCCTCTCGACCATGAACTCTAGCTACCGTTGCTTCTCCTGCTGCTGTCGATGTCCTACTCTATCCCTCCTGATCCTCGATTGATTACCCTTGCTGAGAGTGGGTCCTCCTCCTAGGCACCATACCCTTCTAGCACAAAAAAGAGAAAACAACGAGATTAATATAACACATGGTACCCTATACCAGTTGTCAACTGTATAGAACACTATGGACTTTTTGGACACTGCAACCATTTTAGGTTCCTACATACGTCCACAACCATGCTCTAATATCAACTGTAACGACCCAAGATCCGAGTACCAAAAAGGAACTAGTACAACCTGAATCCTAGCCCACCACCCATGAGCCAGGAGACTCAAAATGGTTATTTGGATAGTGTAGAGATATATAAGAATCTAAAATAATTGCAAAACTAAAGAGCATGATATAATAATGCAAAAAATAATCAAGTGGAGGTTGAAACACGGCGAGCTTCTCCCCTTGCTCAAAAGCAAACGGGGTTGGCTCGGTTGTAAAAATAGATGGACCCTGCTCAGGATCAGCCATGGGTTTAGGTAAAGGGTTAGGTGGAGGGTTAGGGATAATTGGCTTTTGGATTTCATGGATAGTGGAGGGCCTGAGTGGCGGCAATGGAAGACAAATTGGTTTGGAAATAGGAGGAGAAGAGTTAGTGGAGGGCTCGGGGGAGGCCAATGGTGTGGAGTTTAATTGTATAGTAGCTGGAGGAGGTATAATGGTGGAAGGCTTAGTGCGGATGAAGCGTCTAATTTTGCTGGGGCGTGAGGTTTTTAGTGTAGGGGAAGAAGGTTCATGATGCATCGATGTGGGTTGTTGGAGTATTGACCCATCATCATAGCATCATGAGGTCTCGTAAATAGGGTTAGGGACAGTGGCTTCATCCTGAGCAAGGGGTTCTTGCGGAAGTGGTGGAAGAGGAAAGCGAAGAAAACTCGGAATAGGTGTATCTTCAAAATCTTCAAAATCTTAATCGTGTGCCGGCTCAAATTCTTCATCAAAAATTTCATCATGTGCTGCTTCTAATGCTTCATCATCGAATTCAAGTGAACGCTGTGGTGGAGGCGTATTGATGAATGGAGAAGTATAATGTTGTGGAGGATTTTACGTATATGGATGTGGAGGCAGAGGGCCATATGAATGAACGTGATGAATAGGTGGTCGGCGGGCGGCGTCCACTTGACCATTAAAACTTGGTAGAACATCGTTCTCACTTATGTTGTTGAAGCCATCTTCGGCTCTTCCCTTCTTCCAATCTCTCTACATCTTGGTAATGTTATTCATGAAAGCGTGAAGGGGATTGACTTGAGGAGGAGGAGGAGGCCGCGGGCTTGCGACCCTCTTTAATTATTTCTCCATTTTAGCGATTTTATAAATAAGAGCTTGTTGGAGGGGTGTGACTTGAGAAGTAGAGGGTTGGCCTTGGGACCTTGAAGGGGGGAGCTTGATGTGAAGGCCGTGGAGGGTTAATGGGCTGACCCATAAAAGAATCCGGTTGGACCAGGGTGCAAGGAGTATATGGGCCTTGGGGCCGTGAAGGAGAATGGATAGAAGGAGGTGGGTGATGGACCACCCAAGAAGAAGGAAGAGTAAAAGAAGGCGGGTGATGGGCCACCCGAGGAGGAGGAGGATTAGAAGAAGGAGGAGGGTGATGGGCCACCCGAGAGGGAATATGAATAGAAGAAGGCGTGTAAGAAGAAGGAGGTGGGTGATGGGCCACCCGTGAAGGAGTGGAAGGAGTATGAGATGTAGAAGCTATACCCTCAACAATTGCCTTAAGGGCTTGGGCTTGTTAAGGTGTGAGATGTAAATCTTGGGGGACCTTCCGGTTGCATAGAGGAGATGGTTCCCGGGGAATAGTGACTCGCGATTAATGTGAGGGATTATAAAATTGAGACTTGCCCACGGGGTGGACAAAACTATGAGAATTGGAACGGAATCCTTTAGGAAGATTGTGGTGAGAACTATAGATTTGAGGATTATATGAAGTGGTAGGTTGGTCATCCTCATAGTTATAAATGTAATTAGGCATGCTAACTTGATTACCAAGGTGAAACATTATGCAAATCAAACAATATTCAATCAAAGCAATTTGCAAGGATGTCAAACAATGGATGCTTACACTTGGTTTTAAGTTAAACCTTGATATGAATTAGATAGGCTTTAACAAGGTCAATTGACTACACGGGGGTTGATATAGTTTTAATCAGCAATGTTGTCAGGAAGACGACAATGCCGGACATCAGCTAGGCCGAAAAGGGCTTCAGCCGTGTAGGGTGTTGGTAGTGATGGCTCTTCTTCAATTCTAACTTTGTAAGAGTCCCTGAGATCTTCATTTCTGATTTAATCTTCTCTTTGATCTCATCTTTATTCTTGCTCATATTTTAGGTGTTAACAAGTATATCTGAGACAGTCAAATACTTAATGTTCAATTCAAAAACATGAAAGGCCTGGCTAGAATGAGTTGGACAAAGGCTAAAAATCTCATTATCCAGCATAAAAGGGTAATTGTTGGTGATAGCAATCACACAAACTGTTGGTTTGACAAATGGTTTGGCAATATCACCCTGGCTGAATTGGTCCCTACAAACCACATTCCCAACTCAAAAGTGACTATCTGAGATTTTTTATTACATCCTACTAACGAAGATTTGGCACTGCAAGATAGATTCTTTCCTTCTGAAATCAGCAATGCTCTAAGGAATGTAACTTTGAACCAGGAACATGATGTGGAGATTTGGAGTCTTTCACCATCTGGGAAATGTAGTGTTGCTTCAACTTATAAAATCATTTGCAGCAGTAACAGTTTTCAGCCGCACATCCTATGGACTCGATTTTGGTCTAACTGGTTTCCTATCAAGATCTCTGTTCACTTGTGGAAAATATTAAGCAACTGTCTTACCCTTGATTCAATTATCCCTCGGGTGGGAGTATCTCTATGTTCTAAATGTTATTGCTGTAAGGAGTCACAGGAAGAAGACATTAATCATTTATTTACTAAAAGTGAGTTGGCCACTCATGTCTGGTCATCTTTTTGATCTTTTGGTATGCAAACTGAAGGGAATTCTGTCAGAGCCCTAATTCTAAATACCATCAGCAATTCACTGCAAAAGTCATTATTCAGCCTCTTCACACTAGCTGTTATTGGTTTTGGCATGTGGGAACTTTGGTGTGATCAAAATTTAGCCAAGTATGATGGTAAACACATTTCTAAGCAAAGTCTTGTTCACAACATTATCTTCAAGGCGAAGTAAACTTGTCTAGCTACAGATCTCAAGGAAGGAAATCACAACAAAAGGAAAATTTTGGAGGAATTTGGGCTCCAGAATGTCAACTCTGGACACCAACAACTTCTGGCCATTAAATGGATCTATCCACCTTGGCCATCTCTTAAGCTTAACACTGATGGTGCTTCTAAGCAAACTAGAGATTCTGGAGGAGGTGGTGTAATTAGAGATCATAGAGGAAACATTCTCCTTGCCTTTTCTCACTTTTATGGGAAGTCCAATAGCATCATAGCAGAGGCCCGAGCTCTCCTTGATGGTGTTAAGTATTTACGCACCATTGATTCAAAGCATGCCCTCATTGAATGTGATTCGAAAAGTCTTGTTCAGATCATTAAAAGACAAACCCAATGTCCATGGTCCATCCTCACATACGTCAGAGAAACTTGGAGTATTCTTTCACAGTTGGACACCATCACTCACATCTATAGAGAAGGCAACATTGTGGCGGATTCTTTGGCTTCTTTAGCTTGCACCTTGCAATGTGATTCTTTTTATTCTTACCATGAGCTTCCCTCTAATATAAAGGGTGCAACTCATTTAGATAAGCTAGGTATGCCTAGCATCCGATTGATGTAAATGTAATTATTTCTCATTAGTAATAAAATCTACCCCCTAGTGATATGATGGTGGAGTAGCATTCCCCTAAAAGGGCTGCACTCTCCCACCTATCCCTAGGCAGGGCTTTCCAAAAAAAATTGCCATGGAAAAGACTTGCGTGACAGTCGTTTGGGTCGCCCAAAAGCTAAAATATTATTTCCTCATACATGAAGTAAAGCTCTTGGCGTGAATGGACCCAATTAAATACTTGTTGGAAAAGCCCACATTAACTGATCGTTTTGTGAGATGGCAAAGTTTTCTCAACCAATTTGATATCACCTACGTCAGTCAGAAGGCGGTCAAGGGGCACGCCCTCGCCGAGCACCTTGCCCATTATCCACTCCCGATGTTCTCCCCTGTCGACGAGAGTTTCCCGGATGAAGAGTTAGGAGCCATCATAGATGGTGAACCTTCGTGGATTCTCTACTTCGATGGTGCACTCAATTCCAAGGGATGTGGAGTTGGAGCCATTCTCCAATCTCCGGATGGTACTATCATTCCTCGTGCTTGTCAGTTAACCTTCCCTGCCATAAATAATGTGGCAGAATACGAGGCACTCCTCACGGGCTTAAAAATGGCATTGGCACTCAGAGTCAAGGAGCTTCGGATCATCGGAGATTCCCAGCTTATACTCTGGCAATCCCTTAGCAAGTATCAAACTCGGGACCCAAAACTAAAACCCTATCAAGACCTAGTCGGCAGGGTAGTCCAGCGGTTTAGGAAACTCACCATTGTGCACACCCCTAGGGCTCAGAACATTCTGACCGATGCTTTGGCATCTTTGGCATCTTCTCTCCCAATCCCTGGCGAAAAGCCATCAGCCACTATCATCGTGCAAAGCATGCACGTTCCTTCACATTCAGATCCATGGTTCCAACTATTCTCTTAGTATTCTCTTCAAGTCCATGCCATCTCTCATGAGCCTGAAATCGACCTCGAGGATAGCAATCCCTGGTTCTTCAATATCGAGAATTATCTCCGGGATAGCTCCTTTCTCGACTATGCTACTGCCCCCAATCGGCAGGCCATTCGCTGAGCCGTGGAGCGCTTCACCATCGTAGGTGGTCTCTTATATCGCAAGTCACTTAGTGAAGTTTATCTCCGCTGCCTCGATGAGACCGAATCTCATGCAGTTGCCGAAGCTGCACACTTCAGTGAATGTGGTGGCCATGTAAACGGTCGCATACTTGCTCAGAAACTCCTTTGGTAATACTATTGGCCTACCATGAATGAGGACTATGCCCGTTATGTCTGCCATTGTACCATGTGTCAACTCCATGCGGACAAGGTCCATTCTCCCTCATCCTCACTCCACCCTCTTATAGCTCCTTGGCCTTTCGCTGTGTGGGCATTTGACATAGTCGGTCCCCTAGAGGACAGAACCGAAGAAATTCGAAGAAAATCCTTCATCCTCATTACTACTGAATATTTCACGAAATGTGCTGAAGCTGAGGCATTCATAGAAGTCAAGAAATCAACAGTGGTGAAGTTCATCAAGCGCAACATCCTCGCCAGGTTCGGCGTTCCTCGTGACATCATCATCGACAATGGGCCACAGTTCACATCCCAAGAACTCCGCGACATGTGTGGTAAATATGGTATCAATTTGCATCATTCATCTCCATACGACCCGCAAGGAACCAGACAAGCTGAAGCTACAAACAAAACTCTCATCATAATTATTAGGAAAACTTGCAAATCTCATCATCATTCTGACTAGCCGGATTGCCTCATTGAGGCCCTTTGGGCTTACCGTACTTCCGTCTGAACTCCCACAGGTCAAACCCCATATGCACTTACTTTTGGGACAGAAGCGGCACTCCTATATGAAATATTCGTTCCCTTACTAAGCATGCAACTGGATCTCGAGCTCGACCCCAAGCAACGTAGAGATAATCTTTTGGCCCAGCTGGAACTATTAGATGAGAAACGAATGATCGCGGCTGATCACGCTCAAGTATATCACAAGAGAATTGCACGTTATTATGCCATGAAAGTTCTGGAGAGAAAATTCAAGGTGGGTGAACTAATTTTAAAGAGGAAACTTACTAAAGCCACCGGTCTTAAGGCAAAACTGCAAGAAAATTGGGAAGGTCCTTTTGTCGTCAAAGAAGTCTACTCAGGTAATGCTTACAAATTAGTGGACTCTGAGGGAGTAGAACTCACATATCCATGGAATGGGATATACCTTAAGAAATTTTATTCATGAGACCTTGTACATAGCTATTCAAAAAAAAGAGTTTCTTTTATTTCTTGTACAGAGAAAATTGCTAATGCTTGGTGACCATCATGAAGTCCAAAATTTATTGCATCATCCCTTCATGCTAGAAAGGAACTGTCAAGATACGGTAAGTATCGGGTCTTGGTCTGCCAGAGCTGCAGAGATCCCTATCCGGCCACGTCGGCTTATGCTTATTAGAAGGAAAATAACATGCACACACTCACGTGTTTTATCCAAAATGGGTGGCATCACCTATGATAAGGCCTCACCCCGAAGGTCTCCAAGAAAGAGCACTGACTGGGCCTTTTCTCTTTGTTTGTTCATTGTTTGCAAGGTAATCAACATAAGAAAACCCTTCTTATCGGCACTACAAATACCAGTCTCACGGTGTGAAAACTGACACACATGTCACGGCGAAACAACCAGGATTCAATGGTCAACACGGCCAAAAACCTGAAGGTCAAAGTCACTGAAGTAGATAGTCTGTCACTCCCCGACTCAACAGGAGTACCTCCCACTAGAAGCACAGTCGGTAGCGTCCCCTGACATCTTACACCGCACTGCAGGTGTCCGCCTGACACGATAGCCCCGGGCGGAGGCAATGACACCGTACAAGTAACCACAAAGCAAGTGACTAGCTGGGGTCACGCTCGTCAGCTTGTGTCCAACTACCCCCAACCACGTGTGCACATACAGACCATGCGTCCTAGGTCTGGCCTCTAACTGGTTTTCCCCTTAGCCAGAATCTGGCTACAGACGTGGGGCCTGACAGAAACCAGCCTAAAAATCATCCTCAGGGTAGCCTCTCTACCACTCCCTAGTGGGATCACTCGCGTGTAAGTAGGCTACGACTAGTGGAGGGTCACTGAAGGAGTAGACTCTCGAGCCAACGAAAAATAACGTCTCAACCGGATGAAGTATGAGGACTACCCCTCGTACTGACACTGACTCACGGTGACACAAGCCGAGAACAACACCTCCCGGAACTACACAGTATCATGGCACCTGGCCTCGACACGATGCCCTGCATCTGTCAGGCCACGGTTCAACGCGGGGACTGAGGTCCACGCACTTGGGACTCAAATCGGCCAAGAAAGAAACATCGATCAGACCAGCCATTTGAACGGTCCTCTCTGGGCCGCTCAGGGATGTACGGCTAGACAAGGGCCGTGCTAGGGAATGTACGGCCAGAAATGGACCATCTTACCCCTGAACTACACAGAAAGCACCACGGCTATCTCCAGGCCGTTCAACGGCTGCATGGCTAACCCTTAGCCGCGCGTGGGAGATGGATGGTCCAACCCAGCCGTTCATCAACCCAACAGTATAAAAAATGAACGACTAGCCCCTAGCCGCGCTTGGGGAAGAGCGGCTAGAGACTCGCTGTTCAAGGCACGAACGGACCCACCCGGGCCGCTCATCCTTCCAATGGCACGTAGTGACACACGGCCAGACCCTGGCCGCTCATGGAGACATACGGCTAGTCCCTAGCCGCTGACCCCGTGCACTGTGCAATGGTAACAAAAGCCAATGGTCAAAACCCCAAGGTTGGACGGTCGGCCTTGGGCCGCTCAAGGGTTACACGGTCACTCGATTGGCCGTGTAAGCCCCACAGCGCTCCGAGCCGAAGGGCAGTCAAGTCTAGGCCGCTCATGGGGATAAACGGGCCCCGGTTTGACCGTTTATCCCTCACCGGCGCGAAAACGGAGAGCTCACCGAAATTCACCATTTTCGGCCCCAAACAAGCCCCACGGAGGGAGAAACGAAGGGAAAACAACCCCCATGTCCCCTAGCATGATTCTACGCCCCTAAAACATGGAATCACAGGCTAAAATGGTAGATCGGGCAGCCACTCCTCGCGACATGCTCAACCCTTTTCGGCTCGATAAAACCCACTCTCGACCTTGCCTCGGCCTACAAATCGCGGAGAGAGGCCTGCCGTGGTCGCAGTCGGTCGAAGAGAGAGGAAGAGGGGGGCGGTCACGTAGGAGGAAGAAGGAGGAAGAAGAAGATGAAGGAAGAAGAAGACTCTGAATGTAAGGAGGCCCTTCGAGGGCTATATCCACACTCGTAATCCCTTGATCATTTAGAGTTTGTAGTCCCCTCTTCCACATTTATCGTCTCAAATGGCTGTCGGTCGTGCCCACTAGGCAACAGCAAGATCCCCTCCCCCAGATCATATGGCGCCTGTGAACCCCTTTCGCTCGACATGTGGACAGGGGCAGCATAGGTTACTGTTCCATCGAAATACCTTTCTCTGCTAATGGTTAAGGAGATGGCCAGTTGCCCTTTCACCTTACTCCATAGGTTGTAAGAGCAGTGGTGTACTCTGAGGCCCGTTTTACTATCTGTGTCATCTCATTCGGTTACTCTATCTCATCTCCCAGAGTTATTACGTGGGAGCTCCCGGTGTTCGTTAGATTACCGTGGAGAGATTCTGGCTCCCCAAGTGGGTTTATCCCCTCCTTCAGATGGCTAATGACCCACTTGGGATGATCACATATATGGCTTATCGTCACCCTCTCACTCGGGTGCCCTCCCTCATATGAATGAAGTTTTCAAAGCCACCCACCGCATTAGTAGTCTGTGCCTTTCAGGCCATGGGAGAGTCACAGGTTTGCTGCCCCTTTCGGCATGTCCTAGCTTCCCTCCGGCCAGAACAAAATTACGATCCATCTGACTGCTTTAATCATTCACGAGCATGTTTATCTGTCTGCCACCGGGGAGTGGAGACATTCCCAGTCCATCTTCGATGATTCGAGACTCTAGACCACCGTGGCTCTAAAGAGCTTGCCCCTTTCATGGCATAGTCTCCGGAGGACCTTCCTTTAGGGGTGGATAATGAATATCACCTACGAGACATTATCATGACCCTGGGTTTGAAGTTTCACCCTGGATCAATGGAACCCTTAGCAGGCCAGTCCTCAGGGTCTCCAGGTCCAATATGGGTTATGAGAGCGCCGCACCTGGCCACTCTGTATTTCAGGGGTTTCATTATGGAAATCTTCCATGTATGAGCCTCGTTTTCATCCCTCGCTGACTCTAAAACAAGGGGAGGTGCTGCTCAAATTCACCCAAGATTTCTTTCATGGACTGACTATTATATTGAATGCGTTCTATTTGTGTGTGAATCAATGTATAAGTTACATTTCCAGAATTGCACGCCCATGCTAGAGTATGAACCTCACACGAGGGGCCTTAAACCGCAATGAGTCTGAACATAACAAGTGCCAAATGGATTGATTAACCCCATTCACCTTTAAATGATTAATCTGAGTAGTCTAAAAACTAATTAACGGTGCCCCCCTGAAGCCTCCGTTGCAGTAATCCCCAAGTCCATCTCTTCATGGCTTCAATCTAGGCTGAAATATGTCTCGAATTAACCCCCCAGATGTCATCTGGATCTGTTCCCCAGCCAGAGAAGTACATTTCCTTCCAAAACCATTGAGTCGGCACCACCCGTGCCGACCCAGCCTCGCTAAACCCTTCGGTACCCCCTGAAGGCCCCAGACTACTCTGGGTCAGTGGCTCTACTCGCCAAATCACTCCGGGTTGGCACCACCCGTGTCAATCCGCCCAGCTCCCACAAATCAATGGGCATCGATCCAGCATCTCGCCTCACCGACCCAGCATCCCACCTCGCCGACCCAGCCACTTCACCGACCCAACACCTCACTCCACCGACCCAGCGTCCCACTTCACCAACCCACCTTCTCGCTATACCAACCCGCTCTCCATGCCGTTTCATTCCCTCTCAATCAAGCCAAGGAAAGATGATCCTCAGTTCTGTCCCTACCATCGACAGAGGGGGCACTCTATTAAGGATTGCTACGTATTCAAGGATATCATCGAAGGCCTGATTAAAACAGGTGAATTACGAATGGGTGAACACAGGGTGGACCCACCTCGCCCGCATCAACTTTCTGTCTTTAAGACATCGGCCAACACTGCCTCGCTGTACCAACCGAAGTAACACTTATTCTAAAGGGTATTTCAGGCCCATCAAGCTATGGCGAGAAGTCGAAGAAAAATTCAAGATGCAGATGGTGCCCCGCTCTGGGGGCAAATGCTAAAAACAAAAGAAGGAAGAAAAGCTAAAGATTAAAGAAGAGCCCACTGCCGTAAATTGCAGGGGTTCTATCCTTTGGCTTAGCCATCTAGGCCAAAGCCTGCTTTCATGTACACGTTAGATATCCTACCCTTCGGCTTGGCCATTACTACCAAAAGCCCACTTTTGTATGTTCAAATATTTTATTTCGCGGCTCAGCCATTCCGGCTGAAACCCACTATCATGTATCTCGGATGTGCTATCTTTTGGTTTAGCCATCTCGGCCAAAACCCGCTTTCATATATGTATATCAAATATCTCGTCCTCCGGCTCGGTCACCTAGACCAAAGCCCACTTTCACATATTCAAGATATCCTATTTCTTGGCTTAGCCATTCCCACTGAAGCCCGCTATTGGGACCAATCCATCCGTCCCATCGCGATAATAGATATAACTTAATGGCATGGACCCTCGGTCAAAGCCCGTTCTTTGATTTTGGGCTTACATAACCCACTTTACCACTATCCTTTGGGTTTTACAACCTACTCTGCCGCTACCCTCTGGCTCTTATGGCTAGCTTTCCCACTCTCCGATTACCCCTGGGCTTTCACAGCCCACTCTCTAGCTACCCTTAGGCTTTCACAGCCTACTCTCCAGCTTTCCTTGGATTTTATAACCTACTCTCCCTCTATCCTTAGGTGTTACAACTTACTCTCCTGCTAATTTTGGGTTTAACAACCTGCTTTCTCGCTCCCCTTGGGCTCACACAGCCTGCTCTCCCACTCTTTTTGGGCTTACATAGCCTGCTCTCCCGCTATCCTTGGGCTTATGTAGCATGCTCTCCCACCATCCTTTGGCTTTCACAACCGGCTTTCCAATTTCCAGTTTGGGCTTTGTCCGAAACCCACTCCCTTGCTCTCTTCTTAGACTTTTCGTCGAAACTTGCTGTCCTATCTTGGTCCCACCAAGATTTAAAAAAAAACTCTCTAGAGTGCTCTTGATTTTGAATGTTTGCATCCCCTGCTTGCATGCTTGTCTATATATATATTTAATACACTTCATTCGAACTTCCTAGGACCATACTCCATTGATAAATAACACTGTCCTGAGTCCGGATGCATGTGTGTCATGGTACATTCTAAGGGGAAACCAATTTTTGGTGGATGCATGTGCCAAGGGAAAGAGTCATAGCTATGTTGTTAGCGCAACTCACAAAATATACTCGAGGTAAAACTCCCACACTTTATGCACAATGTGATCAATGGTTTCTAACCATAAGGATCACAAAATTTCTTCCTATCACTCTTTGGATGCCCAAACCCCTACACTCACACGAAAGATAATCGTGAGGAAAAAGCTGCCTGCTCCCTTAAAAAAAAATTGAATGAAATGAATGATGAAGAAATGAAATGTGAATCCAAGTAGTCGGGAATCTCCACTGAAACAAATGAGGAGACTGGGCAACCTCCCCAGTAAGAGTGCATGTTCATAACCGGGCTAGGTCATCTACCAGGTAGGCCCTGTATTTAAGAAGACATTACAAATTAAGAAGCTTGAAGATTCAAGACCGTGTTAGGCAGGTCCATTTTCTGGAAGTTTCTACTAAGAAGAGGCAGTAGCGCAAGTTCAGGGGCCATCGGTTGTGCACTTAGAGGATCACTTTTCCTTCTTCTTCCTCTCAGTCCTCATTTCTTTTGCTCAGCTCCCACCCTTGGGTGGTGTACCTCCTCTCTTCTAATCCTATTTCTATGATTTTCTCCTCTCCTCCTGGGTCCATGAACCCTCACTCCTCTCCTTTTCATCCGGAGATTTTCACAATTCTAGGTCTCAGCCTAGGTCCTCCTTTCATTCCGATTTTGGGACATCTTCCGAATCTTCCCCTCCTCATTCAGGTCCTCTGGATCATTCTAATCTTCATTTTCTATTCTACTCGCATCACCTAGAGCCTCCGGATCCCTCCTATCATGCCGATTTCAAATTGTCAATTGATTCTCCTCCTCTGGAATTTTCGGGCTTTGCTTCTGGTTATTCTCCTACCCTGTCAGATGATTATCCTTCCTCACTTTCATAGCAATCTCATCATTGTTTCTCTATTTCTTCTTTATCTCCCTTTCAGAGTTTTTACCCTTTTTCTTACTATTTTTGAGGCTTTAGTCTGCCTTGATTTTGGTTGATCTCTGATTCTTCTGTATCTTGTTATCAGAGTCTCTGCGCCCTAGCGAGAGAGTTCTAGCCCTCACCTCTCTTCCTTTTTATCCTTCTTCATCTAGTGTGGTGTCTGTGGCTCCTTCGGGTCAAGGAATCATTAATCATTGTTATCCTCTCATCTTTGTTCTACCAAGTAAGGAATATAAAGCCCGTGCTATTCGAAGCTCTATGATCAAGATTACTTCAGGATGATAGTTTCCACGCCATGGATTTGCAAAGTATCTTTCATTGTGTGTAAGAACATGATGTCATTTCTATTACTTTTATTTCTGTGCATGGTTATAATGCTAGTTCCTTAACTCATTTGAGTGATTTTGGAGTCTTGGCCAGGCTTAGTCAAAATTTCCAGTTCGCTTCTACAACATCTTAGGCTGGTGGTAGCTCCACACTGGGAGTCCAGTGTCTTTCCCCGATCACTAAGGGTGACCTTTTGAGCATGATTTTTCACACACTTTACGGCAAGCTATAGCCAATCTCCTCTAGGGCAACATCGTTGCTGATTTGGCCATCCTTTGGTATGCACAAAGGTCTTTTCTTTTCTCTGCTCAACCAAGTGCAAGGGCAAGAGATGGATGGATAAGATACCCAACCTAGGCACTCCCTAATACAAGAGAGGTCTCAAATAGGGGCAACCTTAATGACCTTGTAATATGAGCTTTCATACTAAATCTAGCCAGCAAGGGCTATCAAAAGAAGAGGAAATTCAATATGCAAAATTATGAAAATCAAAGGCATGGCAAGAGCGGCAGTACAGTTCCCTATGGGACGTCATGAGCTCGGTCGTATGCGTGCCTAATAATGGGTCCAAAAATCAAAGACACAAAGTCCTAGCACAACAAATTATCTCTTTGAGGGGTAGTGCCCTAGAAGGAAGTCAAGTCCTGATATCTCCTATCCTGCATGAAGTTTATCTCAATTCTTCTTCTATTTCTCTCTCTTAGGCTGGGTTGTATCCCAGGTATGGCCTTAGTAGGGGCACCGTTCTTTAGCGTCCCATTTTCTTGGAAATCAATCAAGGGTTTTTCCCTCTCCGAGGAGATGTAATTAACTTCGTAGCCTTTATGGTACGACGGGTTCTCAGTCCCGGCACGATACACACAATCGTTTGATTAGTCAGAACGAGTGCACCACGGGCTTCTTCAAGTCTGAATAAATCGTCACCTCGGTGACTGGCACGCCCTCACACTAATAAACTGAATAAATGAATGAAGAGACGAATATACGAAAGAAACAATGAAGAAGTGCCCTAAAAAGTGCATCCACACCAACCCTCGCACCTTCACCCATTACACCCTCCATTACCACCCCTTTACCTAACCCTTCACCTGTCATCCTCCCACCAGGGCCTGTCAGACCCGCCCCCGCCATCATCGCTCGCACCTTTGATCTTTCCCCTCATCCCACAAGGCCAATCGGGAGTCCATCTAGTGTCGTGCCTGCACAGAACCTTGTCCTCTAGAGTGGGTGTTTATTTCAAAGAAATTACCCTTCTACTGGTGCACCTGCACCCAACCCACCAGTTCTTTCACCCACAGTTGAGCAAGAAGAAGCCAACCCCCTTCTCGGCACAAGATATGATTTGTTGCAGCACTTAGACCGGACGCCGGCCATGATTTCAATTTTGGAATTGATTAAGCGCTCCACATTGCACCAGGATGCTCTAAAGACTTTTCTTCAAAAGGTCATGGTCAGCGAGGATGTGGCGGTGGACAGCCTTCCAACGACCGCAACAACAATGACGAAAGGGCCTGCCATCACATTTTCTGAAACTGAATTGGCACCTATGGAATTCTGCTAGATGCCACTCTGCAGCTCCATAACCTTGAATAAGGTGTCTATAGATGCGGCTTTGGTCAATATTGGGGCTTCTATAAATGTTTGTACATTGAGCACTCTACGAGCCTGCAATATGTCTGAAGATATGTTAAGGCCAACTCCGACAACTATTGTTGCATATGATAACTCCAGGAGAGCATGCCATGGGGTGGTAACTGTTCAGGTCGAGCTCGGGCCTCTCACCATGGCCGTGGAGTTTTATGTGTTGGATATTGATCCAATGTTTAAGGCTATTCTAGGCCATCTATGAATTGATAGTCTTCATGTTGTACCTTCGACCGCTCACCAATGCCTCAAATTTTCATTTCATTGGTGGGTGGTCAAGGTGAAAAGTGTATCCATAGTATAAATTGTTGAAGCTATTTTCATAAGATTTTGCCAACTCTATGGCCAAGTAATAAGCTAATTCTTTCTTTCATGGACTTGAATTTTTTCTGGGCATATGCATCACGCAAGCCCGCCACTGCACCAATTAACGTCAAAGTCAAGTACAAGATTAGAGACTCCAAAGGATGGCACATGATACTTAAATTAGGTTACCAGCCGGGCATGGGTCTCGGCGCTCAGTTGCAGGGGTAGACTAAGCCCATCCCAAGGAGCAGAAAAATGAGTAGAAGAGGCCTGGGCTACCGGGAGTCATCGTTATCAATGTTGGAAGACTCCGTGCCATTAACATGGAATTATCGTCAACAATTTGTCAAGGGGCCACTACAGCTCGGTACTTTAAAGACTCCACCATGCCAATATCAGAAAAAGACTGTTGCTTGTGTAATGTCCGGACCGCCTTTGTTGCCGAAGGGGCCGATAGATGATGCTATTGATTATTCAGAGACTTTTGTCAAGATGTTTGATGAGAAAGAAAGTCTGAGAAAGCCCAAGGGGCGGGTGATGCATAGGGGTCGAAATTTTTAGTTGAGAATTCATCAATACAGGTTCCACAGATATAGACTTAGCAAAACTTTGGGAAATAAATGAGTGTGTTGCTCCAAGACCAAAGAAAACGAATGCTGGCTTATCAAGAATAACGAGTCTACCTTCAACCAATCCACCTTCCTCAGTGGTTTCTATCTCGGTCCCCTGAAGGGCTTGGAGCTTGCCCTGCCACCTTTGGCTTCCCTGAGGCTTATCCGATGTAGCTTGATCTGATAAAATAGGACAATCGGGGATACAATGGTCCCTGCTCCCACAACGCAGACAGGCACCTAGCTTGCGCCAGCACTCCTCCATCTTGTGACCCGGACGATCACAATACTTGCAAAGAGCATTGGATGATGTGGTCGAACCAGCTTTCTTGTCATCACTTCTCAGCTTCTTGTCCTTCAATGAACTAGACCCGCCAGTGGGCCTCTTCTTGCCATTGTTGGGTTTGAAATTCCTGGGACTAGTGGTCTACTCCTTCTTGGTATTCCTTCCTCGGATCCTCTCAGTCATCTCTATGGTATCTTCGAGAACTTGCACTTTCCTCACAATCTCAGCATAATTATGAATCTCCATTGGCACCAACTAGTTGATATATTGGAGCTTCAACCCATTAAGAAACCTCTTGGCCTTCATCTTTTCTGTAGATAGCAGGTGCGGTGCATAACGAGACAATTGGGAGAATTGCACCTCGTATTCAACAACCGACGGACTCCTCTGCTTTAAAGTAGCAAACTCTGCCACCCTCTTCTCTTGCACCTGGTCTGAGAAATACTTACTATTGAAAAGCTCCTCAAATTCTACCCACGATACCTACCTATCTCCTAGTGTGTGTGAACGTAATGTTACTAAGACATGAAAAAAAAGAAAGAAAAGAAAATCTAGGTGCTAAGAAGTATGGAAAACAAAGAGAAAGGAGAAAAGGGGAGCATGAGATGTTCTAAAGGAAGGTGATCGCCAGAGGGGTTACCTCAAAAAAGGGATGATCAGATGTACCTTGTAAAGAAGCAGGTGAGATTGTGAGTTCCTTCTTCCTCCTCCTATCGGCCGGCCGATGAAGGGGGTCTACTTTGATTACCCTTGTAAGACAAGCAAAAATAAAAAAAAAACACAATATGGATTAGCCCAAAGTGTAGTATTAATGCTCTAAAGAAATAGAGATATGCAACATAAGCATGAACACACCTTATGAATTTTGTTTTAAAACCCCCGAAAGAAATATGGGAGGAAGAGAGAATATGCTATGCAAGCTAGAAAAATAGATGATGCAAGATGCGTATGGTATGAACAAAACAAATAAATCAAAAGCTTCCTACTACTGCTGTCAGCAGTAGATAAAGGACAAGAGAAACAGAAGCTCCACGGGCTGCGGATGGAAGAGGCTCTTCCTTTCTTAACCTTCTTAACTTATTGGCATTCAACCCTCAACCAGAGGACGATACCAACTATTTATAGACCTGAGGAGCCCAAAAAAATCTTGTTCTGATGGGATTAGAACAACGAACGTTTTTATCCAACCATGCTTCCCTTCTCTATATCAAACTAAAATGTTAAAACATGGAAGGACTCTTCCCAGGAAGGCAGCAGACGTAACGGAAACGGAATGAAAATGACGACTTGAATAAAGTCGTTAATTCAATTCACGGGTCGCTCTCCTGACACTCAAGTCGGCGTCGCTCTCCTGTCTCTCGCGTCACTCGAGTCGACGTCGCTAGCCTAAAAGTGATCAAGGTATATTTCTTGGCTATTCAGACAGATCTAGGCCTCTCACCTACACGAAACTCTGGATGGGATATTCCCACAAGTCCCATAGGAGAATAAATGACCAATAGACATAGCCTGATCGAAATAGACATTCTGCCTGTTCTGGTGAAGAACACAACCTTTCCTTACTTCAACATCTTAACCAATGTCGACGAATACGCTAGCCCCGATCTCCGTCATTATCGGTGAGATCAGTGGATGAAGCCTTACCCTGGACCTTTCGTCCTTGTTAATGAACAAACATATTTTTGCTTCGAAATTTAACCAATGTTGATGAACAAACTAGTTTCAACCGTTGTCATCATTGGTAAGATCGGTCGGCGTTCCCTTAACCTGGACCCTTCGTCCTTGTTAATGAATGAAAATATTTTTGCTTCGACATCTAACCAATGTCGATGAACAAACCAGTTTCGACCCTTGTCATCATCGGCAAGATCGGTTGGCATTCCCTTAATCTGGACCCTTCGTCTCGTTAATGAACAAACATACCTTTGCTTCGACATTTAACCAATGTCGATGAACAAACCAGTTTCGATCCTTGTCATCATTGACAGGATCAGTCAACATTCCCTTAACCTGGACCTTTCATCCTCGTTAATGAATAAACATATTTTTACATTGACATCTAACCAATGTCGATTAACAAACCACTTTCGACCCTTGTCATCATCTGTAAGATCGGTCGATGTTCCCTTAACCAAGACCCTTTGTCCTCATTAATGAACAAACATACATTTGCTTCGATATTTACCAATGTTGATGAACAAACCAGTATCGACCCTTGTCATCATCGGTAACATCGGTCAGTGTTCCCTTAACCTGGACCTTTCATCCTCGTTAATGAACAAACATATTTTTGCTTCGACATTTAACCAATGTCGATGAACAAACTAGTCCTGACCCTTGCCATCATCAGCAAGATCGGTCGGCATCCCCTTAACCTGGACCTTTCATCCTTGTTAATGAACAAACATATTCTTACTTTGGCATTTAACCAATGTCAATGAACGAATAGTTCTGACCCTTGTCATCATCAGTAAGATCGGACGGCATTCCCTTAACCTGGACCTTTCGTCCTTGTTAATGAACAAACATATTTTTGCTTTGACATGTAACCAGCGTCTATGAACAAACCAGTTCGACCCTTGTCATGATCGGCAAGATCGGTTAGCATTCCCTTAACTTGGACCCTTCGTCCTTGTTAATGAACAAACCTATCTTGCTTCAGCGCTTAGCGAGTGCCGATGAACAAATCTCTGCCCGTTCTGGCATCTGTTCTGTAAAAAAAAGGGGGGAGGCTTAAATTAGAGGTGCTACGCTGGCCTTATCCAGCCACGCTGAGTAAGGGCAAAAATGGCTATAACCCAGCTATGGCGAATACCTGAAAGGGCGTCATAGGTAAAATTGGGTATCCCGCTATGTGAAAATCCAAAAGGGCACGTGGGCAAAAGCAAGAGGGGGCCAGCTTCAGTGAAAACTCGAAAGGGCGCTTAGGTCGGTAATGTGATAAAAAAATGATGAACAAAAAAATGAATGAATGAAATGATGATGAAAGTGATGATTATTTTCTCATTCACCATTTAGGTCCCACGAGAATTCCTGCATGCGACCGGCAAGCCATGTCCCATAGGCATAAGCCTTACGCCTGTGCTGTAACAGACCTTTTTTGCTTCGGCATTCAACCTATGGTCCATACTCTCAGTGTCCGAGCCCGAGGAGTCGGCCAACACTGCTATTTCTACATGGTCCCAGTCCAAGTCCTCCACGTTGAACAGGTGACAGTCGGCACTGGGGATGAAGGAACACATCCGGCGCCCTCCATGGCGGAAGTAGAAGAACCACTCGGGGCAGCCATTGATCTACAAAGTGTAACAAATAAAGATTAGAATGAACTGCAGGCAATAAGAAATCAAGTGCTATGAAAGGGGAGAATGCTCCATTGTAAGCAAAAATGGGGAAAAAGAAAGAAGAAAAAGTAGTTTAAGACTCTTTTTCACGAAGTCTTCCCCGGTGCGCCTCAGCCGCCCCTTCCCCGGTACGCCCTGGGGGGGGTCTTCGCCGGCACACCCCCAGTGGCCTTCGCCGGAGTGCCCTCAAGTGGCCTTCACCGGCACACCCAGATGATTGGACACCCAGTTGAGGATTGTTATTTCTTCAAGGATGTAATTGAAGGCTTAGTAAAAAAAGGCGAACTTCAAATGGGGGAATACATGGGTGATCCTCCGTAACCTCATGAAGTCTCGATGAACAGGGCTACTGTCAACATGACATCTTTATACCAGTCATTGCCTGAAGAAATTACAGAAGCCAGCACTCAACATACTTATGAGGCATGCTTCCTAATGCCCTTGAGAGAGCAACATGGATGGCAGCAGGTCCCTGTGAAGAATAAAAAGAAGTCTATGTCTTGCTCAACAGTGGGGGCAAATATTCATAGTGTAACACCCCAACTAGCTCCACCAGCTGCAGTATTTGTGTGGGTGAATCAACCTAATGTAATCAGAATAGTCACCCACAATCGGAGGAGACAAACTCAATTGCTGGTGAACAAAGAGATAAGTCCGAAGGTTCAGAGATTGCAAGACTACATAAATAGGCTACATGAGTATGAATAGCCCAAACTGTAATCATTGTTAATGAAAGACCATGTGCCATGGGAATGACTCGAGCAACTTACCGTGGAGCGTGAAGAAGAAAAATAGGAGAAATCTAAAGAAGATAACAGCTTGTTCTGGGGGTAGGCACCACCCAATAAGGAGCATAAAAAGAAAAGAAAGGCTCGATGCTCTGAAAGGACCATGATATTCTCCTGTAATACTCTGTCAGCTCTCTTGAGCCTACCCAGGATGAAGATGGGGAAGACATATGCTTCACGCCTGCTGCTGAGGGAAACTAGGCTGAGGTCCCAACTGCTACACATGCCACTCGGTCAGGCTAAATATGGGGACATCTGCCGCCAGCTAATCATAATATTATTTTCAGGGGGGAACAACCCTACCAGGTACCCTCTCCGGAGGTCAAGGGAATTCAGATCCCTCCTCCGCCAAGGCTATACACACAGTACATGAGGGGAATGTAGTTCCCTCTTTTGCTAAATTTCTCAAAGCAACCAAGGGGAAGCACCCATGCCCAAGGGCCAGTTCTAAAACTAGGGGCAATCTCTCGCATTCTCCCCAGCTAACAAGTTGTTAGAATGAGGATAAGACCAGCTCCACTCTATGTCCCAAGGGCCAAGAAGAGGTAGAGCCGAAGCTTGATGAGGCTGGGTCATCAGAAGCTGCAGCATGAGACCCTCCTAAGCCCAGGTGGGCAGAGGAGATGAAGCTTTCAAATGTCTGAGCCGGAAGCCATGTTATGTACATGATGTTTTGATGATGTCACACCATGAGTCATTAGCCAATTGGCTCAGAAATTCATGACATCCCTTGGTAAAGTATGACACGAAGTGTGGACTTCGTGAAGACATCGTGACACAACAATTCGAACAAACAAACAAAAAAACTGCACGAGCCACAACAAGTAAAAATCAACATGAGGTACTACACTGAACGGAGTATGGCTTAAAAGGAATCAAGACCTGTTGAGGGTTTAAACAAGATATGCATAAGCTATGCAAGTCTTGACGAAGGCGTGTTTGAAGATCAACAACATACACGAACTACAGTTCAGACATCCTTGAATGTTATTTGCTTCTAACAAGAGAAATGCCCAAGCACAAATGTTGAACCATAGAAAGTAGTAGCTTCATTGACTATAAAAGCTTAACCTCATTGACTCATAGTGTTGCTAACATCATAATGCAGGGACACAATAGCTGCCACATTCTCAACTTCCCACGGGAGCCTTGGATGTCTGGGTTGGCTAGGATATGGGTGGAGTACCTGCGGCTTCATTAGGCACAGGAGCAGAGGGCTCAGAGGCTGACTGCCCTATAGGAGGAGAGAGAGCAGCTGGATCGGCTTACAATTGTCATGGCCGAGCAGAGGACCCACACCAATGCGGCTCAATCATTCTTCCAGGACCAAGCTATTCAACTGGAGGAGGCTGAGAGCCAGACAGAGGCCTTGAGAAAGGCCCTAGAGGAGCATCATTCGCCTACGGAGTGCGCCAGGGCTGAGTGGCATGAGGTCGAGGGCACAGTCGAGGCCAGTGCTAGGCTCTTATCCACTCTTGAGGCAGAGCTTGCGGGTACTCAGTCTCGTGTGTCGGCATTGGAGAGGAGCGAGCCTTGATTCGATTGTATCTCCTCCCCCTTTTTGTTATGTCATATGTCTGGTCGTGCGGATCTCTTGTTACCCCAAGGGCATGTCTTGGGCTCCTCCTATAGAGTATGAATGACAAACTTCTAGACTTCTTGTGTCATTTCTTGTATTGCCCCACCCTTTTCTCATGGAACACTATTGTGTGCATGAGCTGGCGACCACTTGCTGTTAGTCATGATTGATTCTTTTACTATATGCTGGCACAGGTGACAGAGGGCTGGGTACCCAAATTAGGGTGCTGGAATTGGGGACTAGGTATCGAATGGTGAGGGTCGGATGCTGTGTGCTGGGAGCTAAGTGCTGGGTACTGAGAACTGGTACTGGGCACTGGAGGCTGAGTACTGGGTGTTGGGGGTCGGGTACTGGGTGCTGGGGACTGGGGACTGGGTATTGAAGGTTGAGTGTTGAGTACCGGAGGTTGGGTACTAGGTACTGGGGATTGGGTACTGGGTGCTCACCCAAATAGGGTGTACTGGTTGGGACTGGCCGAAAACTGGGGGACTGGGAGATAATGCACACGGGTTTGATGATTCGGGGAACTGGGGGTTGGAAACTGGTGGCTGGGGCTAACCCCTCAGGGGGGTGTTGGCCTATGTTATTGGGGGTTGGGGAATGGGGCCGATCCGTGAAGGCATGGCGGCTTGTGTTGTTAGGGTTGCTAGCTGATTATGGAGTATGTCGATTATGCGTTGAGTGCCAGCTATCTGACTGATGGCATGTTGATGTGACACCACTATGGCGGGTGGCAGCCACAAGAACAATGAATCTTGGACCTAAGATTGCAAGCACGACCGAACGACAGATTCACTCGAGCGGACTCACCTGCATAGCGCACACCCGGGTCCGTAGGTGGCCCGGCGATGGGGGATGAGGGTCCGAGGTTGGACCTTGAGGTTCCAGGGGTAACCCTCTAGTGTTTTCTAGAAATACTGCTAATATCCATATAATTTTGAAGTTTATTACTCATTTTCACATATTTCACTATTGGGTATTATTGTGATGAATGTGTATTTTGAGTTTGTTCTTATCATGGTTTATGCAATACCTCTAGTATATGCATGCACTACCTTTTTTGATTATGCATCATGTCTCATATTTTCACTTGAATCAAATGCTCATTTGCTATCATTTTATTCCCTTGAGGGGGAGATATACATACTTACATGCTTGCTTGTCCTTCATGCTTGCATGTTTGCTTGCATGAATAATTTTAATAACCCTATTGTCAGTCGATTTTTGTTGATGACAAAGGGGGAGAAAAAGTGTGCATACACATTCACATACATGTCCATATCAGTTTGGCATACATGTTTATATCAGTCTTTGAGTCATGCTCATATCAGTCTTTGAGTTTGGAAGTTTATGTGCATACATTTTTAAATTTTAGTTTTAGATACTTCATAGTGCAAATAGATGTTAAAACGTTCAAAGTTCACATGTTCATAACCATTTACATGTTCATAGTTTCACACATGTCCAAAGTTTCATACTTGTTCATGATTTTAACCATTAAATAAATCATGTTTTGATTCTCATGCACATAAATGCACACGTCGTTTTGTCATCATCAAAAAGGGGGAGATTGTTGGATCCCCTAGTTGATTTTGGGAATCTTGTGTGTGTGTCTTTATGTGGTGAATTGAGAAAGGCGTAACAACCAAGGTACTAATATAGTGCTCATCGGTTATGCAGGAAAAATACCCTTGCTGGACTCTTTGAACTCAAATTCTTGAGTGATTGAGTCATCTTTAGCTTGGATTCAAATCAAATGGTAAACCATGCTCATACACTTTAAGAGGAAATGGTAAGATCCTACAACTCTAAAAATGCACAAACTAGTTGAGTTGGGTTTCATGATGCTCACTCTTGTGCATTATTGGATAGCCATAGGTTTTGGATGCTTAGCTATGACATGTATGATGGCATAGGTCATTCCATGCATATTCTTCATGGAATTCTGAGCGTGCATACTCTTAAAATCAGTTCATGTGAAGATTGATAGAAATTGGTCATTTTGGTTCTCACACCTTGTTAATGTTCATGGTCATGTGTTATTCATGTTAGGTGTGTTAACCTTGTTTTTAAGGGCTCTCTTGAATACTCTTTTTAGTGATTTTGAAAGATGAAAATAGATTTTGGTTTTTGATACAAAACTTGGTTGTAATTTGGCATCACATTGAGCATTCTTGTTAATCAAACTTTAGGTTGTTTGATTCTTGTTTTGGTTGTCAAAAATGTGATATGTATTGGTTTCAATGTGGTTAAATATCTCTTATCATGTTGGGGTCTAATGTATATACATCATGCATATCATCCCTTGGAGTTAACCCTTTAAATCTTAAAAAAGCTGGGCTTTTACTGAACTTGTAGCTTAGCTTAGGTCGACTGACCCTGTAGCTTAGGTCAACTGAAATTTTCCAGCGTGTGCTGAATTCAAGACCTGTGAAAAATCGGTCGACTGAACCCCTTGCACTGTTCGACCAAAATTTCCAATGCTCCGTGTGAAAATATCTAAAAAAGATTGGTCGACCGATCCCATCGATCGGTTGACTGAAAATGGCAGGAATCCCATTTCTCTTACATCCGAAACCCATCTAAAAGAGATCCATTTGGGATCAAACTTGACTCTAATATGATTAGGGCGGTGGACTGTAACGACCCTTAGCACATGGCACCGGCAGACCAGTTTCAAGAATTTTGTAGAATTGACATGGGTGACAAATTTCAAGAATGTCTGATGCTAAATGGAAGAAGCTCCTCCTAAGAAAGCATAAGCCAAAGATCTTAGAGAAGCTCCCCCTGAGAGAATGCTAGATTTTAAAAGCAGATTTTCAAGGTTAAGGCTGGGGATGAATTGTGATCAAGAATTTTCTAAAGAGACCAACCCCTTTTTAGCAAATGAAAGAGTTTGATGTCCATAGAACAAAAGCAAGCCATTTAAACTTAGATCCATGACAACATGGAGTGAGGATTGATGAGAGTGAGACAGAGAGACAAGGATTGTAAGAAATTTTCAAAACAACTAGATGAAGTCGACTTGTGAAGGTCTGGAAGTCGACTTGAGCTTTTCCAGAAACACCTATCAATTCAAATTCACTCTAAATGGATGCATGGACTCTTTTAGTTTTCTATTATCAATGATATGCATTCAAATGATGCCAGATTGGCAATGGCTCCCCCTGACTAAATGCAGATTGTGCATGAGATCGATGCAAATCAAAGCATAAGACACTTACTCTCTTTTACAGAATGCACTGAGTGTGTAAACTAGACATGAAAATCATGCAAAGGGAGTATGCTGAACAGGATCTCATGGAGGATGTGCATGCTTCAAATATAGGAGTGACCCATGGTACCTGGCGGAGAACTTACGTTTGACAACCACCATCACGCATAGTGTGGGTTTCCAAATAGGCATAATTTGCCCTTCTCCCAACACCATTTTACATACCATAAGGCCATGCATGAAAATGCATCATGAGTTCAATGCAAATGAATATTAGCTTGCATGTACACATATGCAGCACGAAGTATGCATTGAACTTTCCTGCAGTAGATTTGAAGTGATTTCGATTTGTTCAGCATAATCTATGCAGACATGAAAACATATACAACCAACTTCAAAAGTCCTACATCAAAACTAGTTAAGCAGAATAAACATGAACAAACAAGGATACATGAACATAAAGATTGGGGTTTTACCAAACTAGGGTGCGTTACTTATTTAATGAACCCCCCTTTATTTCCTTTCTCCAAGGCACACCTATTAGAACAATTTCTCATTTTCTTCTTAAAGGTACCCAAGATCACTTGGGTCCTAATGAGTTAGTAGCACCCTTGGCAGGTGCTTTCCATGACTTCATAGCATGCAAATCATTAAACTTCAATGACAAATAATCTTCCATGGTATGTACTGATTTCCCACAGTAATGACAATGTATAGAAGCATTCAAAATTTTCTTTATAGGATATGCATGAGGTTACTGCGGGAAAGTAGTAGTTTTTCTATTTATACTATGGAAATTGTGATTTCCTTTCAAGTGCCAACAGTCTTTGACTGTATGGTCAGTCCTTCTACACTCATGACAGTAAGGCCTCCTAGTGACAGTGGGTTTTCTAGAAGCCTTAAATTCATCATTTTTCAAAACAAAGTAGTCATGCATCAAGTGACCAAGTTTTCCATAATAGAAGCATTGAATTGTCCTTTTCTGGACAACATTGATTTTCTCTAGCATGCACATGAGAATTTTGAAATGAACCTCTTCCATTTGAAAACTTTCTAAAATTTTTGAAACCAATTGTTCTTTTGCATGCATTCAGATCATCAAATTTTCTGATACAACATTCATGCATCATATGGCCAACTTTACCACAGTAATGACCATTATAGGCCGACATCCCCTTAATCACTATGAAGTCAACCATAACTGTGACAGTCTTAGGAGGGATACCAAGAGTGATCGACAGGCTTAGGGCTCCCTCAGGGTAGGTTGCCTGGCCATTGAACCCTCAGAGGGGGGTTTGAATCAGGCGAAGCTTGGATGGTTTTTCACCCATGTTAAGGAAACATTCGTACGAGAGTACATCAGGGGCACTGCCATTGTCGACCAGTATCCTATCTACGTTACAATGATTTATAGTATCCGATATCACAAGAGCGTTGTCATGAGGGGTAGTTACCCCTTCCTGGTCTTGGTCAGAGAACACCAGGGCCTACTACTCGCTCACCGGTGGGGTTTTGAGGGGCTCGGAGGCCCTACTCGCTCGCTCAGCGTGACGCTTCCTTCCTCGACTACTATCTCCTCCTGATGCCATGCCGCCATGAATGACATTGACATGGACTCCGTGGGGGCGATTGTCAATTTCTTCTGGGGGCATGCCACGATCCTCCTTCTGCTCGGACACGTATCTAGATGGGTCCCCTTGGCGGACGAGACACTCGATCTCATCCTTGAGCTGATGACAATCTCCAGTATGGTGTCCGTGGTCATTGTGAAATTGATAATGCTTGTTGCGGCACTTTGGGCTGGCCTTCATAGGCTTGGGTTGTTGGAGAATGCCCGAGTCCTTAATGTCTTCGTAAATCTCATAGACGGTGGCAGATAGGGGCATGTACCACTCAAATTTTCGAGGAGGCTCCCTGTGATCTCCGTCTTGATTTCACCTTTTCCCCTGGCCTGAGCCTTGCTCGGATAGTCCCTTCTTATCCCCTTCTCGACCTGAGCCCGTTGTGTCGCAGCAAGCACTGAGGACTTCTTCACACTCCGCGTGGCGCAGGGCTAGGATCACCAGGTCGACAAGAGAGGTGGGTGATGGAGGACTAGCTCTCGCCGGAGGTTCTCATCATGGGTGCCTCCGGTCAATGCGGTGATGGCTGAGGTGACATCCAGGCGAGGGATACATAGGGCTTTCGATTTAAATCAGTTGATGTAAGCCCGAAGCTTTTTCCCCTGTGTCAGCTTTAGTGCCAACATCCCCACTACTGACCTTAGAGGGCCACTACCGGTGAAGCTTTCCTTAAAAATTCACCTGAACTATCTGAAGTCGTAGATACTGCCGAGGGTGAGTGCTCGGAACTAGGCTTGAGCGCCCTGGACCAAGGTGGTTACGAACGCTCAGCACTTGATAGTGTCGGAGGCCCTGTGGAGGGTCATCAAGGAGTCGAAGCTGTCGTAGTGGTCGGTCAGGTCTCCCTGGCCATCATATGATTTGAAGGTTGGTAGTGAGACTCTAGGGGAGATCTCGGCCTTCAAGATTTGGTCTGAGAATGGGGATTGCTCCTCGTCCTCTTTGGTGGAAGTCTTCTGTAAGGCGTAGAGGGCGCGCTCCTATTCCACGAAACGTCGCTCGAATTCCCACAGTTGGAGGGATAACTCCGGTTGTCGCTAGGCCGAGGCGCGATGAGGGCATCCTTGCTGGCTGCCTCGTCGTCCCTTGAGGGCATCGGCCTCTGGGAGTAGTTGGTGCCTCTTGGGCCTATCCCTCCTCGGGGTGGAGGAGGCTTCTTGTTCTGGAGGGGGGGCTTGCGAAGGTCCTCCCGACCTGGGGGCTTGCGAAGGTCCTCCTGACTTGTTGCGTATAAGCCACCGTATAACATCTCAGAGTTCAGGGTACCGATAACGTGAAGCCCTAGGGTGAGAATCCCTCTCTTTTTCTTTCCCACCTAAGCTGCCAGCTCCACCACCTCCCACTTCCCTAGGTGCACTCATTACCTGTCCAACAACTTCCACTAAATCTCTCCCCTCCTTAGGAGAATCTTGATCTTCCCAACACAATCATCCCTCTTCCCCATGTAATCTTCCAACTCCCAAGAGAAGATTTGAATAATTTTCCCATCCACTCTATCCTCCCACAAGCCCTTGACCACCCCAAATGAGCAAACCAGCATCCCTCTCCCTCTCCCTCCTAGTCCCAAATTCGTAGCTCGCTCTCTTACCACGTGCTAGACCACCTTCCTACCCCTATTCTCCCCTATCCTCACTTTGGTTTGCCCCCTCCCAGACCCCCTAACAGTCAAGGGTTGTCTCCACACCCATCCACCCCCTTTCCCCTCCCATTTACCTCATTTCCCACCTCCCATTTTCAACCTGCACTTCCCAGTTCACAGGCAGCAGAGTACCAGTGATTTGCAGAGCCTAGCACAACTTCATCCCGGTGCTCCTGGATGCTCAAGTGGCACCATCGAAAGGGTGTTCAAGTTCTCTATGTAACGGTGGTGGTCTCGTCCCGTTTTGAGTTTGTGGTAGTCTGGGGGAGCCGTTATCACCGGACTGCGCATCAACTTACTGATAGTCAACCTGAGGGGACTTGCAGAGACTCCCTCGGCCACTCTCTTGAAGATTTGGAGGCAAGACTTGGCTGAGAGCTTCATCTACACATCTTCTCCATGTGCCATGAAGTGGCTCTCCGTTTGGACCCCAGACGGGTGAGTTTCCAATTTTCTCCCTCTGGTGTGTTGATCAGTTTCCTCTGGAGCTGACCAGGCACCCTGGCACTATTTGGGTCCTCACCATCAACTCCGACATCCTCTGGCATCCCCGTGGGTTACCGCTCGAAGAGGGTTTGACCAAGAATCCAATGACTCTAGCCACTCTTGAATCAGAGCTCGGGAGCGTCCGTGGGAGCTTCGTCTTCTTGCTACTGTGGTGCCGAAGCAGTCAGAACCCAAAAGTAGAGGCCCTGTTCACCACTTTGCCTCGACCATTGTTGTCGACCAGAAATTCCTCCAAAAATCGGACAACCTCCTAGGCCAACCCCGGAGATTTCGCCACTGGTTTCGTCGACAATGGAGTTCGGGAGTGGCAACAGCAGCGCTGACATCTACTATTTGTCCCCTGTTCCAGAGGACTGGCAGAATCGACATCTTCTTTACTCGGCCTTTCTAACTTAGTTTTCCCCACCCCGCTTGGCCGGCTTAAAGCCCCTCCCTGTGTGGAGGCAGTTTTGAGTGTAATTCAAGTTAACCCTCACCCCGAGACCCCCCTCCTGCCAGAGGTGTAGTGGTGTACTATTCTAAAATTTTAGGACAAAGCTACACCAATGTGGCGAGCGGGTGTGTCCCCTCACCTCTTCGCTCACCCACGTCTTTGAGCAGGATCGGTTTCTTCAAATCGATCAAGCAAGCGCTCTCTCCTAGCTCTACTTGAGTGCTTTGTTTGTTCAATATTAGCTCATAACTCTGCTGGTCGATGAGGGAGTGCTCAGTCCCGCAAGCCCCATTGCTTCTGAGTGACCACCGTGGGAAAGAGAAAGTGACCAGTGCCCTCGACACCCGGTCAGCACCCCTTGACTTGGGCCTTCATTGATGGGGGCATCACTTACCCTCCACATTTTGGCAAAGCTCGGATGGATCGACGGTTTACAGGAGGCACTCGCGCTTGCCACTCAGAAGGCCACAGCTTGCTATCTAGAGGAACCAATCCTCTACACCTGCTGAGCATCACAGCTTGCTCCACTGACATACAGCTTAAAATAAAGGTTTAAAAGAAAAATAAAAGAAGAAAATCACAGCATCAGAAAGCTGAAACGATCTTAAAACAAATGTGGCTCTCGCAGGAGCTGATTGGCTTGGATCTGAGCCAAAGTCCAGTAGAGACGGATCTTCAGCAATGGCTTCACACTTCTCTCCTCGAGCTCTCTCTCCTTCTTTCTTCCTCTTCTTCTTTTACTCACTGTTCTCGTACTACTCTTTCAGACTGTCTCTGATCTCTCTCTCTTTACTCAATCCTCTCTTCCTCTCTTTTCTTCTTCTTTTCTAATCATGCACTAGCTCTCTCTCTTCTCATTTCTTCTCCTTCTTAGACACAGGCTCTCTGCAACTTCGGTATCAGCAGCCTCTTCAGAGGATGAAGCGATCTTTATATAGAACAAGGGCGTCGGAGGTAATTCTGGTGAAGATGATGATGCTTCCCCCGTCAAATGGCACCACGTGGAAGGATTCCAACCTTGGTCCTATGGTCCCTACAAGATTGGCCCAGAAGGTGAGTGGAGAGAACACTCCCGCAAAAAACTCCAGGAAGATGATTCACTAAGGTGCTTTAAAAGTCCACGTGGCAGATGCTGAGAGATTGATGTCCACATCTCCAATCATTGGTTCCTGGATGCGTGTGCCTTGGATCACGAGATTCTCTGAACCCCCTTTTTAATTCTAGTCCTTGACAACATAACAAACACTTAGTCAGCATTAGTTATTTATGAGACATTCAGACGAATATGAGATGTGCATGGACTTACTTAAGGTGTTAGACAAGTGTGCACGGACTTACTTAAGGCATTAGCCAAATGTGCATGGACTTACTTAAGGCATTAGCCAAATATGCACGGACTGTGTAGATAACAACTGGATCCGAGTTAAGCACAGGATAGGACTTGCACAGACCTTTATGACCTTTCAGCGAGGACTGCACTGACTATGCCAATGATTCTACAAGGCTTGCACGGACTATCAAATGCACACCCCTAGTATGCACGGACCTGACCTTCTGGAGACTAAGGTATGCAAGCACTCCAAAACATGACATGTGTAGACACGCCAAATTTGATGCTAAGTTGGCTAAATCTCGTATTACTTTGCGACGATCAAATTGGACTTTAATATTTACATAATATGGAGTTTTTGTGCATTTTTATAGGTAACATCTTTGTGAGGGGCGTCATTTGTTTAATTAACGGCACTCTAAGGGGCATCAGTTCATTGAGTAACGCCTTTCAAAAGTGGCGTCATTTCCTAATATTTCCTATTTTTACGAAAATTATTTGGATAATGCCTTTAATTAACGCCTTTCATAGAGGCGTTGTTTTATGAATAACGCCTCTTTGAAAGTCGTCAGTTTTATTTAAAATATGGAAAGTTTATGAAAATTCATGAATGACGGCTCTGTGAGCGGCATCATTTGATGAATAGCGACCCTGGGAGTGTCGTCATTTAGTTCCGTCTCCGTTTCGTCTGCATCTTTCCCCGGAAGAGTCCTGCTTCATTTTAATCTGTCAGTTTGATTACGGAAAGGAGTTTTAGAGGGAAAAGATTGTTCTGGTTCCAATCCCATTGGAATTAGAACCCTTTTGAGGTTTCTTCACCCTATAAATAAAGGCTTTTGTCCGCTTCCCCAGATCTTAGTATCGGTGTATTGGTCCTTATCGGTATATCGGTATTCGGATCTCTGGGTCGTCACAGTTGGTATCAGAGCGGAGTTGAGGAAATTACGTCAGGAATCGAAATCTGCGTTGGTCCAGAGCAAGTCAAGTCCCGTGAGTCGTCTATTGCTGGCTTAGGGTATTTTTCCATGGCTATTGACGGATTTCCGTATTGTGCATTTTCTCCAGTAATTTAAAATGTTGCCTCATGGATGGAAGAAGGCTCACGTTCCTAGGGTGGCGAGTGGTACCTCGTCCACTTCTGCGACAGCTTCTCCGGTTATTCCCGCTCTTCCTGCTCCTCGGGATGAGACACCAGGTGGACGTGGTCACACTTTAAAGGAATTCATGTTCTTCCACCCTCCTATATTTGAGGGTCATGCAAACCCAGAGGCAGCGAGGGTATGGCTTGACGCCATCGAGTCTGCTTTCCAGTCTATGGAGTGTGCGGACGATGAAAGGGTCATGCTGGCGACCTACCAGTTGCAAGGAACTGCTCGCATGTGGTGGACTTCAGAATGGGAAGTCGCCTTCCATTCTTGCCCACTCCGTCACATCGCTTGGGTGGATTTTGTTGCAGCCTTCGAGCGTTCTTATACTCTAGCCTACCTCAAGCTCGCCAAGATGTACCACTTCTTGGAGCTGACGTAGGGAGAGTTGACCGTGCAGCAGTATCGAGATAAATTTATTGAATTGGGTCGTTATGCTCCGCATATTTTTGTGGATGAGGCTTTGAGGACACAGTAGTTCCTACGAGGCTTGAAGCCGGAGCTGAGTCTTCCTCTGTTTGCGACCCGGGTTGCTGAGCTGGATGGGACGTATCAGGCAGCTATTGCTATGGAGTAGGAGTTAGCGAGGACCCGAGGGCCTCCCCAGGCCGGTGTGGTTCATCAGGTGGTGCAGTTCCAGCCGTCTCATTAGACGACCACCCCGGGAGTTCCTTCTACCTTTTCTTCTACTGGTAGTTCTTCGTTCAGGCCCAAGGGAAAAAGGTTCAAGTTTAGGAAGACGAAGAAGAAATTCTATCAGCAGGCATCTTTGGGCGCTTCCCAGCAACCTGCTTTCCCGATCTAGTAGCGGCAAGATTCCGCGCCCAGTCGACCGAAATCTTGTCATAGGTGTGGTGGCAGCCACCCCGGCAAACCCTGTTCAATGCTGGTGGTGTGCTACTTGTGTGACCAGTTGGGTCACATTGCTCGAGACTGCCCTATGAAGTCATCATCGGTGCAATTCTCTCAGTCGGTGCATCCTCAACAGCCGTTGTTCAGACTTCCTCCACCACCTCAACCTCAGCAGCTTTATCAGCAAGCTTCTGCGTCTTCCCAACAATCTGCGGCGGCAGCAAGGAAACTAAAAGGGAAGGTTTCTCACATTACCCGCGCGGAGGCTGTTGCATCTCACCTGGTCGAAGGTACGATTATGCTTTATGGTCATGCAGCTCTCATGTTATTTGATTCTGGTGCTTCTCACTCCTTTATTTCTGAGGACTTTCTTACATGTGTTGAGGAGCACACTACTGAGGTCACGTGTGATCTACTTGTTGAGTTACCCTCGGGAGACTTCATGTTTACCCCGTTATGCATTGAGGAAAGTCCAATTGTGATTAGTGACCGGCAGTTGCCAGCGAGATTGTATGCTCTTCAGTTGTCAGATTATGATGTTATTTGAGGATCCCAAAGGAAGATCTCTTCGTCTTGCGCTTCCTGTTTTCTTAATTTGAATAAATGAATGCTGAATTATCTAAATTTTTTAAGCACATACATGATTATCATTTTTTTTTTGGTGTGGTGGTTGGGGGGTGGGATCATTGGGAGAAATGCAAGGAGTTTGGAGGGGTATCGCCACTGCTTGTCCCCTTAGCTCCACCACTGCATATCCAGGAGCACTTTAATACTAGGTGAACATATAAAATAATCAAACATAATGGTAGACCAGGGACTTCATGTTATGCACTGCAGACGATTCTTCAAGTAAAAAGTTAAACCAATAAAAACTCCCAGATTCTTCCAACAAAAACAAAGAATCAGAATGTACCAGAATTTTCAGCAGCTGAAGAGCATGCCTTTGATAAACAACGCTCTAAATCAGTCATAGATATACTGCTTCGTGGGACCTTGCGCCTAGGATTATATGACTGTACAACAGCTAGTGCTACAAACTGAGGAACATTGGCCCCATTGTCATCATGAGAAGATCCTGATGACAAACACAGTTATTGCCATGGGAGAAATTTCAGAAGAGATAAAACAACAGAAAACAAGACCATGTAATGTGCAGGCCATATCACAGAATGTAAGAAGAAGCTGAAACAAAATTGTGGGAGAAACACGAAATGTCTTTCCATGGTCACAGACCTAAAAACCAACAAGCATGTATAAGATAGAGAAGGGAAGCAGGGAGAGTCAATCAGTTCCCCAGAGAATTATAAGAAAGGTAAGCACAACATTCAATGAATGGGTCCCAAAAGCAAAAAGGCACATTGCTATGTTGAAGCAACACCTAGAATTCAGCCATATCAAATACAATAGAGACATCAATGGGCTGCCTTATCATTATATAAAATCTTACATTCTTTCCAAGCCATCCTTTGGCAAAACAAAGATCACTTCAATAATTTAAATTGAAGTATTCAATGGGAATCTAGAGAAAGTATGGTGCAACGTCCCAACATATACCATGTATTGTGTGTGCTATTGCCTATTGATATTCACACTGTACTGGCTTATGGTTAGCCCAGAGGACTGCATTCATTTCAGTCTTCCAGTGATAGTTGCTCTAGAGAAGAGCACATATACTATATCAAAATTTCCTTTTTGCCTCTTCAAATAACTTTTCTCAAAGTCTAGGGAAATACTTACGTGTTGCCTCCTAGTTGCATGATCTTAAACTCTGTAATCAAGAAAGGTAGTTTTTCACCTTTCAACTGGACTCACAGGACTTCAGACTGACCTCCTACGCAAAGTTACCCTGGCAAGACACTTGACACCACTTTGCAAAAGAGTGACATCAGCGGGCAGACGGAAAACTTTGTGAAACCCTTGGAACCTTCCTTGGATCTAGTGGATGCAAAACTGACGGGTTAATTTGGATAAGGCTATTGTTGCTGCTACTGATGATGATGACCATTGAGAATGAATTAGGTATATGATTGGTAACCGACAACCCAATGAACCTACAAGTTATCGGCCTTTCAATTGCATTTTAGACATAACTCTTAACCAATGAATAAATGTCAGAAACAATTAATTTCATAAAACCAGTAAAAAAATAACAGACAAGCATTGTAGACATGTATGACCAATTCCAGTAAAATAAATAAATATAACATAGTGTGTGTGCATATATATATAAACACATATGAAGCGAAGTACAACTCAATCATTAGATCAATTTCCATTGGCTGATAACATGTGTAGTACCTGAATAGTAAGTGTGTCCCAAATGTGGTTATCTTTATTTTGGGGTGCTCTATCTATGTGTCGAATACACTTATGCTCTGATTGACAAGATTGGTACAACTTGTCACGCATATCGGGTTCCTTCTGCGCTCGAGACGTGATGCCAGGTGTTACAAATGAATATTCTAGTTGCATGACCGACTTGCATATTTTGAACACCTATCCCATCCTTTTAAATAAAAAGGGGGAGCTATGTGCATGTATATACTCATATCTACTTGGTTGCATTGTATGCATTAAAAGTGTCATCATTTGTATGCATCACGCTTCATGCATTTCCAAAGAAGTCAAGAACCTGTAAATAAAAAAAATACTACTTGCTTCGATGAATCATCTATTTACTTGTCTTCAGAGCCATTTCATCAAACATGTGCTTGGCTTCAATGATATTGACTTGATCTTCACATGAGTGACTGTTGTTAGTCCTTCAGATGGCTTATCATGCAAAGTTTTCATGAAAGTTAGTAGAAGGCTCCAGCTAGCTTGTGTTTAAATGAAGTTTTGCAAAAATCTGTAGACTATTACTATTACTTCTACTATGCATTAAGATATCATCTGAAACTGAGATAATTCTTAACTCTTAACCATCTGGATTTCTGAAGTGAACTTTTTACTAATTCCTGAAATTCAAGAACTTGGCTTCTCAGTCAGTGTGTTTTTACTGAATTGGTAATGTTCCTAACATCCTAAAAACTGCAAAATTGATCATGTCTGAATAAATCTTGATCTTCATTTTCATATGACAATTTAAGGGGGGAGCATTGTGCCATCATTCATTGTCTAATTTGTTGAATCAGCATCCCCTCCCCTTCCTCCCACCTTATGAGTATGTCAAAAGGGGGAGAAGAAAATTTCATATAGTTTGTCATCATCAAAAAGGAGGAGATTCTTATGTACCGTTGTGAGCCGTGTCTATGTGATATTTTGATGATAACTAAACTTTATATATGTGTGTGCCTTTGATGATAGTTGCTATTCTTCAAAGTTTTAATGACTGGTTCCAGTTTAAGTCGAGTTGAGGAAGAATCCAACTCGACTTCATCTTGGATCCGTTGAGTGGAGCTTCTAAGTGAACTGTCAAGTCAACTTAGCCTGGCCTTAAGTTGACTTGAACTTGGAATCTTCACTCTATCGATTCTGGATAAACTGAGCAAGTCGACTTAAGACTAGCTCAAGTTGACTTAGGTTGAAACCTTCATACTGTAGCTTCTGGATGAAGATGTAACTCGACTACAGACTGACTTAAGTCGAGTTACCCTCTTTGTCAGCCTTCTTTTCTACTGAGTTAATGACCTGCTTCATGGATTTGTGAACACTGCTTAAAGAGCTTGATTTATTATCTTTATATGTGGAAGAATTGCATGAAGATGATTTTTATGAAGATAGCTTCAATTAGGTTTCAATCAATGAGATTTTGTTCATTAAACACACCTTTCTATCGGAATGACAGTGCGTCGACCTGCTATTGATCCAGCAAGCCAACTTATGTAGTTTTCATCATGCGTCAACCCCATTCATCATATGCGTTGACCCCATTGCTCAAGTAGTGGTTTGCTTAGAATGGCTGCGTCGACCCTCCTCCACACATGCATCGACTCGTTCATTTGTTAACAAGCCAACTCATGCCTTCTTCCTCAATGGAGTCAACCCATCTTTGTATGAGGTCGACCCTTGCTTATTTTTCATTAAGCCATTGTGATCTTGCTTGTTATGCATTGAGCCAATACTCGGATCCCGGGTCGCCACACCGGTGGCAATCTCCTTGCTCACCAAAGGATCTACCATTGATGCTGTTATCACTCCTCGCTTCATTGCTATTTAGATAACTGGCCAAGAAGGATTCTCCACCCATATCGTGCTAACTCGTACAGCCGCCAAGCAGATTATGAGTTCTATGTTCAAGAGGTAATTGGCTATATTCTCAGGATTTTTCAAGGACATTCTGCACTCTTTATGCAATCTCCCTCGGTTTATCGGTAAGCCGGCCATGTCAACGCCGTGTATTGCTCTCCTTCAGTTTCGTCTTTCTCTTCTATCAAGGGAGTTATGCTTCAAGCCTGATTGTCAAGTGGAGCTGTCGAATCTTCATGTCTTTGTGCCGAATGACAAGATTCCATGGTTTTCTGATATTCAATATTATAAGGAGTTACATGTTCAATAATGTCTGATTGTTGTTAGCACCGTGTGTTTAGGGGCAACCGCCCCAGCAAGGCTGTATGTTCATAATCGGGCCAGGCCGTCTGCTAGATGGGCTCGTTATTTAAGAAGACATTGTAAATCAAGAAACCTGATGGTCCGAGTCCGCGTCAGGCGGGCCCGTGTTCAAGAAATCTCGGCTAAGAAGGGCCACATGTTGTGCACTCAGAGGTCCACTTCTTCTTCCTCTCATTTTCATTCATCATATCTTCTACTCAGTTCTCACCCTTGGGTGGTGTATCTTCCCTCTTCTAATCTCGCTTCTATGATCTTCTCCTCCCTTCTGGGGCCCGCAAACCCCCATTCCCCTTCTTGTCATCTGGAGTCTCCAAATTCTCCTTCCTCTCACGCTCCTAGGCCTCGGCCTATGCCATCCCCTTATCCCAATTTTGGGACATCACCTGATTCTTCTTCCTCGGAACTTCCGGGTGTCGCCTCTACTTCCTCTTCGGCCATGTCAGATGACCATCCTTCTTCTTCTCCGACTATGTCAGATGATTCTTCTTCTTCTTCCTTACCACTGCAACAATCTGCTCATTGTCTTTCCATTCTCTCCTCTTCACCCTTTCGGGATTCTTGCCATTTTTCATGCTGTTTTCGAGACTTTAGTCTGCCTGGATTTCAGCTGATCTGCTTATTCTGTATTTGGTTCCTTATTATCAGGGCCTCTGTGCCTTAATGACGGAGTTCTAGCCCTTGTCTCTCTTCCTTTTATTCTTCTTCGTCTAGTTTGGTGTCAGTCGCTCCTCCGTGTAGAGGAATCATTGATCCTTTGCTATCCTCTCCTTTTCGTCTTGACACACAAGGAATATAAAGCTACTCACGCTCCTCAAAGCTCGATGATCAAGATCGCTTTAGGATGCCGCCTCCACTCCATGAATTTGTAAGGTATCTTTTATTTTGTGCAAGAATATACTCTCATTTTTATTATTCTATTATTCATGTGCATGGTTATCATGCTAAATTCCTCAACACGTTTGAGTGACTTAGTTAGGCTTTGGTCAATTTAGGTCAAAAAAAAGATGAGTTTGCTTTTGCAGCACCTTAGGCTAGTGATAGCTCCGCGCCGGGAGTCTAAATTTCTTTCCTCGATCATTAAGGGCAGGGTTTGCCGTCCCGATTGACCCGCCCGTCCTGGTCATGGCCTGGGACGGGTCAGATCGGTCCAGTCTCGGTCCGTCTCGATCCATATTTAAATAAAAAAAGACTTTATATATATAATATATATAATATATATAATAAAATAAAAAAGACTCTTTATATATAATATTTTTGGGGTGCTACACCTGATGTGTAAGGGTGTGTTGGCACTATTCCGGAAGGATGAGTGCCAGTTGGGCGGTGCTTGCGAAGACTCCTGGCTGGTGTTCTGATTTCCAATGTGTTGTGGATCGGTGCCTGCGGAGTTGCAGAGGATTGCCAGATTAAGAGAAAGAATCTGCACTCTGGGTTCGAGGTAATGGAGCTTTCCTCACCTTATTTTCAGAGTTAACTAGTTGAGTTGAGGACTGTCGAGATGGCGGACCCCGAGTCATTGTGGTGGCTGCGCATGTAGATCAGAGTGCACAACAGAAGCCTTGTGGGCCCATGACCCATAGGTCCAAGATCATAGTGATGGTTGCTACAGATGGATTTTTGAGGATTAATTGAGCATCGGAGGACTGGTTCCCCGGTGTAAGATTGTCTCAGGATGCGTGAGCCGTGTGGTTGCCATGCCATTGTTGAGGCATTATGGGTTGTGGCACTGGCAGGATGGAGAGTTGGGGAAATGTGATGCAAGTTTGCCACATGAGTACCCTGTCCATGCATTGGAAGTTGTGTCAAGTGTTTGGTGTTAGACCCAGATGGGGTTGCTGAGGGAGTCACCTGATAGAGGTTGAGGATGTGATGGTTGGAGTCGTGCTCCCCTGAAAGGGCAGAGTTGGCGCGAGAATCAGGATCAGATGCGGTGTCCGAGTGAGGACTAACTAGAGCTATGCCAATGGTCTGTGGAAGTATGGAGAATTGGAATACGCTTATCAGATCTGGTGAAGAACTAGGAAAGAAGGAAGAAGTTGAGCAAGTCAAAGTTTTTCGTTGACGAATAAATGGTGACCGACGAATGGTCTTTCACAGACAGAAGATGCTGGTTGTTGCGGCTCGAGAATGATGAGAGCCATGTGCCAGTAAGGCCTTGGGTGGCTGATTCTACGATGTGTCTCTTCCCAAACTGGATCTGGGATTTGCTGGAAGTTTGTGTTTTGGCAGAGTTGGTCCAGTGCTGTTATGAGCATTCGGCTTGCCAGGTGTGAGATGGTTCATGGCGTGAAGCCGATGAATTTGTCACAGTCAGTTGGGGTGACTGTGTGTGCTGGTCGATGCTCAGTGATGGTTGTCCCTGGTGCAGGGCATGATACCAGTCAGCTAGTAGCAAAGTTGGTGATCGATTGGTCCACCAAGCTTGAGATTTTATTAGTGGCTATTTCTTGTAACGAGGATTGCGTCTCCTCGGTGAGTGAGATGGTGGCAGCGATGCAATAGTTGGATTCCGTTGTGGCTGAGGTGATGCCAGATTTGTATTCTTTTGTGTTATGCCTACTCTGATGATTGATGTGTTGGGTGTGGAGCGAGGCGTTTGTTCATGATCAAGGTCTGGCTATGTCCCTTAGGATTTGTGCTCGAGTGTCGAGGTGTTGGCTAGACCTCTGGGAGTGTCTTCAACTGGGTGTGTTATTCTTCCCCTTGAGTTTGTGGTTGCCTCAAATTTTGAGGATGAAATTTCTATAAGAGGGGAGGACTGTAATGCCCCAAATTTCTCAGATCTGAATCTATGAGTTTGGAGTGCCTTAGTGAGTCCCGGGGTGCATTTTATAGTTTACGTGGGTTTTTCCCTAACGACCCTTCGGAGCCCTGTGTAGGGTGAACCGAAGTGATGTTGGGCTCCAGGACATTACAGGAGCGTTATGCATTTTTTGAGGATTATGGGAAGTATTTTTCTCAATTTTTATATTTATTAGGATATTTAAAAGGCATTGCTTGCCAATTTCCTTATTTTTCTTCAGGCGCTGAGACACAATCTTCATTGATGTGCCAGTTGCAAGCCTCTGGCACTTCTTCATGCAACTGCTGACATATAGATATCACATTGATTGATGCCCCCAGATTGGGTGTTTCATGAGGGCATGGAGGATCAACTCGGTGCTCCCCAATTTACAATTCTCCTCTTTTGATTAGGCCCTGGGCAATGTCCTTGAATATTTGGCAATCCTTAATGGGGTGCTCGAGGATTTGATGGTAAAGGCAGAAGTAAGGATCATCTCTTCTCCTAGCGTCGCCAGGCCTCTTTGGCTTCGGAAGAGTGATAATGTTATATTTGACAACCCATTCAAACAATGCTTGAGTCCTGTCTCTCGGGAGGTATAGAGCTTCTTTGTTTTGTTCTGCAGAGGACAACTCTCCTGACATCTAATAGGTTCATTGGGAGGAGGGTTGTGCACCCATTTGTGCCTTTTAGCCCTGAGGCAAACAGCATGGACCACTTTCAGCATCAGTCATTTATTAACCTGCCTGGCTTGATGACTTGAGTCGATAGAAACGAGGGGGATATCTTGTGAAAAAATCTTCAACCTCCGTGGTAATATCACCTAATCGGTCAAATGACTGGATTTCCATTCTGATTATCTTTTCCAAAATTTCTTTCTTCAGATTCTATTTGTACATTTGTATTGCATCCTCTGGATGTGGAGGATGCCGGCACCTCATGATGAGATCCCTCCATCTCTTGATATATTCTACAGTAGGCTCATCATCTTTTTGCTTGATCGCCAACAGATCGGCCACGGTCACCTCTTCCTCAATGACGTGGAATCTTTCAGTGAACTTTTGCTGCATATCTGGCCAGTCTTAATAAATCTAGCTGGTAGGCTAGAATACCATTCAAAAGCAGGTTCTATCAGAGAAGACCTGAATAACTTCAGCAAGTATGACTCGTCTGCCACCAAGTCACCCATGACTGTTACATAGTGTGCGATGTGTTCTTTCGGGGAGCCCTGCCCATTGAATTTGTCAAATTTTGGTAGTTTGTTGATACCAGGTGGCAATCTTTTGGCAGCATAATAGGCTGGATATGGCACTTCATATATATCATAGGGGACATAATCATCACCATCCCTCTCTGCCAGCCTTGCTTCGATCAATTATTCCACCATCAACTCGTTCACCATAATTGGCTCTGCTGATTGAGTGTGGAGGTGGACGGGCTGCACTAATTGTGTAGCCAAAACTGTAACATGAGGTGGCAAGGGCTCTGGCAGGGGTGCCTGCTGTTGCATTTGAGGAAGCATTAGCCATGCCGGCTGGAGCCATTGGGAATAACGTTGGGGTGTGGCCCAGTTCTGATCAGCAGTTTGTAGAACAACCGGTGAAGGAGCACCCGTGGGGTTGGAACCTTCCCGCGACGGCTCAGCTCGTGCCCCCAGTTGCTCGGGTGCCATAGCATGCTTAGTATTTTCATGTAATTATTTCTTCAGCAGCTCTATCTATTGCTGGTACTTTTGTAGTGTCATCAGGATGGCGGGGTCCATAGTTATTTTGTTATTGGTGCCCTCGAGTGTGCTACTGGAGGCACACTTAAATGGAGGAGACGAGAATGCTTCTTCTTGTTCAGACGCCACCGTTCTAGCAGTGATAGTAATGATGTCTTCATCAGTAATCTGCTTACTCTTAGCGGCTTGCAGTAGTTCAGTGGTATTTTTTCCCTGTCTTATCCCTTAACCCCTACCCCCTCTCTCATCTCACGTCTAACTCTCTCTCCCTCTGTTCTCTCTCCTCTCTTCCCCTGTACTCCGACGTCCGACGAAGGAGGCTCGGGAATACATGGAGACGACGTGGAGACAACCTGATGTGTGATGGCACGAGGATCGATGCATGGCGTGGCATGGAACCGAGCGTGGTTTCGTGATATTAGTGGGGTTTCGAGCAACATTTTTCATATGGAATGTGATTTATGTCGCGATAGATCATCGGTGGAGGTAGGGGGATGGATTCCTTGCCCTTCATTTTATTTTTCTTAAATTTCGTGTCAATTAGCACGAGTTTAAGCTGGTTTCTATTTTTGGGGAATTAAAGCATGTTTTAGGACGTGCAACGAATCTGTCGTTCTAGGCGACATTTCTTGCGTTAAATGGTAGATTTCGACTCCATTGGGATGTCGGGATTCGTTTCCCATCAACTTGGTTGCCTTTGCTCGCAATTTGAGGCCGATCTGAGGCCAGATGTGTTCGTGAGGTGTTTTGGGTCGATTTGAAGAAATCGCCTATTTTCTTGCCGTTTTGTGGTTTGTTTGTTCCCTTCCAGATTGTGGAAGGTTGGTAACGGATCTATGATTGTTTTTCCCTTTGTCTGGGATGATTGGGGCATGAAAGCAAACTCCGAGGTTGAGTTCAGAGGATTTTTGACTGTTTTCGATCGACCAACTAGTTGGGTTTGATCGATCGATGACCTTCACCATGATCTGGGCATTCTACCGAGTTCGGTCGACCAAACTAACCAGTTCAGTCGATCGAACTGACCAGTTCGGTCAACTGAACTAGTTCGTCGACTAACCCATGCTGATTGGTTGACCGAAATGCATTGGTTTAGCCTATTTTGGGCCTCGATCGACCCAGTTGTGACCTTTTGGTCAACCTATGATCCAGTGGATGTCCCAGACACCCTGTGGGTGCCGTGACCATGTTTTTGGGTGTTCGGAGATGTCGTATTAGTTTGATTAGCATGCCTATGTTGTTTCGAGGGTCCGGGTGATCCTTTGTGTACTGGGCTTCTCTATTCCCCAAGATCTAGTTACTATGCATTGATATGAGTGCGCTGGGCTATTCCAACATGCCATTGGCTTCTTCGGAAAGTGATTTCCATGTGGGTCATGCATATGGCCTATGAATTGAGAGTCTTATGACCCAGCCTAGGGAAAGAGGTTTTCTAGGTTACCCTTGGGAAAGGGAATGAACTTGGCAATTTGAGAGTCGCCTTAAGAGCTATTTTGGCCTCTAGTCAACTCGATTGTGACCCAAAGGTTGACTTTTGACTTGTGAGTGTCTCGATTGGCCCGTGGAGATCGATACTATGTTTCGCACGCTTGGAGGTATCAGGTTAACTCGGTTTGCATTTCATGTGGTTTGAGGGCTCGGGTGACCCCTTGTGTTTCTTGCTTTCTCGTTATGCAAAATTGTGAGTACGATAAGCGGCCAAGGGGCTGATGACTTTCGATTAATGAATGGATCCGATTGTTAAGTGCCACTTCTATAATGCTTTACCATGGTTTTTGACCCAAGAACTCGGCTGATTTGACGGCACGTTGTCGCTTTATACGATGGTCTTGACCTGAGTCATTTGACTCAAGGATCATTATTTTGATAGGTCTAGTTGACTGTCTTGAGTCTAGTGGCTACGTGTTACCTAGTGTTCTGTGTTGCTTATTGTAGAAACCCTAAAATTTTAAATAAAATTTTCTCCTCTTGAGGATTTAAAATAGCCATGAATATGTCCATTCAATGATATAGAAAACCAACAATTGGCTAACAGTTGGGCAATGAGTGAGACAAACCTGTTTGAGAATCCAAAATCTTTCAGAACCTGGAAGATGAAGTCCCATTCTATACGGTCATATGCTTTGGCCATGTCAAGTTTGATTAATATGTTGTGACCTCTAACAGGTCTGTCAATCTCCATGAAAAGCTCTTTAGCTAGTAGGAAATTATCTATTATTTGTCTGCCACTAACAAAGCCACTCTGCTCGTCTGAAATGATCAAAGGCAATAGGGGACGCAGCCGATCACTGAGGATTTTGGATGCTTTAGTCATCACCGAGGAAATTATCTGTTATGCATGCTTTAGTCATCACTGACGCCAATGTCTCTGGCAGTAGTATAACAGCCATCTCTCTTAGATAATCCATGAACCTCTGGGCCCTCCTGCATTCATCCTGACAAATGTGCGGGGCATACTTCTCCAACTCTGTGAACTGGGTCTCATACTGCAGTATTGTCATGCTACCTTGCCTTAAATTTAGAAACTCCTACTCCATCTTATCCTGAACATGTTGTGAGAAGTACTTCTCCTGAAATACTAGTAGGAACTCCTCCCAAGGGATTGTTTCCTAGCGACCCACAAACTGGGTTCTCTACATTGAGTTCCACCATTCATTTGTATCCTTCATCATGAAAACTGCAAGTTTCATCTTGTCTTCCTCCTGACAATAGATAGCAATGAAAATCTTTTTTTATCTTACAGATTCACCTGTCCACTACGTTGGGCTGACTCTCCCCCTTAAAGAATGGAGGCCCCATCCTCAGGAATTTCTCCATCAAGAACACCCCAGCCAACCTTTCATCACCCTGATCTCTTATCCTCTGCTACTGTAGATGCACCCCAAACAATAAATATGCATAAGCATGAAATAACGTAAAAGGGAAAGGGGTGATAGAGATATAGGATTGAACCGTGATCGCCACCAAGGTTAATAACGCCAAAAGGGGACTAAAAGAGAAAGATAGGGACGCTACGTACCTTGTAAAATAAAGAGAAGAATGCGGCCAAAGGGAGACCGATCAATCATGACCGCGTGCAAGCAATAAGGTGCAGGAACCTTCGTGGACTTCACCTCTTCGCCTTCCAACCAGCCAGAGAGCAAGGGCCTCATGTTTGCTCTTGCTTTCCTGCGAAACAAAGACAACACAAAGGAGAAAAATCCATTAGATCATGTATGTGTAGTACCAGTCCCGCATGCATAAAATAGGTGCAAAGAAAGGGGGAGAACGCACTGAGGGAGGGTTTTTAACCCTTATAGAAGGGTGCAAACGATAGGTGTGCGTGTTGTAAATGTGTATGAAGTGAAAATATGAATTAACATGTAGTAGAACTACAGAAAACAATGTTGCAAAATGATAGGATGTGCAGCAATGTGCAGAGATGTAGCAGAAAACTGTGACAAACAAAGAAAAGTTGACGCAGAGAACAAGAGAAATAACAAGAAAGGGAAAGCCGTGAGTGTATAAAAATGAATCTAATACTCCCCTGGATGGCTTGGGGTTGAAGAGAAGAGTCGACGATGCGGCATGGCTTCGCCCCACGTCCAGAAAGTGCCCCCCTTCGCGCACTGCGACCAGGGCAACTATTTATAGAACCCAGAAACCCTAGGGTTGAAATCCGAGGATAAATGATAAGTGTGTAATTTTACATGATAATTAATTGTCTGTTATTTCCTACTGGGCGTTAAGCTCACACCCTGTTGTTTCCCCCCTTTCCAGGTGAAGATACACATACCGACGGGGAAGGGCAAGAGTGACTACCGAGTGTAGTAGATGCCGACCGGCATGGTCATTACCTAGCTATGTGTTGAGAGTGTATTAGTTGGTGTGTATGAAACATTGTAGTATGATGTTGTATTAGGATGTTTCGGAAGCTAGTATTGTAATAGAATTAGACTCATTCCATAAATAATAGAATTTTGTTCTTTTCCATTGCCTTTGTCAATTATTAATTTAGTACTTTACTAAATTCATTCTAGCGTGCCTCTAACCGTACGTCCCGATAATTCCGCCTTTGTTCGGGGCGTGACAGGTAGGCTTGATGGTCTGATCGAGACCTCACTCCTCCCTCGTGAACCAAAGAGAAGAGAATGGGTGATGCCTTTCACTCTCAGTTTGACTTTGACTTTCATCGGATTCAGTGCCACTTGAGCTTATGAGTTAAGCGTGTTGTGTGTGTTGGTGTTGACCCAAGGTTAAACTACCAGGAGTGAAGAATGAATTAGAGATTTTGATTTTTTGAGACTCTTAGCCTACGTACTATGCCAGCCTCTTTTGACTTTGACATTAATTGAAAAACCTAGGATAAAGGCCGAGACTACCTCTCTTGATCAAGTTAAGAAGCACTTCATTTTGAAAATTCATGAGGAGGATGAACGAGATATTAAAATCAAAAAATGCATACTTCTGTAAATATATTATCTTGCGACCTCGTAGGAGCAGCTACCAAAGGTGAAGTTGATTTGTCCCTAATTGGCAGATATGAAAGGAAGCAACGATTGAAAGTGGCTTAACAATGAAGGAGCGGTGGCCAGACCAGACTCAAATGAATAAGGAGAAAAGGAAAAGAGGCGAGGGCTAGAAGTCCCTCACTAAGGTGCGTAGACCCTGATCATATGAACGGTCTACAGAAAGAAAGGAGAATCAAGAGGAGGAGTGTGCACTAAAGTCTCGAAAGTAATGGGAGAATGGGTAGATGCCCAAAAGAGTGGATGTAGAAGAAGTCGGGTCGGATCCGAGATCGGGAGGAATTATGAGGAGAAATTGGTAAATCGAAAGAGGAGGATCCAGAGGGTCCGGAGGCAAAGGAAGAGGAGAATCATGATGGGTAGAAGAATCTGGAGGTTCTGGGGGAGGATAATAGAAAGGGGCGTGGTGCCCTGGGAAAAGATGATTTAAAAGGAAGAAAAGGACAAAGGATGCAATGTCCTAAAGGAGTAGAAGGGTGAATCGGAAGAAAGAAAGGAAGTCCGGAGGTTCTATAGGAATAGGATGAGACGGGGCGTGATGCCCTGGGGATAAAGAGGGGGATAAAGAATCTGGAGGTTCCAGAGGAAGATAGTACTGGGGGACGCGATGCCTTGGAAAAAGGTCCAGAGGTTTTGAAGGGAGGAAATAGCAAGGGGTGTGATGCCCGGAAAGGTCTGGAGGTTTCAGAGGGGGAGAGTAGGAGAGGGTGCGATGCCCCGGGAGAAGATAGCAATCTGGAGGTTCCAAAGGAAAGGGTGAATGATAAGAGGGAAGATGGAGATAATCCAAAGGTTCCGGAGGAAGGAAATAGAAAAGGGCGCGATGCCTAGCAGCACAGAGATTGGAGGGGGTGCAATGCCTGGCAAGTAGAGATAAATTTGGAGGACCCGAATATGGAGGTGTAGAGGGATGCGATGCCCGAAAAGGGAGGTCCAGAGGTTTCCAAGGAATGAAATTAGAGGGGACGCGATGCCCCGAGAAGAGAGATAGATAATCCGAAGGTTCTGGAGGTAGAAAATATCGAGGGACACAATGCCCAAGGAGAGAGAAATTCAGAGGATCCGAATACAAGAGAAGGGATGGGGCACGATGCCTTGGGAGAAAATTAGAGGGGGTGCGATGCCCGGCAAGTGTAAGGGGACCCATAGATGAATAAGAAGGAGGATGTGGAGGATCTGGAGGTTCCAGAAGGTGGGGAAGACATAGGTTTGGAAACCTGGAGGAGAAGAAATGTAAATGAATGCAATGTAATGGATGTAGGGAATGCATGGAATGCATAGGATGCAAGGAGAGGATCCTCCTTCTCAACCCGTGAGTGGCCCATAAGGTGATAGACGTAAATGTGGACAAAGTAGAATGGAGCGTGGGTAAGGTAGTGGAAGGCCCCTTAGCAAAAGAATAACCACCCGCCAAATGGCCCAATGGATAAAGTTAATGCCCATAACGAAGCTTCAACGACGAATGATAACTCTCTTAGAGGGCAAAGAGTAATAATATGAGGGAGTTGAAATGTTAGCTTCGTGTTGCCTCGGGCTTGTGGTGGATGAAGAGTGTTGAATAAAATGGGCATTCGCCCCTTGAATGGAAGGATAAACTTGATATTGGAGTGTTGAAACAAGGGGTGCCCTGCCCAGGCTTTGGGTACGGACTCACATGGCATCAAAGCTTGACATCTTCTCTTAGTGAGCATTGGTGGGGACCTGACCTTTTCATTCATGCCCAGTACAAGAATGCGGATTGGCATCTGGTAAATAAAGTCTTGCATCTTGAATAACGTAACCATGGCCAACTGCTTCTTGCCCAGCTTTTGCGATATCATCCTTGGCATAAATACTTGTAGAAGGTCACCCGTTCCGAGTGGTAGAGGAAGGTGAAGCGGAGGTGAAAGGCTCAATAGATGTTAAGGAAAGTGTAAGTGGAAGGGGAGGTTTAAACATGTCGAGCTTCTCCCCTTGCTCGGAAGTGGACGGGGTTGGCTCGAGTGCAGTAAGGGGTGAACCCTGCTCAGGATCTTCCACGGGTTTGGGTAAAGGGGTACATGGAGGGATAGGCAAAACTAGGTTTGGGGTTGTAGGTATAGTTTAAGACCGACGTGGCAGCGAAGGAGGGTTCATCAGTTTGGAGCACAGGGAAGGTATAATGGTAGGCTCGGCGGAGGCCGGGAACGTGGAGGTTGATGAAGGTATAATTGGTGGAGGTTTAGTAGGAGGTTCGACGGAGGCTGGTGGCATGGAGGCTGATGGTATAGGAGTTGGAGGTGTAATAGCGGAGGGTTTGACACGTTAGAAATGTCAGATTTTAGGGGTGCAAGAGGTTTAAAGAGTAGGAGACGGATCTCAAAGCACTAGTGTGGGTGATTGAAGTATCGACTCATCATCGTAACACCAGTTGGTTTCAAAAATGGGAGTGGGGACGGTGGCGTCATCCTGAGTAGGAGGTTCATCTAGTGATAGTGGAGGGAGAGGAAAATAAAGGAAACTCAGAATGGGTGCTTGAACATCTCGTGCCATCTCAAATTCTTCATCATTGAATGCCGCATCAAATTCTTCATGATCATCAAACTCAATTAGACGCCGTGATGGAGGCATAATGATGGGTGGAGGTGTATAATGTTGTGGAGGATTTTGTGTGTGTGAATACGGACACGGAGGGCCATGTGGATGAGTGTGATGTGTGAAGGGAGGGCGGACGGCGTACACTTGATCATTAAAGCTTGGAAGAACATCTTTCTCACTTATATTTGTAATGCCATCATCTCTCCTCTCCTTCCATTCTTTCTCCATCTTCGTGATGTTATTCATGAAAGGGTGAAGAGGGTTGACTTGAGGAGGAGGAGGAGGCAGCCGTGGGCTCGTGACCCTCTTCAATTGTTTCTCCATTGAAGCGACTTTATCAAGGAGAGTGTGTTGGAGGGGTGTAACATGAGAAGTAGAGGGTTGGCATAGTGTGCAGTGCCCCCTAGGCTTTGATGATGGAGTGCTGTTTTGATGATAGCAACTTATGATGGAGTGTTGTTTTGATAATTTGATGATAGAGTCACTTCTTTCGTTCATAAATTAGTGCTTGATTGAGTGATCATTGCGAGTCTGCTATGCATAATTAGTGCTGTGCTTGGTATGCTTGGTATTGTCTTGCTTGTTCCATTTGTTGCTGCAAGTCTGTGCATTTAGGAGAGTCATTGTTTATAGAAGGTCTGTCAGTTCATTTTGGAGGTCTGCATTGTCCAAGTCCATGCACGTTTGGGTCTGTGTATGTCACCTGACAAGTCTGTGCATGTCTTAACATACACTTAGAGTCAGTGTATATGCTCAATGCAAGTCCGAGCATGTTACACATTTTCTAGGCTAAGTCGGTGCATGGTCAGAGCAACTACTGTAGCAGTCCCTGCATGTAGAGTCTTAGGCTCAGTCTAAGATGAATGCATCACAATTAAATGACCAAAGTCATATTATGATGACTCATAATATTTGTCATCATCAAAACTTCAGAACTATAGGGGACGCAACACCACTGACCAGAAATGTTGTTTTGGTAACCCAATGATGACAAGTACAGTTGACTATCCTAGGATCCTTTTTCACACCTCAAAAATTATATTTTTGGAGGTTTACGGTGCTATTTTTTATACTTTGTATAGGCTTCAAAAACTATGCAGGTTTAGATAGAAGTGCTTCTGGTAAGCAGCCTGCATCGACCTGCTGACAGAGTGAGGTCGACGCACCTGTTGAGGATAGTCCTCCAAACAGCTTCTGGAAGACAGCTTGAGGTCGACCTCCTGTGAAGGTGAGGTTGACGCACTAGAGAGTTGCTTGGGCTTTTCTTCCTTCTGTGAAGTCCTGAGGTCGACTCTCTGAAGACCTGAGGTCGACGTGGTGTGACTCGATAGAACATAAATAGAAAGGGGTCCACCCCATGGGTCAGCACCTTCACTCCCCACACTGAAAAGGCTTTCATGAGGTCGATGCAATGTGGCTATGAGGTCGACCTATCATTCATGCTTTATTAGGCTTCTTCACACCTAGCCAATTCAAGGATATATCATGAGTTTCAAAATCAATTGGCCAATGACTTATAGTGAGACATCATCAAAATTTAATTTACTCAACATTCTCTCTCTTTTTGATGATGGCAACTATGAGTCATTGTACTCAAAATTTTGACAATAAATTTTAGCAAGAAATTGTAGCATGTAGCACATCAAGAATTTAAGTACATGAAGAACTCAACATGATATGTAATGAACACATGTGGACAACAAGAGGACAACCGAAAAAGAAGGCTGACTCTCCCTTTGACATACAGATGATGACTCAACAACAACTCTCTCCCCCTTTGACATCAGCAAAACATGAGGGGTGCGTATAGAATGAGCAGTGAAATGAGATGAGGAGAGAACTTTAGAAGAGAGATTCAAGTCTAAGACACATTTGAGAAAATGACTGGATCAACTCCAAAATCAGATATCTCCCAGCATGTAAGCATGTCATGGTAGTAGAGTATGAATGGATGAATTTAAATCAAGAACTCTTAGAATGGTGAAAATTCAAGCAACTAATCAAGAGAGTGCTTACTGAAGATTACTAAAGCTGAAGCACAGAGGTGAACCGAAGTTCTAGATAATCCCTGTGTAGTCTAGCTCATTAGGATCCAGTGGCAATTCAGGATTAACTACCATGAGTATTGAAGCCAAACAAGCTAGAATAATGAAAACTTACTAGATCGTGCACCTCTGATTTTCACAGTGCTCGTATTGACAATCAAGTTCAACTAACACCTTTGTACGTGAGGAATCACATTTGTTAGATAGAAATGCCCCAGTTACTCAGTGCAGTTGACTATCATGCCTCATTTTGATCAGAGATAGCTTGCCACTTCATGCCTAACCCTTTATCATTTCATTGGTGAAGGATTGCAATTTCTCAGTGGACAGGAGCCATTGCTCTGTGAAGCCCCTCTTGCTTTTTTTTTAAAAATAATATAATCAAATTAGAGTTAGTCACGACACTACTTTTTGACGTGAACCACCTCACATCTCAGGTGAAGTGCATCCGGTTACTCAGTAAGCCCTAACCATTGCTCTGCTATTAGTACTATTTGTGTAAATCTCAGAAAATCTTGTTTGATCACAATACTCAATGTGGAGTTTATCAACCGGACGTCGCCGTCGATGGTGGCGTGGCCGAGCTTACCGTCCACCGCGACGCCGTAGCTCACCGTGTCGCCGTCCACGTCGAAGCCGGACAGGGTGACGCTCACGGGGGTCTTGTCGTCGGTGGCGGGCAGGCTGGCTTGGGCGAGTGTGGGGGCGTGGTTGACGTGCGCGACGGTGAGCGTGACGGTGACGGGCGCGGAGGTGATGACACCATCGGAAACGGTGTAGGTGAACGAATCGGTGCCGTAGTAATAAAGCCCGGGCGTGTAGGTGACATTTGGCGGCGTGCCGGAGAGGGTGCCGTGGGCGGGCTGGTCAACAATCGCGTAGGTGAGCGCGGCGGCGCCGCCGAGGCCGGCGAGGGTGACGGTGGTGGAGGCGTCTTCGTTGAAAGTCGGTGCCGAGGCGGCGACGGCGGTGGGAGCCTGGGTGAAGGCGACGGTGAAGACCTGCTCCAGATAGAGACCGGCGGGATCGGTGGCGCGGATGCGGACGGAGCGGGTGAGGCCGGCGGTGGCGTCGATGGGGCCGGAAGTTTCAAGGACGCCGTTGACGAGGGTGAAGTCGGCGTTGCCGGTGTCGCCGTCGCCGGAGACGAGGGTGAGAGTGAGGTGGCCGGCGTCCTCGGGGTCGGGGTCCGTGGCGGTGAACGCGCCCATGACGATGCCGGCGGGCCGGCCGGTGTAGTGCGTGCCGGTGTCGGCGGTGAACGCGATGGAGGAGGGCGCGGCGTTTACGTTGATGATGGCGATGGTGACGGTGGCGTTGGCGTAGAGGCCGGTGGTGGCGTTGGTGGCGCGGTAGATGAACTGGTCGGAGCGCGTCTCGGTGTTGTCGTGGACGTAGGTGAAGGTGCCGTCGGCATTGAGGGTCAACGTGCCGTGGGCGGGCGGCTGCACGAGGGTGGCGACGAGGGCGCCGGCGTCGTGGTTCACGTCGTTGGCGAGGACGCTGGTGCCGCCGCCGACGAGCACCGAGGTAGTGCCTCCCTGATACAGCGAGATGGAGTCGGCGACGGGGGCGACGTTGTCGGGGACGTCAACGGTGAGCAGCCAGTAGGGCAGCGCGGTGGAGCCGAACTCGGTGCCGTCGGTCGAGGCGAACCAGGTGAATTGGTTCAGGCCGGAGGCGTAGGGCGTGGGGCGGAAGATCAAGGTCGCCGCCTCGGCCAGCGTGAAGGTGTCGCCGACGTTGACCGCGCCGAGCGACGAGGTGAGCAGCGTGCCGCCGGTGGGCAGCGAGGCGATGCGGACGGAGGCGACCGAGGCTCCGCCTTCGTGGGTGAAGCCGGAGGCGGCGAGGGAGACGTCGGTGTCCTGGAGGCCCTTGCTCGCGGTGACGCGGTAGAGCGAGGTGACGGGCTTGCCGGTGGAGTCGAGGCCGAAGAGATCGAGCGCGCCGTCGCCGTCGAGGTCGGCGAGTTCGAGGAGCGGGCCGAAGGCGGAGAGTTCGGGCTGGCCGGTGGCGAGGGCGAAGGTCGCGTCGGGCTGCGTGTCGGAGACATCAAGGTCGCCGGCGGCGTCGGCCAGCACGAGGTCGGGGCGGCCGTCGCCATCGAGGTCGCCGACCGCGAGGACGGGCGCGCCGCCGCCGACGGGCGTGGACCCGCGCTGGAAGTTGGCGGAGCCTTGATTGATCCAGGTTTGGGCGGCGACGCCGGAGCGGACGAAGACGAGGTCGGGGCGTCCGTCGTCGTTGAGGTCGGCGATGGCGACGCGGTCGGCGGGCGTGCCGACGAAGAAGAAAATAAAAAATCAAAAAATAGAAAAAATATGGAAAAGTGGGGGAAAGAAAAATAAGGAAAATCACTCAAATAAGTCGATTTGAGTGTCAATTTGGGGCATTATAAAGCGATAGGAAATGTATTCAAAGTGTTGTCAATTTTGGCGTGTCTACAGCTGCCCCACCTTGGCGTTTACTTTGCAAGGGGGCGACACGGAGTGGAATGGAATGGAATGAAATGAAGTGTAATGGAGTGGAATGAATGAAGTGGAGCGAACTGAAAAGTAGAAGGCAATATTTGATGAGACACACAATCAACACCACCTGATAAGAATTGATTCTGGAGATCAAAATGATGCAATCTTGAGGAGGTTCAGTGAAAGCAACAGTTGTTTGGATAAAAAGAAGTGTGCACGCAGGCACGAAGGAGAGATAAAAGAAGGCGATCAACTTCTAACGCAGTGGAAGTTCCCCAGGTCACAAACCTGTAGGTTTCATCATTGGATAGCGGTTACCAGCCAATGTGAATGTGCTGCAGCCAAGGTGGATCTAAGGAAAAAGATTGAAGTAAGAGGATAGAAATCTAAACAAATGAATTTTCAAGGAAACAGCCCAAAAAGATAACAAGGCAAACTAAGGACTCAATTTAGAATGGAATATCTCATATCTTGAAAATTAATGATCAATTGCCCTTCAAAATCGAGTTATTAGAATGATTTTTCATAGTTGATTCAAAGTCCTACACGAATGCAAGGTGGGTTTAATGAGAAAAATTAAAACAAACTAAAATAAAAAATAATCAAAGATAATATTGTTAAGCTGTCCAGACTCAGTCAAGATACCAATTTGTGAGCTGATACTAAGTCGAAGCTCGTTTATCCGCGCACCAATTCACAAAAGGGAACCATCATCCCCAGTCTTGGATGGCTCAACGGCCTATCCGTGCGACTAAGACTCCTTTGAAATTATCATTATTTTTGATAAAGGGGAACTCAAATTCTAGATTTACCAAAGCCACAAGGTCGTTGATATAATCTAGTAGTGTAGATAGCGTATAGTAGAAATGCGTACAGGGAGAGATAGTGATAGCAATGAGCATGAGGGAACTGAGAAATGAGGTGCAAACATCACGGGGCCTGGATGATGATGCCTGGACGGCGGGATCGAGCACTTCTTCCTGCGCTCAAAAATTGATTAGCCAAGATATCTGAAGCATAACAAGCAATGAAGTATAGTAATTGAAGCATAACAATTGAAGCAATACAGCGAGCATGTATAGCATGATTGGCATGAGTTGAAGCATAGCATTGCATTGAAGATCATAGCAGAAATAACATGAAACATGCAAAGCATCATTGTTTATTTTTTGTCATGAGGATGACGACTTGGCCAATCATGATATCCGTGAAAGAATCAAGCTTCGTTGAGTTCTTGAATGATTAGAGTGAATGCCCAGAGTTGCAGGGATAAAATGATGGGGCATCAGAGCTAGGCTACTAATTTTTTGGAGTGTGTATTGTTTAGAGTGTCATTGGTGTGCATTTATAATTTTGGGTTTCAAGAGAGAGTTAATTGTCTAAATGTAATGGATTTCTTTGTAAAAAGGCCACTTAGGCCTAACGGGCCCCCCATCCTCTCTCCCATTGGGCCACCTAGATGCTAGGACCCACAAGGACTGGTCCATGGTCCAAGGTGGACTTGGACCAAGTAGAAGAAAAATGCCATTTTACTTCCTTAAAAGAGGGCGCCCCCTTCTTTTTCAGCCACTGACCTCCATCTGTCAGCAACTGAATGAAGTCTTCCTCGAGCTTCATCTTTTTGGCTACCAAATTAGTAATAGATGGCAAGGGGCCCGCACGGTCTCTATACTTTTGCAAGAACTTCCTCTAAACAATATCAAAATTGTCAGCTTCAGCTAGTTCTAAAGAATAAAACCATTCAAGGGTCAAGCCATCAAAGGACCTTCTAAAGAGGTAGGCCAAAGATGTTTTATTGTTCTACCAAAAGGGTCTCATACATGAAATCATTCAAATGAATGAACGGATTGCCCGTTCCATTATAGCGCCAAAAGTTTGGCATTTCTGACAGAAGCAAATGGAAAACTGGTAGAGTGGGGACAACGACTTTCGGAGCATCTTTAGGAATAGACATCTTCTTGAGTTGCTCCTCCATACTAGCAATATTCTAAAGGAGAGTGTTGGTAGCAGACGGTCGGGGCCGGATTGGAAGGAAATTGATTAGGCATGGGCCTTCTCAAGAATAGGGGAGGAGATGGGTTTTATGGTTTGACAATAGAATAGCCTACAGCCACAGGGACAGGGGTTATCAGACGGGAATGAGGACCTGATAGGTTCCCGTGGTGGACCGCCTAGTCATTAAGGGAGGTGGCTTGAAGGCCACCCACGGCCTAAGGGGGATTCGAAGAGGAAGAAGGGACAGATTTCCCTTTAAGAGCAGCCTAGATCATTTGGCACTAGGCCTCATCCAATTGAGATTGAACATTGATGAGATCGTCAACATTAAGTGAAAGGGAAACTTCCCCAAATGTTGACTGAGTTACAGGTTGCAGTTGAGATGAAAGATCCCCCCTCGATTAGTGTCAACCATATAGACTTGAGAAGTTTGGTGTTGAGAAGCGAGATAGTGAGTGGGAGCCTGATTTCCCTGATATTGGAAAGGTTGATATTGAGAGGGGAATATTGAGTGGGGACATAATCGCCCTTTGGTTGGAATTACTACTGAGAAAACTCACCGGCTTGATAAAATTGACTGGCCTTACCCTCTTCTTGAAAGCACTCCAGATTAGCCATCTTAACAACTTTACCTGACCTGAGCATCATGTTTCTAATGACTAACTAAGGCAATCAAAATATTCAACAACTTGCAATTGCAATTGAAAGAAAGACACTCAAAATAGGTTGCAGAGAAGTTGGAATGCTTTTACGCCTAGATTTCACAGGTTCTGTTGAAATTACAAATGATTTGTTATTGGAATAGTGAGTCAAACTCTCAGTGACAGAACCTAGTTTCAATTTGGGTGTAACGTTGGGTAGACTAAGTTCGCACTCTCTCAATCATGATTAGGCAAGCTAGCCTTCTGGGTACTTCAAGGTACAACCTGCCTAGCTTCCATGAGGGAATCCACGGGTGTGAGGACTTACGGAGGTCTTGGACAAAGAAATTCTAATCTAATGAGACGGAATGCTCAATTGGAGGGTCTTTCTACGTCCAAGAAGAGGTAGTGGATACTAGAAGTGTAGAGGGAGGAGGTCCCTCAGCTAATATGCCTGTATGATGTAGAGTGATGCAGATGATAGCAAGAGATCAACCAGGAAGAAATAGCGTCCAGGAGGGTGGACACACAAACAAACAGCGTCCAGAGGGTTGGATGCACAAACAGAAATGGGCGTCTGCCTAGGCATCTGCTCCTCCTGCAGGAGCCACGGCTGTTGGGTACTCTCTCCTCGGGGTCTTGGCGTCTTCTTGAGGTTTGCTGACATCCAGCGTCGTAACGCGGCTTTGCTGTGCGGACGAATTCGCATCGACTACGTGCCTGGAATTAAACAGAGGATCAGTAACGTCGTCATAGTACGCAGGTGCGGCCATCCCGGGCATTGCGACACAAGTCAGAACAGAAAACACCAACCCTGCAACCAGCCGTTTGGGTAATTCTCGCATTCGTTCAATCCGCATCATAGGCACAGGGATGTCTTTACTGTTACACCTACGAATTGCCATGGATATTCCCGCCAACATCGACATAGGCTTCCAACGTCCAAACCGTCTCTACGCGCTCAACGTCGGGCGTCTTGCCGGCCAGCTTTTCCAGGCGGGTTTGCGGCTTGTGGACAGTAGCCGGTGGCATGGCTTCACCCGCCCGCAGCAGCAAGCGCTAGCCATCGACCGACGACACCCAATAGCCGGTTTGCGGACACGCCTGGCGCGTGTTGATGAGCTTGGTGCCGATTGCCGTTTGACGTGGCTGAATTGGCGTAACGGAAGCGCCGACAGCAGGCGATGGCGCTGCAGCAGGTACGGGCGTCGCTGCCGGCGGATTCAGGCTGCCGTTTTGCGGTGCGAGCTTGAAATCAACCGGATCGCCGCCGGGATGGGCACGCTTGTCCGCTGCCGGAGTGATGACGGTGATCATTGCCTCGTCCTTTTGCCGCAGATCGACCACAATGCTGGCATCCTGCTTCTCTTTGCTGGCAATGGCGCCCAAGGCCCACATCACAAAGGGGCTGGCGGCGCCGGTGTTGCCGATGCGGGCGCTGATGTCGTAGCCTTCGTCGGGCTTGAAGAGGTCGAACTCGGGCAGGCTGTGATGCACGGCCAGCGAAAGCGGGATGATGTTCTTGCCGTTGGCAGCGTCACCGGCATCATAGAAGATGCGGGCGGGCTGGCCTTTGGGAATGGTTTGCAAGGCGGCGTTAAAGGCGGTCTGGAAGGCGGCTTGGCGTGCCTGGTCGTACATCGCGCTGGTTTGCAGCTTGGGATCGAAGGTGGGCTTGCCGTCCTTGTCCTTGCGGTAGGTAATGCGTTCGGGGCGGTGCAATACAGCAATGGTGGGCAGTGCGTCGAATTGCTTCACCTGTTCGGTGGTCCAGGGTTCGGGCAAGAAGCGGCTGGGCTTGAAGTCCGGTTTGGCGGGTTGGCCTGGGGCGGTGGCGAAGGGGCGCAGAGCATCGACGCGATCGCGGCGAGCAAGTACCAAGACGGCAAAAGATTCAGTCATGGCACCGGGAAGGCGAGGGCCGTTTTTCCAGTATTTCTCGCGGGTCATGTCTCCAGTCATTGCGCGCGTCTGATCGCCGTCGGATACAAGCATCAGCAATGCCGGGACTTGCGGATTTACATCGAAGTATTGAAATGCGCGTTCGAGAATTTCTTCCGGGTCGTCACGAAAATACGAGCCCAATCCGGCTATGCGGTGGTAGTGCATTCCAGCGGGCATACGCAAATCATCTACGCGATCATAAAAGAAGTCGTAATTGGTACTACCGTCGTCGTCATGTTCTTCTTTGTGATGACATGTTTCCCAAACACTCACGCTGGGAATGGGCCAATGCTCCACGAAATAACTGGCGCCGGATTCCATAGCATCGGCTGCCCGTTTTTCCGAGATCAATTCTCGCAGTTTGTCATTGGTTTCATACTTGCTTGGATCATTCGGCAAAATAGAATTGTCTGGATGATTAACCAGCTCCGTCCAGACGTTCGATTGACGATACATTTCATCAAGCCAAACTCTATCAGCTATTACAGAGTGGAGGATAAAGCACGATCGATGTTATTTCCTCCCAAGGGATATGAATTGTAAATGAAATAACAATTCACATGCAGCATATAACCCTCTAAACTACTACACTTTTTTTTTATGTCCTCACTTGGAAAGTGGTCATTGCTGGTCATTAACTATGAATAAAGGTAACATTGGTGAAGCAAGTTGGTGGAATATAGATGCCCAACAAGTGTGGGTAGTATCTACTTCCCATCTATGTTGTAAATCTATCTTTTATCATATGAGATTTTACCTTGGTTGCATGCTTGTTGGCACAACACTAGTGCCAACAATAAAATGGACATCACAGGGAGAGAGGTCAAAGTTTGGTTAGTAAAAAAGATGTTTTGAGGATGGATGCATATGACAGAGAATAGGACACTGCATGCATGTCTATTATGCAAGGTGTTCATAGTGAAAAGGATTAGCAAAAAGAGTAGAGCATATGCATCACTAGTCATGACCACATAGCCTTAGGATAAAAAATGAAATCATCACAAATCTAAGTACAATTGTATCTTACATCCCCAACCCCACTTTGATAGTAGGATAGACCAGATGTATGTTAACTTAACTAGATTAGATTGTCTCGGAGTTAATCCACTTTTCGTTTGATATGCATTGGGCTAGAGTTCAAAAACCTTTTGAGATGGGTTTCAAATTTCAGATTAAATTCAGGTTAATCATACTTTTAGTCTAATTATCTTGTTCCACCTATCAAAATAAAAAAGTGTTAACTCAAAAAAAAAGTCAGACTAACTCCTACTTAACTATCTATCAAAGTAGAGCTTAGAGTCACTTGCTCCGAGTCACTTGCTCCGAGTCTCTTCATTTGTCCCCCCATCGAGTCACTTGCTCCGAGTCTCTTGGAACATTTTCAATCTACAATGACAACCCGAAGGCCGGCTTCTAGCTTCCTTTTCACCCTTTCATTCATTCTCTGCTGCACTTCTACAAGATCTGTCCACTCTAGTTGGCACTAAATTCTTGACGCACTGTTTATGCCTTTGCCCTCCAGTGTTATTGTCTCAGGATCACTCTTCAAGTTGACATGTTTTGAGGGACCTATGTAATAGAGAGGACCCCTAACCCAAGTTGATTTTATTTTTCCACTCAGATAAATACGTGCATTCTCACCGGCAAACCCTCTTCTATTCATCGATGGAAGAATAAACTATTTTTGTTGTTAAGGAGAACAAGGCCGACTGGTCCTTTCCGACTAGTAAGTGGGGGAAGTTTAAACCAATCAAGGTCAATGCCCCCTTTCTCCTGCTTGGCCAAGAGATGGGCATGGTCATGTTCCTCAATGCCCCGACTTCCATGTCTGAGCTCCTTGAGGATGAGGTGGGTTTAAAGGCGATATGTGACTAACTCGACTCCCAAGCCTGAGGTGCCCACACGCTTGGCCATGGGTGACTCTACAGCTTCGACTGAGGATGGCTCGGTCAACAGTGAGTTTCCTCATCGCGTCTCCCACTTTCCCTCTTTATTGCGAAGAATCTTGTTAGTTGTCATTTTCCTTTATATGGTCACGCGGACGTTCAACCTTGCTCAGGTGGGGCAAGACCTTGAGTAAGCATCTAGTCTAGGGACGTAAATAGATCAAGTTTGACTCAGGTTGACCAATATCATATCTTATCCGTGAAAATTTTACAAACACTACGTCCGGATAGTACCCTATTATTTTTGCGGGTCTGATTGAAGCACAAGTTATTGAAGGAAGCGTCAACACCTGTGTTCCCATGCGTCGACGCCCTTCTAGTGACCCAACCCATGGGCCGGTTGAGGACGAAGCAGGATCCGGATCGATACATTGTCGAGCGGAAGGGCAATTACTACTACAAGCGGCGGGTGCCGGCGATGGTGGCGCATCTCGACGAGCGGGCGCCGCATATCCGGATATCGCTGAAGACCGACGACCTTGCGCAGGCCCGTGCCATGCGTGACATGCACGAGATCGCCGATGACGAATTGTGGGCCTCGCTGCACCAGGGCGGCGATGCCGACAAGGCGCGGGCGCGCTACCAGGCGCTGGTGAAACGGGCGCAGGCGCTGGGCTTCGTCTACCGGCCGGTGGCGGACCTGATCGGGGCCAGCACCGACGAAATCCTGCAGCGGCTCGAGGCGCCGCCGAAAGTGGCGGTGCAGATGCTGGATGCGGCGCTCGGCGATCTCAGCCGGCCGGCCGTGACGGTGCGCGGCGCGTTCGCGATCTACAAGTCGGACATCATTCCGCACGAACTGGCCGGCAAGAGCAAGGGCCAGAAGCACCGCTGGGAAATCGGCAAGGCGTATTCCGTCGACCAGTTCGTGGCCGTGGTCGGCGACCTCGACATGACCGCCATTACCCGCGATCACGCGCAGACATTCTACAAGCACTACATGGCGCGCATCGCGCCGAAGGCAGGGCCGTCGACCTATTCGGCCAACCATGGCAACCGCCGGATGGGCGACATGCGGGTGCTGTTCCGGTCCTATTTCACCTATATCGGCGAGCCGAACCGCGACAACCCTTTTTCCGGCCTGTCCTATCGCGAGCGCAATCCGCTGCGAAACCGCAAGCGTCCCTCCTATCCCGTAGACTTCATCACGGAAAAGGTGCTGGTGCCGGGCGCGCTCGCCAGACTCAACGACGAGGCGCGGGGCATCCTGCTCGCGGTAATCGATACCGGCGCCCGGCCGAGCGAGATCTGCAACCTGACGGCGGCGCGCATCTTCCTCGATGCCGAGGTGCCCTATATCGCCATCGAGCCCGAGGACGATCCCGACGATCCGCGCGAGATCAAGACCGATGCCTCGGTGCGCAAGGTGCCGCTGGTGGGGCTGGCGCTGGCGGCGATGCGAAAACATCCGAACGGATTTCCGCGCTACCGCGACAAGGGCGACCGGCTATCGGCCGCGCTCAACAAATATCTCAAGGAAAACAGATTGAAGCCCGAGGGCGGGCGGCATGTGGTCTATTCGTTCCGGCACACATTCGAAGACCGGATGAAGGATGCGCATGTGGATGCCGAACTCAGGCGGATACTGATGGGGCATTCGATCGACCGGCCTGAATATGGCGAGGGCGGATCGTTGTCGCTCAGGCGCGCGGCGCTTGAGAAGATCGTGCTGCCGTTCGATGCTTCGATCGTCTGAGGCGATAGCAATCAAGTATCGATAGCGAGGGTCAGCCGTCGCTCAACGCGCCACGTCGCGCGATCTCAGCCAACATCTTCGCGTTGGCGAGTTCCTCTGTCGGTTCGTCCACCTCGAAATTGTCGTCGCTGTCAGCGTCATCGGCAGGCGGAAGGAAGCCGAACCATCGGACTTCTACGACGCCCCCTCGGGAATACTGGATAAGACTACCAGCCGACAGGTCGGCGTTTTCCGCCACCATCCAAGGTCCGTCACAGCAGGCGTCTGACGATGTGTCATCGGACGGCCAATACCCTATGACGTGTAGTTCTGCAGAGACATTGACTTACTGGATGTTGGTCCAACTGGATCTCTAATTCTTTCCAGCTTATGCTGTAAAACTTGTTTTATTATGTCTTGAGAGTCATATTTATCGCCCAACTAGTATCTATGAGTTCTAGCCCCACTCAAACCTCACCCCACTCTTGCTTACAAAGTGGCACTTGTCAGGATCGTGGCATTACAAAAATAAAAAAAAGGGGGTCTATGTATTAAACATATTGAATTCTTTGTTTAACTACTTTCTTTTTTAAAGCAGTTAGTCCATCTCTCGAGGATGACCCCGCATGCAGGTTCTAGTCTCACCTTACATTGATGGAACATAGGCTTTATGATGTTCATTGATGGACCTGTTTTTACTTGCACGAAATTTTCAATTAGTTTCCTTGTTTAGAAACTGTACTTTATGTTTCAAGAAAAACTGTATCTAGATTGCAGTAAGTCGTGGTGGACAGGATCTCTTTGCCTTTGAAAGCTCTGGTCTAGCAATCAGGTGTGTAAAGGGAACTTAAGTCTTGTGCTTTGGGATCCTCTGGTCAGCAGGCATGAATGCTTTCTTCTGTGTCCTCTTATTTGAACCAATTTATTCATCATTTGCCCATCTACTACTTAACGGCCGTCGCGTACTTCAAATGCTTGTATGTATGTTTCGGTTTAATTTTTCTGAGTTTGCCTAGGTTATTTTAGCTTAGCATTTTGCAGGGCATGATTGATTACTAAAGCAAAGGTATAACCCCGTGTGCTCCATGTGTTGCATCTTTGAAAATTAGGAAACCTCCCCAGTTCAATCGAACATGTCATTATTTATCTTGGAAATGTAGCGGAACAACCTTGGTGCAACAGATTTTCGGGCAGATGCGGCGAGTGGCATCACGTGTAAGTTCCTGTCGGAGGTTTCTGGGTGGCCTACGTTCGCTCTTTTCCTTTCGTTTTCTGGGCAGATGTGCAGCTGCGGCAAGTTCGCCCAAATGCTTTGACATGGCCCTTTTGTTATCTATCTGAAGTCTTACAGGATAGTGTAGATGTTGATGTGGACGTGTAAATCTTTGGTTACTTCGCTGACATGTTTGCTGCTGCTTTCTCAGACAGAAATGGTTGTGAGAATCGACTGTCTTAACCCATCAGAACGTAGTGACAGGGGATGAAAGGGAGATTATAGTGCGACCATTCAGTCACCTTAATGGTGGTTCTATACGATAATTGTGCCCCTTTAATTTCTCATTTTTCTTATTTTTTTGTGTTGTTTATTTATTGATTGACTGTGTTTCTGGGGTCCCAGGCGAATCTGCCGTTCTGAGTTTCAAGTATAAAGGCCGCGATAGTCATTCACGCTCAAGCAACATGGGCTTAAGTTAAACCATGTTGCGGTGTTCGAGTTTTGAAAGAAAGCAAACAAAAAGTGAAAGGTTCCAAGCGAGTTGCATCAGCTGTAACCAGCATAGAAAGCAAATAGGATTGGAGGGGAAACATCGCACTATCATCATAGAAAGGGAAAAAAAAAGAGAGAAAAGGTGAGAGGATCATGTTTCCAAAGGCCGCGTTTGGGGGATAAGATTGGATAAATCAAGATAAATCATTAAAAGTTAACTTAATCTCTTTGATTGCTCATATAAGGTATTTCATGGGATAGGTTATTGTTCTGATTTATCTTAGGATTATTTGTTTCATCAAAAAGTTAGAACAAAGACAGGTTTAACTTTTTCTCAATTCTCAAGAAGGGCAATACATGTCAACAAAGAAAATTAAATGAAAATATAGTAAATATGTGAGGGGTAGAGAGAGATAGGGAGAGAGGAGAGGGAGTTGTTAATAAAATACATATATATACATATTATGTAGAGAGAGAAAGAGAGAGAGAGAGGAGACGGGATGAGAGAGAAAGAGAGAGAGAGACTCCACGGGGGCCCCGCGGGGAGAGAGGGAGGAAGAGAGAGATAGAGAGAAGGAGAGAGACCGAGAGAGAGACGGAGGGGGGGAGAGAGACGGAGGGAGAGGGAGACCGAGAGAGAGACGGAGGGGAGGAGAGAGGGGGATGTTCCCGCGGTGAGAGAGAGAGAGAAAGAGAGAGACAGAGAGAAGGAGAGAGGAGAGAGAAGGGAAGAGAGAGGAGCTCCACGCAGGGAGAGAAAATGTGAGAGGGAGTTAGAGAGAGAGAGAGCATCCACGGCGAGCTAGAGAGAGAGAGTTAGAGAGAGAGAGCTGGAGACAGAAAGAGAGAGAGGGAGTTAGAGAGAGAGGGCGTCTGCGGCGGGTTAGAGAGAGAGGGTGAGAGAGAGAGAGGTCCGCGGCGAGTGAGAGAGAGAAAGAGAGAGAAAGAGGGGCGTCCGGTGGGTGAGAGAGAGAGAGAGAGAGAGGAAGAGAGGGCGTCCGGTGGAGGGGGTGCCGCGACGGGAAGGAGGTGGTTGGCGCGTGTGCGCAAGGCGACGGTGAAGGAGGTGGCAGGTGGAGTCGGCCGGGCGTGGGGGGTTGTGGAAGGGAGAGTTGGGTGCTGGCGGGGAGTGCAGGTGAGGTCGGAAGAGGGTGCAGGTGGAGTTGGCAGGGACGGGTTCGCGGGCGATCGGGTGATGCGCAGGAGGGTGACGAGAGGAGTGGCCGGCGTCGGGGGCTTGGCGCGGCGGTCGGAGGGAGTGGTGGCTGTGGCGGTTGGCTCGCGAAGGTGGTGCAGGCGACGTGGGGGTGGTCGAGTGAGTGCAGTGGAGAGGGGAGTGAGGAGAGGTGGGCCTGCCGTGGGGGCGTGGGAGATGGGGCTGAGCGTGCATGGGAGAGAGGGTGACGGCAGCGTCGACGGGAGAGGGAGTGGAGGCTTGCATGCGCAGGGGGTGGTGCAGAGGTGGAGCGAAGTTCACGGCGGTGTGAGAGAGGGAGGGTGGCGTCCGGTGGGCGGTGGGAGGTTGCCGGTCGCAGGGAAGGTGGCGGAGGAGTGTTGGGTGACAGACGTGAAGGGAGGGTGGTGCAGCGGCTGGGAAGAAGGGGAGCGTGGGGTTGCTGGCAGGGAGGTGGTGAGAAGGTTGGCAGGGGCGTCGTAAGGTGGAGACAGGGTGATGGAGTGGTCCGGTGGGAGCGGCGTGGTCGTGGGATGGCCGGCAAGGTGACGAGGGGACTCACGGTGGGTGGCGGAGAGAAAAGGAGAGAGGGAGGTCCGCAGCGGCAGTGGAGGGTGGTCGCGGCGTGCGTGGGGGTTCCGCGTTGGCAGACGGTGGGAAGGTGGAAGCGGAGGTGGTGATGGGTGCGGTGTGGAGACGGTGAAAGGTGTCCGGCGCGGTGGTGCAACGGCGTCCGGTAGGAGGTGAGGTGGTGACGGCAGGGACGTGGACGCGGCGTGGGGGTTGTCGGTGTTGGGGCGACGAGGGAGGTGGGCGACGGGAGAGGGGGAGAGGGATGTGCGCAGAGGTAAAAGAAAGAGGGGAGAGGTCGGACGTGGAGGTGGAGTTAGAGGGTGGAGAGGTGTTGGCGGCGGCGTCGGTGCACCGGCGGTGGGAGGAGGTTGGCGAGGTGGGGGGTTGGCTTGGTGTGTGGGAACGGAGGGGGGTGGCTGCTGTGGTGTAGTGGGTGAGAGGTGGCCGGTTGGGAGTGTTTACTGGGTGTTAGCAGTAGATGGGGGGTGGGTTGGTCGACGGGATCGCACCGGTGTGGAAAGGAGACAGGGAGTGGAGGGAGAGAGAGAGCAGTTGGGAAGGGAGGTTCGTTGGCGGCGGGGTGGCTAGCGGCGAGTGCAGGGGGTGGAGAGTGAGAGGGAGTGCAGTCGGTGAGAGTGGAGGCGGAGGTGGGCGGTGTTAACAGAGAGAGGAGGAGTGGAGATAGACGGAGGCCGCGGCCGGTGCAGAGAGGTGGTGAGGAGTGGAGGTGAAGGGGGGCTGCCGACGTGCTTGGGGCGGTGGGAGAGGGGGAGTGGGGTGGACGTGAGGTGGAGAGTGGGTGTGTGAGAGATGGAGTCAGTTGCGGGAGTGGCGGAGGTGGAGCGTCCGGCGAGTGGTGGTCGGAGGGTGGTCCGGAGGTGAGACAGAAAGGGAGACGGGCGACGGTGAGGGAGAGGAGTGCAGTGAGAGGGGGTTCACGGTGGCAGCGGCAGTGGGGAGGGTGGCCGGTGTGCAGGAGGTGGTGGTCGGGGCTGGCGAGAGGTTGCAGGAGGTGGAGCGGCCGACGACGGGGTGGACGTGGCGGAGGGTGGTTGCTGGAGGTGGGCTCGGAGGTGGTGGCGGTGAGAGAGGGGGGGAGGTCGCGCGCGGGCGGTGGCCGGAGGGTGCGTGTGCACGTAGCAGGAAAGGAGAGGTGGGGTTCTGGCGCGGTTCGGGGTGCAGACGGGGGAGACGGTGGACGTGGGGGTTGGGAGGCGGTCGACGGCGTGGAGAGAGGGAGGCGTGGCGTGGGGTTGCTGGAGGTTAGCAGTCAGGGGTGTGGGTTCTGCGGGGTTGCCGCGGTGATGGGGGTCGTCGACGGGAGCCTAACGGGGAGGGGGAGATTTGGTGGTGGCAAGAAGAGAGAGGGAGGAGTGAGGAGATGGTGCGGCGTCAACGGTGGAGAGGGCGTTCGCAGGCGACGGGGATTCGTTCGCGAAGGGTGGCCGGGGCTCGCGGGTGAGAGGTGGAGAAAGAGAGGATGACGGGGGTGTTAGCAGCGGGTGTGGCGTGGAGAGGAGGAAAGAGAGGGAGTGAGGGGGGTTCTTCCCGTGGGGGAGGTCGCGACGTTGCATGCAGGGGGAGTGAGAGGGTGACGGTGGAGGGGGGGGCTACCGTAGTGGATGGGGTGTGGGCGCCGGAGTGTGAGAGGGTGGTTGCAGGGAGGCCGGTGGTAGCGGTGGTGTGTTGCGGCGGTCGGGTGAGGGTCACAGGGAGACGACGGAGAGAGGTAGAGGTGTGTGGGTGGTCGCGGTGGTCGTTGCCGGAGGGGGTTGGTGGCCGGCGGTGGTCTCACGGGCGATGGGGGGCGGTTTGTGTTGCATGCAGGGAGAAGAGAAGGTGAGAGAGAGACGGTGGAGGGGGAGGCGAAGGAGGGCGTGCCGGTGTGCGGCGGGTAGCGGAGGGGGAGTGCTGGCGGGGAGGTGGCCGGTGTGTGAGTGTAGCAGAGGGTGAGGGGCGGCAGTGGACGTGGGTGTTGGGAGGCAGTCGACGGCGTGGGTGTGTTAGCAGGGAGAATTTTAAATTCTTCAGGTTAGGCACAAGTGATAAAGGTCACCCGTCAACTATAGGAAATCGTCAATAGCTCTAGAATTGTCAATAGCTTTCCTTCAAGTGATAATTTCCAAAAGGACAACTCCAAAGCTATAAATATCCGACTTCAGTGTCAGCTGCCCAGTCATTGCATACTCAAGGGCTCAATAACCATATGTACCCATTACCCTTGTAGAAACATGAGTCTTATCTCCAACAAGACCAAGCTTTGCCAATCCAAAGTCTACTAGCTTGGGAGAGTATCCCTCATCAAGCAAAATGTTTGAACATTTCAACTCAAAGTAGCATCTGGGCAGTGCACGATCATCAAGGTAGGGACTGGACATGGTGCATTCATCGAGACAGTGTCTGGGCAGGGTACGATCGTGAAGCGACATCAGGACAAGGCACGTTCACCAAGGTAGGGACTTGACACTCCATCTTGCATCAAGACTTGCGAACATGCTCTCATCCGACGTGGAAGCTTGTGTCTTAGCTAAATGTCGTATGAGGGATGATCATGCGACATACCCTTGGCATGCATTTAGCAAAACAAGCCAACCAACAAAGCCTTCTGGGCTCTGCGAGCTAAGTGCTCCTTGCATGTGCTAGGTCTGGGTGTCCGTTGTGCGCTACTGGATGATCAATCGATGGATTCGGCGATTCATGCCCCTTGGAATTTCTAAGGGGCATTTTATAGAGGAAGTTGAAGGGTCAGGGGGATTTACCCGGGCTGGGGTGGCAGGGGCAACCTGGTCGACGTAAAGCCCCCCTTTATGTAGACTGGGTTTGGAACCTAAGCCTGAGGAGAAAGGGAAACCAAGAGAGTCCCTCTTTCGCCACCTTTCTAACACAACAGCCAGTCCAGGCAACCTCCACAATCCACCATCCCTTCATACGTTTCCTACTGGTAAGCACTATGACTCTGAGTTTTACCAGTGCCTGGGTACGAAGATCATTATCCCCAGGGAAGAAGCTGAACTCATACTACAGATCGGGTGTGCTGCTTGTGGAGAGTCTCACAAGATTGAGGATGATACCCTAAAGTTCTTTAGCAATGACCAGTACCTGTGCAGCGACTGCAACGGTAAGGAATTTGCTAGAGTGTTTGCCATTCGCAAGGATGATGGCGAAGTGCACTGTGGTTAGTTAGGAGTAACCAGTATGCAGATTAAGTTGGGTGCAGACCCAGAGTTCTTTGTTTCGTTGAAGCACGTTAACGGGCACCCCAATCGGGTTAGTGCCCACAACCTTGTACCAGGGACCAAGAGTAAACCTCATCCCCTGATCAAGGGAGCCTTACAGGCTGACGGTACTGCGGTGGAGTTCAACATCGAACCCGCCACCACTCGTGATGAGTTCGCCTCAAACATCAGAACGGTGTTGACGCAGGTTCGCGAAGTGGTTCCCAAAGAGTACCGCTTTGACTTCCTTCCCTCTATCACGTACACTACCAAGTACTTTCAGGAGAGTGTTCCTGAGAGTGCGAAGGAGTTGGGATGTGATCCTGACTTCAACGCATGGGATGATGGGGCCATGAACCCTCGTCCTAATCCTGTCGCTGGTCATCGTACTGCCTCTGGTCACCTGCACATCGGGTGGACAGAAGACGCTGACCCCAAGGACCCCAACCATATAGCAGACTGCTGCGTGGTGATACGTCGTCTCGACTATTACTTCCGTGCTGTGTCCCACATCTGGGAGACACATGGCGATAATGCACGTCGTATACTGTACGGTGACTGGGGTGCCTTCCGTCCTAAGTCTTACGGTGCTGAGTACCGTGTGCTTGGTAATACCTGGTTGAACTATCCTCGCTTGTGGCCTTGGATGTTTGACTTCGTGAGCCATGCCATGGATACCCTGGAAGAAGGTATCTCAGAGGATGCTCTGGCTGTCAAGCCTGTGATTAGCAAGGACACTGGCGCCCTCAACAAGTATTTGAGCCTTCCTCGTACGTACTTCGGAGACCCATTCACCGATGAGAGCCGTCGTAGCACCTACTATGTGAACGAGGCTCTTCAGTTTGCGGCCAAGCAGTTGCCTAAGGGCGCACCACTCTTCACGATCAAGGACCTTGTAAAGGAGTAACTAATGGGAGATATGTTCTTTAACTCTGACCACGCCAGTCAGAAGCTGAACAATACGATCTGCCTGTACAAAGGCATTCCGTATTACATTCGGACTGGTGGGGGAGGGAATGGGGACCTCGTACAGTGCACCCCATTGGACGGAGGTAAACCCTTCAACGTCCGCTACACGAGTGTGGACTTTGACTACACACACATCCCATTAGGGTACATCACCACACCCTGGAAGCGTGCTCTCTATCTCGCTCGTGAGCCTCAGCGTATCGTGTCGCAAGGGCTAGCCCCTCGTGCTATCAAGATTATTGGTGAAGGCGCACAAGGAGCTAGCTCTGCTGATCTGATCATGCGCAAGGAGTTCATCGACTGCGTATTGGGCAAGCACGTTGACTACAACAAGGCTATGGAACTGCTTGATGTTGAGCCCGAAGGTAGCATCAGCGGAAAACCTGTCCACCGAGCTTCTGAATGCTGGTCGGCAGGTTATGGAAAACAGTATGTTCATGTAAATAACAGAAATTCTCATGCCAATGCACATAGATTTCATGCTCATAATAATGTACATAAAAAGAACTCAAAATCTATTATTACATGCCATTACTGTGGAATGTTTGGGCATTCAATGAATAATTACTCTTTAATGATGTTTGATGATAGACAAGCCCACAGGGTGTGGAAAGCACAAATCAAAGGTACTCTTGATAAGGTAGGACCCAAGGAGTCTTGGGTACCAAAAAATTCAAAATGAGACTTAATTTGCAGGAAAGTCTTGGAAAGGAATAAAGGGGTAATAAACTAATACATCCTAGAATGAAAATCCCATCTCTGCATCCTTCAGGTCTGTTCTGAATGCTCACTTTCAATTCCATCATCTAAAATGTGAATTGTGGTCAAGGGTCTTGTAAACTTTGATTATTTTGGTGGAATAAAGTGGATTTTGAGTTATATATCATCTTGTATTCACTCTTCTATGTGTAGATGTTTAGCACTCTGATTATCATTCTAGCGTGAGGCTTATCTTGCTGACTGTTCATGTTCCCAACTTAATTCCACTGCAAATCTCAGGGCGTGACATCACTCAAGCTGAGGTACGATCCTCGAAGCATGCATTAAAGGGTCCCAGCTTCATCAATCAGCGAAAGGAGCCTATGGCTATATAAAAACCATCCGGCCATGCCAATACGGCAAAGCCACTACCCGACAAAATCATTGTCCGTCATGGGAGCAATCGAGCTGAATAAACCCCAAAGAATAGTCCTTGAAGGACGAAAGATCCCTGGGTGATCATCCACCTGATAAAACCCTTACAAAAAGCTTCCGATCAAAGGATGAGGATGCATGAACAAACATTAAGACTCAAGACGAGCTTGGGATTGATCTCGATGATGAGATACCATGATGGTCCTCAGAGGCCCCTATGGTAGTGAGCTTCACCTGCTTGGCCCAGAAGACAAACGAAAGGTTTCAAGCAACCAAGATAGGCGATTCAGTAGGTTGATGGATGGATAACATGGCCGAAATACCATGAAAGGCATGTGGGCCGAATGGGCCAAAAGGATATGAATGAACTGGCAGCCACATATGATCTGGCGCCGTTAGATCATCTCCCTCCGCCTCCAGCCACCGTCTAAGCATCAAGCCCCTTTAAATGTTGATGTTGTTAGATGAATAAGACAGACAGAAGGGAGATATAGAAAAAAGAGAGAGAAGAAAATGCAAGAGAACCAGACAAATAGAAATGTAGAGAGAGAGAAAGCACGAGAGGAGAGCCTCACTTCCGAAGGAGAGGAGTCAGTTGCTAGAGAGACTCATCCTATTTCACTCTTTTCTTGTTGTAAAGGTGGGTATCCACCGACATTAGCTTTGATCGAATTTAAGTTTCTTTGCTTTCTCCTTCTGTGTAGCACCCTCGTTAAAATGATGAGAATAAAATTCTACCATCAAATTAATTGATAAAAGGAATTGACCAATAGTCAAATGAACAAACACCAGACCCCCAGCCATATTTACTAAAAGGCTTTATATATATATGTATAGTGGGCCTTTAGCCCATAATCCTTCCCACGCCAGAAGGAGCATGGGATAGATATATACCTATATAAATTATGAAGGGTTGTTTTATAAAACACAAATCGCCTTACGTTCGAAGAGATGAATGGGAATTAGGGTTCTCTAAACAAATTTTAGGCAACTCTACAGAGGGAAGTTCAGCAGGTTGGAGGCCTGGTTCAGGAGACCTACCACGAATGTTTGGAGATACGATACCAGTTTCCATTCCTCCAAGAGGAAAAGCCTCAGATAGCGCCATAGCCGCAGTACCAGGAAGAAATTTGTTTCCTCCGACACTAAGAGCGTCAGCAACTCCGGAGGCTTCAGACAGCTCATCGGCTTCTTTAGCTAGCGTCTCGGCCCCATAACCAAGAGCCTGAAATGGCATCACCCCGTAGTTAATGATGTCTCCAGCAAGCCCTAAAGCGTCTCTAGTTTTAGGATCAATGCCGTAACCCCCACCTCGTTCTACGCTCTCTGTATAGTTCTCACCGATAGTTTTATTTCCCCCTTGAGGTCTAGTAGGAGATACAACAGGGTCTCCCGCTTGCTGAGAGATTAAATCACCAGCAGGAATACCACCAGTTGCAGAGTTAGGGAACTTGGCAAAGACAGCCTGAAGAACTTCTTCGTCGGAGGCTCCCTCGGGACCTTCAATGTCATAAGTAAATCCGTCAGGCGCTTTGACTTCGTATTTAGCCATCATGTATCCTTAATTTTACTTGCGTCTGGTAACTGTCCAACCACTTGGTGCTGGAGTTCCGCCCGGAGGTGCCGCCCTTCCACTGCCTCCTCTACGACGACCACTCTTGGGAATCTCATATCCAAGACGATCAAGAACTTCAGTCTCAGTTGGAGACAACTCTTCCCCTCGTAGGGCCTTCTGGATAATCGGAGAAGCCATACTAGCAGACGTAGGGTTAGGAGTACTGCGAGGACGAGTGGCGCTAATTCTAGCAGATACCGCCCTATTTTCTGCTGTGTCAGCATTCTGTTGAGCAATATCGACACGTTTTTCAGCTAACGGATAGTTCATAACTTGGTTAACAGTCATGTCGCCCTTAGCGAATGCTTCGATGTCTTCAGGAGTCATTCCATCAAAAATCCCCAAATCTTGAGGCGTTACCCCGGCTCTTTCAGCGAGTAGAGGGCCGTAGAACTGTAACAGTCTTTGCTGTTGTTCGGTAGAGGTAGCGTTAGCTAGAATCCTCTGAAGTTGCGTGGTCGCCTGCGCCACATTGGTAAACTTTCTGTCGGCTCTTTGATCTGCTCGATTAGTTTCTATAGAATTTAACTGAGCGTCTCGATAAGCGTTCATTTGGTAGTCGTTGTACAGGTCGGCAGCTTCTTTAGTAAATCCGGCGGCAGACAGTCTTTCGATGGCAGCAAGAGGATTACTAGTGAAGTCGGCAGCAGCATCTGCTTGCATCTCCCGCTCACGCCAGGGCCTGTACTGTAGGTCTCCACCGCCCCCTACTAAGAAAGCGTCTCCTAAAGTTCCTAAAACATCCCGAAGAGTTCCTTTTACGCCGAACATTCCCTTACGAGGAGGGGCATTTTCCCTAACGTCGGCCGTCCTATCAAGGGTATCGTAGTTAGTAGGAACAACTGTTCGTTCATCTTCAGGAACTCCGCCGGTTACTACAATCTGATTAGGGTCAACAGGAGGCCCATCAGGGGTTAACCCCATAGACTGCTGAAGAAAAGAAAGAAAACTAGCCATTAATAATCTCCCTTAACTTTGCGTAGTCTACACTCATGTAACCATCAAACTTGGGCCCAAGAGCTTCAGGATATTCTTTCTCAACATCTTGAGCAAGTACACCAATGTAAGGCCCGTCTCCATCAATGTAAGAGAACTGATACAAAGGTCCTTCCCCCTGTTCACAACAGTGCACTGAACCAGAGTGTCTTCCATAGGAGCTGATCGAGGATCACCCTCTGTTACTGAGTAAATTATAGGAGATCAAGATCAAAGTGCCCTTTAATGGTATCCATATGATTGAGATCTTGCGTTTGCACATCGAAAAGACATGTATTATGTACAAAGGAAAGAAAGAGCTCTAGAAGACATGGCCCACGGGAGGAAAGCCTCAAAACTGCTCACAGGCCTTGGACAAGATAACACAAATATTTCTTCTTACTTTGTAGGGAAACTTTGGCCAACCTGCGTTGGCAACCAAAAGAAAAGGGAAAATGAAATGAAACTAGATTACTGATCTGAATCTGGGTAGAGATTGGATCTGCAGTAGAAATTTACTGCCACAAGTAGATGACATATCTATTTTAAGAGATCGCACTGTGCCGGGCCTCACCTCAACTGTTCCAAAGAGTTGTTCCTGGTGCCTAATAGAGGGAGGGAAATAGGTAAAGTTGATTTTCCCAGTTAATTGATTGATTGATTGAGAGAGGGGGGGTGGAAGTGTATGACTCAACCCTGAAGTTTTCCAATTGTGTGAGCGCATAGCTAGTTATTGTACTACCTAATATCAAACCCAATGAGAAGGTATAAGAATTTATAACTCTGAAAAGTGTACAAAGAACAAGGTGATATAATATGCAAAGGATGATGCTAGAAGGCCTACCTCAGGCATCTTGTAAGACCTCTGTGATATCTGAAAATAATTTTGGATAATAAGACTATTGTTTTGATACATTAAAATCATATGAGATATCCACATTAAAGCACAGCTTGAAGGCAGTTCCCGTGGTAAGAAATTTGAACCAGTCAAGAAGCATTTCAGAGCAGCATACTTTACACAAATTACCATTAAAATTGGTACTTGACTTCAACTATAGTCTTTTACAATGTCACCACTCAAGAAAACATCTTTTCAAAAGAAGCATTCATCTATCAGAGGCTCTCTTTTTTTATGTCTTTCAAGAATACAAAAGGGTTGACAATAGTGCAGTTTACAAAAGATAACTAATGACTCCAGCATTCCATGGACATATTGATATGCAGAAAAAAAATAGGAAAAGTTGGGTGAGAGGATTCCTCTAGTTCAGATCAAAAGAATTTTCCTGTTCATAAAAACAGATGAGCCTCCCTAAAATGAAATAATAGTCCATCCAATATAGTGGAAATCAACGTACACAATCTACAGAAGCTGATGAGTCAAGCACATGCTGCAATGCCATTTGCACATTTGCACATGGCTTTGAAAATGAATGATCCCAAAGAATATACAGAGTTTTAGCTCAGCCTTCTTAAGAAAAGAAACCCTTGGAGTAGCAACTTTTGAGTAAGCAGCAGCAGCTTAGAAATCATACTTTGTTCTCCCGCTCTTTAGGATTAGACACAGCATGTCAGGAAAGGAGGAAGATGAGTTGAAGAAATTCCAGGATTCTAACATGAGACGTTTTCTCGATCCTTTGAAGTGAACAACCTAAATCAAAATGCAAAAACAGGAATACTGCTTAATATTCTTGCACGTGAGCTAGAAAATAATCATTGTTATAGCAAAGAGAATCAAAAAAAAACTCTGTTGAAGTTTTGCTATCCCCCCCATCACCAATATTAATAGAACTAGGTAAATTAATAGCAGGAGCGCTGGACTGCCCATGAATAGATGACCATTTGGTAGAAGGAGTATCAACGGTTGCAACAAACCAAGAACTACTTTCATGGCTAAATTAGATTCATTTATATCCAAAAAAATGTGCCACTTCTGAGATTGTAATTTGTATGCAGGAGAGAAAACTAGATTACTACTCCACCGAGGAAGGTTAAAAAAAACAGCTTTAGGAACCAGACTGGTCCAGACCAGTTCTGATCCCAGCCTCAGTTTTTCTGGCCTGTTTTGGCCAAAACCGGCCACCAAAGCCAACCTGTCCTGGCTGGTTCCAGTCCAAACTGGCCATTTTTTAAAACCATGCCACTGAGCGATCTTTAGGAAGCTCTACTGACAACAGTTTAAACCTACCGCTCAAACAAAAACATTGAGCTCATTTGAACCCTCATAGTTACCATCTACTTCACTACCTTCACAAACTTGGGGGTCATGGGTTGGGCGGTAATAGCAATGTAAAGGGGTAACACTAAAAATGGCAACCAAGTAAGAACTACATGTGCAAATGGGGCTTACCTGGCTCACATTTATTCCTCGTGGGATGTGGGCCCAGGGTTTGCTAGTCTTGTGAATAAGGGCTGCACGTGAGTTGGGCATCTGCTGGGCTTGAACCCAGGTCTCTCACAGTCTGTGTGGGACCCAGTACCACTGCACTTGGTTCCCTGTAATCAAAAACAAAATGTATAGTCCCTTCAATGACACCTTGAAACTTTGGCAGGTAAGTCTTTTAACTCAATAAAATTGCTATCTCTTGGTGTGTTTCAGGCACAAACAAAGATTGTAGCAAGGGACATACATTCAATCAACTTCAATCCGTCTTGCTCTTATCAGTTGGCATTTCATCTTGATGATGGCTGGTATGTTGAAAATAAGATTCCACCCAACCCATGGTACTTGTTTACTATTTTCCTTGGGGATTTTGTGAATAAATACTAATTCATGTTCCCTGCATATCTTGCTTCCATGCTTAATCAAATATAAAACCGTATGTAATGTTTTCTGTCTTGCTATTTGTTCATTCTGCTTGGACAAAAAAAGGTGCAAATTTTTTTTAATAAGCATCTAACTTGCTGTTCATTCCTTAGCGCTTTGTATCATATGGTCTTGAATTTTCTATTGGCACTATTTCACAGGTAGTATCGGCGCATTCGCATCATGATATGGTGTTCTGAATGCAGGTGTTGTAGGTTTATGTTGACCTCTTTTTTCTTCTGGTTCACAGGTCTGGAGTTTTAAACACTAATGACTTTAATGTGACACACATGCATTGTCCTCCCCCTGCGTGGCTGTAAGTGAAATTGAACAACTTCTTCATGAGTGACTTAGGAAGATATAATGAACTCCTAAGTTTTGTTTAACATTTTTGGTTTAGGGATGGCATGGACATAGAAGCTTCTCGTTTCTTGGGTGTGCGAAAGCCATCATGGCTGCCAATGTGTTCGGTGAGATGCAACTATAGGCAGTCATATGTGCACTTACACTCGTACACAATCACAATAATTCAATCTGCTAACTATTCCATAAACTGAGTAATTCCACTCACACAATTCTCAAAGATCCCATGCTATTCCTCATATGGTTGCCTATTCGAGTAATGTATTGCCTTATAGGATCATCATGCTTTCATGCATTTTAACAACGTTACTCCACATTTGAGCTATCCCTACTAAGTACCTATGTAGTTTGAGGCGTGAGGTGACCGAGGTGACCGAGGGGTTGCCTCATGCCTCAAATGCCTAGGCGATGGCCTAGGCGTTTGAGGTGTTTGAGGCATTTTCAAAAATAAAATAAAATCGACAGGGTACCTTATATTTCATTCTAATCCGTTGCAGGCTGACCTCACTATCCATGACCTCTCGTTTTTTCTCTTCCCTCTGCAGGCAATTGTTTCTCAGTTAATGAGCATGTTGTTGACTTGTCAAGGAACCACCGATAATGAGCCAACAGTACTTCAAAAATATTTTGGTTTGAAAAAGCAAACCTTAATCAGAGCATCTAACATAGCTTTTGCCTGTTCCAAGTTACGCCTGACCTGAAAATAGATGACAACGAGAAGTTAGAAAAAGAGGGAGAGATACAACAAGAAAACATGGAATAGAGAATAAGGGAATGAAAAAACCATGAAAACAGGAGGCAAAACTACACCAAAACAAGGAAAGACTGTAAACATAGAAATAAACATGAAACATCGATATCAATCCCAAGTAGTAGAAGCCTTTGGTAATTATCTCAGATATGCTACATAATTCAAAAGTAGTAACATAGAATAGCATGCAATAATGGTAACAGAGTTAGAAACCAGCCTGCAGCATATGATAGATCTGACCCACCATATTAGTCAAATTTGATTTACAAGGTGAGCCTAAGACAGCATGACACCAAAGAAGGTAATCTCCAAAAGAAACACAATTCATAGAACACTGACTTGGTGAGGATTGGATAGTGAGTGCCTTATTAGCTGAGCTATCATTAAGGTCAAAAAAATAGTAGAAGGAAAACCATTAACACATATATGACAATACCATGACATATATCTATAGCGGATGAATGTAAGGTTGAAGTACTACATAGATGATCTCTGTTATGTCCGATAGTAAGATTCACAATTTTGTTTATATGTCCTTCAGAGAAAAGCTCACAATGGTAAGTGCACCATAGTTTAGTTGCAGCCACCCTCCAGTCTTTATTAGTGGGCAGTAGAATGTAGTTTCTTCTTGGGATTGTATTTTTCTTTGGGTAGGTATTTGTGTTTTTGTTGTACATTTTCTAGCTTGCACAATTGACATGCAAATTAATGAGAAATCTATTTTCCATATTATTGTTCCCATAAATGTGTAAACGGATGCCTTTTATCCCATTGCTTTGTGTCGTGCCATCAACCAAATATCGAAGACATGACAGACTTTGCTTCAGGTAGAGGAACCAGATTTCATATGCCATATGGATGCCGGCCCATTTCTCCTATAGTCTGGGAGATTTCAACATCAGACATGAACCCAACACCCCCTAGACAAATACATTGAAAAAGGAGAGAGTGATTCATAGAATGATAGACCATTTTATCCTCAATAGAAAAGAATAACAGCTTAGAAAATGCGCAAACACATTATGTTAATTAGTCTCTGATAATGACAACAAAAGACACCCATATTCTGCATGAAGTTTGAGATGAAGGTTGACTTGTGGACACGACGAGAGCTCTAGTTTATAATGTAGCACCTTGATAGGATACCTCTTTCTACCTAATAAATCATCTTTCTTTTTTTGATTTTTTATAAGAATTTATTCCATACATATATTGATTAGTTTAAGAGTATGAGGGACAGTGACGAGAGTCCTATGCAAGCAGCATCCAGTCTTGCAGCTTCAGCTCCGCTAAATAACAAAGTTGACCTGACGTGGATTGACAACAGCCTGAACGAAACCGGTTTCAATATTTACCGCGCGACCAGCGCGGAGGGCCCGTTCACTACGCCTATCGGAAGCGTTGGACCCAACGTCAAAGCCTACTCCGACGAAGGCCGATTGTTTTGGAGAGCCCCTCACCGCGGAGAAGCAGGCCCGCAGAAATGGCGAAAATGAGATTGCTGCGCTGCTGAAGGCCTTTCGCAAGGACCCGGAGGGGACCGGGCTGGCCCTCCGCCGGGAGCTGGGCATCGCGGACGAGTGGGCGGCGGAGCTCTACGCGGGCGTGGTCTTCATCTGCGACGGCCTGCTGCAGGTGCGGTCGGCCTCCCGGACCACCCGCGAGGGCAGGTTCTTCCTCGCCGCGCAGCGTCTCCCGCTCGAGCTTCAGGCCGTCTTGTGCCTCCGCGCGCTCGGTTTTCGCCACCACCCGCGCGGCGGCGCCGTGGCACAGGCCAGGGCCACGGCGCCGAGCCATGCGGCCAAGCTGCCATCGCGACCGAGATCCAGGAGCGGCCAGCGCCCATCCGTGGCAACATCACTTCCAAATGTTGTGCACGATGCATCACCACCACAAGGTCTGCCGGATGGTCCCCTAAACGAAACCGGCTCCGCCTGGCGACAGGCGGAGCCGATGCTCGCTCTTTCGAGCGACGCCTACGAAATCGCGTAGACCCTAGAACAGGGCGCGCAGAGCGCTCGCCACGGGACCCCAGCTGTCGACGCCGGTGCGGTCGCGGTGCAGCAGCGAGCCGCCGCCCCCAAAGGTGTACTTCACGCCGATGTTGACGCCGTTGCCTTGCACGCCGACGTTGCCGAACGAGGTGTCGGTGTAGGCCCAGCCGCCAAAGATCGTCAGCGGATATTGCTGCGAGATCTGATAGTTGGCCTGAACGCCAGCCGTGCTCAGGCTGAGCGGACCTTGGCCGGCCCAGTCGTACGAGCCGCCGATCGACAGGTTCGGGGTGACATAGCCAATGCCCTGAACGCCGACATAGGCGGCGGTTTCATGGTTGAAGATGTTGCTCGCCTCGCCGGTCGGCGAGATCGCGCCAGCCTTCAGCCCGGCGGTGATGCGGTTGGTCACGTACCATTCGCCATAGCCGCCGTAGCTGACGGCGCCGAGCGTGCCGACACCATGGCCGACGTCGTGGCCGTGACGCAGAACTGGGCCACGTTCGCCACCACGTGGGAACCCAACCTTGCGGGCAAGCTGGCGTTTGCCGATTGGGTGCAGACGACCAACCAGCGCTACGCGTATATCGCGTGGGATTCGGACGTTGCTCCGCTGGCTGGCGCGGCGCCCGACTCGTTCGGCGCGCAGGTGAAGGCGGACGCCATGAATGGCGTTTTCGTCGTGTGGGATACCGACGGCAAGAAAGCCGCATTCGTATGCGGCGTCACGGCTGCAATCGACTTCACGCAGCAGAATGGCCGCATCACCTACGCCTACAAGGCGCAGGCCGGGCTGTCGGCGGACGTCACCGACGCCACCACGGCAAACAACCTCAAGGAAAACGGCTACAACTTCTACGCCGCGTATGCGACGGCAAACGACCAGTTCGTCAATCTGCAAGACGGCAGCGTGGCCGGTTCGTGGGCGTGGCTGGACGCGTACGTCAACCAGATATGGTTCAACAACGCGCTGCAGCTGGCGTTCATGGTGTTCCTGACGCAAGCGCCGTCCGTGCCGTACAACGCCGAAGGCTACAGCCAGCTGTCCGCTGTCGCGCGTGACCCCATCGACGCCGCGCTACTGTTCGGCGCGATCCGCCGCGGCGTGCCGCTGTCCGCGTCGCAGAAAGCGCAGGTGAACACGGCCGCCGGCATGAACATCGCCCCCACGCTGGCGCCAGCATCGGGCGTGGTGACGCTGCAACTGCTGGGGGACGTGCTGGACCCTGGCAATACTGTGCGCTATGGAACCGATACCGTCGGCAACAAGGGCTGGTTTGCGGTCGCTGATGACTTCCTCGCCACCGCAGGGGAGATCACCAAGACGGTCGGCACTGATGGCATCACAACCTGGGGATTGGCTGACGTTACCGTAGGCGGTGGCGGCACGCTGATGAAGCGCGCTTTCGATGCCAAGGGGCGCCTGTCCGGTCAGTCGGCAGCGACTACGGACGACCTGTCGGAAGGCGCGAGCAACCTCTACTTCACCGCTGCTCGCGTGCGCGGCACGCCGTTGACGGGCCTGTCTGTCGCCACTGGCGGCGCCATTGTCGCCACAGACACCGTGCTACAGGCGTTCGGGAAGCTACAGAATCAAGTGACGGGGCTGCCGGCGAACCTACTTGCGGCCAACAACACGTGGACCGGCAACAACACCTGGCAGGCCGGTGTGACTGGCGTCGTGCAGTCCGACGTGGCGTCGGTGAATAACGGCGTTGTGCAGTGGATTCGCGTCGCCACCATTGTTCCGTCCACCACCGGCAATTCGTCGATCGCATTCGACCTTACCTCCGGCGGCATTGGCGCGCGTCGCATGATGCGCGACTCGGTGACTGCATCTGCGCGCGGCATGACCACTGTCACCGCGCTTACGCAGTCGATTGCCGATCAGATCCTGGAGCACGACCGCCAGGGCATGACCGACAGCATCACCGGCATGGCGCAGATCGGTGTGACCATCGAGGCCGTGGATGGCAGCGGAAACGCGACGCTGTTTGGTGTTTGGTGGCGCCGCGACACCTACAACCACGGCGTGCAGCTGATCCCGCGCAACGTGGCCGGCGGTACGTGGCTTGGCCGTAACATCGCCGCCAACACCGTGACGGTCGAGCCCGCTGGCATCTTTTACGCCACGCCTCGAACGGTATATACCAGCGGCAACGCGGTCGCCTACAGCGCTTCCAGCTTCACACTGTCAGCCGGCAGCCGCCTACTCGGCCGTGCGGCTTCGGGCGTAGGGTCTGCCGAGGAACTGACGCTCGGCACGGCGTTGTCGCTTTCAGGTGGAGCGCTCACGCTGTCATCGCCGCTGCTGGCGATTAACTCCGCAGGAACGCCCCCTGCCGATAGCAAGACCTATGGCCTGAACAACGGTAATTGGACTCCGGCAATCAGCGATGCCCCAAGTGACGGTTCTTTGTACGGCCGCAAGGATGGCATTTGGCAGGTAGTTACTGGCGGCGGTGGTGGCGGTGGTACTGTCACCAGCGTGGACGGCAGCGGGGGCACCACGGGTCTGACCCTGACCGGCGGCCCCATCACAGGCTCCGGTACTCTCACGCTCGGTGGCACGCTTGCCATCGCCAGTGGCGGCACGGGTGCCACGACGGCCGCAGCGGCGCGCACGGCGCTTGGCGTGGTGCCAGCCGGCGCTATCACCAGTTCCGGCCTCACGATGGCCACTGCTCGCCTGCTGGGCCGCACCACCGCAGCCACGGGCGCGGTGGAAGAAATCACCGTAGGCTCCGGCCTGACGCTCTCTGGCGGCATGCTGACGGGCACGGGGGGCACGGTCACGTCGGTAGCTGTATCTGGCGGCACGACGGGCCTGACGACCTCTGGCGGCCCGATCACGGGCTCAGGAACAATCACGCTGGCTGGCACGCTGGCGGTAGCCAATGGCGGCACGGGCGCGCCTTCTACCAGACGAGGTGATCTTATTTCAAGGCCTCCGTAAGTCTCCGTGAGCCTAGGATTCTCACTAGGACACCGAGCTGGTTGTACCCATAAACCTCAGTTGTCTAGAAAGCACTTCCAGGTGTTTTGTGAAGTTCTGAACCCTAACGGCCTTCAGGACGACTGCCAGAGCATGCCTAGCGGCCCTGCCTAGACCGAATGGTTCTAGTGCATCTCATTTCCATCGAACTATTGTTAAACGGTCTTGACTCGACCGCATATTTCTGCCTAACGGTCCAGACTAGACCGCTTGGTTCATGAAACGGTCCGGTAAACGATCGTGTAGTTCCTAGTTCTGTCTAACCCGAGGGTTGACCTGTGGGTTGGGTTTTATAAGTTCCTAGATGGTCTAATGATTGCTTGGAACTTAACACTGGTCCAATAAGATATTAATAACTTATGAGAAGTAATGAATGTATCGTTATGCTGTCAACTTATTTCTATGGCATAACCTTACTTTAAGTCACTTTTGATCTCTCATGTTCTTAATTGCAGCATTCTTCCATTGACATTGTTATCATGAGCTTATGGTTTGAACTTGTTATATTACTGGCCCTACTTTATTGTTATACTCATAGAAGTAGCTTGATTTATAAGTGAAGATGCAGTTAGGGTACTGATTGTGTCCAAGGGCTCTATGCTAGTCCCCCCAGCTGATTGTCGAAAACATACTATAAACCATGAGGTATGATGCTACTGGCGTCACATTGCACTGGGAGTACTTTCTTTATAAATAAGTGAAGATCCACGACTTACATGAAATACATGAAATACACAGAAATTCACCAAGTACTTGCTATTAAGTAAATAGTACTTGCTTGCTTGTTACATGACTTGCTAGTACGTTCTCGTTACATTCTTGTTCATGAAAGGCCATAACTACATTCTTGCTTGATCATACTTTCTCAATCATATTCTAACTTGATCATGACTCGATACATTGGTTTATGTACGTGATTCATCTCACTTGCATGACTTTATCTTATTTATTAGAGCCAAAATATTAATCATTTTAATATTGCCTTCATGTTGAAGCGAAGATACCTACTGGACAAGTGTGCTCATTACCTACTTTCTAATCTTTTCAAGAGATGAAAGTGATTCAAATTCGGATTCAAGTTATTCAAGTGGCAAGTCTGAGAGCAAATGAGAGTCTTATTAAATTGGAAGTGAAGACTTAGGAATGTCAAACTTGTCTAGATAGAGTCCATGTAATCTTTCTTTTTATTGAGTCATATAGATTGAAGGGAGTTGATTAGTTTGATGTATTTGGATTGTTATTGTGGTTAAATTAAGTTGGAGTTTGAATAAGTTATTGTGCAATTGCATCTTATGTGTGATTGTCTTGCGCTCTGATTGTTCTTGCTTGTAAGAGACTTACCATGTCGACTGTTCACATTTTTTGAGATCATCTTTCACTATAATAAAAGCTCGGGACATGACAGGTAATATACGAAGTAACATCTCAGGTGCGTAAAACCAAAGCCAACATCTTAATTTCTGAATGTGAAATATTTAGAATGAAGCCTGATGAGTTAGAAAAATCATTCCTCAGCACTTCAGTGTGGAGGAAGCTAGAGAGAGAAGCTAGAGAGAGAAGCTCCGGGTGTCTTTCCTCCTGTCGGGTGTCTCGGGTGGTCTTCTCCCCGTCCGGCCGGCTATGGCCGGTGCGGAAGGGGATGCTCGGCTGCAAATGGAGGTCTCCGGTGCTTCTAAGAATGCTCTGGAGCTCCCCCCAAATATATTTGGTAAGTCGTCGACGGGGGGGTCAAAGAGAGAAGATCTGGCTCCGACGTCTCTGAGGGTTGCCATCTCCGCGCCGGACATGGCCGATTCGGCGGGGGGACCTCTGGTGCCGCCGGTAGTGGCGTCTCCCTCCCATGAAGCACCTTCTATGGGCCCAGATCGTAAGACATTTGCACAAGTTCTCATGGAGAGTTTTCAGCGGATTTCGTCTTCGATTCCAGTCAAGGAACCGGCTCTGACGGATCGGGGAGAACCTGCGGTTTTCTTTTCAAAATCAGATATTCAAGCTTCTGTTCAGCCTCTTCAGTTTGCGATTGTGGCGAAATGTGCATATGGCAGGCCTTCTTTTGCTGAGATTAAAAGTTGCATTTCGCGTCGACTGGCATTTTCTTCTGATTTTCTCATTAGCAAGTTGACGCCGAGGCATTTGCTTTTTCGATTCCAATCGGAAACAGATTTCATGAAACTGATCATACAGAAACACTTGTACATAAAAGATTTTTTGTTTCGATTCTTTCGGTGGACTGTTGATTTTGATTTTGATGGAGACCCTTCTACAACTCCAGTTTGGTTGGGTTTTCCTGGATTACCGGCTAACCTATATCACGAAGACTGCCTTCGCTCAATTGCTGGGAACTTTGGTTCTGTCTTAAGGATACATGAAAGATCGATGACGATGTCTGATACCTCGGAAGCATTGGTATGTGTTGAAGTGGATTTATCAATCCCTCGTCGGGAACGCCTATGGATAGATATGGATGGTGCTGGCTTCTGGCAGATAGTGAATTATAACAGAGCTCCGAATCTTTGTGCTCACTGTCATAAATTGGGTCATTCTACATCTATTTGTAAGAAACTGCTTAATCGAAGACTTCCCCTCATGGGTGAAAAGCCAGATTTGAAAATTGCAAAGCAAGTTTTTGTGCCACGACAGGTTCACTCGCAGCTTGCTCGACAAAATGTGAACTCAGAGAATCAGGGTGATAATGTTCCTCAGGAGCAGGGATCGTGTAGTTCTCCTCCAGAGGAGGTGAAGATGACCAATATCCGGCTGAATGGAAACTCTATTAAGGAGTTGACATCGGGACAACTGGTGGGAGTTGGAACTGTTGCTAAGAATGATATTTCTTTGACTATGACTGACTTGCCCAAGGATTCTCCAATTAATATCTCTTCGCAGGTTGAGTATATTCCTAAGGAGATTATCCTGCACGGGAGTTCTGTGGTTACTAATCTTGCTAAAGCAGAGAATGTGCGAGTGCTTTCTGCAAATGATACAGTTCAAGTTGGGGCTTGTGAAGCATCGGCGTTCCCTGGAATTTTAATTAATGATGCTCGGATTACTCGAGGGAAAGCTAAGGCTTTAGCTGTTTCTTCCTTTCCTTATAATAATGATTGATTCTGCGCTTTTTTGGAATGTTCGGGGGCTGGGCAATAAGGCAACTGTTAGTCATTTGGCTAATTTAGTTAAGGTCCATAAACTGCAAGTAGTAGCTATTTCAGAGCCTCATATTCCGTTTTGTCGAGCATTGAAGGTGGCTCATCGTATTCGTCTCCCCTGTGTGGTTGGTAATAAGGGAGATGAATCTAATATTTGGCTATTTTCTAGTAGTCATCTCCAATTGGAGGTGATCCAATTGCACTCTCAATTTCTCACAGTTGCAATTAAGGAAGATGAAGATCTTGTCCTTCACTTCACTGCTGTATATGCATCTTGTCATTATGCTGTCCGGAGGGAGTTGTTTGATGCTTTAATGGAATTTGATTCTAGCGAAGATATTCCTTGGATTATTGGTGGGGATTTCAACTGTGTCACCTCTCCTGAGGAGAAAATGGGAGGTTTGCTGGCAGCTGCTTCCCCTATGTTGGAGTTTCAAAGCTTTATTGCTGCCACTGGTTTAATTGATCCTGGCTTTTCGGGATCTCCTTTTACGTGGTCGAACAACCAGACTGGTCCTTCTCATGTCCGAGCTAGACTTGACAGAATTTTGGTGAACTCTAAATGCATGAGCTCTGGTACCCAGTTATTGGTTCAGCACTTAATCAGAGGTCCTTCGGATCATGCTCCCTTGTTTCTTAATATGAGTATTAGAAAACCATTGCCTGGGAGATTTATTTTCCAACATATGTGGACTACTCATTCATCCTTCCAGGAGTTTATTGCTGGCCAATGGAAACAGATGGAAAACTTGGAGCATCCTTTTTATTCTTTGCAAAACAAGCTTACTCAAACTAAAGAGGCATTAAAGGTTTGGAATAAAGAGGTTTTTGGTGATATTCATTTGGCTATTAAGAATGCTAAGGAGTTTCTTTTACAACAACAGTTTGCCTTTGACACTTATCCCTCTATGGAAAATAGATTGAAGCTGTCAAAAGCTAATGCGGAGTTGAGGCAAGCACTTCATAGGGAGGAGATATTTTGGTTTCAGAAATCCGGGCCGCTGGGGCGGGTGGCGGCGATCTCTTTGGCGAAGAGGCGGGCGCGTTCCGCGACGGGGATGGGTCCGCTCTCGTTGCCGAGCTCGCGGACGCCGTAGATGGGACGGTCGGGCTCGATCATCTCCAGCATGGCGGCGTAGAGCAGGTAGGACTGGATGAGGAAGATGGGGGCTGCGCCGCCGTTGGGGCGGATGGGCACGATGATCGAGGGCGCGGCGCCTTTATGGATGAGCTCGGCGAGCTGGCGGACGGTGGGGGCGTCAAAGAGCAGGGAGATGGGCAGGCGGGCGCCGAGCTCGCGGGCGCCGCGGCGCGGTTGCGGCCCGAGACGGTGCGGGTGCTGCTGACCGGCCAGACGTCGCTGCAGACCGCGATCGACGGCATCCACCGCGGCGAGATCTACCGGTTCCTGACCAAGCCGTTCGAGATCGAGGCCCTGCGCGGCGCCGTGCGCGAGTCGGTCGACCGCTATCACGAGCTGCTGTCGCTGTCGGTCGATCGCAAGCGCCGCGAGCGGCGCGAGCACCTGCGCGCCGCGCTCGAGGCGGAGTACCCGGGCATCTCGCAGGTCGCGCGGCGCGACGACGGGATCCTCGAGGTGACGGCGCAGCCGTGGAGCGACGCCGCCGAGCTCGGGCTCGTCGGTCTGACGGCGGCGCTGCAACGGGCCCGCACGTGAAGCGCGAGCTCGTCACCACGCTCGCGGCCGGATGCCCTGTCATCGACCGCGACCTCCGCTACATCCACGTCGACGACGCCACGCCCGGGCTGCTCGGCCGCACCGTGACCGAGCGGTTCCCCGGCGTCGAGGACACCGAGGTGTACGCCGCGCTCGTCCGGTGCCTGCGCGAGCGCACCCGGCAGCGGGTCGAGACCGAGCTCGCGATGCCGGCGGGCGAGCCGCGCTGGATCGAGCTGCACTTCGTGCCCGTCCCCGACGGTGCGTGCGTCGTGTCGCTCGACATCACCGCGCTGCACCGCGCCGATCGGCTGCAGCTCGAGGCGGTCGAGCGCGTCGCCGGCGGCATCGCGCACGACATCAACAACGTGCTGTCGGTGATCCTCAGCTACTCGGAGATGATCCGCGAGGAGCTCGACGCCGAGGCCGAGACGCGCGCCGACGTCGACGAGATCCGCTCCGCGGGCATGCGCGCGGCCGACCTGGCGCGCCAGCTGCTCGCGTTCGGCACGCGGCCGATGGCGATCCCGCGCGTCGTCGACCTCGCGTCCGTGGTCGCGTCGTCGGAGAAGTCGCTGAGGCGCGTGCTCGGCACGGGCATCGAGCTGACCCGCGTGTCGTCGACGCACTGCTGGCCGGTGCTCGCCGATCCGGGGCAGGTCGAGCACGTCGTGCTGCGGCTCGCGATGCACGCGCGGCAGGCGATGCCCGCCGGCGGCAAGCTCACCGTCGAGACCCGCAACGCCGAGCTGGCGTCGGGGCCGCACGTCGTGCTCGCGTTCACGACCCAGGCAGCCGGCCTCGACGTCGACGGCGCGGGCGAGGTGCTCGAGCCGGTGCGCGAGATCGCGCGCCAGGCCGGCGGCGCGTTCGAGCACGAGGTCGTGCCGGGCAAGGGCACCGTGCTGCGGCTGTCGCTGCCGCGCGTCGCGCAGGGCACGCACCACCCGCTGACCGTGCCGCCGTACGGGCTGACGGTCGGCGGTTCGATCCTGCTCGTCGAGGAGGACCCGCAGCTCACCGCGGTCGTCGCCGGCATCCTGCGCCGCGCCGGCTTCAAGGGTTTATTGTAAAATGTGGGTTTCCTATAAATAGGACCCCATTCCTCCATTTGTAAGCTAATGAATCAATGAGAAAAATCCACTTTTGAGAGCAAATATTGTGTTAGAATTATTTCCTAGGAGAGAGTCCTAGAGAGAGGTGAGAGGCCTCAAGGGAGAGATTCCCTTACCCTTTATCTCTCTACCCTCTCTCTCCTCCCTCCCTCTCTCTCTAAGGGGCGCGCCCCTCCCTCTCTCTCCTCCACCTCATCCCACATTAAACCCCACTCCCTCCCCCTCCCATTCCCAAGGTGTAATAACACCCCCACCCACCAAATCCCCCCACTTCCCCACCATATCTCCCACTCCCCCACCAAATCTCCCACCTTCCCACAAAATCTCCCCAACATCCTAGAGGATCTCCTTCTTCCCTAGGTGGCATCCCACCCCACCCAAGGCCAATTGAATGCCCCTCTCCCTTCCCCCAAGAGCCCTCAAGGGAGGGAACCCCCTTTAGGGAGGCCGCCCCCTCCTCTCTCTCCTCCATTCCCCCTCTTCCATCCCCTTCCTCTCCACACTAGACCACCCATCCCAGCCCCTCTCCTACCTGCGTCCCCATCCTCTCTCCCCCATCCTCACCTTGTCTTCCACCCTTCTACTCATCCCCTACAACCTCTCCAAGACACCCCATCCCCCTCCTCCACCATTCATCCCCATCCTCTCCCCTTCTTGGGCTAGAAAGTGGAGTTGGGATTTCGTTCTGCTGCAACTGGAAATACAAGCAGCTTGCAGAAGCTGCTGCGTCGTCATCCCGGCGTCTTTGAAGCTCCAAGATATATCAAAAGAAGCGTCTCCAAGTCTTCTTCGCTGTGGAAGTTGTCTCGTCTCCATCCGAGCTCGGGGCTGTCCGGGAGGAGCGTTCTACGACGACTGCGCAACCTGTTCCCAGACGGTGACCTGAGAGGGCTTGCTGATTCGACTACGACCTGCAGTGACAAGATCTGCCGACGGGGCTTGGCCGGCGTCTTCCTCGACAAGTCTCCTTCCACCTCCAAGAAACCGGGCCTCATTCTGACCCCGGGGCGAATTGTTCCATCATTTCTCCCCCGGGTGCGCAGTTCTGTCCGCCCTGGGACAGAGTTGACACCCAGTCAGAGTTCGGACTGTAGCGGACGACCCCGACATCAGCTGGCACCCCCGTGGGTCGCGTTTCGAAGCCACTTCGACTCCGGAACCGTCGCCACCGATCTCGCCCTGATCGGAGCTCGGAGCTGTTCGTGGCGACCTCACCTTCCAGGAGCAGAGTTGCTGCAGCAGTCCGGGACAGGAAGCAGAGACCCTGCTACCAACGCTGCCCCGACCGGCGACGACTTCATCGGCCACCACCAAAATTCCCGGACCATCCCTCACCAGTCGTGGACGATCCGGCACTGGTCTCGCCTTCATCGGAGTTCGGGAGCTCCCGCAACAATTCCGACAGTAGCAGACAGCGCCCTGTTCCAGCAACGCTTCAGGCCCGACGTCGGCACCGCGCGAGTTCGGCGTCCTCATCTCTCCCCTCCCCGCTTGGCCGGCTGAAGGCCCCTCCCTGCGTGGAGGTATATTTTGGTTGTAAGCTCTTAACCCCCACCCCGAGATCCCCCCTCCTGCGGAGGAGTAGTTTTGTACTTGGTTTGTCAGGGCGAAGCGACCTCGCCGCGGCGTGGGTGAGCCCCGCCTCCCCGCGCGCCCTCGTCTCCGAGCGGGACCGGTTTCTCTTGGCATAGCTAACTTGCATCGGCCCTGGCAAGGTGAACCTTGCAAAGTGTCGATCTATGGAGCTCTCCCACTCAACATATATACTAGGGCAAGATCCATCAAACACAAAGGCCGCTAATGGATCTATGGATGGCGAATAGGCTAAGTAGGAAGTGGTCATGATGAACGGGTGATGAATGCAATGCCCAAGGATTAGACTTAGTAGAGATAAGTCTAGAACTTGCTCTGATTCCAATTTGATGTGACACCACTATGGGGGGTGGCAGGCACAAGATCAATGACCCTTGGACCTAAGATTACAAGCACGAACGGAATGGCGGACCCACTCTAGCGGACTCACTCGCGTAGTGCACACCCGGGTCCGTAGGTGGACCGGCGATGGGGATGAGGGTCCGAAGTGGGGCCTCACTACTCCGGGGTTTGGCTAGCTTGAGGCTGAACCCCTAAGGGTTCGGGATGCCCAATTTCACGGGCGGCTAGCATGCCAAGGGCGTGGGTTGTAGGGTCTCGCTCACAACTCACCCGCGGTGGCACTCAACTTGATGAGAATTCAAGATCGGGCACTCACCTCACCACCGACAAGCAACTTAGAAACAATACTAAGCTAAGCAGAGTTAAACCAGCAAGGAGAGGGGGCTAGAAGCCTACCTGATCAGCGTGAAGATGCCAATCCTGACCAGAGATGAAGGCGAGCGGGGAGACGTGGGTATGCACCCGCACACCGTGCCGATGTAGCTTCAGATGACGACCTGCTATTGCATGCACTACACCTCATGCAGGAGGGCGATCTAGGGGTAGGAAAGTTAAATTACCCCCAAAACTACCTCCACACAGGGAGGGGCGGTCAGCCGGCCCGGCGGGGAGGGCAAAGTTGAACTAGTTACTAAACCAAAGGAGGTTGCCGATTCTGCCTGCTCTCTGGAACAGGGGACAGACAATCGGAGATGATGCTGCTGTGGCTGCTCCTGAATTTTGCCGATGATGAGACCAGTTGGAATATCTTCATGACTGGATCTGGATGACGTTAGAATTTTGTTGAATTTCCTGGTCGCCGGTGCTGGTCGGGGACAGGCCGGAAAAAGGGTCCCTGAGTTCCAGTACGGACAGCAGAGGTACTTCAGCAGCAAGAAGGAATGGTCAACACAAGCGCTCCTGACCTCTGAATCGAGCGTGGCATGAGTCTTTGGAACCGTTGATGAGTCTTCTTCGAAACGGCACCTGCAGGGATATCGGTGGAGGTCGGAGCAGTCCGGGGCAGTCTGAGAGGTGAATAGGTGTCTGTTCAGTCCAGGAACAGATGGAACGAAGCACCTGAGGGAGAAAATTCAGAAAATGCTCCTCCAGATTTCGAACGGGACGCCGCTTTCTGCTGATGGATGTTGGCTGGTGGTAGAAGCTCTCGGCCAAGCGGCGCCTCCAGAAGCCATGGGATGTGGATGTGGGAGCTCCAGGAACTCACCTCAAGTCACTGGCCGGGCCTGATCTGCGCAGTCTGGGGAGAACGGGTCCTTCGGGTAGTAGAAATGTCAGATGCTGGCAGGACCACCACGGATACGAATCTGCCTCGATGAGCTTTTCGTCGATGTATGGCACGCCACCTGAAGATGCCCGAAGTCTCTGGTGCAGGCTCTGCAACTCGTGCCTTCTCTGCTTCCAACGAACTGAGAACTGTAGGTTGAAGAGGGGAGGTGGGGAATGAGGTAAATGGGAGGGGAAAGGGGGTGGATGAGTGTGCTTTGTTATCCTGTTTGAACTTTTCTGTTTTTGCTTCTGAGCCCAAACCATTTTGGGTTCCAGAATTCTCTACTTGATTGTGTTTGCAGGTATGCCTGGCAGCCGGGAGCAATATGTGGTACCTGGATAGTGGCTGCTCTAGGCATATGACAGGAGATAGGGCCAAATTCTGTATGCTGACAGAGAAGACTGGAGGCCTTGTCACCTTTGGAAGCAACACAAAGGGTAAACTAATCGAGTCAGGTGAGGTAGGTAAGTGCACTATCTGCTGCATTGAGGAAGTCATGCTGGTTGAGGGTTTAGCATATGATCTTCTTAGTATCAGCCAGTTGTGTGACAAAGGGCATAGAGTTGTATTTGATTCTCAATGTTGTAGGTTATATGAACCTGACTCTAATGAAATAAAATTTTCTGGAAAAAGGATAAACAATATATACATGATAGATTTAGATAAACTCTCTCATTCTAACCTATGCCTTACTGCTAATAAAGAAGTCATTGCATTTCTATGGCATCGTAGGTTAGGCTATGTTGTTTTAACAAGACTGATGCTGGTCAATGCAGGTATGAAGATCATGGACAAATCTTGAAGAAAGGACAACCTGCAGACCAGTCAGACGAAGAAGAAGATGAAGCTGAAGAAGAAATCAATGCAGAAGAGCCTGTAGTTCAGGGGGAGGTAATTGAAGGACAAGGTAATCAGGTTATTAATGTTGGATTCTTAAGAGATCATCCTATTGATAACATCATTGGTAACCCAAATGAACCCCCTTAGGACTAGAGGTTTTCTTAGAGTTCAAAATGAGTCAAATAATTATGCATTAGTTTCTCATGAAGAGCCTAAGTCAATTGACAGTGCCCCTCAAAGTGGTGCATTGGATCAATGTCATACATGAGGAGCTTAATCAGTTTGACAGGTAATCAGTTAAACTATCTCTGTTTGAAACTTGTGTAAGCCTGTCTTTAGAATTTTGAACAAACATGTTTTAATGCATTGATGGTTAAATAAATTATTTTGCACGGAGTATGCTTGCTGATTTCATAAGTTGCACAAACTTGTTGTGATGTCAATACATGGGCTACACAGTCTCATTGCTGCATGGTCTGCATTCTGTCGAAGCACTGCATAAGCATATTGATGCATCATGGTGTCAGGGGGAGCTGAGTGCCTTGTGTTGTGTGTTAAATCCTTTTCACTCTCTATCCTGATTCTTCTAAACATTCACATCTTGTGACATCATATGCTCCTGATATTTCATGCCTATCTTTATCACCCTGACTGAATAACAGACTTGAATCTGGTTCATTACATTGGGCTACAATTATTACAACTTTTCATTTGTAAGAATCACATGTGCTAGTTGAAATGAACTAAAGGTTTAACTTTTATAGATTGTAGAGTTAAGTGTCTGTTCTTCAGGAATTGAGGTGATAGAAACCATTTATAGCTCTTAACCTCTGTCTCATGGTTAGAATAGAAAGAGTCTTCACTATACCTGAACTTATTAGACTAGTGATGTCTAGGAAAAGTGAACTAGAGTGTGTATTATTTTTAAACAGTCACTCAAAATTTATAAGGGCAGCAGATAATAAGAATATTAAAAAAAATTGAACAAAGTGGCAGAGCAATAACTGAATTGCACTGAGAAACTGAGGGTCTTCATCAAAGAAATGGAGAATACCTTAAGTCATGAGGTGCTTCAGGTTATCTCTGTTCATAGGGTCAAATCTATAGGGGGCACCTTGTATACATCAAAGGTGCTGAAATCACCATTTGACCTCTCGGCCAACTTCATTTCAATTAGTTTCTCTATCATTACTTTATTCAACATGGCCGGGTTCGCCGGTTCCGGATGGAAATGTGCAGACTGCTGTGCAGAAGGAGTAGTAAGAGCTGCGGCTTGAAGTGCCGGCGGTACCATTGGTGGTAACTGTTGCACCTTGGGAAGTGTTGACTGTGCTAGTAGTGATTGCAGGCAGTATGGCTGAAGAGTAGCCTTGCTGTAGCCTATTGCTTGAGAAGTAGTTGGTGATGTAGCATTGACCGGGTCAGGAACTTCCCGAGATGATTCAACATGCACGTCTTGTTGTTGGGGAAGAGGGGCTTGTTCATTTCTTTCATTCAATTACTTTTTCAAGGCTTCAATCTCTTGCTGATAATTTTGTAGCATCATTAAGATAGTAAGATCTTGCGCTACCATAGCAGAAGTACCCTCGCATGTTTCGCCTGAAACATCTTCAAATAAGGCTGGCAGAGCAATCTCTTCACCTTCAGAAGTCACCATGTTGGCATTTGAAGTAGTGATAGCTTGCTTTTCTTTGGCTACTTTGAGCATTTCTCTTGCACCTTTGCCTCTTCTTGTTACTAGCCCAGGCCTTTCAGTCAGCTTAGCCAATTCTTCCAGCTCTTCGGGTAGGGCCCCATATCTGCTAGCCACCCCTGCCATATTGCAAGTGAAGACTTGTATTCTTTTTCTTTGCCCGTAGACTACCCTCTTAGATTGACCGGGGAAGGTTGACCTATCAAACATTAATATCCTTTTATTCACTTCATGCTGCGGAGATGTTTCATAGTACTCAGCTTGCAAGCCATCTTCATACTCATTGACGTGCATAAATGACGTCATTCTTCTTCTTTCTTTGCCTTCTTCTTTTCTTTCGGCACAATCTTGCATCGATGGCATGTAGGAGGGCCGCGATAGTCTAGTAGCTCCGTTCTATCTTTCCGAACATTGGAGAACATTGGTCCGCTTGGCACAGACCCTATGAGCAGGTGAAGAGGCTACTGGCATGACCTCTTCTTCCTTTGGTGTACCTTTATTGCCTCCATTCTTGGGGTCCTTGACAGTTGATGTTGAATCTTGCTTGAATTTTGGTGGCTTGGGAGCTAGCTTCTCCCGAACATCCATGTCTAAATCGGCCTTCTGACTTGCTAATGCCTGGAAGGCGTTGTGTGTAAATATTGCTGAAACGATGCGGTCTGGTAGAACTTTAGCACTGTGGCCATTCAAATATACTCGAACGCTGCCACCCATAACAAACTTCCCAGAAGCTGAGAGTCGGCCTCGGGGAACCGCAGCAACTCCTCTTCTTCTTTGGTTCTTCTTCATCTTCCCCTCAGACGCCTTGTCACTGGCGGGGACAGCACGGTAGTCCACGTGGTGGACAAAGCATGAGATAGTATAACGAGACGGAGTAGTTCTCCGTGGACGGCTTGCCTTTGCAGGGGCTACGGCTTTGGCCGCAACAGTCTTGTCAGCTTCCTCTTCCTCGATCCTCAGCAGGCTGACGAAAGCAACCCCGAGAAAATTAGGGAACCCCACCACTGGTGGCAGAGTTCCGAAAGTAGTGGGTACCGCCAGGTACCCATGCTCCGCGTGGGTAGCGACCACTTGAGGGCCGAAAGCAAGTCCAGATAGTCCACTTGCCATTGCTTTGACCTTTAAAGGGGAAAGACAAGATGAATGAGTAGTTAGAAATAAAAACATATCAAAAATATGTTTCGAATTCAAAATCTCACGGTTAATCGTGAGATCGTTAACCAGCGAACTTACGGAATGGATTTGTTATAAAAAACTAAAATAATATACATAGTGTCTCGATTTCATCTCACAGATCGATCATCTTGATCTGTGATTAGAACGAGATGAGACGGACGATTCGACTCGACCCGTCTAAATTTTACAAACCTTGCTGTAAACGATAGGTGAATATTACGAAAATGTCACTCTCTCCACCATCAATGCCCCCCTTTTCTCCATCTCGGCGATCCCCTCTCTCCCCCGCCTCCACCACCGGATGCTCTCTCCAGTACGCGGTCAACCTCCTCCTTGGCGTTCTCCAGCAAGATCGAGTGTTTGTTGAGCTCCGTCAAGGCCCATATGTTCCACCGTCACTGTAATGAGTCGGACCCCGCCGCGAGAGAGAGAGACGTTGTGGTTCGTGACGATGGGAGCTCTTCCTCGTCGATGAAGGCCTATTGCCTCCCCTGCCTGCAACAGGAGAACTCGAAGATTGAAGCCCAGAATCCGGTCCGCTGCCGGCGAACATCCGACATTCTCGAGATACGTCAGATGGACCCTTGTGAAAGGCCTTCCGGCGCCGATTCCGGTCCTAGTCGGAGAACACCTTCCCGGGGTAGGAGACCTTGGGCGAGGTCGGCTCCGACTCCGGGACCGCCGACTTGCAGCGCTGCGACGCGCCGCATGCCTTCTTGGGGACGATCCGAACGTTGGCGGCGTGCCACCGGGCACTCCGGCCGAGATCCGAGTGCTGTAGCTTGTTGGGGAGGCCGATGATGGGGCCTTGGGCTTGGCGGCTGATCGCTGCGTGCTTGGGTGGAGCTTGACGTTGGGGATGGGGTTGCTGTGCTGGTGCTCTGCGACTATGGGTTGGTGATCTCCTCGGTGGAATCGTCCCGGTCATAGAAGGCGGTTGGTGACTGTCACCTTTCTGAGATCCAGTTCAACACCATGAATGGCTTCCACAGAAGAAGCTGGCTTAAGGCTCGCGATATCATTCTACAGTATCAGAGGGTGGTGGTTGGTGATGGTAACTCCACTAAATTCTGGTTAGACAAGTGGATTGGTGATCACAAACTTCTGGAATATATCCCTTCTTCAATTTCTCCAAACACAAGCATTTCTGTTAAAGAATTCTTGTCACAGCCTTCAAGTATTGATCATGATTGTGTGGATGAATTTGTTCCTGCTAATGTAAAATCTGTTATTCTCAGTCTTAATTTGTCTCAGTACTCGGATATGCAAGCTTGGAGTTTATCCTCCACAGGAACATGTACAGTTGAATCAACCTACAGGATGCTCACCAGTGTAAGTCCCACTCATCAAGTGTTTCCGTGGACTAGGATTTGGTCCAGTTGGCTGCCCACAAAAATCTCTGTCTTTCTTTGGAAGCTTGTATACAATGCCCTTCCCACTGATATCAACATACAGAGAGTAGGTGTTCAATTATGCTCTAAATGCTGTTGCTGCAAAATTCACAAGGAAGAAACCACTATACACATTTTCCTGCACAGTGAGTTAGCCATGTTTATTTGGCCTTATTTCAGTCAGTTTGGATTGCAACTAAGGCTCACCTCTGTTAAAGCTTTCATATATCAGAATATTATTAAATCCCATCAGAAATCTGGCCATGGTCTTTTTATCCTGGCAGTTATTGGTTATGGTCTTTGGGAATTATGGAAAGCAAGGAACAGTTTCCTCCACTCCAACTTCATTTCTCACATATTTCTCCCCATGTGATCAGTAGCAAGGCCAGACAAACTGCATGCAACATTTACAATTGCCATGCACCCCCACCCCAAATCCACCCCTGCTTATAATCTGGGGGAATTTGCATGTTTGAGATGAGAGCTCCACGGTCTGTTCCTCCTCACTGCAGTAAGCAGGAAGTCCCAATTCCTTCCATAGGCTAATCCAGTTGATCACATGTCAGTAGCCTTACATGTGAGATTCTCCACACAGAAATTTTACCTCGAGGGGTGCTCAAACACCAAACATATTGCATCGATGGAAACGTAAGACTACCGTCTCCAATTCACTAGTGTTATATAAGGGAACAGCCCTCTCTTCAGAGAATGCCGTATCAACAACTAGGGAAGTGGAGGAACTGCCATGTGGAGTTGTGAATGGTGGATAAGAGAGAAGGAAGAGATAAACATGGGTTTGGAGAGTGGGTTAGCGGAAGGGTGGGGGTTGGCATGATTGCACTCCACACTCCTTTGCCATATGGGTAATTCTTGACTTCTTGTCATTCAACATGCAAACATAGCTAGAAACTGAGAGGCACCCTCTACCCTCTGGAACAGATTCTCAAGCTGTGCACTATTCCTCCCATCATGAGGACCCCATTTAAAAGTGGAGATTCAAACTGCCTGCAAGTTGCTGTGGGCTTTTCATGTCTGCTACGATTGCCTTCTAAACTAAGGTGATGTACAAGTGTTGTAGAAGCTTTCAATTAGTTCTTTTCATCACATCATCTGTCCTGCCAGAATTTTATCTTTCTTCCACTCCTTGACTGTGTTGTCTAGTTATAGATGAGAAAGCAGCTTGAACTGTGCAACTGAACATTCCATAACCTGCTTCTCCCATATATTCTTATTTGAGACATTGCGCATCTTCCCCACTCCTATCCTCGAGCGATTTCAATGAAAGAGTTGAATGGAGATCTCTTATATTCTGGTCCAGAAACCTGCGGCCATTCTTCTTCCCTTTGCATACTCTACCTGGTAAACTTTATGCCACCCTATGCTTCCTCTACTCCCATGCAAAAAGAATCTACCTTTGATGGATTCTATCTTTGTGGCCAGTCTTTGGGATGCTGAAAAATGACAGGAGACAAATTTAAAGATCGGGCTGCGTTTGGGAGGTTTTTGTGAAGCACTTCACACCGGAGTACCTCCGAAGAGAAGTGACTTCAAAGGAAAGTGCTTCTCATCTTGGAACTAAAAGATGTTTGGATACATAAACCAGACATAATGATAGGATGTACCTCTTAATGAAATTTGACCAAAATGCCCTCCAATTAATTAACTCAAAACTTTGTCTCCCAATGTTTGTAGAATCATTTAAACATGAAATAAATTAATTATCACATAGCATATAGCTAGGGAGGCCCAAACAATATGCTATCCAGACGTGTAAACAATAGCCAAAGCTTCAAACAATGGCATTATTGAGGGCTGCAGTTTGGCAATTCCGACACGAGTGCCTCGTAACTGCTCGCGTCCTCGATTTTTCACGTCGGGGCGTGACAGTTTTGTGGTATCAGAGCCTAGGTTACATAAAACCTAGGATTCTTGAAACTTAGGATAAGTTTCCCTTGGTATAAGTTCTAGATCAACATCTAGAAATTTGATAAGATCTCAAACCTTCCCGGAAAGATTGGGTAGAAACATGGGTTGAGTTTTAAACAAGAATAAAATATCAAGAAAGCTGTATGGGTTGAAACTGGAGAGGGGAAGGGGCCATGGCTCTTGGCTCGACTGGTCCAAAGGGGGAGCTTCAGCTCGGGATGGAGAAGGTGGGACTGGGTGTCCGGAGGGGCTGGAGGGGCGCATGAATGGAGGGGAAGCCAACCATCAGTACCTAAGGAGGGCATCGCCGGTGGAAGACGGAGGGAGAAATTGAACACGCACAGGGACCAAACTGAATGGAGACAGTGAGAAACAAAAAAAAGTATTTTCATTCATGAAAAATAGGGGGGGCTATAACTGGCCTTGTACATTCCAAAACGCCGGAGTTGAAGATACAAGTAGTGGAGGGAAGAAGAAGGGCACGGAGAGAAGGAAATGGGGGGAGTCAGGGTCGAGCGAGGGTGACGGCTCCCTGCTCTTCCCCCTCCCTTACTACAGTAAGATTTCTCTCTCTCCCTCTCCCTCTCCTCTCTCACTTTCTCTCACTCGTCACCGACGGGGGTTGGCTCCTTCCTCTCTTCTTCTTCTGGTCTGCTCGTCAGTGTCGTAGAGGGTAGCCCTCTACATCTCTGGCGGTGTATGGGCGTGCTTCTATGTGATTCCCCCTTGTGGTATTCACTGGAGAAGAAAGGCATTTATACTCCCGGTGGCAGGAGGCTTCGAACGCGGATGGCGGAGGCAGGAGGCGACCTGCATTGATTGGGATTTTACTTTCCCATCCTCGGTGGCAAGGGGTAGCCTGCGTGCCACCTTCCCCATTCGACACCTCAGCGAACGCATTGCGCGCCAAGGATCTATAGGGCGTGGGCATTAGATTGCGTCTGCCGGGCATGCCGGATGGTGTAGTTCAGGGCTTGCCACTGAAGAGCTAGAATGGTGTGCCGCTGGCAGACATGGCAAGTGTGCCACTGGAAGGCCACCAAGGCCTGCCGCTGAAATGCCATGAGGGTGTGCCGCTGGGAGACCCTTCGGGGTGCGCCGCTGAGAGGCCAGGGGGGTTGTGCCGCTAAACGGCTATGGGTGGGTGCCGTTGAACGACTGGGAGGCTGGGTGTGCCGCTGGAGAAGCCACTGATGGGTGTGCCACTGAGGGACTTCCTCCGTGGGTGTGCCAGGTAAGATACCCAGTAGAGCATGCTGGATAGAGGACACGCGGGTGTGTGCTGGCGAAGTCACACCGCAGAGGGTGTGCTGGCGAAGGACCCCAAGGGGGGTGTGTCGGGCAAGACCGCGGGGGTGTGTGCTAGGCAAGCGGTGTGCCGGGCAAGGCCCCTGGTGTAGGTAGGAAAATTACTCCTTCTCCCTTTACCCTTTTTCCTATCTCTTCTCCTCTCTCTCTCTTGCTTATGTTATTAAAAATGTAAATGTGAAAGCCAGCAAATAAACAGGAGTAGGAGAGAAGAACTGACCGTGATCGCCACCCAGGCGCCGGGATGTGAAAGGACACGCCCACGCCTGAGAAAAAGAGAGAGACACTCGCCAAATAAGCACAGGAAATGGGACGGCTGAAATACGACCGCTCTATCTTTAAACGGTCTGTCGAGGGGCCGTTCCACTGTGCTGGAGTGAACGCGGGAAGAAGGCTTCGGCTTTAGAAATGGTCCTCAAGGAGCCGCCTAGTCCACCGAACGGTCTAGATAGAACTACCCAAAGAACCAAGCGGACAGAGAAAGACCGTCCTGCTCCACCACCTTCCAAGTCGGGGTTCTCAACCTCCACCCTTTCCGGCCGGCCAGAAAGGATGGGCCTCGTGCTGGCCAGCCCCTTGAGTGTGGGCACCGTACCCTCGGGAGGGCAACCTTAGCCCTGCTGGCCCTCTACCAGCAAGGGTCTTCTTTCATTACCTCCACTCGAAATCGCTGAGTCACCCTAGGAATCATGTGCACAATGGTGGTTCGACAATTCACAAGGTTTCCTTGTTCTTGTGCGTGTGTTTGCGAAGTAGGTCCAAGGATCTTTCGCATAATTTCTGCATGCTCCCTAGTGGTTTCACATCATCTAGTCACATCGGGGCCAACGGCACCCGATCGCTCAGCTCCTTCAGTCATAACGGTGCCCTCGGCACCTGACTACAAGCTCCTCCAGTCACATCGGGGCCAGCGGCACCCTATCGCTCAGCTCCTTTAGTGACAACGGTGCCCTCGACACTCGACTGCTAGCTCCTTCAGTCACGTCGAGGACCGCGACGCCTAACCACTTAGCTCCTTTAGTCACAATGGTGCCTCGGCACCCGACTGCCTGCTACTTCAGTCACGTCGGGGCCCGCGGTGCCCGACCACTCAGCTCCTTCAGTCACAACAGTGCCTCGGCAATCGACTGCCAGCTACTCCAGTCACGTCGACGCCTGTGGCACCCAACCACTATGCTCCTTCAGTCACAATGGTGTCCCCGACTCCCGATTGCCAGCTATGCTAGTCACGTCAGGGCCTGTAACGCCTGACCACACAGCTCCTTCAGTCACAACAGTGCCCCCGGCACCCGACAGGCAGCTAATCCAGTTACATCAGGGCTCGCGGCACCTAATCGCTCAGCTCCTTCAATCACAATGGCGCCCTTGGCACCTGACTACCAGCCACTCCAGTCACATCGGGGCTCACTGTGCCTGACTACTCAGCTGATTCAGTTGCAACGGTGCCCCTGACACCCGACTACCAGTTACTCCAATCACATCGAGGTCTGCGATGCCCGATTGCTCAACAACTCCAGTCACGATGGCACCTATGGCATCCAAATTTCGGGTCTAGACAACGTCGGGCTATTCTAGCTCCAACAACGACCAACAACTCCAGTCCCACCGGTGCCCATAGCACCCGACAATTTTGAGCTCAATGACTTTTGGTCACTCCAGTTACGTCGTCCAACTGCTCCAGTCTCCATAGCACCTAGTCGCCTCAGAGACAAGTGGTGCCCACGTCATACGGTCGCCTCGGCCTTGGTGACGCCCAACTACTCTAGCACAACAATGCCTACGGCACCCCTACTGCCTCGACCTCGACACTGTCTCATGACGGGAAGACACTGTGACGCCCCTCGGGTGGCACCCTGTTAAGTCACAAGTCCACTGACGGACACTATGTACAAATGCAGAACTACCCACATAATAATGCAATGACCTAGGGACCGTTAGGAATCACGAAATTGTCCCGCGGCTTGCAAGCACTTGTAATTGGGCTTTCATGCCCCCATTTAAATGCCTTTCATGGCATATAAGTCATGTAATCTAGTCATGGAGCGGATCCCTCTCCTCATCAAAACCAGCCTCTCTGCCCCCAGTTCTCCCTATTGTGTTGTTGTTGTCCTGTCGCAATTTCACGGACGAAGCCCTCTTGACGGCATGACACGGTCCCCATCGCTATTACAAGGGCATTCCTGTCTTTCGGTAACCTGAACCCCCAGCCAAACCCACAGTCAAATCCACGCTCAAACTCGGGTAAAACCCCCCAGTCAAACGCGAGTAAACCCCCCAGTTAAACCCGCCTAAACCCCCTGGCGGGGCCTTTTTAAGGATCTGTTTTTCTTATCTAGGCTGGTAAACTTATCCAATAAGTCACCATAGGCATCCTGTCAATCTTCTAGGGAAAAGTTTTCAAAACGGATTACCTCATTATCGTTCTGATCCTCGTTTTCATCTTGGCTGTTGCTTTGTTTGCTGCCCTTAGCCATCATGCATAGATCTTTATTTTCACAGCTGGCAGTCCTCAGTTTATCTAATATCTCCCTTGCAGATCTGCACTTATAAAAACAAGAATGAAGAGCCCTATTAGTTGTAGCCTTCATTATCTCCAAAGCTTTCTCGTTTTCAGCACATATGGATCTATGTTTATTAGTCCATTTGGACTCATTCTTGGGTAATCTATGTGGATCTTGTGAAATTAATTTTCACAGATCAGGATCAATAGACTTAACAAATTTATGCAGGTTGTTAAACCACAAATCAAAATCAGCACCGTCAAAAATCGGTGGATGACCCATAACAACGATTAAGGAGCCAACAGCAAATGCAATTAGCACCAAGGAGCACCAAGGATCACTGCAGATCGTTGGATCTGTAAAACCAGTAACCCGCTCTGATACCAATTGATAGATGCGATGGCGCTTAGTAAAGGATCCAAAGGGGGGGTGAATGGACCTTTACACAAATACACCCACTTTTTAAACGTTAATAGAATAATCCATTTTAAACGCGCTCAAAGATAAAGGATCACAACTACTCTCCTCTCACAGCCGAGATCAAGACATTCAGATTCTCATATGAGATGGTGTTCCCCTAGCATAAGAAGATACACCTCACAGACATATGATACTCACAATGAGATGAGAAGGAGAACACAAGTAGACGGTCACATACAACTTGTGAAGTGGAGATAGAAGATATAGAAATGCACAACACACGCAAACCACAGCACAGAGGATTTTAAGGCGGTTCAGTCTGCAGACCTACATCCACCCCACACTCCAACCAGAGTGTGGCTTCCCGCAGATACACAGCTTAACTGCTGGGCAATACAGCTTAGCCTACATCCGTTGACACATAGCTTGGACCGAGGGAGACAAATCCCTCAACCTAATCTTGCTACCCACAAGATCAGCACCCTAGCTCCACTACCCACAGAACTAGAACCGGAGACGAATCTCCCTTTCTCCAAATCGGAGAGAAACCGCTAGTGACACCCCGTCACTAGCAACCCAAAGATCACAGACCTCTATTCCTCCACACCAGAGGAAAATCGCTAGTGACACCCTGTCACTAGCAACCCAGAGGTCACAGACCTCTATTCCTCCAAACCAGAGGGAAACCACAAGTGACACCAAGCCACTTGCAAACCAGAGAGCAGTTCTCCCTTCTCCTGAGACCACAGGAGGGACCCCGACCTCAAGCCAGAGGATCGAAAAGACACTGAAGAAATTGCAAAGAAGAGACAAAAAATAAGAAATAAAAGACAACCAGAATGTAGCTCAGAGGAGCACAATAACTCTGGATTTGATCCACGAGTCAAGAAACAAATGGATCTTCAGGCGAAGCTCTCTCTTCCTCCTTTTGTACTTTTCTTACTGCATCTCTCTTTCCTTCCCTTCCTTTCCTGCAACTCGCATTCTCTGATCTTACACAATGGCTTTTTCTTTCTTCTCTGTGTCTCACTCTATTTCTTCTTCTGTCTCTCAGTTGCTTCTTCTATCATCAACCATCCTCTTTGTCCTTGAAAGAGAATCTCTTATTTATACGTAGTAGATCCTCATCATTACCGATTTATTGAAAGCTAATCGGTTTATGGACATGTTATGACCCAATTTCATTCAGCAACTCGGGACCCAGAATATCCATACCTGTGCGGAGATGGTCCAGCATGCATATTTATGTGAGAGGACCTTAGAAAAGGTCGAGAAATTAAAAGAAAAAGGAGAAGAATCCAGCCGACAGTCTGATCGGGATGGGTGGTCTTAGGCTCGCTAGATGGGGATGGAGGAGTGGTAGTGCTCCTCGGGCTATGGCTATCCGGGTAGGGGGAGGAGGGTCGGGGTGCATAGACCTTCCTAAGCTCGACCTTCATTTCTTCCCAAGTGTTAATGGGATCCTATCGCCTAACACTCCTTAAACTTTCTAGGTGTCGCCATTCTTCTTGCCCATGGGGACCGAGTGCCTGCTCGGTGACACGCACCTTCCCATTCTCAGATAGGTAGTAGTGTTGGAAATATTTGTCCATGGAGGTCTCCCATTTCATATATGTGCGAGGATCGTGAGATCCATCGAAACGTGGTAACTGCGGCGTGACAAACCTGAAGTGGTAGTCATTGGTATGCCCAGTGAGGTTCATGGTTTTGAAGGGGGAGAATGCACGGACAAATGGATGCAAACGCCCGAGGACTAGACTTGTAGAGACAAGTCTAAAACTTGCTCTGATACCACTTGTTGTGGGATGGCCAAGGGGACGGTGGAGATGCAATGAAGGGCCCTCTGACCTAAATGCGCAAGCACACTAACGATGGCCCAAACTCGATGTCGGCAGAGTAGCTCACTCAGTGTGCCCTTGTCCCGGGGTGACTTGGGGATGGAAGGTCGAGTCCGGGGACTAGACCCTTGCTGGTTGGGGGTAATGGCACGGTTGAGATGGAACCCTCCCTTAGATTTTGGAGCTCCCATGTCAATGGGGCAGACCACACACCTTGGAGGGCGCAAAAAATGGTCACACTCACTCCCCGCGATGGCCACTCAATGTAGCGGTTCGATTGGGGCCGGGCGATCTCTTCCTCACCGGCGGAGCTCAGATATGATATTGAATGACAGAATTAACTAGGAGGAGGGTTTGGGGCTCACCTAGATGGCTTGAAGAAGCTGACTCCCACCGGAGATGAGGGCGAGCAGGGAACATGCACGGCCCTGCACGTGCGTTGGTGTAGCTTGATCAGAGACCTACTGTTACAACACTACTCCTTACGCTGGAGGGTGATCGTGGGGTGGGAAAAATTAATAATTTAATCAACCAATACGTCCACACAGGGAGGGGCGCTCAGATGGCCAGGCGGGGAGGGGAATCAGTGGCGGGGTGGAGGTGGTCGGGCTTCGGCCTGCACTCTCACTGGCGCAGATGGACTGTACTAGTAGTAGCTACTTGTTGAGGATGAAGCTCCCTGTCCAGATGTTTGATGATAGCGATATTGGTGCCGCTGGAATGCTGCCCATCTTGTGTAACATTAGGAAGAAGAATTGCCCCGATCGGAGCTCGAACGAGTCAGGGACGCTGAATCCTGAGGAACTGCGTAGGAACTGCCTTCTACAGACCAGACAGCTCTTGATCGAGGCGGTATTGATGCGGGACGGAGACGACGAGGGCTCAAAGCCACCTAGAACTCTAAGCAAGCTCGCGTACGTCCCTAGCGAGGGAAGCGTCGGACCTACACGGTTGAGGAACCGGCAGTGAGTCAAGGGTGGTCTAGCTCTCTCTCATGCCCGGGTCAGGTCGCGGGATGGGTATGGTCAAGCTCTCCACCACTCCCGGGTGGGTCCGCACACGCGTGCGCAGGAAGCTACGACTAGTGGACAGGTCACTGGGAGGTAGACTCTCAAGTCAATGGAAAACAACGTTCGAACCCGACGAAGCACGGGGGTCATCCCACGTACCAGCACCGTCGCACGGTGACCACAGTCGGAGAAGAAACGGGACTGCGCGCCGCGCGGAACAGTCCAGAGCATAACGGATCCACTCTGGTGCGTCAAAGACCCAGCGGAAACTAGACTATAACGCGCCTGCCCAGGGGCGTTATAGTACTTAACGGACCATCGCAGGTGCGTTAAGTCTCGAGTCACAAGAGGGAACATAACGCACACCTCTAGGGGAGTTATGTACATAACGGACCAGCCATGGTGCGTTATGCCATGGAGTGAAAACAGACTATAATGCACTCCTCTAGGGGCGTTATAGACCTTAACGGACCATCTCTGGTGTGTTAAGTGGAAGGCAAGGGTGTTAAGCATAACGCCCTTCCCTAGGGCGTCATATGGTCATGCCGGACCTACCTAGGCGCGTTATGTGACCAGGACCCCCAACGTTCAAAACCCACGGTCGAAAACCCATAACGCACCAACATAGGGGCGTTATGCGAAACATAACGGTCAGTCGTGGGGCCGTTAAACCCATGAAAGCCAGACTCAAAACCCACGGAGCATAACGCCCCTCCCTGGACGCGTTATGCACATAACGGCCACTGGGACGACCGCTATGTCGTCCCGGCGGTGAAATGGCAAATTAGGCACAAAAACGCCGGCCACGCCCCCATACCTCCACGGGAGAGGGGGGAATCAAGGGGGAAGCCCCCCAATAGCCCTAGGCATGATTCTACGGCCTCGGATCGACCAAAAACGCGATGAATCACTAGATCAATCGATCACTCTCCAAAGTATAGTTTTGCCCTAACTTGCTTAAAAACACCCCTCTCGGCCTCACGACGGGCTAGAAACCATGAAAATGGAACGCGGGGAGCTAGGGAACGTCACCCTACCTCAATGGAGTGAATGCTCTGCTGAATCGATGTCGGAATCGCAAGGAAAGCTTTTAGAAACCCTCGTTCCTCCATGAAATCCCCCGAGTTCTACGCTGCCACGACCGCCTCGCCGTCGTCGCCATGCCGTCGCCCCGCGCCGTCTGCAGCCGGAGGGGACGTGTCGCGCGATCGTATGAGAGAGAGAGGGGGAGAGATGGCGCTCACGGTGGGGAAGGAAGAAGGAGGAAGAAGAAGAGAAAAGTGGGGAGAGAGAGAAAATGTTTGATATTCATAGAAAAATCTAAATTTTTTGAAAGATATCAAAAAATAGAAAATCACATTTCTGGGATCCTCGGAATGCACCAATCGCAACGGTACCACTCACGCCCAGGTGAATGACCATGTTCGCCCGCAACGGCGTGCCGATAGATTTGTCGAAAATCGAGTCGAAAATCAGAAAAATACGCGAAAAAAGTCGCGGAACGCCTCCGGGCCCCCGAAATGACCCCGGATCGCGCCGATCTGAACCCGAAAGATGTCTGAAATAAAATTCCAGACACGACAGAGCCGGACGCTCTGAGAAAGCAGGTCCGAGACCCGAAGACATGGATCCGAAAGGGTTTGGGATATCACAAAGGTGGTCAAGAGATAACCCAGGAACCAGATCCATCAATCATGGCATGTCCCAAGGTCTTTGTGATTAAACAAACCAAAGATAGGATCCCTTCTCGTAATTATTTGATTTTTTAGATTAGGCAGTCTAGATGGAGGAGACAAATGAGATGGTCAAAAAGATAGTACCTACTTTTCTCAATTGATTTTTCCCACATATTGTAAATCCATTTCCCGTAATATAGATGGTGCTACCTATGATTGCAATAAATACAGAAAGTGAAAATACCTTCTGCAATCTCTGTGTGTCATGTTATTTTGCAACCTCATCTCTTTATTTGATTTTTTTTTGAAACAAGAAGAAAGCATTTTTTCGTTAACCAGCAGAGAGATACATATAACATGGAATGCGAAATTTCCACCTAAATAAAAGAGAGGATAACATCAGCGAAACATCGGGCTCAGGCCCCATACAGATAAACGAAGAAAAATTACAGTAGAGCTCGAACACTCGACACCTATAGGGGAGGTGAATCCCCAATATACATGGACGTAGGTGGTCCAATTGGAAGAGGCCGTTGTTCACAGTCGAGTAGTTGTTAGTCTTGTGACCTTGATGATATTTTGAAAATGTGCATTGGAGATACACGATGTAAACTCGCCAACATGAGACATCCAACTAAACAAAGGCGTGTCCAAGGTGATCTTCATCTGTGTGTAAATCCTATAAGTTCTGAAAGATCTCCAGATATAGCGTAGTCGTGGTATGAAAACCAACTTGAGGCCACTGCATGGGTCGGGCAGTCAAGTCTGGAGGACTTTGAACAAGCAAATAGGAGGCACCAAGGAGATGGAACAGCTGCTACCAAAGGGGTCACTAGATAAAGGGAGGGGCAGACCTTGTTAAAACAGGATAACAAAAGTTGCAATGGGGGAAGATGAGAGAAGTCGGGAGCCGAAAGAGGGTAACTAATCTGAGAGAAGGGTAAGAGGTAAGGAGACGTTGTGGGAACAAGAGTCGATGAGGCAAAGGGACCAAGGTGATGATCAGGTCTATGGAGGAATAGAGGGAGATTGTTTGCGGGGAAGACAGAGGGGCGGGGAGAGGAGGATCCTCAAAATGTCAGTCGGTTACCCAGTAAAAGGCGATTGGGGAATGGACAGGGAGAGAAGAGTAAGCGGGCGACGAGGGGAGCCAATGGTAGGGAGGGGAGGGAGAGCACGGGTGAGGGAAAGTTGCGAACCAGAGGGGTACAAAACGGTGCTAGCGAGAGAGGCAGGGGGAGGCGAAAACAGAATATGGCTATAGGTGCACAATGAGATGGCAGTAAAGATGTCTTTAGTTTGATTGATGTGATGTGTGACAAGAGGAATACATGGACACATTTTACAGAAATGAAATATATTGCACGAAACTTGTGCAATATATGGCATTCTGATGCGGGACAGGATAGGGGATCCCTCGGATTCGGAGCCGGAGACGACGGGGCTGACAGAGCACTCTGTCGGGTGTCTGTCTGAACGTGGTTACCTCAGTGACCACTTTCAGAAGGTGGCTTCTAGACTAACGGTGGCCATGTCTAGTCACGGTTGGGTCGTACAGTCACGTTCTCAGCCGTGTTTGGAGCTCAAGGACACGCAAGTTCTTCATAGCATCAAGTTTTCATTTCTTCAAAATTATTTTTTTAAGGGGATTACATCCCATTGCATCTATCCAGGAATCATCACTCAGGGCCTCTTCTATAGATTTTGACTCAATTTGGGAAACTAGTGCCAGTTGATCTAATTCATCAACAACTCTCCATTGGGATCTAGTTTTCCTTGGATCGTTTACATTGCCAATTATGCTATCTAGGGGCTTCTTGACGGCCTCTTTAAGACGCCGCATTGTCATAGAGTTCCCCTGCGCATCGATCTCCCCTCTCTGGATGAGGACTTCAATGCAATCTTGCACTTCTGGGCATTGTCGGGTAGGGTGAGACACCCTAACATGATACTTGCAATAGCGGGGGTGAGTCTTGGCCGTCTCATTGTAGTAGGACGGCAGATCATGTGTCAGTACCCGACCATCTTCCAGAAGTCTGTCGAAGATCTTCTCAGTGTCCTCCTTAGGGAAAGAACACTGATGGGAGGGTCCCCACCCCGGATACCACAGTGTGGATTTAGGTGGCTGCGAGATGGCTCCCTGGGAACTGATTCCCTCTTCCTGTGGCTCGGAGAGCTGGAAAACTACCGCAGCATGTATAACATTGACGGAGAAGTGAAGACTCCCCCGTGCATGCGGTTACGATGGATTGACCAGAGATTCACCCATATTGACATTTCCTCGCCTGATTAAGTCCTCGGCGAGGTCCTTGAATGGTTGGTAGTTATAGATGATGTGGCCAACCACCTCGTGATATGAGCAATAGCCTTGATGAAAAGCAGCACCTGGTGTCTACTCAATAGGCGACGGGGTGATCAGTCTCGCGCGTCGGCATGCGAAGAAGATATCGAGAGTCTTCTCGAGCGAGAAGAAGTATAACTTCTCAGGCTGCCCGGCTGCGAGTGTATGCTCCTCGCCTTCAGGTGAGTACTCCTCGTCTTCAAATGAATCTGACGATTCCTCAGAGAGCCAACCCCTGAGCGGAGCCCGGCCAGTAGGTGATACACATGTCTCCCGTATGTGCTGGAGCTAACCCCCTGGCAAATGGGCCGAAGGGGAAAGTGGCCAACTGCTGATCTATGCTCTCTAGAAACTGCAGCAGTCGCCTCTGTTCCAGTTGCAACTATCGGATCTCCCACCGGATCTTTCGGATAGTCCTCCGCAATACCAGACATTCTGCAAATTAAGGAGCGGCTCTAGGGCCAGTGTCGAGCTGTTGGTTTGAAGGCCCAGCTTCGGAGGCGTTGGAGCTTGAAGCCGTCGCCGCCATATAGATCACATTAGCTGATCGCTTCGATCGGCTCCAAGCATGAGGTTGGGGTGGGTCGACTGCATGGCCCAACATATTTATCATGCCCTTTTGAATGAGCTATTCCGCTATGTTCTTGAAAACATAGCAGTCCCCGATGGTGTGACCCAGCCTTCGGTGATACACACAATAGGTAGGATCCTCTGTCTTGTCCACCTCTGAGGGCTTTCGCGGATCGGGCAGAGTAATGAACTGCTCCTTCATGCATAGATCAAAGAGCATTTTGGTGTGCTCCTTCCTGAAAGAATAGGGTGTCTTCATGCGCTCCGCTAAGAGAGACGCATTTGCCTTGTCACCAGGCTTTTTGTCATTGCCTTTGGACTTTCCTTCTCCCTTGTCTCCGTTTGTCGGGGAGAAGTCCACCGCATTCACCTCCTTGACGCTGGCCAGACGGTCTTTGGAGGATTTGCCTTTGGCAGAAGCTTGTGCAGGGTGATTGGCGAAGAACATTTCAATCTCCGCCACCACCGTATTCAACTGGTCAAAACTCCTGATATTGGAGCCCAGAAGCTTTTCACTGACTTCCGCCGATAAGCCTCTGCGGCAGATGGTGATCGCGTCTTCAGGCGTCGGAGGATTATCGCAGCGCATGCTGACGTCCCTCCATCGCTTGATGAAGTCCAACGCTGTTTCACCTTTCTTCAGGGGTTGGCTTCTCTTCGCTGTCGTGATTCCGGGGACGGCCTCACGGTAGCATGTTGTCTGTTCGGAGGGTCCGGACGGGACGTGTCCTCCAGGGATTGATTTCTCTTCGCCATCGTGATTCCGGGGATGGCTTCACGTTGGCATGGTGTCTCTTCGGAGGGTCCGAATGGGACGTGTCCTCCAGGGTCTCTTCGGTCGAAACCGCTATTGCTGCAGGACTGGCGGGGACACATGGGCGTGCGATTTTACACGTCCACAGGGCTATGGTAAAAATCTCAAAAAATATAAGAAGTGAATGCAAAAAGAGGCTCCTAGAATATGTGAAATGAAAGTTACAGGAGATATTATAACATGGCCTTTTTCTTACATACTCTTAAAGGAGGCGTGGATAGCTCAATTTCATGCTTGCTTGTTTCAGGATGAGGCTCCCCTTCAACTGATTGTTCTCCCCCAATGTGTAATTTATGGTGAGGCTCCGCCTATGTGTCCCCCTAAGTGTATGCTAGTTCTTTAACTTGGGGCTCCCCCTCAATGGGTGACACCATAAAAAAAATTTAGCTAGATTTTAAATAAGGATTCAATGTGCGAACTGACTGGTTCCATTTCTTCCTGTGAGGGGATGGTGTGATGGGCTCAATAAAGCGTGAAATATGGGAAGATAGAATGACAGACTTTTATTTTTCCAAGGAGTAGTGTTTTATTGAGGCTTATGCCTATCGGTGTATTATTTACTGGTATTGGCATAATATATCTCTAGAATGATAGACTAGTGAATAATCAGAGTTTTCAGTGTTTCTCCTAATTGACTGGATAATTGCCTAATCCTTAGATAGATCATACACTACAGTTGGGTTGAGCAAGATAGTTGACTCGATAGCTCATGCTTAGAGAGTGATCGTTTGTTCGATGAACTATCCCGAGTTCTAAGATAGATGCTATGCAAAATATTTGAAGCTTGAAAGGATAGGCGGTCATCTTATAATGCATTTAGATATGCATTCTTTTAAGATAGTCGCTCAACAGTTTTAAGATAGGCGCTTTTGGAGCTTCTGTTGAACAGTTAGTTGAAGTTGGCACTAAATTAGATAGGCGCTTACAAAGATAGATGAATCTAAAAAATAGGTGTTCAACTTAGAATCAGCCAAGGATAAGTGTGATAGGTGCTTAGGAGCTATCTCATTGAGCTAGCTGAAGTTAGAGATAGACGTTTAATGACTTATTTAATCGACTATCATAATAAACGATATAGCTATTCCATCGAGGACATGCGTGAGCAATGTGATAGTCAGTGCTTTTACTCTTAGGTATTTTTCATATTTTCTGTAAGCTTTGTATACTCTTGTACTCCAAAAATAATTGATTTGAATTTATACATTTGACTCCCGAATGATCACGATGTGAATATCATTTTGCTAATTTTATCAGTCTCATTATTCAGAATTATTATTTTTCCTTTAACATTGCTTGTGCAGTGTCAACACAAATAATTTAATGATATGCCTTCAGTTTCTCAATTAAGCATGGTTCAACATTAATGGGCAAAATAACGCCATTGTAGTCAAGTTTTCTGATAAAAAGAAATGGCGTATCTTATTGTGCTTGAGCCCTTATACAAACATTTCTTCTACACATTGTGCAGTTTTGAATTCAATTTATCCTTTTTCTTTGACCTGCCCTTTGTCATTTCCTCCATTGGTCAATGTTCCTTTAGTTTCTTCCTTATTTCAGTGAACAAATATGATCCTATGCGCACCGGAGTGCATGCAAGAGTCTAGCCTAGATTCTAGCAAGCAATGATCAAAACAAATATGAGCACGTGAATATGACAATCATGCAACAATGAACAAACTCAGGAGAGATCAACACCCAATAGCATGAAATAGATGTAACATGATAATATATGCTCAAGGCTCGGGTGCACTGTAGCACAGATGTGCGGTCTAGTGAAGACCGCCCAGGAGGGATAGGCGGCTCTGGGTGAACCGCCCAACGGCACAGGGTGACGACATGTGTAAAAGAAACAACTAAACAAAGAGACAATCTTGAACAAAGGATTGGGCCACCTGGTGAACATACCTGGGTAGGCAACCTGTCACAAGCCAGGCAGGTCTTGGAGTGACCCTGGCACAATCGCAGATAGAGTAATGCAAAGTGCGGCGCGTACCTGTGCCAAGAAGACAGGCGGTCGACTATTGGCCGCAGAACCCAAGTACGGTCGCTGGATGACAGCAGAAGATAGCAGGGTGGTGCAACAGGCACAGCTAGGGATGACGAAGGGTGGTCGATGCCTATCCGTATAACGACTAAGGCGGCCCTCTCTGAACCGCACAACCTCCAGCGAACAGAACCGCCAACCTGTGGCCACCTGTGAAGGACGGAAACTAACAAGGCAAGAGAATGAAGAAGAAAGAGGTGGGGTCAGCAAACACCAGCATGATAGGCACTAGGCGTCCCACCGTGATCGCCAAAAAAGGACTATAGATCGAAAAAGAGTGGCCTTTTCCTTCTTTTGAAAATACCGGCAATAAGATCAAACCAACTTCTGCTCCTCACGACTAGTAAAGTATGAAAGAAGCTAAGAAACCAGAAGAGTGAGGTGGAGATAAAACCTGTGTGATCGCCACCCAAGATCCCGGATGTGATAGACACGCCGTGTCTTGAGAAAGAGGGGGACACTCGCCTTTGCTTATGCTGGGAGGATGAACAGCTAATGATAAACCACCTAAGTTGTACGGCTATCTTCAGGCCGCCTACTGGAAGTAGTGCGATCCTAGATCTACCGTAGGATGGAGATGGATGGCCGACAACCAACCGCTCTACTCCGCCTACCTCCAAATCATGGGAACTTCCTCCTCCACTCTTTCCGGCCGACTAGAAAGAGTGGGCCTCGTGCTGAAAGGCTGCTGACCTGCAAAACAACATGTGACCAGCAAAATGAAACCTGAATTAGACCTATGAAATGTAGTATATGCTAGAAATAGCAAAACGAAAGCTAATTAGCATGGATGGGGGATTCACCTAGAGGTTTTTAAACCCCTAGGGACACCAAAAACGTGGGTGGGTATGTGAAAATGACAATGAGAGTAAAGAGAAGCAAGTGACAATGAAAAGAAAGCGTGCATGCAAACGACAAAGGACTGACAAGGCTAACGAAAGATGATGCAACAAATGGACTACTCCCTTGAATCGGAGGCCTGTAGGGACGTAGAAGGCCTCCCTCCTTGTGCTAGGATCACTTGACAGTTCGACAGGGCTTCACCGTTGATCCTTGATCTCTCCCCCTTTTCAAACTGAGCCTTAGGGTCTATTTATAGAGCACCCAGGGCCTTAGCTCAAAATTGAGGATAACTAGGTATTTTTAGGCTTGGATAATAAAACAAAAGATGGAGATAATTGATTTATCTCATCCCCGGAAGAAATGGCACCAAAAATGGTGAAGAAACCGTGGAGGAATCATCGGGAGAAGTTTAGAAGCTGGTCGCCCCTCCACCTGAAGGTCCCAGAAAAAGGCGGGAGTCCCTCGTGGCACTGTCGAAAGGCAGTCCCTCCTCGCCCTGGGTGGGCAAGTAGCAAAGGGCTCTCCTAACCCCCTCCAGCTGTGCCTCTGCGTCCCCGTCAGGGTGTCTGGGGAAGCTGAACAAAAGCGGTGTCCCCGGGTTCGTCACTGTTCCTCGCATCACCAGCCCTGGAAATAATAGTCCGACCCACACGCTGAGGTAATGGGTCGATAGGAGTACGCTCCTCTCCCTCGACGCCGAGTGCGTCGCCAGAACTCCCAGTCCTTGGTAGATGTTGGCCAGTGCAGTAGGAGCCAAGGCCAACTGTCTCCCCTCAGCCAGTAAACAAGCCGGCCACAGTAGCTCAGCTCTCAGCAAACCATCCTCTCCGTTCGGAACCACGAACGTCACCAACCAGTATGCCAAATAGGCGATGAGGTGTGTCACATCTGGCAGACCGTGGGGGTTCCACCCCTCCTGTGGGGCATAAATGTACCTGGTGTAGGTCCTGAAGTGAAGCTCCACCTCTGTGTACTCCTCCCAAGGAGTCTAGTCCTGGGCAAACTCCTGGTAAAAGTAGAATGGCCCGTTGTAGAAATGATGGACCCATATATTCAGTGGCACCCTCGGAGTCTGTGCCGCTCTCTCTCTCCCTTCCAAGGCCAGGTCCTTCCAGGTCTTCATGAGATACCAATAGCTGTAAGATATTCGGTACCTCCCCTATCCGTCACTGTGGCTACGATGGAGGTCATCAAGCACTACCTCCTCGTATCCCTCGCCGCTGACTGGCAACCCGGAGATCCGGAATAGAGACCACAAGTCCAGTGAGGTCTCTCCCTCTATAGTAGCCAATGTGTTCCAATGGCGATTGAAGTGCTCCATACGCCCTTGTAATAGCCCGATGTAGCATGGGTACGCATACAAGGCGGCAGTCACCACGTACCTAATCCCGGCCCGGTCCAATAGCACCCGATAGTGATGGATAACCCCCATCAACCACTCAGTAGCACCCTGGCGGTAGTAGTGCAATTGAATCACAGCCCAACGACTGTACTAGCTCGTGACAGTCTGCCTCATAACTCCGTCCAGCATGCTATGATCATCACATCCCTCTCCAGCATACTGCAAGCCTGCCGGTTCCAGCACCAGTCTGGTGGTCCCTTCTGTCTCAGTGCGATGGTGACCGTGCAAGTCCCAGGAAGTAGGCCCCAGCAGCCCAACTTTGACCCCTGATTGCTCTGCCCTGCCAAAGAACCCTAGGCACTTAGCACTGGGAAACTGGCACTGCCTCTAGTAGTCCTCTGAGAAACTAGGGTAGCTGTAGAAGGCTACGCCATGCAGGCTATCCCTGCCGATCAAGATGGTCTGCTCAAGTCGACGACGGGCTCCCGGAATCCGTGAGTCATCCTCCTCCATGCCAGGCGGAACATAGCTTCAGAGAAACTCGAACAGGTACCGATCTAGGGGGAACTCCAATGGATACCCTCCGCTCCTGTCATAGGTGTACATGCCATCGGCCTCTTGAATCCTAGCCACCTCCACGGTCCTGACTTCAGCGGCTCTCTTGCCAAGGGGACTCTCAGCCACTACTGTGTGTCCACTGTCCAGCTGCTCTGTGCTAGCCACGGTAACCACTGGCGGGCCTAGAGGAGGGAGCTGTCGATCAGTCCTCCACACCCAGTGATCCTCCTCTCGGGCCATCCGCCTTGGGACCATTTTTGGCCCACTTTGAGATCATGATCACCTTGTCTTAATTTCTCCTGCATGAGATCATGTACCTCGATCGGGGTATTCAGAACAGGCAAAATGAATCAAATGAAGTTCTTATGTGAGAGAATTCAGAACAGATCACTAGCCAGCCCCGTGGAAAACTAAATTATTAGTATCAGAAGCGGGAAGAACTACCCTCATCTAATCAAGATTGTCAAGTTATACCTTCCCATATTATATTTGATGGCAGAAAAGCTTCCCAGAGCACAACAATAGAAGCATTTATGAGTAAAACCATGAGAGGTCATCTTATCTTAGACGAGACAAGTCACAAGGATTCTTCGCACGAGACAACATGAGGGGAACAGGCACAGGAATCGATGACACAACCACAAAGAAGCACGACAAGACACATAACACACACAAGCCCAGCCTGCGGCTGTCAATGGGCTTTATTCACACACATACAAACCAACGCCCCAGCCATGCAGCTACACAGTGGAATGCTAGGCTGCAGCCAATCCTTGGGGCTCCTTCGTCACCCTGATGAACTGGATTTGAAGCGGCTCACCGCTCTCGATCTCGCCCAACAGCTTCTCGTCCCCGACCACTCCCAGTTTGTGCCACTGCGTACTCGGGGAAGGGGTGGACCAGAAGTTGTAGCGAGGTCCCGCGCCGAGGATATCGCTCTTGAACACCCGGAACCGGCTGAAACTGACGAATGAGTTCGGCAGAGCCCCACCGGTCGTCACGAGCCGCGTCTTCGGGTTTAACGTCCACTGCGTGGAATATGGGCATGGGGACGGGTAGTCGGAGGCGAACATGATGCTCACGGATTCACCGACGTAGACGACCTTGCGGCCCACCTCGGTGAAATTTTTCGGGAAGACCTTGCGACCCACCTCGGTTGCATTTTTCGGGAAGAGCATCACCGGCGGGCCGTACGACCACGTCATCTGGTACACGTTAAGAGGGCAATCGCCGTTTGGGGAGGTCGTCCACAGGGAGTAGTTATTGGGTAGTGTGGTCACGTAGTATCCGGTGCCACTGGTGCTACTATTGCCGCGGTTGTTGCTCTAGATTTCGCTGTCGCCACTGTTGCTATCGTTGCGGTGCTACTACATGGGTCCCATGGTCGTCGGTGTCTGATTGCTCTGCGTGCTGAGCTTGTTGACGGAGTGGGGACTGTGGGACGTGTTGCCGTGGCTGACGATGGCTGTCGGAGGGGAAATCACGTTGCCGGAAGGGCAAAGGCAGCATTCAATGTCAGGTTAACTTAACAAAACTTTCAGGTTGGGCCAGGTAACACAGAGTCAACCTCTAACTTATTATCTCCAACTCAACCCGGGTCAGTTAATCCGGCACATCAAAGCACTTCTTAGTTAACCGTGGGTTAACTTCGAGTTGATCCCTAATTAAACCCAAATGAACGCGTTATACGTACTTAGATATGACGCACGGCATTAACTCATTAGGTTTGTGTAACAATGATGAGTTAGCTTATATCTTCCAAGTATTTTAGCCTATAATTTTCAAGTATTTTAGCCATTCATTTGACTATTTGAATATTTGAATCTTAGGTATGGACTAATAATTTGGTTGGTATTTTACTTTTTAATTTTAAATAAACACTTGTAAAATGTATTTTTATTGTGTATATTTGTGATGTAAGTCACATGCAGATACACGTCAACATAACTTGAACTTTAGACCACTTAATTATTATTCATGTCTCGTTTCATGTGTGAGGTTTCAATCTAGTCCTAGAGAATCCCACTTGACTGTCGTCAAGCGTATCTTCAGATATCTTACTGGCACTCAAGACTTAGGATTATGGTATCCTGCATCCTGTGAGCTTTCACTCATTTCATATTCAAATGCAGATTATGCTAGATGCAAACTGGACCGCAGAAGCACTAGTGATTATCACCAATTTTTAGGAGGATGTTTGGTGTCTTGGGCTTCCAAGAAGCAGCATTCGGTTGCTCTCTCCATTGCAGAGATAGAATATGTCACTGCAGGGAGTTGTGGCACCCAAGTGCTATGTATCAAACACCAACTCCAAGACTACCTAGTGGATCTTGGCTGTGTCCCTATCTTGTGCGATAACACTAGTGCTATAAACCTTGTAAAAAATCCAATTCTGCACTCTAGGACTAAGCACATCGACATCAGGTATCATTTCATAAGAGATGAAGTCCTCAAAAATAACTTTAAACTACATTTTGTTAACATAGAAAATCAGATTGCAAATATTTTCACTAAACCACTAAGCAAGGATAGGTTTTCAACACTTAGGAGAGAGCTAGGTCTATGCAGATCTCAATCAACTCAGGTTTGAGCTATTGCACTCCTTTAATGCTTAAGTTACCTGCTCATGCTGTGATGGTTAAGTATGCATCTGGTTTGTCTGAGAATGGTCTGATCATCAATATGAAATGATTCATGAATGGTTGTTACACTCAGGGGGAGCTTGTCTGCATATGCTGCTTTGTGTGTTTGATTGAGTGTTGTGCATTGCATTTCATCCTTGACTTAATGGTATATTAAATGACGAGTTGTGGAAAGACAGGTCACGCATGTCTGGAAACTCTCCCCATGCGTGAGGACTGACCTCTGCCAGGTACCATTAGTCAAAACTGCATTTTAGGAATAGCATGTCAATCTTGTGTGCATAAGCATATTTAAAGCTTTAGCATCAAATAAGTATTTGCTCAGGCAAACAGACAGTGGATCTTGTGAACGATTAAATTCAGAATGTCTGAGAATGCAAATGATTAGAGGCCGGCAGATGGCTTTACAGATTGAGCAGAAATGGAAGGATTCAGATCAGAAGTGCTCACTAGATGATTGGTTGAACAGGTCGACACATGGGCTCGAACTGTCGACAGTTTTCTGGGTTGTGTCCAGATCTGGTCTCTGTCTGAATCAACAGGTCGACACTTGCTGTTGAGAGGTCGACACTTTACCTGGCTGCTTGGACTTCCTGTGCGTGGAGAGGCCATTTCCTGTCTATCAATATCCTTGCGTGCAATCAACTCAGGTCGACGCTTGTCTCATCTTGACTTTGACAGGTTGACACCTCTCCCAATTCTCTTTATGAAAGTCTGAGCATGCTCACATCTTGTTTCAATTCACCACTCATGTTTCTATTACCGGTCATTAATTAAGGGGGAGTTGAAACATTTTTAAAACTATCAATAAACCTTGGACAAGTTAAGTTGATTTACCTCTGCTTAAGAAATTGGTTTAATCTTTATAACACTTGATCTTAGTGATAATAGTCTTAAGCTACACCCTTCTTGCACCTTTGATGAGGTTAAATCATTTAATCATGTTCTTTGACTCTATGCCTGGCCTAAGCTTCTAAAAGTTACAAGTAAAAGGGCTTCATTGGCTAAAAGAAATGTTATCTTGTATTGTTCTTAAACAAAGTACCCAAATCAAAAGTGCTAGAGAATACGCCTCCAAAAACCTAAAGTAGGGGTCTGAGCAGCTATCGCTGAGGCGTTAGCACCATTTTGCCCACCTGGCGGGATCGGCGCCTCTGTCGAAGGCCCAGTGGGCAGCTGAGGATGAAGGTGACGTTTCTGAAGCAAGTCTTACAGAAGGGCCTTCAAGTGCTAGTTCTCCTTCATGAGAGTCTCAAGAGTTACCTCTTGGACTTCACTGACCAGTGGGTCATTGTTGACTGATTCTACATTAACGGGGGTGGCACGCTCCTCGATGGGAACTTGCTCCGCTCGTGTCGATGCCTGAGGCTCGACAGAAGCGTCGACGTGGTCGACAGGAGTCGGCGGTTGAGTCGGGTGACGAGGTCTCCTGAAGTGAGATATGGGCTGGTTCAGATCGTCAATCTGAACCTCAGGCTGGTGCCCGGTGGTGTAGCACGTGAACACCCTGACCGCGTCATTGAGGAGCCAGACCGTCTGCTTCTTTTGAGAACACCTCTTGGGGCGGACGGGTGCCCCCAGCCTATCAAAGACCGAGGTGCGTTGCAGAGGAGTCTCCATCACGACATCTGCCTGAGGAGAACTCAGGGCTAGATATTGGTGGGGCCCGAAATGAGCCCGTCTCTGTTTCTGCCTATCTGAGTGAGAGGCGATGACGGGCTGGGTGCCGTCAGATGATGCGACTGTAGGGCCAGCTGTACCTTGCTTGGCGCGGCATCCTAGTGCCCGAAAGGGGTTGCGGAGACGTGCCTCCCGAACAGCTTGAGCTTCCTCTGGGGTAACCCAGATCCTTCTCAAGTTGGATTACTGGTCCCCCTCATCCCTATGTCTCTGACGGGACTTGGGAGCTGGGATGCCGAACCGGCACTGGTGCCTTTGGGTCATTGTCGAAGCGTTCACCCTTTTGAGTTCTGCCTTGTCTTCCCACGTTCGACACAAGAGGCTAAAGCGGTTGGTAGTAGGGACCATAGAGACGATCCGTTCTGGAGGTACAATGGGTTCGCCCTCGTCCAGGTAAATCTATAAGTCCCCGACAAGAATGGTCTTGTCGGAGTTACTGGTGGCAGCAGCGGGTCGCTTGCCTTTATAGCTACGACGATGCTTCTTCTGGTGAGCTGAAGATGATTCCACTCCAAGGTGGTAGACCGAGAAAACCCGGTCCGTGAATGCTGGTGGCGCGAGGCCACTCACCGGGAATACCAGAACGGGCCCCCAAGATGCATAGTCTGTAGTGGAGGCCAGTGGCTGGGTGACTTGAGTGTAAGCCTTCCCCGAGCCGACAGTAGTGTTGCAGATGCTCGCAATGACATGCTTGCACCTGGAGCTGACGCTGCAGGGGGTACCGGGGTGCTGGTGACCCGAGGCTTGAGCCTAGACTGGGATCTGGCGAGACCGGGAGGTGTGATAGGAGGCCCTCGGTCCATGCCGGGGTCGTCGTGTCCCATAGAGGCAGACCATTGCCCCTGAGATAAAGCTGAGAGATCCGAAGCCTAACGCGGATCAGTCATGCCAGAAGTCATCTGCGGGAAACCCCGGGATTGTATGCTTGATCTGGATGCTGAGATGCCTCGCACCAGGGATTGGGAACCCGAGTGGGGCGGTTGGTCTTCTGAGGTTTGGGTCGAGAGGCCTGAACGGGGTGTTGGGGAGCCATGCCCCTGGGTCAGGGGACCCGTGTGGGGAGCCAACTCGATGGAGGCTCAGGGTTGACGGCCCGAGCAAGGTGTTGAGGAGTCGAACACCTTGGGGTGAAGACCCGCACTGGAGGGCTAAGGCCTGGCATCTCTTTGTAATTTCAAGCAAAGCAGTCTCGAAATTCTTGGAGTAGCTTCACATACTGCCCCCCTCTCTTCAAGTGGCAAGAGGGTGCTGAGGAAGGTAGGCCTAGGGTCATCCTTGGTGCCGAGGTTTATTTCGACCAATTCATCGACAGTGGCTTGGCCGCCATCTTCAATTTCCGGAGGAGCTGGCTATAGGTCTAAAAAGCCTTCATCATCTTCTTCAACTTCAAGGGCCTCATAGGTGTATTCTTGCCTTATATCGCCTAACGGTGGTACTTCAGCTCTGCCTTGTTCCAAGCGAGCTGACTGCTGGTCGGGTTGGATGAGCAGCCCTAGTGTTGGTAGTACATGTTCTGTGCAGCTTGGATGCCGGCCTCCGGGTGGTGCGCCCTCAAGGACCAGATGACTTTCTTCAGCTTTTGCCTCTTGCGAGTTGTTGCTGGAGATTGTGGTTGCCTCCATGGAGATGGACTCCCAACATTTGCATGGAGTGATAGCTCCACGATTGTCAGGCACCTGTGGTTGAGATGGGCCCGGGCCCTTTAACTCAGCCACTGGCTCGGCTATTTCATAGTCTCCTATGTATTCATCATAAATTACCCCCGGGGGGTCTTCACTCGTTACAGTGTAGGAGGAAATCATATCGATTTCCTGATAGTCTTCAATAGAGAAACCCAGCCCCAGGTGTTGAGTGATTTATAGAAGTCTTCTATCCAGGTTTGGTGGATCCCATAATCATTTGAACATCTTGTTTTGACTCGAGGGTTGGCAGAAGGGAATTTGCTGCTTCCTGGCTAACTTGACCGCACTACCAGTCATATATGGAAGTCCCGTGATTGGGACAAGTAGGTCTTGCATCTCTTCAGGGAATCTGCAATCATCGTCCCCTTTTACAGGCTACTCCTTGGCCACATAAAGCATGGTAGACTGGCCATCAGAATTAGGAACCTCCATGGTTTTCAACACTTCAAATGTCTGACAGTCTGTATCAGTTGTAGGCTTGATGACCCCTGGCGGGATGCTGACATCCCCAATTAATTCTTCAAGCTTTAATGCCCCTAGCTTAGGGTGGATGCTGAGCTGAATTTCCCTGAGGTCTCCCTCTTCTTCGGAGACAAGTGACACCTCTAAGGGAGCCACATAGCCCGGCAGCGGCGGGGGGAACCAGTCGCCAACTTCTTGTTTCTTCTTCCCTTTGTCCAGAGATGGAGGGTTGGGCTTCTTCGACTTCTCTAGATACAGAGAAGCATCTAGCAAGTGACATTCACACACTTCAAAAGGGTGTAGATTAGCGAACACTCTTTCTTCTTTCCCGTTCCTGGGGTACTTTATGCATTAGTGGAGGGTAGAGGCCACCACTTGATTTTTATGCAGCCATGGCTGGCCCAATAGCGCCTTGTATGACGTATCAGAATTTATTACATGAAACTGGACTTTGGTGGTGAAGTTGCCAAGAGAGAGTTCAAACTCTGCCATGCCCATGGTGTTGGGATCGGCGCTATGGATTCAGAGTGGGGGTGAATGAATCGCCCTATTAAAAATTATATCTCTACTGAAATCACTGAAGGCTGCTGATAACTCTAGACCAGCAGATAAAACAGTTCCCCAATCTGGAACCTAAACCGCAGCAGAATGAAATCAGCAAAAGATCTATGAAGAAATAGATCGAACAGTTCTAGCACGGCCTAGCAAGCATCTAACGATGAACGAGATACAAACAATCAGCTGCAGGACACAAACCCAGCAAAGCAAGATTAGCCCACTACCATGGCTAAATTGACCAAGAGCAAAGAAGGCAAATGACACTTACTCAGAGCTGTCTCTGCCTCAACTACCCCGCTAGCCTCGAGTCCTCCAGAAGACTCGCCAGTCTTGGCCACTGCAGCTTCTACTTGGGGGCGTTTCTGCCTCGGCTGCAGACTTCCGTCCCTACTCCCCAAGGACGCCTCCGTGGAGGGGTTATCCCCCTCTGCCGTCAAACCTGTCAAGAGACACAGCATTATACAATGTTTCAGTGTTATAACCAGAAAGCAACAAACGAAAAGGGGATGGAGTATCCCAAACAAGGCCATACCTGGTGCCCCGAAGGGGGTTGGTGGCAACAGTACCGGCTGCTCTGGCTTCAGTGCCAGCACTGGGGCCTTGTTCGCCACGGCCTCCCAGATGTCCCGCAAAGTGTGGGCGCACTCAATCTGGGACAAGAACTCCACGGGCCCAGTTGACCCGATCGCGTGAGCAATGTGCCACCGCCAGTCGTCAATCGCCGAGTTGGCAAAGCTCCCGTGCGGGAGATCCTGACCCAGTAAACCCTAGCTCTGAAAGCCGCAATCGGCCAAGAACTGAGCCCACCTGGCCTTAGGTGCCCTTGACCGGGACCCCTTCCCACCTACCACTGCTACTCTCACCGAAGTCTGCACCAGGGGCTTCAGTGCCCCACCACTGCTCTGACTCCCAGAAGTCGAACCCCGGCCACCCCGGGGCCATCGCTCCATAACCCGCTCGATCTCTTGACAGATCCGAGTGACGCGGGTCCTCAGGTACCCGTCATCCAACGTAATAGGGGGCAAATCCTCCCTCAGCAAGTGGCTCTCCTCTGCTTTCCTGATCGCAGAGGCCTTCTAACGGTACAGGTGGCTGTGCTCGAACCACCACCTGGCATAGTGAACATCGAACCTCCCTCGACGTCCCTGTCCCGGCATCGGGAACTGCTCCGGCTCCCGGCGACTATAGAAGTCCCACCATGCTGTAGCAAGTAGGTGGGTGTCTCTGCCCCGGTACTACCTGCCTGTCAAAGAGAACTCCTGGTTCGGCGGGATCCCCTGGTAGTACCCAAAGTTCCTTGCGAATCGATGTGGGTAGTACGGCTCCAAGGAACTCGTCGCTGACCGGTGCAACGTCAGCACCGTCGATCAGGTACTTAGTATCCACTCCATCCGCAGCCCGGCATCTGCCACCTCCTGACCAAGATGGGCGCTGGTCGCCCCTCCACCTGAAGCCCCCAGGAAGAGGCTGGACTCCCTTGTGGCACTGTCAAAAGACAACCCCTCCTCACCCGTGGCGGGCAAGTAACAAAGGGCTCACCTAGCCCCCTCCAACTGTGCCTCTGCGTCCCCGTCAGGCTGTCCGGGGAAGCTAAACAAGAGCGGTGCCGTCGGGTTCCTCACTGTCCCCAGCGTCACCAAGCCTGGAAATAACAACCCAGCCCACACACTGAGATAATGGGTCGGCAGGACTATGCTCCTCTCTCTCGGTGCCGGGTGCACCGCCAGAACTCCCAGCCCCTGGTAGATGTTGGCCAGTGTAGCAGGAGCTAAAGCCAACTGTCTCCCCTCAGCTAACATACAGGCCGGCCACAGCAGCTCGGCCCTCAGCAGACCATCCTCCCCGTGCGGAACCACGAACGTCGCCAACCAGTAAGCCAAATAGGCGGTGAGGTGTGTCACGTCTGGCAGACCGTGAGGGTATGGACATGGGTGGGTGAGCCGATGAGGACTCATGTTTATTCTGGAACAATGGACATGTACTCTCTTTTGGAATTATGAATGGTTGAAATGGTATTCACATTACTTGTAATTGTGATTTCTCACTCTCTTTCTCATGCGAATATATGCATGTTATATATTTGTGCTTCCGCGATACGTACGAGTAATGCTTTGGGGTCTGATAAAGAAAAAAATGTATGCCCATAAATCGGGGAATCGGATCTCGAGGCGTTACAAAATGGTATTAGAGCATGAGAGACAGACAACGATTACAACCATTCCAGATGTTCCATAGTGGATGAAGTGATAAGATAGAGTGGGGAAAGGGTAGAGTATGTTTGGAACCATTTAAACCCTCTCACCTGAACAAGTGTATGTTCTTTTTTAGAACCATGCCGCCAAGAAGGCAAGGATATCTTCCCCAAGCAGACGAAAGGGGATCGGGGGTAGATGACCCAAATGGAGCAAATGACGGAGCTGTCCATGCTCCTGCAGTTGGCGGCGGGCAGGTGCCCAATGCGGGAGTCAACCTGGAGGGGTTTATGTATAGCTTCCAAGGGCTGATGTAGGCCATGCAGCAATAGATGCTACAGCAGCCCGCAGGCGCACCACGTTACAACCTGTCGGCACTCGATCGGTTCCTAAGATTGGTGCCTCCTATTTTTATGGGGGAGAGCTATCCAGAGGTGCCTGAGTCGTGGCTCAGCGAAATGGAGAAGAAGTTCTGCATGATGCGATGTCTCGAGGAAGAGAAGGTGAATCTAGTGGCCTATGTATTACAAGAGCAAGCTGACCTGTGGTGGAAGGCCAGGATGAGAACCACCTTCGCCGACTATGACGATGGAGGCATATTATGGGAAGAGTTCCTAGCCATCTTCTAAGAAAAATATTTCCCCAAACTTGTACGAGATGCTAAGGAGCAAGAATTTTTGAGCCTCAAGCAAGGGACCATGTCGGTAGCCGACTATGAGGCCAAATTCTCCACCCTAGGACAATATGCTCCACACATATTCGATGACGCTCGTCGGAAGGTGAAGAAATTCATCAACGGTCTACGTAGCAGTGTTCGACACTATGTTGCAACGCAAGACCCTGACACCTACACAATGGCATTGAGGCTTGCTCATCTAGCCAAACGAGAAAATGCATGGTAAGAGCTAAGGCCATAAAGATTTTCGGAACATATAAGGTCAAGTTCTAACAAATGTTCATGTATAGGTTCGCTGAGGAGCAGAAGTTTTCGGGCAAAAGGCCTATGCAGATAGGAGGGAGACGGGACAAGGAAAAGGTGGCCCGCCAAGGACTATCTCCGAAGGGCGGACCGGTGGTTCCATCTAGTATCCAGTGTGTCCGCAACCATCTGGGACAGGAATGCTGGAGGGCAAAAAACAAATGCTATGAATGTGGCGAGGCCGGACACTTTGCAAGGGACTGCCCTAAGAAGACTCAGCAAAAGCCAGTACCCTGATAGGAGAAGATCCAATATAGAGGGCGAGTCTATGCACTGATGCAAGAAGAGGCAGATAATACCCTTACCGTGGTAGAAGGTACGCTCCTTGTAGATAATGTTTATGCAAAGGTCTTGTTTGACCTAGGGGCTACGCACACATTCATATCCACTAGTTTTGCCAACCAACTAAAGAACCGACCCCAAGCTACATTCTTCAGAGAAATGATCATTAGTACACCAATAGGGAAACAAGTCCATACCAAGCTCTGTCAATCTCTTCTAAAGCACCTCGGTCTTCCTTGTGCCCGACGACGAACCGGGATAGGTGTCCCTGACAGATGATGCACTCGATCTCATCCTGGAGCTAGCGGCAATCACCAGTATGATGCCCATGATCGCTATGGAACAGGCAGTGCTTACTGCGATTGCGGCTCTTCGACTTCGTTGGCATGGGTAGGCAGAGGAGGCCCGAGCCCTTGATGTCTTCGTAGATTTCATTCACTGGAGCGATTAGTGGAGTGTACTGCTCGTACCTTCGGGATGGTTCCTTGTGCTCCCTATCTCGGTTCCGCCTCTTCCCTGGGCTCGAGCTCAGCTCGGACGCTTGCTTCTTGTCCCCCTCCTGACCCGAGCCGGTTGCACCTCGGCACACGCTGAGAACCTCTTCGCACTCAGCATGGCATAAAGCCAGAGTCACTAGCTGGGCAAGGGTTGAGGGAGGGTGAAGGACAAGTTCACGACAGAGGTTCTCATCATGGGTGCCTCCAGTCAGTGCAGTTGTGGCTGAGGCAACGTCCAGGTGGGGGATCCACAGGGCTTCCGACTTAAATCGGTGGATATAAGCCCGAAGGCTTTCCCCTTGCGCCTATTTGAGAGCCAACAACCTTGCTACTGACCTTGGGGGGCCACTAACGGTGAAACTTTCCTTGAACACTCGCCTAAATTGCTTGAAGTCTCGGATGGATCTGGGGGCGAGGACTCGGAACCATGCTTGGGCGCCTTAGACCAAGGTGGTCACGAAGGCTCTACACTTGATGGCGTCAAACACCTCGTGGAGGGTCATCAGAGCGTCAAAGTCGTCGAAGTGGTAGGCCGGGTTGCCCTGGCCGTCATAAGACTTGAAGGTCGGAATAGAGATTCTAGGAGGAATCTCTACCTTCAGGATGTAGTCAGAGAATGGGGATTTCTCCTCGTCCTCTATGGAAGGGGTCTTCTGCAGGGCGTGTAGGGTGCGCTCTTGCTCTGCGAAGCGTCTCTCGAACTCTCGCAGTCGAAGGGACAACTCTAGTTGTCGTAGCGCTGAAGGGCTATTAGGGCGTGCCAGTGGGTTGTCCTGACATTCCCCAGGGACTTCAGTCTCCAGGCGCGGACGGCGCCCCTCGTGTTTCACCCTTCTTGGTGTGGAGGAGGCCTCTTGCTCTGGAGGAGAGGCTTGCAAAGGTCCTCCTGACCTGTTACGGATAAGCCGCTACCCTTGGAGAGTGAAGTGGCCTCCGGTGCTTTCCTCGGACGCATCGCCGCGGTGGGGGCTGGCTGGGGGGACGCACGATCTTTCCTCCCTGGCCGCATGAGTCCTAAGGAGATCCATGAGGATGTCTAGTTTGGCGTTGAGGGTTTGGAAAGTGTCAGTGTTCCCAGTGGATGGTTGCCCCAAGGCCCGGGCGGAGGTGATTCTCGACTGGGGTGCTGGCGTTGGAGGGGGGATTCTGTGTGGCTTGAGAGAGGGCTTCTCCCGCCGCCCCCACGGCCTTGCCCTTATCGCTGGTGGACCTCCTCCCCGTACTCTTTCGCACCATACTGGCTCTTTGATTGTTTCCCATAGACGGCGCCAGATGAAGAGGGGCTATCTCGCGCTGGTCCTGAGCTGGAGCAAGTGATCACCATGTCAAGATCTGCAAGGAAGGGAAACGGATCACGGGGCCCAGGGGGGTTCCCTGGGGAAAAACCCTCTGATGCCTAAGTCAGTAGAGCAGTGGTGGAAGCTGTGAGGGGAGGAGGAAGAGGTATAGTCAATGCTAGTTCTCAGACATATCTCAGTTTGCCAGACCAGATCAGAGACTGCAAACAGCCCTGTTCAAAATTCTACCATCGAAATTCCTGCCTTGTTAAAATTTCTTAAGGCATATAGGGTCGAAGGATTTCAATAGAGCTTTCCAACGGCGCTGGTTTTGCGTCGATCCGACATCGTGGCAGTTCGCAGCGATGGATCTCGCTGGACCGCACGCTGAAAAATAGTAGCTTCAGGTCCAGAGCAGCAAGCTCCAACACTTGACGATCGGAGCCGCCTGGCCTCCAACCGGTGTTCCAGCCCGGTCGCCATCCAGGAAAGCAAACCACCATGTGTCACCATCACAGCGGGACCCACCCTATCAGTTTCAGAGGACTGAGTAGTATGTGGGCCCCATGACCCGCAGATCGCGCCGTCCAGACAACACCAAAACGTAGGTTTTGGCATCGTCTAAGCGACATCAAGATGTTGCCTGTCAACCCACTTCTCGTTACTCTCGGGCCCCACATGTGACCTGTTACCTCACTACGTGGAGTGGGTCGAAACATTTGTACTGCTGTAATCTTTGTTAACTGGGAGTATGGATTTGGCCGGGGTCGTCTTCCCCACGCCGGAAGCATGGAGGTAACGGTCTAACTTCTTGACGTTATTTTACTTACCTAGTATATGGTCATATGCCACTGTGAGTGCGATAGGATCCTAGCCCGTGACTTCATGTCACTGCTGTAAGTGAGAGAGTGACCCGTCCCGTGACTCGATCCGAGCACAGAAGTGAGTCGACCACCCTTGACTCTATCGATTTCTCAACCGCACGGATCCACACTATCCCTCGCTTGGGACGACGAGTGAGCTTACATTTCTATTAGCGACGTATAGCCCATAGGAGCTTTTAGTGTCAGGGCAAGGCGTCTCTAGTGTTCACGTGTTGCTGGTCGCGTCTCCACCTAGAGTCTGAGGTTCGCATCACCTAGAGCCGGTCCCTCTATCCATCCTGCATCAGTTTGGTATCAGAGCGAGTTAGAGTCTAGGGTCGTGTCTCATTGCTAGGTTCATCTTTGATTTAGTCCGTACACCCCAGTCAGTGTGTCTTTTGCATGCCCACCTGTCGACGCACCCCATACTCACCACCAGCTATGGCAGATTCTCGAGCCCGTAGTCTCGATGAGCCTTCGGTGGCCAAAATGTTCTAATTTCTCATGGATCGATTTGATACGCGTATGGATGGGCTCAGTACGTGTGTACATGGCATAAGCACGCGTCTAGAAGGGAGGATGAAAGCCCTAGAGGATTAGGCCAAAGCATTGGACCAGTCCATTCAGGGTCTTGTGGGGAGAATAGCTGTCCTCGAGATGGCCCCAGTGGCAGTGCAACCCGCACCGACAAATGGCCAACAAGAGCCAGTTCAGCAACCTGTTGCTCTAAGGGCTCAAGGGGTAGATGATAGGAGGCAGCAAGCACTCGAGGTGGATGACTATGCATCAGAGAATGAACATGGGGGATATGGTCGTGACCGTCGTGTTCCACGATGGAATCATGATTATGAGGAGGATGAGCGGACCCTCAGGACCGTTCGTGCGGACCCGCCCATGTTTGACGGTTCCATGGCTATGGAACCAAAAGTCTATTTAGATTGGGAGGCCAGCATGGATCGGTACTTTGAGTGGTTTGACATGTCGGACCACCGAAGGGTTCGCTATGCCAAGATGAAATTGCATGGGCAGGCACAAACTTATTGATGGTATCAGAGCGGAGTTGGGGAATTGTATTAAGAATTGAAATCTGCATTGGTCCAGAGCAAGTCCCTTTTGAGTCATTTCGTTGCTGGCTTAGGATGTTTCTTGCCATGCTAATACGTTTTCCATTGTCATGCTTTCTTAGATTCAAGATGCCACCTCCAAGGTGAAGGACCCCAGTTCCTCGGAATGAGACTAATGATCCAGCCGCTCTTGTTGTACCAGTTCCTGCCTAGGCCGTACCTATTCCTGATCCACCTGCGGAGTTACTTAGTAGTCGTGGACGGGCACTGAAAGAATTCTTGTTATTCCATCCACCTACTTTCGAGGGTCAATCTGATCTCGAGGCAGTGAGGGAATGGTTGGATGCTACCAAGCACGTTTTCCAATGTATGGAGTGCGTCGAGGATGAACGGGTTATGCTGGCTTCTTTTCAACTTCACGGTACTGCACGCATGTGGTGGACCCCAGAGTGGGAAGTCACTTTTCGATCTCATCTACTTTAACAGATCACTTGGGCTAAGTTTGTTACTGCATTCTAGCGTGTTTATACTCCAGTCTGCCTGAAGTTAGCCAAGATGTACCAGTTTATGGAGCTGACATAGGGTGACATGTCAGTGCTACAATATCGCGATAAATTCATTGAGTTAGGCCGGTATGCACCTCATGTTTTTGCCGATGAGACTGTGAGGACTCAGCTGTTTCTGCGCGGACTGAGAGTAGAGTTGAGCCTGCCATTGTTCGCTACACGTGTTGCTAAGTTGGATGCCGCTTATCAAGCTACCGTCGCATTGGAGTTAGAATTGGCGAGGACTCGAGGTTTTGCTCAGACTGGGATGGTGTCGTCAGTCGTCCCACATCAATCACCCCACCAGTCATCTGCTTCAGGAGTTTCTCCCACTTTTTCTCCTGCTGATAGTGTTCCTTTCCAGCAATCTCAGGGCAGAGGTTTTCGTCATAAGAAAAAGCGAAAGAGGTTTGATCAGTTGTCATTTTTCGAGCAGAGTCAGCAGTCAGGTTCATTTGTTCGGCCGCGTACAGACTCTATTATTTTTCAACCGAGATTGTGTTCGAGATGTGGTGGCAGTCATTCGGGAGTGCCATGTTCTCTGCCGGTTGTATGTTATTGATGCAATCAACCAGGGCACGTTTCCCGTAACTGTCCGTTGAGGCAGCAGACGGTGCAGTTTACTCAGGCTCAGCAATCGCAGCAGCCGCAGTTCCGTCTTCCACCGCCACCTCAGCCTTCTCAACCGACTCAACTAGTTCTACCGTTTCTACCGCCTGTTCCTACACCTTCTCAACAGTCAGCTGCTGGTACTCGTTCGCCGAGAGCCAGAGTTACACATATCACTCGAGCGTAGGCGTTGGCATCTAATTTGATTGAAGGTACGATTTCCATTTATGATCGCATGGCACATGTTCTTTTCGATTCAGGTGTGACGCATTTGTTTATTTCTGAAGATTTTATTATCTGTATCGAGAGACTGGTGAATGAAATTTCCTGTGATATGCTCGTGGAGTTGCCATCTGGTGATTTTATGAGTACCCCTATGTGCTTGGAAAATTCTCCGGTTGTGGTCAGTGGTCGGAAGCTGCCAGCAAGACTTTATGTTTTACAGTTAGCCGACTATGACGTGATTCTTGTAATGGATTGGCTGAAACTTTATGGAGCCGTGGTGGATTGTCATCTCAAGTGAATCTATTTCATGCCATGTAGAAAGTTAGCCTTCTATTTTCGCATTACTCTTATAACTGAGACACGACTGACCTGGAGCTTTGTTCTCAGCGGGGGGAGGAGGCCCAGAGGCAGGGGGTCGACGCTCCATCTTCTTCTGCGACACAGACTCCGGCCGACCAAGTGGAGCGAGAGGCCGAGTTCAGGCGGATGGTGGACTGGGCCACAGCGGCCGAGGCGGCACTGGCCGAGCGGGTATTTTCTACACTTCTACTTTGTGAATTATGTTCTTATTATTAAAATGTAGTTGACTAACAGTGAAATGCATGTGTGCAGGTGACAGAGCTGACCGCCGCCATGGGCGAGGTTGACCAGCTATGAGAGGAGGTCGTGCTGGCACAGGACGAGGCTGCCCGCTTGTGCGAGGTGCTGGCGCAGGGCTTCGACCTGAGGGAGGAGGTGTCCCGTCTACACACAGAGCTGGAGCGGAGCACCCACTTGAGGGAGTCGGCTGAGCTCGAGCGTGCTGAGGCGCAGGAGGAGGCAGCCTGCCTGTGGGAGCAGCTGGCACGGGGCAGACCGTCGGAGATGGTGGAGCTGGCAGTTCTCCGGGCGGAGCTAGAGTGACTCCGTACCATGACTTCGGAGCTGGAGCGTTTCCGACAGGAGGCGTTCGAACTTCGCAGCGAGGTATGTGCCTACCGGGAGATGAGCCGGTCCCATAACTTGATGAGTGGTAGCCGTGCAGCTCCGAGTGGGAGTCGTGCCACTCACGGCTCCGTCGGCCAGTTTCTTGTGACTTCCTCTCAGCGGCAGAGGAACGAGGAGGAGGACAGACGCCGACGGCGACAGCGAGAGGAGGGAGCGACCTGTACGATGGGCCTGCCATCGAAGAGGCAGGAGGGAGGTGGGGACAGTGACAGGCCAGAGGGGGTGGCCTGATCTTCTTTGTACTCCTATATGACATGATATGATATGACTGTGGTCTAGTTTTATCTTTTTTCCTTTTTTTGTGAATTTTCTTATGTGATGCATGCATGTATGAAAATGTGGACGACTTACGGGTGAGACACACGGGAGGGGTGAGGTACGCCGACCCTACGAGAGAGACGACGCGAGTGGAGGGAGGCACGCCGACCTTACGAGAGATTCGACGCGAGAGACGAGAGGCACGCCGACCCTACGAGAGAGACGACGCGAGTGACGAGAGGTACTTATTCCGAGGAAAGAGGACAGGCTTCAAGCAACACAGTAAAGGGATGTGCGATCGATGTTGGGCCGCACAAGGTTTATGCGGCTAGATATAGACCACATGTAGGGGTTGTGCGGCCAGTAACAGGCCGCATGACTTGTGCGGCCAACAAAGGGCCACACAACAGGACATGCGGTCTATCGCTAGACCGCCCAACTTAATATGCAGGGAACCCGATCGAGACTCTCTAGGAGAGTCCCAATCCGAGATACTTTTATCCCAACTTGACCCAAATCCTATCTAAACCCATTTAGGACTATCTCAACTCAATCCTAGTGTGTTTAGACCTCTAGATAAGGCTCTATATAAGGAAGAGAGGGCCAAATTCGTCACTCATTGTTTCCTCACTTTTCTAGCCCTCTAACTTTTGGCTTTCCTTGCTAAGAAATCATGAAGAGGGCCCTAGAAGGGAGCTCCATGGAAGGGGTGAGCTATGAGGGGCCGAAGCCAGCCAGAAAGGAGTGCGAGGCGCTTCAACGGGTGGCTACAATTCCCTACCTCCTAAGTGCTTACCTTTCGAGAGTGGTATGTTTGTATTACATTTGAATATGACTTCTCTTTCCTTAATCATGACTAGGTCGCCTTGCTTGAAAGCTCGTCGCTTGACGAGCTTGTCGTAGGCTCGCGCCATGCGGGCCTGATATACTTGTAAGTGTTTGTAGGCTTCGAGCCGTTTGCCTTCAAGATCGGCAAGCTCTTCCATCCTTCTCTGGTATTCATTTTCATCAGGGCCGGCCAAGCCGGTATGCACTACTACATAGTAGGATGCTAGCTGAATTTCAACAGGGATGACGGCTTCCGTCTCATAGACGAGGGAGAATGGCGAGCATCCCATGGGGGTTTTGTAGACTGTCCGATAGGCCCATAATGCTTCGGAGATCTTTTCACCCCAGTCACATTTCTAGTGGCTAACGATCTTAGCCAAGAGCTTGTAGAGAGTTTTATTGAAGGCTTCGGCCAAGCCGTTGGCCTGTGGGTTGTAGACCGAAGAAGTCCTCCAGTCGATGTGGAACTTGGCCGCCAACTAGTATACGGCCTTGTTCTTGAATGGCGTCTCGTTGTCAGAGACTATGCGACTGGGTGTACCGAAACGGTAGATAATGTTGTGTCGGGTGAACTTGGCGACCACCTCCCCAGTGACTTCCCGTAAGGGAAGGGCTTCCGCCCAACAGGAGAAGTAGTCTATAGCAGTCAGAATGTACTTGTGGCCTTTGAAAGATGGCGGTAAAGGGCCCATAATGTCCATACCCCACACAGCGAATGGCCAGGTAGGGGCTGTGGGATGCGGTAGGTTAGGAGGCCTTCTGGGTACTGGGCCGAAGGCTTGGCATTGATGGCATGTACGAGCGTACTGAACACAGTTTGCGTACATGGTAAGCCAATAGAAGCCTTTCAGTTTGATGTTGTGCTTCATTGTATCTCCGGCCTGATGCGCGCCGCACAGGCCGGAATGCACCTCGCGCATGATAGCTCGAGCCTCGGCTGGGGAGACGCATCTCAAGAGAATGGACTTGTCCTTTTCGTGAACGAGCTGATATAGGGAGTCGCCAATCAACTCATATGATGTTGCCTGGCGAAGTAGTCAGACCTTTTGAGCCCGGTCAGGGGGGAGCCATCCCTTCTTGAATTTGGCGATGGGCTCGCGCCAATCTTCTTTTTCTGGAGGAGTGTCCCGGTCGAAGCCTTGGACCTCATAAACTGTGAGACCGGAGTCACTTTTGAGTTAGCTGGGCATTAGCCTTTGGTGCTTGACTATGATGTCCACTTCACCCTCAGGCGGTAGCTTGATGGCCACAGCCAGTTTTGCCAGGGCGTCAGCCTGGGCATTGCCACTTCTGGGAACGTGATCTATTTTGAAGAAATAGAACTTCTGGGTTAGCCGGGTGACGACGGTGTGGTACGGGACCAGCTCTGATTTTCGCACGTCATAGATGCCGAGCACCTATCGGACTGTTAGTTGGGAATCTCCATAGGCTTTAAGGCATTTAACGCCCATGTCGAGAGCCATTTGGAGTCTGATGATCAGGGCTTCATACTTGGCTTCATTGTTGGTCAGAGCCTTCATAAGGGCATAAGAGTTATACAGAACTTCACCTTGAGGGGTCAGGAAGATGATTCTGGCACCTGCTGTAATGCCTAAACCGAGGTTGCTTTGAGTAGTACCTCGAGAAATGCCATCGAAGTACAACTCCCAACAGGATAGACCGATTGTGAGGGCATCTTGCTGCCAGTAATGCAAGACATCTCCGCTCTGTTTAGCCAGTTGCTGGTGTTGAAGAGCGAGAGCACAGAACTCAACAAACTCAGGTAACGGAACTGTCATATATATAACTGTCAAATGAGTACAAAGTGTGAGGGTGGAGATGTACAAAGTCTCTCTCTAGCTCTCGCCTCCACCCTCCTCTCTCTCTACTCCCCTACCGCCCCGACGGTGAGCTCGTGGTGGGGGCATGGACCCTCGTACTACACTCGAAGCTGAGCTCTGTATCTCCTCCTCTGGCTGCTGGTGTGAAGAGGAGCCCGTCATGTAGGTCGTGCTAGCAAAGGCGCTCGAGTGCCCCGCCGCTCGCTCGCTCTTGCCCTCGCTGTAGCAGCTCCTCCGTCGGCCGTAGCCGCTCCTGGACTACAGCAAGCTGCGCCCTGACAGTAGCGAGCTCGGCCCTCTCCCGGTCCCGCTCCTCGTGCTCCCTGGCACGCTCTCTATGCTCCACCTCAAGGTGGATGCGGAGGTCTGTCACGTCCCTGGGTAGCTCCTCGCGTTGTCCCGCCATCGTAAGACGCGCCACCTCCTCCTCCAGCTCCGCGACCCGCTGGTCACGAATGGCGAGCTCGGCCCCAACCAAGGCAGCCGGGTACTCGTGTCCTGTAGCTCCACCACCTGCATTCAATTAGTCAACTATCAGTTTCGAGTTTCATTTCAACATATGCATAATTGAATTTAATACTGTTGACTCACCCGTGTTGCAAGGTCGCGCTCTGCCTCCTCGGCCCTAGCCACTGCACTCGCTAGTCTCTCCTCGAGTGCAATCACCTCCACACTCGGCCCCCTCGAGCTGGAGGCTCCGTCAGTCCCCCTTCCTGTCGCTCCCTGCTGCGCACGCTGCATCAAAAAAACATCATCAATGGCTAATCATCAATAAATCAGGAATTCACATGCATTTAATTTAAGCACTCACCAGGGTCTCCAAGTCGGCTCGTGTGGCCGCCAATTGGGCCTTCAAGCTGCGTAAATGGACTTGTGCGTCCATCGCCACCAGATCCCGCGCATCCTGCATTCATCACATAATTAGTTGCATAAATAAACACGCATCATGTAGGAAAAGAAATGCATTTTCATTTGCTCACCCCTAAGACCCTCATCTGGGGCCTGCTGCCGTAGACCTCCTAGTAGCGTCGGAGGTACTCGAAGCTGTCGGCCGCCCGGGAGGTCACCCTGGTGCCGCCACGCTGCTAGTCCGCATACTGCTCTGCGAACCGGATCCTCCAATCCGTGGCCTTCGTCCGGCCACGGGTCTTCTGCCCAATCCAACGCGGCTCTGCCACCTCGATCCACTCCTGGTGGAGGCCGAGGGTCCTCATCGCCAACCGAAGGCGCAGGGGCTCGATCTCATTCAGGCAATGGAGCCAAAGCTCACGCCCGAATAAAGGATGACCTGCGGTCACCCAAGGCTGACCCTCCTCGGTCATGCCCTGGTACGGTCTCCAGACCAGCTGCATTCACATCACATCATCAGTAGTTAGTCAGGCATGTACATCACATCATATGCATATTCATTTATTTCACATAAGTCATAAGGTAAGAGAAGCGTACCAGTGAGGGTGGGAAGTCCCTGAACTCCCGTCGGAGTACGTGTAATTCGAAGGCGTGTGGCGCTCCGCTCACGTAAGGTAGCCACCTCCTCGCCAAGGGGAATGCGCCATCATTCCCCGGTCGGGTATCTACTCGCCTCATGGGCATGTACAAATGGCTCCAAATCTACATTTTTAGCTTGCATTAGTCACATACATCAAGTCAAGACATTTGGGGAGCAAGTCGCCCAGCCAAATGGACGCCGTCGTCTCTGCTCGTCGCCTCCGTCTGCGGTAAACTTGGACCCGGTCAGCCCGGTCCAACGCTTGGGTGTCCCCACCAGACATTCTTCAGTGGGCCTCTCTCTCTAACTCTTGCATAGCAAACATGCCCATGGAGCTTCACCTCAAGCTCCGTCCTTCGGACGGTGTTCCTTTGAACGACCCTAAGTGCTATCATCAACTTGTTGGCACTCTCGTCTACTTAACTATTTCCCATCCTGATATTGCTCGTGTTGTGCACATCCTGAGTCAATTTGTCAGCGCTCCTACTTCAGTTCACTATGCTGCTCAGTTGTACCTACTTCGATATTTGCATGGCACTATTCATCGCTCCTTGTTTATGCCCTCCACTAGTCCTCTGGAGCTCCGTTCCTACACCAACACTGATTGGGTAGGGGATCCCACTGACCGTCGATCGACGACTAGCTTTTGCATCTTCTTGGGCTCCTCTCTCATCTCCTGGAGCAGTAAGAAGTAGGTTGTTGACTCTTGCTCCAACACGGAGCTGAGCATCGTGCTATGGCTAGCGCCTCATCTTAGATTGTGTAGTTGTGACGTCTTCTTCAGAATTTTGGTGTCACGCTTACGAGTCCTACTCCTCTCTACTGTGATAATCAGAGTGATCTTCAGATTGCCAACAATCCAGTGTTTCATGAGAGGACGAAACATATTGAAATTAATTGTCATTTTGTTCACCAGCATTATCTCTCTAGCACTCTGGGTTTTTCTTATGTTTCCAACACTAAGCAATTAGCTGACCACTTCACTAAACCGTAGACTACGCCACACTTTCATGAGTTGGTTAGCAAACTCTTGGTCTATGATCCATCGTGAGTTTGAGAGGGGTGTTAATGTACAAGATACCTCCTATATTTTGTTCTGTATGTAAATATGAGTTGGCTGGTTGGCCTTGCCCTGTTTTGGGCTGTTGTATCTATATATATGATGAGCAATACAATGGAGGCAGCATGCTCTCCCTTTTCTCCAAATCTATTAATGTGGAATGAACCTAACGGAAGGTCACATAGAATAAAAGGGGTCATCAAAAGTCACCGGACTAGTTTGCAGGTAGTAAACTATGTTGTCGATTTCTTTGACATTACCTTAACAGTGGAATAGTTTTCCCAATTTCACAAAAATGGTGAAAAGAAAGTAAACATAGAGATAAAGAGGCAAGTTCAATATACAGATATACAATCTTCTTCAAGGCAATGACCGACTGTTGTAACCGAAAATATACGGTATAAATGTACATAGGCTTCACAGCCAGTGCGTTGGCTCAGTCTGACATGTTCCACTGCGTGGAAGCAAGGATAACCCGAGATAAATCTACGGAGACCGTTCCGGTCATGTGGTTTCGAGTTTAAACAAATGAAAACAAACTCTACGGCGAAGAAAGTGCTATGCACACCTTTTTAGGAATCTCGATGGCCCGTACCGCGTCTTTCGGGATCGAAAAATCCTCCCTCCCTCGACAAGCGATGCAAGGAAGACGACGAACAAACTCGGAAGCAGTCCCTCTCGCTTCCACGTGGCCGCACGGAGCTCAAGACGGAGAAAAATCCCTGCTATGCAGGTTTTAAAGGAGGAGAGGACCCACCCGGGGCGGAGGGACCCCGCCCGGGGCCAGCCACCCCCGGGCGGGTCCCCCCGCAGTCGCGCTGGCTGCCTGGGGGCGGGACAGACCTGCCAGGTACAACATGAAACTCAACCCAAATAAATGTGCATTTAGAGTGAGGTCAGGCAAGTTCCTAGGTTTTCTGGTGACCCATCAGGGTATCGAAGTAAGTTCTCACCAAATTCGAGCGGTGCTAGAGAAGAAGCGACCAGAGTGGGTGAGGGATATGCAGTGCCTCACCGGCCATGTAGTACCCTCACCTGATTCCTATCTAGAGCTGCTAAAAGGTGCCTCCCCTTCTTCTAGCTTATCAAACAAGCCAACAAGACACCAGAGAAGAGGGGACGTGTAGATTGGGACCGGAAGTGTGAGCAAGCTTTCGAGGACCTGAAAAGGTATCTCTCTTTGCCACCAGTCCTCTCCAAACCACGCAGTAAAGAACAACTGCTCCTCTACCTGCCTGTGACGCCAAGCACACTCAGTGCGGTGCTAACCAGAGAGAACGAAAGGAGCATGAAGCCAGTCTATTACGTGAGTAAAGCTCTCCAAGGGCCAAAGTTTTGGTACTCACGGACCAAAAAGTTCCCGCTCACCCCAGGGACGACCGCACGCAAGTTGCGACCATATTTCTTCTCCCACGCTATAGTGGTCCTGACCTACCAGCCCCAGCATCAAATACTTCAGAATCCTGATACCTCGGGCAGGCTGGTCAAGTGGACCATAAAGTTGGGGAAGTTTGACATCTGCTTCCGACCAAGGACTACCATCTAGGCCCTGGCCTTGTCAGATTTCGTTGCCGAGTGCACTATCCCTGACAAGGGAGGGTCCGAGCACCCCCCCGGGCCGACCTGGGAAGTATACGTGGACGAGTCATTCTATGCGAGTGGGAGGAGGGCAGGCCTAGTCCTCTTGTCACCATAGGAGATAGAGTTGCAGTACGCGTTACGGTTCAACTTCCCAACCACCAATAACATGGCCGAGTATGAAGCGTTACTATCTGGCCTCCGCGTGGCGAAACACCTCGGAGCATCTAACCTCCGAGTGTATAGCAACTCCTGCTCGTCGCCAGTCAAATTTGCAGGGACTTTGAGGCCCAAGAACCAATCATGATCAAATACCTCCAGAAGATGAATGAGGTTTCCTCGGGCATCTCTCACTTTGAGGTAGCTCACATCCCAAGGGCGGAGAACGCCCGAGCAGGCGCTCTCTCCCGCTTGGCTTCATCCACTACGATCGTGAGCTCACGGGCGGTACTAGTTGAGGAACCACAGTTGTCGAGCATCAAAGACCCTGAGCCCCAAGTGAACGCCATTGATTATGGGTCATCGAGGATGTACCCCATTCTTGACCACCTCTTACACCAGGGCCTGCCTGACGACCGCTCGGAAGCCCGCTGAGTGCAAGCGCGGGCAACACACTTCATGCTTGTCAATGGACACCTCTTCAGACATTTACCCTCTGCATCACCATTGAAGTGCTTATTCCCTATAGAAGTCAAGCAAGCTATTCGTGAGGTCCACGAAAGACTCTGCGGTAGCCTTGTCGGGGGGCGAGCACTCTCCAGAAGCCTTATCAGGTAGGGATAATGGTGGCCCACCTTATAGTAGGACTACCTCAAATATGTGTGAAGCTGTCTGGAATGCCAGTGGTATGCACACGTGCATCATCAACTAGTGTGTAATGTCTTTGGGTCTCGGATCGTGTTTTCGCAAGTCGCAGATTGTGCTGTATTGGTTTCAAAATTTTATATTTGATCTTTAGACCCGTAAACAATATTTATGAGAGTTATTTTAGGTCCATGATGGCACGTTCCCTACACTTTCCCTTGTGAATTATGCTTCTATACTAAAATGCAGTTGACTGATGGTGAATGCATGTGTGCAGGTGATGGAGCTGACCGCCGCCATAGGCGAGGGTTACCCATTGCGAGAGGAGCTCGTATTAGCGCAGGACGAGGCCGCCCGTCTGTGGGAGGAAATGGCTTAGAGCTATTGCCTAAGAGAGGAGGCGACCCGCCTACGGGGTGAGCTAGAGCAGAGCCTTCACTCGGGGGAGGAGACGGAGCGCCTACGGGCTGAGCTGGAGCAGAGTATTCGCTCGAGGGAGGAGGCAGAGCGAGGTGAGGCTGAGGCGTAGGGGGAGGCAGCCCACCTTCGGCAGCAGCTAGCACAGGCTGGACCGTCAGACTCAGTGGAGACGGCACTCCTTCGAGCAGAGGTAAAGCGACTCCGAGCTGCGGCCTCGGAGCTGGAACAGTACCGGCAGGAGGCATTCGAGTGGCGTGGTGAGTTGCGAGCATATAAGGAGATGAGCCATTCTCGTAGCAGGATGAGTGGTATCCGTGCAGCCCCGAGCAGGAGTCAGACTACTCACGGCTCTGTCGAGCGTTACCTTACGACTTCCTCTCAGCGGCAGAGGAATGAGGAGGAGGACCGACGCCGGCGATGAGAGAGGGAGGAGGGTGTGACCACTACGATGGGCCCGCCATCGAAGAGGCAGGTGGCAGGAGGTGACTATGATAGGCCAGAGGGGGCAGCCTAATTTTACTTTGTACTCCCGACACTTGTACATGATGTGATATGATAGTGGCCTAGTTCATTTTTCTTTTCTCTTTTTTTCTTTTTTCATTGATTTTCTTATGTTATGCACGAATGTATGAAATGTAAACTCTCGGACCATGGGAGACAGGTGAGAGGAGAGAGACGATGACTTACAGGTGGGACACATGAGAGAGGCGAGGCACGCCGACTTCATAGGAGAGACGATGCGAGAGGGGAGAGGCACACTGACCCTGTGGGAGAGACTCTGTGAGAGGAGAGAGGCACGCCGACTCTACGGGAGAGACGACGAGAGAGGAGAGAGGTACGCCGACTCTGCGGGAGAGATGACGTGAGAGGAGAGAGGCACGCCGACTCTGCGAGAGGAGAGAGGTACGTCAACTCTGCGGGAGAGACAACGTGAGGGGAGAGAGGCATGCCGACCCTGCGGGAGAGACGACACGAGGGGAGAGAGGCACGTTGACTCTACGGGAGAGACGACGCGAGAGGAGAGAGATACGCCGACTCTGCGGGAGAGAGGATGCGAGAGGAGAGAGGCATGCCGACTCTGCGGGAGAGACGACGCGAGAAGAGAGAGGCACGCTTGACGAGAGGAATGAGGGTGAGTATCAAGTAAGAATAGCAAAGGGATGGGCGGTCGCCCTTAGGCCGCACTGGATTTATACGGCCGCCTTTAGGCCGTATGTATCAGTTGGGTGGTCCGTAACCGGCTGCAGGATGTAATAGGCATTAGCATATAGGCTGCACGAATCCACAGTTGTGCGGCACATCATTGGCCTTTCAAAACAGAAGGGTGGTTTATCGTTAGACCGCCCAACTCACTACATAGTCAGTCCGTTCGGGACTCTCTTGGAGAGTCCCAACCCGAGGTGTTATACCTCAACTCGACCCAACCACTATCCAAACCCCTTCTAGGCTTATCCTGACTCAATCCTAAGGGGTTTAGATCTCTAGAACAAAGATCTATATAAGAAAAAGGGGGGCCAAATTCCCGGTGGTGCGTTATGTGTGTATAGCGCCCCCTTGCTGGTGCGTTATAGTCCTGTTGGCCGTATTGGCCATTTGTTTGTGTGTTGTGTGTCCGTCTGTCTTAGGTCCTTATCTAGGGCGGTGTTTGTCTGTCGGTGGTTGTCTGGATTGGTCAGTTAGGTGACTGGGTGTGGTCTTTTCCTACACTACGACTGTACCCTAACGATTTTATCTAGAAGCTACCATTGTCCTCGTCTCTGGTCACGTAGTGGCTATCTCTTGACTGTTAGGTTTTTCCCTAGCAGTTGACTGATGAGTTGCTCTGCCTAGAGCATTGTCGTCCCCCGCCACTTGGGTTCTTGGTAGTTCTGCTTGCTTGTGCTGTGGTGGCGATGGATGTGTCTATGTGTCAGTGTCGTGTCTGGTTCCCGTCAACCCGAGTTGGCCTAGCAGTTGACAGGAAGCCTTGTCGTGTCTCGGTGGCCTTGTCCAATTTGAGACATCGGTTCTGGATGCTTCGAGGTACTGTTCTACCTCGATTTGTGTATCTAGGTGTACTGAGGGTTCTCTGTGTCCCCTCAGGTCTCCGTGTTTTGGTTCTCGCGGAGCACTATTTTCCCTAGCTTAGGATTAGACCGATTGGCGGCTTGTTCCGCAGTGTGCGACGATCCTGACTCAGAGTCGCGTGACTCAGGGACCGTTGTAGTTGTAAGTCCAGTTTGCCTTGCCCAGTGTGGTTGGCAGTGTTCTGTGCTGCCGTGGGGCGCGTAGTATGGGTTGTCTGTACTTCGGCGCTTGTGCTTTAGAGTCTTCAGGTTTTATGGCTCCTCTTCAGTTGGTGCCTTACGGCGTGCCTGGGGCATGACGGCTGTTGTAGCGGGGCACTTCTCCCTGAGACACGATTTTTAAGCTAGTTACGAGGGCCCCCGACTTGGCCATAGCGTCCGCGGGGGGGAATACTAGCTAGAGGCCTGGCTTGTGGTCATCAGCCAGTGTGTGCACATGGAGTCAGGGGTGTTGGACTCACGTCGATGGGCGTGACCCTGACTGGACCTTGCAGTGATGGTTTCCATGTGGACCTGCGACTTGGCCTCAGGAGTTGTACCCCACGTTTGGCTGGTTGTCGAGATACTTGTGGAGTGAGTTGTGGTGCAGCGTAAGACGTCAGTGGACGCTATTGGCCGCTCCTCTTTCGAGTCACGTGTTGTGTGGCTCTCGACGTTTCTCGTGCGTCGTGACCTTCTGGGTTAGCTCTTTTGGTGGTTGTACTCGAGGTCAGCATCTGTCGCTTGCATGACGTTCAAGTTGTGCGCATGGCAGTGTGCACGACGTCCTTGTCGTGTCGTCTATCGTCATGTCGTCAGTCATCTGTCTAGATTTTTCCTAGGCTTTCTTGTGTTCTTGCAGGTCTTCTTTGGAGCCTGGTGGCGTGTCGACAGTTCGACAACTCCTGACTCTGTCAGCTCTGAGTCGCTCTTCTGGCCTTGCTTGGAGTAGTTGGGTACCGAGGTTAGTTCGGTAGCCGTTGTTTGGTACGGCTTCATCCTGTCCCTCTTCCCTAGCCTGTTCCCTACTCCTGCTCCCTGTTCTGTTTCCTTTACAGCTTTGTAGTTAGCTTTCCTACTTTACTGCTGCCTACTATTTTAGCGTGTTACTACGTGTTTTTCTCGGTGGGGATCCGCGTGACCCCTACTGAGCCAGTGACATGAGGCTCACCCCTGCTTTTCAGGTGGTGGTCATTCGTTCGGCTTCCGTGTGTAAGGCTGAGAAAATGGTGTAATTCATGTTTTGGGGAAAAATAATGTTTGGGGATGTGTGATGGATTTCGATCGATCCGGACATTTTTTTTGTAGATTAAAAGTGGTTTTTAGGTAGTGTGAATGTCTGGGGAGTGATCCCCTATTATTTCCCCATCGTCTGGAGACGATTGGGGTGTGGAACAGCACCTGCGGAGAGGGTGTTCTGTCCATATAAATCCAGCAGAAGGCGGCCAAAATGATGGCGCTCGGTGTTTTGTTGGGCGGCCAGAAACCTAGTTGCCCAGCTTTGGTGGGTGGGCAGCAATGTGGCCGCCCAACCATTGCTGTCTAGTGCAGCCAGATGTGTGGCCGCCGAGGTGCCCTGTGGATGGCTAGCTTTGTGCCCACCTAGCCCTGGTGGGCGGTCAGCTGGGTGGCCTCACAGTCCAGTGAGTCCCGGACACCCCCACCGATCTGGTTTAATGTTTTTGGGTGTTCGTAGCCTATGTGGTTTCACGAAGGGCATTCTCGCCTGATTTCGTGTATTCTGGTAAATTCCTTGTGTCCGCAGAGGGTCATTCTTTCACGACTTGTGTGCTTATGGAGGGTCATTCCCGTGTGACTTGTGTAATCACGTGGGGTCATTGCCGCATGCGTTTAGTGAGCAGGAATCGCTAGTTTTTATTGTCCAGCCTAGGGTGGCTTAACGACATAGGGTCGTATCGTACCGCAGTCTTAGTGTGCGTGAGTAATTGATGGTTTCTATATGACTGTGTCGGCTAGAGTTCCTTCGGAGTAGTACCCCGAAAGCGTAGCTTCCTGCGTGTCGTGCACGCATTGGCCACGGGGTCGAGAGTTGTAGCTTACTAAGTGCAGACACTTGCCCACTGTGAGATCGAGAGCTTTCCCGTGAGACGGTGTAGGTTGGTTACCGTGGGACCCCTCTTATGCTGCGACTTGAGTTCGGGTTTGAGGGGAAAACCGGCTGCAGGACCTTGATGGAGGGGTAGTCCATCTGTGTGTGCACACTTGGTTGGGGGCTTCAGACCCGTACTGATGAGTACGACCCCAACTAGTCCTAGAGTTGTCATGTCTTTGCCACACTCCTAGAGGGGAGGTGGACATTTTTACTTTGCCACACTCCAGTGAGAGAGGCGGATAGGCGTGAGTTGATGGTACGACATAAGACGTCAGGGGACGCATCCGACCAAGTTCTTCTGCCACACTCCAGTGAGGGATGTGGACAGGCAAGGGAACAATAGGTGTGGTGCAAGATGTCAGTGGATGCATCAACCAATACTAGTGTGTGGGTTCTCCGGTCACCCGTGGTTTATGTGCTTTCCCTACCGTGAGGTCGTGGTTCTCTAGAGGGTAGAGGTAGTGCTTCTTGACTGGGTGCCTTTAGTTGTGGTTTCCGACAACTTTGTCAAGGTCCTCCCGACATAGGTGTCGTGGATTTTCGGCGGTATAGCAGTGGGTATTTCACCGGCTAGTTTAGTAGTTTTTTGACGGTGGAGGTCGAGGTCTCCCAGATGTGCATATGAGTAGTCTAGAGCATTGTGTTTCATCGCATGCTACTATTGTTATTGTTCTTGCTATTGTTTATTGTCGTTGTGTTGTGGTGGAGATCCGCGGGGCCCCTACTGAGCTAATGAGATGAGACTCACCCATTAATTTTTCGGTGCAACATTCCTCCTTGTGGTTCGGAGGATTTGTGAGGCACCTGCGGCGGTTTCTAGTGGCCAGCTTACCAGAGCTGCAATCCTGGCTGTTCCAGAGAGGGCTTTCCCTCCCACGACTGGCACCTTTGCTGTCCGAGCTCTCCTGTACTGGAGGTGCCGCTCCGTGGCATCGGGGGTAGTTCGAGGAGACCTTGGGCGTAGTTCTCCTTTGGTGCTTTTCGAGCGGGTTATGGAGGGCGGCTTGATCCTGGCTCAGCTGGGGGCTGAGATGGTGGACTTGTTTGCACGGGTGGAATTGGAGAGGGAATCTCGTTCTTGGGCCCGTGGCGCGTCCGATCGGAAGGTCGAACGGTTGACTCTCGATCTTGGAGACCTTCAGCGGGCGGTGACCTTGCTTCAGGCATAGGTTCAGTCGAACCAAGAGGAGGCTCGGACATCGGCCGAGTAGCTGGCCCATGCTTGTTATATGATCGAACTGAAAGATAGGCTCCTGGAGACGGAGCGCAAAGTTTAGGTCGAGCGCGGTGAGCAGTGGAAGGCCGAGCGTGAGGGGCTCGAGGGCCGAGTCTGAGAGGCCGAGCGACAGCGGGGGAAGCCGAGGGCGCACGGGCCGAAGCCGAGAAGAGACTGTCCGAGGCAGAGCAGAGGGCAGCCGAGCTTGAGAGAAAGGAGGAGCTAGTCGGGGTAGAGGCGCTCGAGCAATACAAATGCTCGGGGGGTTACCAGGCAGCTCTCCAGAAGGCCGCCTTCTCTTATTATGAGCCCGGCTACCGTCAGGGTCTGTGAAAGGGGTTCTCTGAAGGCTTCCATCGGGTTGTCGCGGAGGCTCAAGGCCAGGTGCTCGAGGAGCTCGTGTTCCCTTCCGGGCAGCGTTATGACTCGGACTTGGATGCTACCGATTCCTCTTTCCCGACGTCGAGTGAAGGGGGAAGCCGGGACGCCTCCGTCTCGTCCGAGCGATCGCCAACTCCGGCAGCCTCTAGAGGGCACGCGATCGAGACAGTTCCCACGCAAGTGGGGTCAGTGCTTGGACCGGCCGTCACCGAGGGTGCTGGGGGCAGGTCGCCTGGTGCCGAGGATCCTTCGTCTGCCGAGCTTCGTGATGGGCCAGAGGCATGATGTATTAGTTTTTCTTCTTTTTCCTTTAATGTGGCAGTGTAAAATTTTCCTTGTATATCTGATGGTGATAATATTAAATACTGAATTGACTGCTTCTTACCACCTTTGGTGCGATTTGACCATTGTATCTGTAGTTGTTTGGGAAGGCGGCGGTTTTCTCTGCAGATATCTCGCGTGCCGATTGGTCGAGCAACTGGCATGGCACTGGCGCCTGTCTGTCTTTCCATGCTTTGAATGACTTGCCACTTCGCGTGTTCCCATTGAGGGGGTGTTGGGGGAAACGAGGTAACCGCCTTAAGGGAAGGGTTTCTACCTTTCGCGTTTCTTCGAGGGGAAAGTCATTTAAGGCAACAGCTCTCCTTCGGCCTATAAAGGGTCTCGAAGGGCGTCTCCTCCTCTCTTCATCGCTTAAGGCCATCCCTTGCAGTTCTCTCTTTCCGCGAAGTGTTGAGCTGTCGGTTTTGGCGAAACATGGAAGGCGCTTCAGAGGACGAAGATGCAGACAACAGTAGGGGGGGGATTCCTGCTACTCCGGTTTGGAAGAGTGCTTAACAGTCGGCAAGCCTTTTGGAAGAGAGCCTAACATGCGACGGCATGTCTTCTCTCAACTTCTGGACCGCCGACACTATCTTAGGAGGGAGGTAGAAGCGGACGGATAGGGGCATCAGGCACCGCACCCTTGTCCTGTGCTCGCCTCCTCTTTTTCAGGTAAGTCCGATGGGGATGAATCGAACACGGATGGGGAAGAGCAAGAGTGAAGTCATAGAGCCATCCGCGTGTCTAGAGTTCCATAGTCATGTCTACTTTTATGTTTCTTGAGTCGATCTTGTAATTTCCTCCTTATTTGGGTCATAATACTTGAAGAATGTAATATGGATGATGACGTTTGAATAAAGGATTGGGTTTACTGCTATATTACGCGCTCTGTCTTTGTGTTGAATGCACTACGCTCTGATTGACATGATTGATATAGACTCGTCACGACACCCCCGGGTAATCTTCCGCCCTCGGGGCATGACACAAGCCATCGCAGACTTCTTTGCAGAGCATCCAGTGCCTGAAGACTGTCCGCTGGAGCCAGAGCTTCCTGAAGATGAAACCCTAGAAGTTGACCAGGTGCAGCCCTCCCTATGGCAGCTATACTTTGATGGTGCGTCCAGAATTGACACCCCAGCAACTAGATCAGCCAGAGTTAGAGCGGGGGCAGGCATAGTCCTGAAGTCTCCAAAAGGAGAAGTCATCTATACATCTTGTTTAATAAACAAGCCGTGCACAAACAATGAAGCAGAGCACTAGGCCCTAATAATTGGGTTACAGATTGCTCTATCCATGGGAATTCAGATGCTGGAAGCATTCAGAGATTCCATGCTAGTCATAAAACAGCTGGAAGGAGAGTTCGATGTGCAAAAGCAAGAACTCCTCCCCTACTACCAGCTAGCACTTCGCTTGATGGTGAGATTCTACTTCATCAAAGTCAAGCATATCAATCGAGGACAGAATGCCGAGGTGGATGCCCTCGCTAAGCTGGCTAGTTCTTTGGCAATCCCGCCAGACACAAGCCTGAATATAATGGTAATTAATAGACGACAGGTCCCCAGCATGACAGAGGTCCTGGTCGATGAACAAGAGAATGAAGCGACAGCTGTAGAGGAAGTTCAACAGCCCGACTGGCAGGAGCATCTCTTACATTGGTTCTAGCACCAACAGCTCCCGAAAGAAAAAGAACAAAGAATGAAACTCCTACGGGTCAAAGACTCTTACGAGATGAGGAATGAGACCTTGTTCTGAATAATGGCGAGCACCCAAAAGAAAGTTCTACTCCATTGCCTGTCTTCGGCAGAAGCCGGGCAAGTAATGCAAGAAGTTCATGTCGGGTCAGCCAGAGCACACCAGGCCGGCCCAAAAATGAAGATTGAAATAAAGAAATTGGGCTATTGTTGGCCCTCCATGTTCAATGATTGCTGCAAGTTCACCAAAGCTTGCCAAAAATGTCAAGAGCAGACCACTGTGTCAAGGAGACCGCTAGTGCCGCTACATCCCACCATACCGAGTTGGCCATTCGCTCAGTGGGGCATGGACGTGGTGGGGCCACTACCGACATCTTCATCAGGGTGCAGATATATCTTAGCAGCTACAGATTACTTCTCCAGATGGGCAGAAGCAATAGCATTAAGAGAAGTGACGGGAGAGTTGGTCGCAAGATTCTTCCGACAGAATATAATATTCTGGTTCAAGGTTCCCAGTCGAATTATCTCTGATAATGACAGTCATTTCTGAAATCAGAAAGTTTATCGACTTGCTGATAAATACAAAATTGATTGGAGGACATCACCCCCCTACAACCCTCAAGCCAATGGACTTATAGAAGCCTTCAATAAAATGCTATGCACACTGTTGGCGAAGACTGTCAAGTCTAATATTAAGGATTAGGAAGATCCCTGGCCGACCCGGTTGTGACCCAGTGGTCGACTTGCAGTCTCGTGAATGCCCCAGACACCCGAGGGTTCTGTGTCTGTGTTTTGAGGGTGTCGGGAGGACTATGCTACCTCATTTAGCGTGCCTATGGGTTTGAGAGTCCAGGTGACTTCTCGTGTTCCAGACTTTCATGTTACGCCTGACCGAGGTATTGTGTTTCTGTAGGAGCGTTAGGGCTGACGCCTCCTTTCCACCTAATGCACCAGTGGTGGTTTGTTAGGGACTGTGACGCCCCGAGGGGAGTGTGTCACAGATAGTTTTGTTTCGTGGCCTAACACACCAGCGTTGGTCCGTTAGGGACTATGACGCCCCTAGTGGTGTGCGTTACAGTCTGTTTCCTCTCGTGCTCTAACGCACCTGGTTAGGTTCGTCAGGCATTGTAACGCACCCAGGAAGGTGCATTACAGTGGTTCTCACACCGAGTGTCTGACGTGCCTGAGTTGGTCCGTCAGGTTGCCGTGGCGCACCAGTGTTGGTCCGCCAGAGCCTGTGGCACACCAGGGTTGGTCCGTCAGGCTCTAGACTGCACCGGGTGGTTCGTAGTCCCATTTTCTTCTCCGGTTGTGGTCACCGTGTGATGGTGCTGGTACGTGGGATGGTCCCCATACATTGTCAGGTTCATACGTTGGATATTTTTTGTGGCTTGAGAGTCTACTCCGTCAGTGACAGTCCACTAGTCATAGCCCACCAGTACGTGTGTTCTGGTATCCACCTGGGAGTGGTGGGACGGCTACCCTGAGGATAGCTTTTAAACTAGTTACCATCGGGCTCCACGTCATTGGCCAGAGTCCGACTAAGGGGAAAACAAGTTAGAGACCAGACCTAGGACGCATGGTCTGTGTGTACACACGTGGTTGGGGGCAGTTGGACATGCGTCGACGGGTGCGACCCCAGCTAGTCACTCGCTTTATGGTTACTTGAGTGTGTCTGAGTCTCGCGCCCGGGGTGTGCTAGCTAGACACTTGTGATGCGGTATAAGACGTCAGTTGACGCATCCGGTCATTCTTCTAGTGGGAGGTACTCCTGTTCTGGATAGGAAGTGACAGACTGTCGGTTCTAGTGACTTCGACCTTCAAGTTTTGGGCCAGGTTGACCGGTGAGTTCTGGTTGTTTTACGCGAGACGTGACTCTCCGGTGTTGTGAGCTCTGTTTCCCATCTGCGAGACGTGGCTTCTGGACCGTTCCAGTGTGTTTTTCCCGAGGCGGTGGCCAGAGGTGCTTGGTAGGGTTACCGAGACCTCGTCGCACCCGCGCGGGACCATGTGGTCCCGGTTGGTCGTGCCTGTGTGGGCCGACTTTCGCGGTTGTGTTGCCGTGAGTGTTTCCTCGGTAGGTCTAGTGTTAGAATGGTCTACTTCCTGATTGAGAGATCGGGTCTTCCCGTCGGTTGCTAGTAGGCGTAGCTGTAGTGCCGAGCTTTGACCGGCCACCAGTTTGTTGTTCCTGCTTTAGTAGCTTAGCTAGCGTAGCTTTCCTTTCCACTGTGGTTTTCTCAGTTGGGGTTCTGCGTGACCCCTACTAAGTCTCTGTTTTGGAGACTCATCCCTGCTTTTTAGGTGTGGCGATTCTTCATCGAGATTTGAGGGCATTGCGTGGAGGTTCTTAGTTGTCAGCTCGTCGGGCCGAGTGTTCACTTGGCATGTGGTATGTTTTACTACTTTTAGACTGTACTTTCTATTGGACTAGACTCTATTGTTGTTGTTCAGGGCATAGGAGCCGACATTCACGTGGTCGTTGAGCAGGATGTTGCCGCTGCTGAAGTTGATGTTCGAGTTTGTATTGCTGAACGAGCCGATGACGGCGGTGCTGCCGGTTGTGTAACCGGTGAAGGTGCCAAAGACCGAGCCCGTGCCGCCCTGAAGGTTCAGGTCGGATAAGGCGTTGTTTTGAACAGCGCCCTTGATCAACCCTGCATTGATGAGGGTGCCGAGGTCGCCCGAATTGAAAAGCGCGGAAACCGGGCCGCTGATTGTGCCGCTATTGCTCAACGTTCCAATGCTGCTGGTGTTGTAGACACCGACGCTACTTCCGAAAATCAAGCCGCTGCTATAGTTGAGCAAGGTGCCAATCGTGCCGCCATAATTTTCGACGCCATAGAAAAGGTGCCCGACAATCGAACCGGTGTTGCTTAGTGTGCCGATGCTGCCCCCGATGCCGTTGTCGATGCCGGCTTCGCCGCCTGCTATTATTAGTCCACTGTTCGAGAGTGTGCCAATGCTGCCGTCATTGCCGATGCCGATTCGAACGTTGCCGCTTATTATTCCACTGTTCGAGAGTGTGCCAATGCTGCCGCCATTGCCGATGCCCCACGCGCTGCCGCTTATTATTCCACTGTTCGAGAGTGCGCTAATACTGCCGTCGTTGGAGATGCCATAACCATAAGTGCCGCCGATTATTGTTCCAATGTTCGAGAGTGTGCCAATACTGCCGCTGTTGTAGATGCCACTAGTACCGCCGATTATTGTTCCAATGTTTGAGATTGTGCCAGTACTGCCCCTGTTGTGGATGCCATTAGCGCCGCCGCTTATTGTTCCACTGTTCAAGAGTGTGCCAATACTGCCGTCGTTGGCGATGCCATAACCGCCGTTGGCGAGGCTATAAGTGCCGCCGCTTATTGTTCCAATGTTCGAGATTGTGCCAATACGGCTCCCGTTGTAGATGCCATCAGCGCGGCTGCTTATTGTTCCGCTGTTCGAGAGTGTGCCAATGCTGCCGGGGCCGTGACCGCCAGCGTTGGAGATGCCATAACCGTAGGTGCTGCTGATCAAGCCGCTGTTCGACAGCGTGCCGATGATGCCGTAATTGAGAATGCCTCCGATGCCGGTGATAGAGGGCGAATTGGGTAGGCTTAGAATGACCCCGCCACTCAGGTTTTGCAGGACGGAGATCGTGCCGCCGGCATCGTTAAAGATGCCGTAGACCGTGGCGCTGATCGTGCCGTTGTTGGAAAGCATGCCGATGCCGCCGCTGTAGTTGTGGATGCCGTAGGCCCCGGCGCTGATCAAACCGCTGTTCGAGAGTGTGCCGATGACGCCGCTGTTGCCGTTGCTGGAGTTGTAGATGCCAGTTGCCCCGGCGCTGATCAAATCGCTGTTCGATAGTGTGCCGATGACGCCGCCGGAATTGACGATGCCGGATTGTGTGGCGCTAACAGTGCCACCGCGCTGATTCTCCAGAACGGAGATCGTTCCTAATTGATTGTTAATGCCAAAAGGCGCGCTGCTGATCAAACCGGTATTCAACAGTGTTCCGATGTTGTCGTAATTCGACACGGCGGTGGTGCGTCCGGTGACCGTGCCATGGTCCACAAACGCGGGGAGTGTGATGGGGGTGGAGGGATAAGAAAGAGTAACAACGCTAATCGTGCCGTTGTTGGTCACGGTGCCCGTCGGTTGTCCAATGATTTGAAAATTGGTGGCCGAGCCGCTGAATGTCACATTGCCGGAGCCGTCTGTCGAGGCGGTCCCGCCTTGAATCGAGTAGAACTGCGCCATCGCTGCCGGCGAGCCTGTTGCCAGCATGACGGCAGCGGCGGTAACCGTCAGCGCGCATGGGCCGATTTTGCGCCGGTCCGACCGCCCTGACTTGCCGCCGCGCGCCCGCGCCAGTTCCGATGCCACTTGAAATACCCCCAGTGTGGCGTTCCAGACGATGCGATGAATGCGATTCACGATTGATACCTGCGCTGTTTTCCGATGCGTTGCCCCGCATGCGCTCGACAGGCAGGGGGCAAGCCGTCACTTTTTGACGCGTCGATGCTCCCATATTGGGTATCGGCTGTATGTCCATAAATCTATGGACAAGAATTTGCGGGCGAGGGCTTGCCGCGGCCGGAAGATGTTGGGATAGTTGGCCCCTATGTATGCCCATGCTTCTCCCCCGTCGGCCCCTGTCCCCTCGGCCAACATGCCGATTCGCGTTGCATTGGTCGAAGACGACGCGACTTTCCAGGCCGAGGTCGTGCGCTCCCTGTGCGGGGCGAGCGATATGGCCTTGGTGGGTGTGGCTTCCAGCCTCGAAGAAGGGCTGGCCATGCTCAAGCACCCGCCCGCGGACGTGCTCCTGGCCGACCTGGGCCTGCCCGACGGGTCGGGCATCGAGGTGATCCGCGCGGCCCAGACCGCCTGGCCGGAGTGCAGCGTGATGGTGTGCACGTCGCTGGGCGACGAAGCCCACGTCATGCGGGCGCTGGAAGCCGGCGCCGCGGGCTATCTGCTCAAGGACATCGGGCCTGACAATATGCTGGCCGAGATCCGCAGCCTGCATGCCGGCGGCAGTCCGATCAGTCCGATCATCGCGCGCCAGATCCTCAGGCGTTTTCGCGATGCAACATCGGTGAAAACGCCGCCGCAGCGCGAAATCGGTTTAAATACGCCGCAGCTTTCCGCGCGCGAACTAGAGGTGCTGCAGCTGGTCACCAAGGGGTTCAAGGCGGAAGAAATCGCCGCCTTGATGGGGGTCTCCCGCCAGACGGTGATGACCTATGTCCGTAGGGTCTACGGCAAACTCAAGGTGAATTCGAGAGCTGAAGCCATTTATGAAGCACGGCAACGCGGCATTCTGGCGACATAGCGCCACACTCGTCTTGATCGCCGTGCTGGTGTTTCTGGCCGGCGCCGTGCTGGAGAAGGAGTCAACCGAGCCTGCGACGCCGCCGCAGGTAGCGCATGTGGTGGCGGCCGAGGATCTGGCGCTGCCGGCCTTGCATCCAGCAGCCGTTGACGAGACGGTCGATGAATCCGCGCTGGCCCAGTCGTCGTCGCAGGGGTGGCAGCCTGTCGCGCTGCCTCGGGTTTTCACGGCGACGGATACGAGCCACACATTGCGCACCACGTGGGTGCGTGTGCGTCTGGACGGCCTGCGCGACCTGCGCGGACCGATGGCGCTTTATATGCAACAGTGGTTCGCGCCCGGTTTGCTGGCGGTGTATGCGGACGGGCATTTGATCTACCGCTCGCCTGGTTCGCCGGTGTGGAACCTGTTCCAGCATCCGGCCTTGCTGCTGCCGCTGGGCTACGGCGCGGATAACCGGCCGCCCAAGACCTTGTTGCTGCGCGTGGATTGGGTGGCGGGGCAGATCGCGGGGGTTTCCTCGCTGTACGTCGGTCCTTCGCAGCCCGTGGTCGACATGGCCGAACGGCATTCGTTGCTCAGAGACCAGATTCCCTTCATGTTCAGCGCGGGTTTCGTGCTGGTGGGCGTTTTCGCACTGGGCGTGTGGCTGTTCCGGCGCCGCTATCCGGGGCATCTGTTCTTTGCCATCGCCGTACTCAGCATGACGCGGCGTTGGCACTTTCAGCTCGATGTCCAGCGCCTGCCGATTCCCGATGCCTGGTTTGTCTGGCTCACCTTGAATGCGCTGTTGTGGCAGGTGATCGCCACGCATTTCCTGCTTGCCTATATGCACAGAGTGCGCCGGCCGCGCGCGGACAGGGCGCTGCTGTGCCTGGGTGTGGTGCTCAGTCTGGTCACCTTGCCGGAGACTTTTGCCTTGACTTTGCCGTTGCTGCTCAAGGTTCGGCTGATTGCGCAGTTCCTGGTCATGTCCACGGCGATGTATATCGCGGTGATCGGGCTGTGGAATTCGTGGCGCGCGCGCTCTTTTGACGCAGGGCTGCTGGCAGGCGCGTACACGTTCGCCTTTCTCTGCGGCATGTACGATTACTTCACCTTGGTCTATGTCAAAAACGCCGAGTTCTTCACGTTGACGCCGTATTCGGCCTTGTTCTTCGCACTGACCATCATCTCCCTGTTGTTCCTGCGCTATGTGCGCATCGTCGACGAGGTCGAGCAGGCCAATGTCACCCTGGAGGCACGAGTTCACGCGCGCGAGACGGAGCTTGCCGCGAGCTATGCGCGCCTGCGCGAGATCGAATATCACCAGACCTTGAGCGACGAGCGTGAGCGCCTGATGCGCGACATGCACGACGGCCTGGGTTCGTCTCTCACCAGCGTGCTGCGCGTGGTGCAGCGCAAGCACGGCGCCGACCAGGAGCTGCAGGAGGCGCTGAAAATGTGCATCGATGACCTCAAACTCACGATCGACTCGATGGAGCCGATCGAGGCCGACCTGCTGCTGCTCTTGGGCACGCTGCGCTACCGGCTCGATGCCCGCCTGCAAAGCGCGGGTATCGTCCTGCACTGGGAAGTGCAGGACGTTCCGCGCCTGGAGTGGCTCGATCCCAGCGCGTCGCTGCATGTGCTGCGTATCCTGCAGGAGGCATTCAGCAATATTCTCAAGCACACGCAATCGATGGACATCCATCTTGCAACGGGTTCGGACGCCTCGCATGTCTGGGTCTCGATCACCGACAATGGACCGGGATTCGATCTGGAAGAGGCGCAGCAGCGCGGCGGGCGCGGGCTGGCGAACCAGCTTATTCTTTTAGCTGGACAGGCTGAATTTCAGGCTGTTCATATTCATCTAGCCCATTGATGATTTCTTGAAGCCGTGTCACCGTCGGATTGGCCTCTTTGTGCACCCACATAGGGATGTGTTTCTTCTTATTGCTGGTGAATCTTATGATGACCAGCTGAGGAGCTATCTCATGCCAGACGGGGGTCACGACTGGGGTTTTCAGCCGAGGTGTGACACCTCGTACATGAATACCCAGGCTACGATGAAGCGCTGCCCTTCTCTTTGCTTTAGTCCACACAATGTGCCAATTTCCTTCATCTTCTGCTGGCGCTAGGATATAACCCTCATAGGTATGTTGAGTGCAAGCTTCTGTCATTTCTTCAGGTAGTTGCTGATATAGAGATATCATGTTGATGGCTACCCCTAGAGTGGGCATTTCATGCGGGCGCAGGGGATCAACTTTGTGCTCCCCCATTTGTAATTCTCCATTCTTGATTAATGACTCAATAGTGTCTTTAAAGATATAGCAGTCCTCGATACGATGCCCGATCATTTGATGATACGGGCAGAAACTAGGATCATCTTTCCTTATGAGATCACCTGGCCTCTTTGGTTCCAGGAGAGTAACCTTGTCGAATTTTTTTGCCCATTTGAACAAAAGTTGACTCTTATCCCGAGGGAATGAGTATAGCTTCTTCATCTTATCCCATAGGGATGGGCCTTCTCGTCGATCGGCGGACTTGGATGGGGGAGACTCAGCTACCCCTTTCTCCTTTTCCTTCTATTGTTCAAAGTCTTGAAGTCAACCACGTGCATTTCTTGAGGTGCCGATCGTTTGTCAGGTGCCCTGGCCTTCTGGCTTGAAGTGGCAGGAGCGACAGAGTATTTTGAAAGGAATGCCTCGACCTCTGCTACAACATTGTTCAGTCGATCAAACAACTTGACTTTAGTGCCTAGCATTCATTCCAACACTTCTCTTCGCAGGTTCTGCTTGCATATTTGGACGGCATCCTCCTGATGCGGCAGGCACCTGCACCTCATGCTGAGGCTCCTCCATCTTTTGATATATTCCAGGGCGGACTCATTGTTCCTCTGCCTGGTTTCATATAGTTCAGCTACCGTCACCTCCCTTTCGGTGATGTGGAACCTTTCTTTGAATTTTCTTTATAGGTCTGGCCAGTCAATGATAGACCCAGGCTGTAAGCTGGAGTACCACTTGAAAGCGAGGCATGTTAATGTAGACCCGAAGAATTTTAGGACGTACGACTTGTCAGCAGCCAGGTCGCCCATCACATTAGTGTAGTAGGCAATGTGCTTGCGCAGAGACCCTTGCCCGTTGAACTTCTCGAACTTCGGAAGCTTAGTGATGCCAGGGGGCAGCCTCTTGGCAGCATGATGAGACCGGTATGGCACCTTATATATATCAAATGAGGTGGAGTCGCCATCGCTCCTTTCTACCGGCTTCATTTCTATCATTTGCTCGACCATGAGCTTGTTCACCACCGCCGGGTCAACCGAGTTTGGGTAGAAGTGAGCTTGTTGCATGTGCGGCGCCGCCAGTACGGCCACGTGGGGCATGGTAGGAGCCCCTTGGAATTGGAAGATTGAAGGATGCGGTGCAGCCACAAGTTGTTGTTGCGGGGGAGGCATGCCCCCGGTGTAGTTGTGCGCCGGTTGTGAGGCGATCCCATGCGGTGAGACTTCAAATGCCTGGCCGCTGCCCCCTGATGTTCCAAGCAGGCCTTCACCCTATACGGGCGTGGAGAGGTGCATATCCCTCTCACTCAGTTCCTTCTTTATTGCTTCGATTTCTTGTTGGTACTTGTGCAGCAACGTTAGCATGGCTGGGTCACCAACGGGAGGGTTGGGGTGGCTTCTCCTATCCTCGCCAGGTGCTTCTTCAGATGAGGTGAATGGCATGGTGCTATCTCCCTCTATCATAACCACATTAGCAGCTAGAGTCACTGCGGCTTCTTCCGGACTTGTCGTCTCATTGAGGATTTGTAATGCCTCACTGGCGGCTTTTCCTCTTCTTGTGAGAGGGTCGGGCCTTTCAGCAATTCTGGCAACTTCCTCAGGCTCTTCAGGTAGGGCCCCATAATGGCTAGTCATTCTGACCACGTTGCAAGTATAAACCTATATATTTTCACTTCTTCTCCTTGCACGTCTTGTCGGTTGACCAGGGAAGGTCAATCATTCAAACACTAAGACTCTCGGTGGATCTTCTTCATGGCGGGAACGCTCATAACATCCTGATTCAACATCTTCTATTTCAACTGGGTCGATTGGACATTCTCGACCCTCTTAAATGGTGGTAATGGCTTGCAACAACCGCTGGCTCCCTAGGGAGGTGTTCTCGAGGTCGTGGAGATGCCCGTGCACGGCCTGGGCGATGTCTTCTTCTTCATAGTTAGGGCAATCCGCGAGTGGCGGCACCCTTACTTGTGCTGGGGGCCCATAGGCGAGCCGATCCCTTTTGGCAATCCTACCATGATTCTCAACATGTAAAGAAGTTCTCCCCTGCCGCGTGTAGACTTGGACAGGTGGCTTGCGAGTCACCACTATCGGCATCTCATGTTTCTCCATTCTTTCCTTCTTGGGCTCGTTGGCCTCAATAGGTGCTGACCGAGTTGACATCGAGACACGGGTGGACTTGGGTACCCAAATTTGCTTAGTCTTGAATGGCCTAGGGGCCAGCTCATTCTTCGGTCGATGGGCCGCTCTAGCATTCTTCTTTTCCATCCTCCCCAGCACTTGGAAAGAGTTACGCACTGGGACATTTGGCACAATTTGGTCAAGAATCACGTCGGCTCTCTGGCCATTAAGGTGGACCCGGATACCTCCGATCAGGACCGACTTGCCAGTGTTGGAGATCCGGCCCTTGGGGGTAGCCGCAGCAGCCTTCCTCCGATTTCTACTTCGGCGGGACACCACTTCCTGGTTGGTAGGGCCCGCGTTGAAGCAGACATTGTGGACAAAACAGCCCAGGGTCTTCACTATCGTGTGGCCAGTAGCAGTCACTAACGATCCGACAGTGGTAGGTTTGACAAGGGAGGTTCCCGTGATCGGAATGTGGGGTTCGACCGGGTTGGGCCCCTCGATCATCAGCAAGTTGACGAAGACTACTCCCAGGAAGTTGGGGAAGCCCACGATGAGAGGGACGCTCCCAAACTACAACGGGACGGACAAATAGCCCTCCTTGATGTGGCTTGCAACGTCTAGTGGCTCGAATGAAACAACCATTGTAGTTGTCAAATTACAACACTGCAGTTGCAAGTAAAATAGTTTAGAATTTCAAGAAGAGGCCATAGGGCCCCTAATCCTGGTGAAGAGATGAAGGGAGGTACAGTCCCACCGAGCGTGCTAGACTTGTGGATGCACTTTCGGAACACTTCTTTCGTTTGTTTGTTTATTTGTCTATTCATTCGTTCATTCAGTTTATTTGTGCGAGGGCGTGCCGGTCACCTAGGTGACGATTTATTCAGACTTCAAGGAAGCCCATGGTGCGCTTGATCTGACAAGTCAGACGATTGTGTGTATCATGTTGGGACTGAGAACCCATCATACCATAAAGGTTACGGCATTAATTACATCCCCTCGGAGAGGGGAAAACTATTGATTAATCACCAAAAAAAAGGGGGCCTACGACTTGAAGTTCATGATAACGAGGCGAGAGCGACATGTCAGATTGCGTTTAAACAAACCCCCGAATGGTGCGTAAACGTCCATGCATACATATATGTCGGCCACTTGGGGGCCATTTCTTATTCGGATGGAAGTCTAGATTTGTAGCAAAAGGGACCGCGATAAAATCGTGCAACTGTCAGCCGCGTACACAGCAAGTTTAATGAGGACGCGGGATCGAATCCCGGTAGAAGCGGGTCGAGTTAACAAACTATTGGCCCAAGCTAGTCTCGGACTATGGCCATGACGAGAAGAGCTCTCGAGATCCACGTCGAATTTAGTGGGGGATCATCGCTTTACTTTCACATTCAATACGGAGGAGTGGGGGTCCTGAGGTATGTATGGTTATAGCATCTTTTATTATTGTTGTTCCAATTGTTAAACTCAGTTGTTTGTTCACACATGGGTGGTTCATTCTCTTTATTTATTAGTTTCATGTCTTTTTCTTTTATTTGGTAAATCATTTATTTTTTGGAAGGCATGCCGGTCCAGAAGGAATGTATGGGGCGCGCCGACTAAGTAGTAATTTGAAGGGGGCGCCGATTTTGGGATTAGGCTGCGACCGCGGGGAATTTCCCTTTGTGGTTCTTTTCCTCACGATGGGGGTGTACACTCTCCTTTTACGGAAGGCAGAGATTGGTCGATTTGGCACGTGGGGATTGCATGGGTATTGAAAGGAAGGTGGAAAGAATGATAGGAATGCACAAGCGAGAGTGGCCAATGATTTATCGTTCTGGAAGACTGGAACAGGGATGGCTGGATGGAATGCAGGCGTGCCAGTCAATTTCTCGACGATCACCTATGGAACCAAATATTTAACTAGGGATGTGTCACCAGGGCATGGCACGTGAGCACGTGTGTGTCACGTGGAGGGAAGGAGGTTTCACAGGTACGAGTGCCCAAGCGATTGTGGGGAGTCATGCACTGGACGTCTATCCCCACTGATTGCAAGCAATCGGTGTTTATTTTACATCGGGAGGTGACGCGGGATGAACCCGATCGAGACGCGGGACCCTAAGCCAGCAATCAACAAGCACCAGTTGTCTGGCGACAAAGCTAACAATCGCGCACGTCGTGAACTTCACTCGGGCTCGTAGTGAGGGATCAGTGAGCTGTGGCTCGCAAGGGGATCGGACGCGTTCCGAGTAGCGGGAAGGTGGGGATGAACCACCCAGGGGGACAAGTCGTGGGCGCCGGTTTCAACCGGGTGGACCGATGCCGAGGGGATCGGTTCAGATGTGCACTCACTCACCGACAACAAGAACTCACATATAATGGCGGAATTGTGGACCGGGCACTCCTCACTCAGCGCAGCGGTTGGAACTAATACTAGGCAAGCAAAGAGGAGAGGCAACTGCACGTACCTAGCCGTCTGAAGGACTGGCTCCGGTGGAAGACGTGGGCGCGCCGGGGAGCGTGCGCACCCGGTGGACACACTGCATCGAGGAAGCTTGGTGACGTCCCTGCTAATACATGCACTATGCTCCACGCAGGGAGGGGGGTTCACGGGGGTGCGGGTGACCAATTACACACACTACCCTTGCGCAGGAGGGGGGATCGCGGGGAGGGGAAACAAACTATCGACCGTACGCCGAGTACGGACTTCCGATCGAGGTGCGGCCAACTCCTGGATGATGATCAAGGGACGCCGAAGGATGCCTGAAGGCCTGATACCAAGCCAATGTCGCTGGATGGAGACGGCGGCCGCGGTTGTGGGCTAGTGCAGTTCTGTCGTGCAGGATAGATTGGTGCAGTTGTGGTGCGTTGGCAGGTATGGGCGCTGTGGAACTCCAATCCTAACGGGACCAAGTCATGGACATTGCTGATAGGGAGGTCTACGAACCCTCAGAAGATGGCGTCCGTCTGATCACCTCGCTAGACGTGGTCATAGGAACAGCTGGCGTCAGGTTTCTGGGTGAATAGTCAGACCAGTCACAGGTAGCTATGGGGAAACTCCCAGTGCTGATGTCAGATTGGCACGAGACCACTTGCGTTAGTTCCTTATCGTCGAAGGCTGCAACTTTGCTGAAGACCGTCTGACCTGAAACGGAGAGAAAGAGGGGGTATCGGGGCCGACTTGACAGTAGCCTGTCCTGGGTGAATAGGGGACTCTGGGTCTGGCGTGACTGAGGGAGAATGGCCGCCCTGGATGGAGACGATGTCAAAACTAGGCGGGACAACCTCTAGAGCGTCGGTGCTTCGGAGGAGCAGAACTCTCATGAAGAGAGCTCTGGCTGAATCGCACAGGGGCGGGCGGTGGAGCTGCTACCAGATGGTGCTCAGGTTCAGACCCGAGCAGGGAGGCATCTCCATGGGGGGGCTCTCCCGAGGGAGTCGTGACTTCTCTTCCCTGGCTGCCTGGGTCCTCATTAGGTCAATGAGGCTATCTAGTTTGGAGTTGCGGGTTTGAAGAGCATCCACACTCCCGATGGGAGGTTGCCCTTCCATCGCAGGTGGGGGCAATCCGCTGGTTGGGTCATTGGGGTGAGAGGGGGTATCCCCCGTCGGATGGGAAGGTGCGCCTTCTTCCGTCACCACGACCTTTCCCTTATCGCCTGCGATCCTCCTACTGGAGCTTCTTCACACCATGCTGGCTCTTTGCTCATTTCCCACATACGATGCCAGATGAAGAGGGACAATCTCGCGCTGTTCTTGAGCTGAGGTTGACGACCATGATTGTGAGAAGTGCAAGAAGGGAAACATATTAGGGGTGCACAGGGATGGTTCCCTGGGGAAAACCCTCTGATGCTTAAGTTAGCAAATCAGATAGAGCTCTAGTGCTATAGAGAGAGGTAGGAGGAGGTAGGGGCACGAGATCCCTCTCCACCAAGTGGGGAAGTGACTCTTGCTCAGGATTAGAGTGGCTTAGTTGCGCTTACCTTTTTGTAGGAGGGCTTCCTAGGTTTATATAGTGACTCATGGAACATAAGAGCCCTGTGAGTCGAGGAGTTTCAGGGGGGTTACGTCCTCTTTGTGGGCTCTTTATAACATGAGGACTCTTGATCTCCCTTATCCCCTTGATCTCCCTGCTCTTAAAGGGTATGTAACGGTCGCGCAGATAAGCTTTCATTAGTCGATCCGAGCATGGGGAACTAGCTCAAGGGGGCTCCCGAGCGATAGGTGCAAGGCTCGGGTAGGATATATCAGGTTCCCGAAGGGACCTTCCCGATCGATTTGATGCTCAGACTTTCGAACCCGAAGGCCACCTAGGAAGCGCTTGATCCGAGTGGGGTATTGGGCTTGAAGCTAGTGGGCCCTGGAGCTATCACTCAAAGGAGCCGGGCCTCGTTCGGTCTGGTAGGACCTTGTTTGGCCGCTTTCTCCGGGCGGTAGAATTCTCCCTCTCCACTTGTCCCCCTCCTACTCCCGAGCCAAGGATTGGCTCGATCGAGTAGCACTTTGAGGAAGACATTGGTGGCTTAAGTTGATTGGGAATTTTCTTTGACATGGGCCACTTAATGCGACTGTCCTGGGGTTTCACCCGTAATGATGATAATTCTTGCGAATTGATGTGTGGAGCCCCTTTTTGAAGACTGTTGCATCACGCTGCTTCCCACTGGTGGTTTATAAGCATAGCGCGTGTTGGCGTTCCAAACTTCCATCACTTAGGGTTTTTCTCTCCATCATCTTTGCACTTGTGGAAGGCTCATGCGCCGCGAGGGCAATCCAGAAGAGCGAAGTGTTACAACGGCCTTTACAGAGCTCGTAGAGATTGCGGCGGTGGAGATCTGCCAACTTCGCTTCCTCCTGAGACATCCGGCTCAGTGCCTTCTTCTTCTTCCTCTAGCTCTCCTGGTTACTCCCTGGCCGATCAACATCCCGAGGTTGGGGGGGCAGGAGGTTGGCTGGGCCCCAAGGGTGTTTACGGTGCCGTTGGAGTCTCTTTGCAGTGAGTTGACTGAGGGCGAGGTGAAGCGGCTGGAGGGTCGGTACGGGTTGCCGTGGTGGTACCACTTCTCTCTGCCAGAGCCTCACGAGTCCAGTCTGGACACTCGCTCTGGTTTCTTTTGTTCTTTCCTCTTGGCCTGGAAGTGCGGTGGGACTAAGGTCTCCCTTCATCTTTTCGCCAAGGTAGAAGACCCTGGGGCCTTCCCAAAAAATATTGATTGTTTGTTCATTCTGTTTTATAGGAAGAACAATAGCCTGCATATTTTTTGGATTAACCTTTGGCCCCCAAATGGTCGCATCCCATGTAGAGCATGGGTACCTGACAGTGCCCACCATTGTCGACACTCTGCCACCTGTGGTAGGGTTCTTGAACTTTCTTAACGTCACCTTCATCAGCCTACTACGGGTTGAGAAAGAAGATGAAGAAGCCGTCGTGGCCAAGGCCGTGACCCCCTTGAAGACCGGCGCTCCCCGAAGGGCTACCTTGTCTCGTTGCACCACTACCTACTTCGTCCACCATATGGACTATCGTGCTATGCCCACTGGCAATAGGGCGGCTGGAGGAAAGAAGAAGAACCAAAGAAGGGGGCGAGTGGTTGTTCCCTGGGGCCGGCTTTCGATTTCTAGAAAGTTTGTGCTGATTGGCGGTGTTCGGGTGTATCTGAACGGCCAAACTGCTAAAGCTATATCGGACCGCATTGTTCCAGCAATACCCACCCATAATGCTTTTCAAGTGCTGGCAAGCCGAAGGGCGAGCCCAGAACAAGGCAGCCGGTAGAGGCTAACCCCTAAACCGGTAAAGTTCAAGCAGATTTGGGTTCCTAAGAAGACCCAGGGATCGGTTCCGGCTACTCAAGATGCAAGACTGACTATTAAAGGCCCCAGGAGAGGGGGCAAGAAAGCTACACTAGAAAGGGAGGAGGTCATGCCAGTAGCCTCTCCACCTGCTCACAAAACCTACGCCAGGCAGGCTGACATTTTTCGACGTTCGAGGAAGTCGAACGAGGCTGTCAACCTGTCACGGTTGGCCTACATGTCATTGACGCAAGAGCAACTATTGCCCCATACTCTGTCCCAAGGGCGCAGTCAGGAGGATATGACTAAAGTAGTTAGGGACTACTTCCACCGCCTGGGGAGCTCTTCCTTAGGCCAACAGAGGCTACTCCACTTCATCGGCTGTGGATGTCAAAAAAAATGATGACAAGGATCCCACGGCATCCACGGCATTCGTGCCTACGTGCGAGTCAAAGGCGGGAAGGCCGAATAAATCCATACCTCGTCCGGCCAGGACGAGAACTCACCCAGCAGCCCGCTACCCATTAAGGGAGGCCCCGGGCAGAAGATACCCACGATCGGCCACGTCGGGAGGTGAATCGAAGAAGAGCTGGGGATTTCGGCACACTATCGGCTTATGCCGGGAGGCACCCAAAGTCACGGATCGTAGGCCAGAAATGGCAAATGAAATATTCCAGATGCCATGCGCTGCAACTAAAGCATCTCGGGAGTGCCGGCACCCATATAAAGGGTTGCGACTTAGAAATGGAGCCGTTCGACGCTTAATACGGCACGAAGGGGCCTTAAAACGGCACGGTGAGGCCCCTTAACCGGCGCCACTTGAAACAGCGCGCCCATACTCCTTTGTCCCCTCGTTTTGCTTTAAAACGGCACGCCCCGTTTGATAATGTTGAAACGGCGCGCTCAAATGAACCCAGAAAGTTGCCCTTGCACAACTTGAAACGGCGCGCCCCCCTCCCTCATTTGGCATTTGAAACGGCGCGCTCATTTGGTGTCTTACCTGAAATGGGTTGAAATGGCGCGCCATCCCCCGCGCCGTTTCAACCCCTCAAGCCTCAAACGTGTTACTCTTCGTGGTGAAACTGGCGCCAAAGCAGTCGCGTACTCAGCAAATTACTCTCGGCAATCTTTTCTCCCATTATGCCAGAACTGCGGACGCGAGGATTAACAATTGAGCATAGTCTCAGCATACGATGTTTTAGTTTTCAGCCACTAAACAATATTGATTCTAATAATAAGTCCTCTTAGTTTATCTATTTACTGTTACATAAAAAAATCCAGCTCATCGGTCTCCCCAAAAAAATGTCAAGTTAATGTAACCCAACTATGATTTAACCTAACCAGAAAAAAGAGTAACGTACCGTAATACTCAAATAGTGAGGGAGAGGGGAAGAAAATGAGAGGAGAGAGAGGGGGGAGGGTGCCGGACGGGTAGACCCCTCCGACGCCGGAGGGTGGCTGCACAGGTGGGGAGGGTGTCGGTCACCTGGCGGAAGGATCTGGAGGAGCGAGTCTAGGAGGCGTTGGACCAGCCTCGATCGGTGGGGGACCTTGTCTCCATCACGTTGGACTAAAGGCGGTGAGCGGGTGGTGGATGTGGACAGCGTGAAGCGGATCCGTGGCAGGGTTTCATGGAGAGGAAGGGGCGCGGTGGGGGGCCGCATCCTACTCGGCGACGATGCAGAGGGTGGCGAGGACGGCGGACGCCTTAATTGTGGGGGAGATACCCACCGACTAGGGGTTGAGCGTGTCCAAGTTCTCCGGCATCGTGCAGAAGTAGACCAGGCGCTTCGACGACGACCTCTACCGAGACGTCGATATCAACGTCAAGGTAAGACATCCCCACCGCAATTATTACAACCCTTATATTGGTCCTCTCTTTGCTCTGTAATGGTGATTAATGGCGGTGGAAACTGGTGGTGGCTGGCAGGCGCACCCGGGGCTGGAGAAGGTGTGCAGCGTCATGGACCCCCTCAAGCTCTCCTACGAGGCCTGCCTCCATGGCTCCTAGAACAAGCGGCTACCGTTGTAGATCATGCTGCACGCCCTCTACTACGACCAGCTCAACTGGACAGCCGAGGACAAGTGAAGGGACATCGTGGGAGACAAATTGCACGTCAACGCATCGCCACAACTGCCATTGCCGCCACAGGAACTGGTCGACGATGTGAAACTGGACTCGGTACCTTCCGATGACGACGAGTAGGCTCTGCTCTCCGCAATAGTGAAGTCATCCGTGAGCTCCAGCGAGACTTCCTGCGGCCTTGGCAATGCATCAGGCAACTTGATGGCAGGTTTCGATCTCATCGAAGAAATGGTCACCATGTCCCCTCTAGACTCCCATCTTATTTCTGGTTGCCGGTGACGGAACCGGGGAAGGAGCTCGATCGTCACTGCAATGGCAGCGTGGCCGCAGGTCATGAAGGAAACAGGGACCAGTCGACGTGGAACAACTCCAACGGCACATTAATTGTTGGACCGTGCAGTGGTGCAGTGGCTGCAGATCATGCTGCTCGCCCTCTACAACGATCAGCTAGCTCAACCTGCGGAGCAGCGGCGGGTGGAGCCCAAGATGCCGGACGCCGCCCCGACATGCGGAAGCAGATCATGGCAGACTCGACGCTGATCCAGGAGAACGAGGTGCTTCGATCGGAGCTGATGCGGATGAAGATGAAGTGTCAGACTTGCAGAAGAACCCAGGAAGCTCTGCCTGGGGGATGCCCAGGAAGCCCACCTTCGCATTACAGGAATAAGTGGTTACATTTAATATCGAGATAAAAAATATATATATTATATATATACGGTATAAAATCAAATAACTCAAATGAATTAAAAACCCCTTTCTTTTACCCCTCTCTCCCCCCTCCGTTCCCTTATCTCTCTCGACTCACCCTCTCCCTCACTCTCCCGTCTCTTTTTCCCCTCCCCCATTCTCACCTCCGACGGTCGACGGTGGTGGGGAAGCTCAGGGCGGAGCGATGGCAGCGGCGTGCGGCGAGGGAAAAGCTGAGGAGCATGTGGAATGTCGAGGCAGAGGTGGTTGTGTTCATAGGAGTCGACCACGTGGGGTGATCACCGTTCTTTGAGGTTTCGGTGGGTTAAAGTTTCTAAAAAGGTAGGGGGATGGATCCCAACTCTCCCCATGTGTTTTCTCTATGTTTTCATGCCATGGTGAGGTCGAGCGGGGGAGTGTTTCTTGTTTTGGGTTAAATGCATGTTCGGGGATGAGCGGTGGTTGTTGGCCGATCTAGGCTTTGATTCGTGGTTTGATTGTGGCTTTCCAGATGTAGGAATGCCCGGGGATGAATCCCCCATGTTTTCCCCTTCGTCTCGTGACGAATGGGGCTTACGATCGTGGAGTTCGGTGCTTTCTATGAGACCCAATAGGAGACAGCCATGGAGGTGGCTGTTGCATCCAAGGCTAGGCAGCCAAGGGTCTGGCCACTTAGGTCTACTAGGTGGCCAGAGGTTGGGCTGCTAAGAGTTGTAGGTGGCCAAGAACCTAGCCACCCTACCCCTCTATCTGTTTCTATAGCCCATTGACTGGGCAGCCAAAGGGTTAGCCGCCCAGGACTTCTGGCTGCCCAGACTTCTCAGAGCCCGAGGTGGGTAGCCAGAAGGTTGGCCGCTGCCCGCCCAGAGGGAGTGGCCACCAAGCCCTCTGTCCTAGTCTAACTTGGTGTCCAGGTTAGTGGCCTCCCAAGCATCCGAGTGCCTAGGGTGGGTGGCCAGGTGCTTGGCCACCCAACCCTCTTGGGTGGCTAGAGTTGGGGCCGTTCAGCCTCTGGGTAGCCAAGGCTTTGGCCGCCCAGACCCCTTGAGCCCGGGGGTGCTACTTTCCGCCGATTCATTTCCCGGGGTGTCCGTATGGGGTGTGGCTTTGCAGAATGCATGTCCGCATGATTCCTAGTGTCTTGCCAAATTCGTATATTTAGAGTGGGCCTTCCTTGTGTGACTTGTGTAGTGTGGGTAGTCATTTTTGTGTTTGGGCTACTCGTGTCGACTATCTCCATGAGAGTAACGTAACTATGGAAGATAACCTGAGTGAGGGTTGTGATTGTGACTAGGTGTCCTCGTATAAGGTGTGGGCCGAGGTTCCTGGATTTCTGTCAGCAAGCCGTAGATGGTTTACCCATAGATAGCTATGTTGTTCCAATGTTCCCTACAGTTTAGGCACTTGTGTATGCATATCCTTAAGTTTCCCATGATAGTGCAAAGGTTAGTGCTTTACTATTTCATTGCCTGGAGGGCATGCCATAAGTGGACCGGGTGAGAGCGCCTGGCATGTACAATGCTCCCTATAGAGGCGAGATCGTCTGAGCGTATGTACCTTGGTTAGGACAAGTGTACGTTGCTAACTGGTGTAGTGGCATGTACCCCATCTCAGGTATTTGGACATGGCCGTGCCATTGTGCACAGAGGTGCGGATCCTAGCCAGTCCTAGGGTGTGGTGTGTGAGAGTGTCTCTTCTACTCCTCATGAGACCTGGGTGATGTGAAACCACCTTGGGGGTGGTAATCACAAGACCGAATGACCCTCGGACCTAGCAAGCAAACAATGAGCGGCAGGGGCAAGAGGTTGATGAATGAGACAATCCAACTTAGGCACTCCCCAATAAGAGAGAAGTCTCAAATAGGAGTAGTCTTGACCCAGAATATAATAATCTTTTCATGTAGCCCACAAGGAAAATTTTATTAAAATCAAAATGTAAAAAAATAAAGGCATGTCAAGAGAGGCAAAGTCCCCGCAGGGAAAACCCTGGTCATATGCATGTCAAGGGTCTAAAAATCAAAGGCATAAAGTCCCGACGTAACAAACCGTCTCTTTGAGGAGTAGTACCTTAGAAGGACATCGAATCCTGACACTTCTCATCCTGCATAAGGCTTATCCACATTTGTCCTTCCCTTCCCCCTCTAAGGCTCAATATTTCTTAAGCATGACCCTAGTAAGGGCACCGTTGGCTAGGGACAGTTGACTATAGGACGTTATAACCCCCCTATTGCACTATCATGCTCTGGGGTATCCCTTAATGAAGGGTGAGGGAATAAAGGTCTTTGGCCGAGAGTTTAATTGACCTAGATCTTGTAGTTCGCAAAACCAACCAAAAAAAAAAATCATTTGCATAAGTCTGAGGGATCGCATGTTGCATTTTCTATGAGTCTAGGAGGTTGCATATTACATTCTTAAAAGAAGGGTAGTCATTTGCATGTCGCATGTCACACGTCGCATGTTCTTTATTCAAAAGGAAATTCAGCAAAGTTCTTCATGTGTATTCTTTTGAAAAGGAAAAGAAGAAAGAAGAGAAGAGTAACAAGGGGGGGTCTATTTTTTTTATCATTACTTAAAGAGAGAAACTAACGTGTTTTCTAAGTGTGATACAAGGGGCAGGTACACAAGCAAAGCAAAGTGACAGCGAACCACAAAATCAACACAATCAACAACCAAAAATATGTTCCATTCCACTATAAGAATCTATCACATGAACAAAAGTGAGAGTGGATGTACAAGCATATCTCTCTAACTCTCTCCTCCACCCTCCTCCTTGCCACCTCTGTGAGAACTCTCGGCATCACCCTATCCTCCACCCTGGGGAGGAAGTCTAGGTGGAGCCATCGACCCTCTCGAGGCTGCACTCCTCTCACCCCAATCCCTCCTCTCAGTATCTACCCTCTTCCGATGCTCCGAGGAAGAAACAAGATAGTCTGTGCTCGAGTACGCACTCGGACGTCCCTCAGCTCTGGCCCTCTCGCTCCCCCTCCGATAACGCTCTTCTACATCCTTCACCCGCTACTCGGCTATCCCCAGCTGGGTACTCAAACGCACCCTTTCCATCTCTTGCTCTACTCTCTCCCTATCCCATCTCTCCATATCTCTCTCCCTCTCCCTTTCCCATCTCTCTCTCTCTCTCTCTCTCTCTCTCTCTCTCTCTCTCTCTCTCTCTTGCTCCTCATGCTGCTCCTCCCTCTCTCTCGCCCTCTCACTCCTCTCCATGCCAAGGAGGGTACGCAGCTCCACCACATCTCGAGGAAGCTCCTCCGCATCACGGCGCCTCAGCTCTGCCTCTGTAACACCCTGGATTCTTGCCAGATCTTTATTGGGTCTTGGTGGATCTTTATCAGGTTGTTCGGATCCTTTTGGAGGAGTTTCAGATTGCTTCTGTAGTTCCCGAGTTGAGTTTTACTTTCTGTGTGAGTTTTTCTCCCGTTTAAGCTACGAAACCCTACGGTGAGTTTATTTCTCAATTCATCGACTCACGGACGATACAGTAGTGATGTACTCTTCGCGAAGATCGTTTCGACTATTATTCAAGGGGCTGGTCTGCCAAGGTCGATGCACATCAGGGGAGCTGGGTTGCCAAGGTCGATGCACATTGACACAAGAATGAAGGCAGGTTGATGCACATTTGGTTCAAATCTGAAGACATGTCAATGCACATCTGGTTCGAGCTTGAAGATAGGTCGATGCACATGGGAACCAAGTTGAAGGAAGGCCGATGCATATCAGGCACAAAGCCAAGTGAAGGTCGACGCACGTGGGCACAGGGCTGAAGGAAGGTCAATGCACATTGTGCCAGTATAAGACCAAGGTCGATGCACATCATGCCAGCACAAGTGAAGGTCGATGCACATTATGCCAGGGCTAAGGAAAGGTCGATGCACATTGTGCCAACACAAGACCAAGGTCTATGCATGTTTTTCCAGCACAAGTGAAGGTCGATGCACATTGTGCCAGGGCTAAAGGAAGGTTGATGCACATTGTGCAAGCATAAGGCCAAGGTTTGTGCATGTTTTGCCAACACAAGTGAAGGCCGATGCACATTGTGCCAGGGCTAAGGGAAGGTTGATGCACATTGTGGCAGCACAAGACCAAGGTCTGTGCATGTTTTGCCAGCACAAGTGAAGGTCGATGCATATTGTGCCAGGGCTAAGGGAAGGTCGATGCACATTGTGGCAGCACAAGACCAAGGTCTGTGCATGTTTTGCCAGCACAAGTGGAGGTCGATGCACATTGTACCAGGGCTAAGGGAAGGTCAATGCACATTGCGCCAGCACAAGACCAAGGTCTGTGCATATTTTTCCACCACAAGAGAAGGTCAATGCACATTGTGGCAGGGCTAGGGGAAGGTCTATACACATTGTGCCAGTGTAAGACCAAGGTCTGTGCACATTTTGTTAGCACAAGTGAAGGTTGATGCACATTGTGCCTGGGCTAGGGGAAGGTCAATGCATATTGTGCCAGCACAAGTGAAGGTTGATGCTCATTGTGCCATGGCTAGGTGAAGGTCGATGCATGTTGTGCCAGCACAAGACCAAGGTTTGTGCATGTTTTGCCAACACAAGTGAAGGTCAATGCACAATGTGCCAGGGCTAGGGGAAGGTCGATGCAGGTTTTGCCTTCAGCATCGCAAGGTCTGTGCACATTTTGCCTTGAGCATTGCAAGGTCTGTGCACATTTTTCCTTCAGCATTATAAGGTATGTGCACATTTTGCCTTCAGCATCACATGGTTTGTGCACATTTTGCCTTCAGCATTCCAACACCTGTGCACATGTTGCCTTCAGCATCACAAGGTCTGCGCATGTTCTGCCTTCTGCATTACAAGGTCTATGCATATGTGAGCTATAAGGTCAACCCTACTAGATCAGGTCGATGCATCTATGTAGGGAGGCGCATAGCACTATGGATGGGTCGCTGCATCTTTGCCCAGTGTTGGGGATAGGTCAACCTGTCCAAGGGACAAGACTCCTTTTATTATTATTATTATTATTACAACTGGCCATGCAAGAGCTCATTTTGACCCAGTGAACTGGATTTCCATGTGTTCTGCTTCTCCCTACTTCATTTTTTTATCATTGTTCATCATTGCTTAGGCTATTTTCTGTGGTTTAGCTCACCATCCGTGTTTTTTTTAGGATTTCTGTTCATTCAGGATTCTTGCAGTCCAAAAGTTATGCTGATCATCTTCCTCTTCTCCTCTTGAGGCTCAATGTGTATGAATTCATTTCAATTGAAATTTCTATTTGTAATGCAGAACCTCAGTCTTCAAAAAAAGATAGTCCACCGGGGGCAACTTATGATGAATACCCAGTAGAAGCTGAATATACCTGGTCACCTCGACCAGGAGATCAAGGATCAGAAACAGTGACTTCCTGTAGATGCTGGGAGCAGGTCTACTAGAAGAGACGACTTTTCAAGCCAGATTTGACACGGCAAGCAACAACGAAGCCGAAGACACTGAAGAAGGAGGGGCTTCCCTCTCCTGCAACCATCCCCTGGCAGTGATGTCAGCACGCCTTATACCGATTGAGAAAGTTTCTGCTGAGATCGATCGGGAAATGCCCGTTACCAGGAAAGAATATGCCACCCCCACTAAAGATATGGCGATATAAGGCAGCGGGGAGGCAGGGTCATCTTCATGTGCTACGGAGTTGGAATGCTACTCCTTCGAATCAGCAATAAACAACTGCCAGCCCCTCAAGGCTGCCAATACACCAACAAAAGTCAAAGCTACTTGTGCATCTGCTGAAGCCAAAGCTGCAGAGGGCCTGTTGATAGAACAGCCTACATTGCCTTCATCGGTTGAATTAGAAGCACCCGATGAGGCCTGGGGGCAACAAAATGAAAGAGTGGATGTACTTGAACTTGAAAATGATATTCTAGACTTCATTGATGAAGTCCCGCGATCAATGACACCCAAGAGGGGGGTGAATTGGGTGTTTACCAATTTTAAGAAAACTTTTACCCTCTTTAAAATATGTGATAGAACACTAACTAGGAAGTTGAAATCTATTTAACCACAAGTTAGAATACAATGTATACTAACGTTCTCGTAGAATGGAGGTAGAAGAAATGAACCAAACCACACAACTCAAACCACAATGCATGATGATTTTTAAGGTGGTTTGGATGCAATGACGGCAATCCTACGTCCACCCCTCACCAAACCCGGTGAGGCTTCACTTGGGGATAAATCCCCACCACGGAGATACACTCTAACCACACATGTAGGATGACGCCTGTCCACACACACGGGGACGTGCCCCAACACACATGCACACAGAGACGAGGTCTCCAACACGATCCGACAACCGGATCAACAACACACACACTTGCTGTGACAGATGCAGCACTCTACACACACAACACTAAGACCTGGATAAATCCACACACATACACACAGATCTAAGAAGACCTGCACATACATGAATGGAACTCCACGACCACACATGACCATGGATCCAAAGTGATCCACACACACACGAGTGTTTGCAGTTTATACGGAACACGAATCTAAAACTTGAAAGCACAAGGCACCAAAATGAATAAACCATAGCTTAGAAAGCTCCTGATTTCGCTCCCCCAGAATGTATGTTGCAGATCTTTACGTTGATTCCTTCTTCTCTTGAATGGCTTCAGATTAAGCTTGAATGGCCTTGGAGTGGATGTAGAGTTTGCTACACGGGGTACTATTCACAGCTACAGTACTCTTCCTTCTTCACTTGGACAACCTTCCCTTAATCTCTTCTTGAGACCGTTGCTTGCTTCTTCTCTTAATTGGAAGTTCCTTGGCTTCAGATGGTGCTAGAATGACTCCAGTTGGATGAAGGACTTGCTGGATGGAGTATGTTCAAGAGAGTTATAGCAGCCTTCTTCTTGCCTTGATAGCCTCCCCCTTGATCTGTCTTTGTTGGTTGCTTGCTTCCTCAATTCATTGGAAGTTGATGGCTTCAGATGTACCTTGAATCTTCAGCTCCTGGATGAAGTGTTGATCCACGGATCACATCTGACAGATCAGATAATTATGGGTGATCGTGTCGAGACCAGAAGTCCACTATGTCGTAAAGGCTATGGTGTTAATTACGTCCTTCCTAAGAAAGACAACCCTTGATTAAATGCCAAAGTAGGAGGCCTCGGAGAGCATTTAAAATATTAATGTGCGTATTATAAGGAAAGGACGTGTGAATGACGAGCCTATAAAAATGTACGGATCAAATCCGACAGCATCTCCCCTTGGTTCCGAATTGTGCCAAGTAAGGATAGGAGACCGTCCATGCAGTGGCCGGACGGAATCCGAGCAATGGTTAGGGTGCTGTCCCTCAATGTACATCTTCAAGGAGACGTCTCGACTAGTTACTTTTCCCCAAGAGACACCGTCGAAAGGGGTATGCATTGATGGCGCTCCCTTGGCTTATTGGGGTTGTCGTTATTAAATCACGGTTCCGACAGCATTTTTCCTTGTTTTGGGTCATGCCAAAGAAGAGATAGGCCATCACCCACGGAGTGCCGGGATGACGGTCGGAACGGGAGAGCACTGAGGCTCCAAAACAGTGTAATCACCCTACGGTGACGTTTAATATCCCCCTTTTGGAAGCCGATGGGACACATGCAGAGGCAGAGCCCTTCGAGCTTACGGGGTTACATATGTGTGCCCGATTCGGGTCAATGGAATGTAGGGGAGGTCCTTCCCCGTTTGTTTATTTCCTGGGATTTTAGTGAAGGCTCATGGCCATCCTCGGATAAATCTAACAAGGTTAGGGAGAGGTTTAAACAAGACTTGTGGAGGGCTCTCGGCGCACGAGGCACTAAACAGATGAAGACTCTCGGAGCGACAGGTTTTCGGCGCACTAGAGGTGGGATATCGGCGCGGCATAGAGTGAAAGGGATATAGGCTCCCGACGCGGCTAGCTCTCGACGCGCGAACCCCCGCGCCGTGGACTATTCACGGCACCGGGAAGGTTTGGCGCCGAGAAGATACAGGGCTATCCGGTACTCTATTTTTGGGGGTTTTTTCAGAGTTTTCAGGGAATTAAATGGAAGGAACAACGGCCTATTCCAGGGATTTTAGGATCAAAATGTGGTTTGTGATGGGGTATTTATAGGACAATGTAAGGGATTATTAGGAGATAGAGTAGATTAGGGAGTGGATTTAGGGGATTCATGCCAGGGGAACCCGAGCCATCACAGTTTCATCAACACCCTAGACATTAATTCAATTTCATCATATGTCGCCCTGGGAACCAAGAGATGATGTCTCTGGCCCCAGGAGCAACCTAGATGATGCCTGAAATCAGGTGCGATTGTAACCAGAGAATTCGGAACACTGGAACTACTTCCAGTAGTAGTATTGTTGAACACTGGTCATCCCAGAAGTCAGGAGATGGTCTGTCTCCGACTCTGGAAACGACCTGCCAACCCCAAGCAGACCTCAAGGGGTGGTGATGAAATCTCATAGCGATTAAACCTTACACGGTAGATAAACATTTCTGATAGAGATAGTGGAGGCGGGTTTGCTTCTTATTTCCATAATCCCAAAATGGTAAGTACAGCGACACATCTTGCATCGTTTACGGGAGAATAACAGTAGAATAGAAAGAAACAGGCATGGGGGAATCGAGAGAGAGCTATTCTTATTCCTCGTAAACAAGAAATCAGAAATACATCTATCTGTCTATCTAGAGAACAAAATGAACATCAGAAGAAAGAATGGATGGGGAGGGGAGGGCGGAGCATTGACTCCAGCTACTCACCGTTCTCCCTTGTATATGGGTCAGAGGCCATGGTGCCAATTGAATTGGAAGTCCCATCACTGTGGGTCGCCATTCAGCATGGGTTGGCTAGCAGCGAACAAACCAACATAGAAAGAAGACTGGAAGAGCTCGCCGAACTCGAAGGAAAGCGTCTCCGAGCACAACAAAATATTCAACTATACCAAGTTTGTATGGCCCGTGCCTTCAACAAGCTGGTCGAAGGGTGAGAATTCAAGAAAGGTGACCTAGTGATGGTCAAAAGAAGAGAAGTGATGGCTTCCAACCCTGAGAGGAAGTTGGTTGAAAACTAGGTCAGATCATATATCATCTGCCGGGTCTATGAAGGGGGTGCCTACATCCTTGTAGATCACCAAGGGGTAGTCCAGTTCTCCCCGCTTAATGGAAAATACTTGAAGTTGTACCATATAGTCCCACCGGCATCCGTAGAGCGATCGAAGTTCACCTTGGTCAAGTGGCACTCCGCCCTGGCCGAGCTCTCCAAAATATCCAGTCAGCTCAGACCGATTTCAAGGCCGTTGGTCCACAATTTCATAAACATCCTTGGCAAATACTAATCCTGGGATACTTCAAGAACCCCGCATGGTCCAACTGGGTTGCCACTCCTATACATTACCGCCATTATGGACCTTACGTCCGAATCGACGCAAAAACTCCCTTGCGTTAGCATTACCTTCTTGCTAACGAATAAACTACTTTCTCGGTGCAAGACTTCGTGTCTCAGCTGACCCTTTACACAATACCGTCATTACGAACCTTACGTCCGAATCGACAAAAACTCTTCCTTTGCGCTGGCATTACCCTCTTTCTAACGAATAAACTACTTTCTCGGCGCAAGGCTTCGTGCCTTAGCTAACTCTTACACAATATCGCCATTACGAGCCTTATGTCCGAATCGGTGAAGAAATTCTGCCTTGCGTTAGCATTATCTCCTTGCTAACGAATAAACCCTTCTTCGGCACAAGGCTTTATGTCCTAGCAGATGCATTTACACGATATCGCCATTATAGGCCTTACGTCCGAATCGGCGTAGAAATTCTACCTTGTGTTAGCATTACCTCCTTGCTAATGAATAAACCCTTCTTCGGCGCAAGGCTTTATGCCCTAACCGATGCATTTACATGATATTGCCATTACGGGCCTTACGCCCGAATTGGCGCAGAAATTCTCCTTTTGCGTTAGTATTACCCTCTTGCTAATGAATAAATCCTTTTCATCAGCGCAAGGCCCCGTGCCCTAGCCAACTGTCATTTGCCATCATCTAGGGTCAAGCATCGCATGTCGACCCTTCCTCATTCTCTTACCCTATGCATTAAAATAAAATAAAATAAAATAAATGGGGCTTAAAATAGAGGTGTCCCGCCAAACTTGTTCCTACACTGGGCCAAGGGCAGAAATGGCTATAACCCAGCTGTGGCGCAAACCCGAAGGGGCACTGCAGGTAAAATTAGGTATCCTATCACGTGAAAATCAGAAAGGGTGCGTGTGTAAAAGCAAGAGGGGGCTAGTTTTTGTGAAAACCCAAAAGGGCACCTAAGTCAGTGAGGTGGTAACTAAAGGTTCCTCTCTACCTTCACCCGCACGGAGCTCTGGATGGAATATTCCTATAAGTCCCATCGATGAACAAACCATCATTGACCCTTGTCATCATCGGCAAGATCGATCAACATTCCCTTAACTTGGGCCATTCGTCCTCGTTAATGAACAAACACTTTACCCCTCAAGTCAACCCACGTAAACCCCATCCAGGGGAGGGGGTTTATGTGGACCAGCTTTACCCCCTCAAGCTAGCCCTCCTAAACCCATTCTAACCCTTAAACTTCCCTATAAATTCCCCCCTTTGGGAGCCCAAAATCATGGATGAACATCAACAACTAGCCAGCCTCAAGCATCAAGGAGCAAAGATGTGCTAAGGAGATTTGTGTGTGTGTTTGCTAGGCTTACACCGAGGGCATGCCACATGAGCATCCTCCCTATGACGTCTAGCCAAAACACCCACCTCCGGCCCCTTGTTGTGATGGACGTATGTTGGCTCAATAATCGTGCACGACCCCAGATCTTGCTTGGTGAAAACACTCTGCCTGAGTCCTACCTCGATAGTCATGCATGACCCTGATGTCACTCGATGAAAGCACTCTGCTCGAGCCCTGCCCGGATAGTCATGCGCCCTAAGATGCCGCTCTACGGGAACACCCGGCTCGGCCCTACCTTGGCATTCATGCATGACCCAGATGCCGCTTCATGAGAGCCCCCTTACCAGTCCCTGCAATCATGCACTCTTAGTCGTCACTCGATCGAGGCACCCTGCCCGGTCTCTACCTCGATGTTCACGCACGACACAGATATTGTTCGATGAGAGCACCCGATCCAATCTCTGTCCCAATGGTCGCACATCATCAGACATGGCTCGATCGAGGCATCCAGCCTGGTTCCCTGACTCGATGATCGTGTATCACTTTGGTGCCACCTTGATAAGTGTGCCCTTAGTGCTGGTACCCAGACAATGGGTGTACTTCACAAGTCCCGACGCAAGATGAAGTGCTAGGCCCCTGCCTCTGTCAACGGACCCCGAGCACGTGGATCAAGGTCCAGTGTCGTCCATCAACTACAGTCACAACGGTTCCCCTGGCACCCGACTGTCAAGCACTTCAGTCACAACGGTGCCCCCGGCACCCGACTGCCAGCCACTCATTCACAACGGTGCCCCCGACACCTGACTGCCAGCCACTTCAGTCACAATGGTGCCCCCGGCACCCGACTGTCAAGCACTCCAGTCACAAGGGTGCCCCCAGCACCCGACTGCCAGCCACTCCAGTCACAACGGTGCCCTCGACACCCGACTGTCATCAACTACAGTCATAACGATGCTCCCCCGACACCTGACTGCCAGCCACTCCAGTCACAACAATGCCCCCGGCACCCAACTGTCATCTACTACAGTCATAACGGTGCCCCCCGGCACCCGACTACCAGCCACTTCAGTCACAACGGTGCCCCCAGCACCCGGCTGTCAAGCAGTCCAGTCACAACGATGCCCCCCGGCACCTGACTGCCAGCCACTTCAATCACAACGGTGCCCCTGGCACCCGACTGCCAAGCACTCCAGCCACAACGGTGCCCCCGATACCCGACTGTCAAGCACCCCAGCCACAACGGTGCCCCTGGCACCCAACCGTCAACCACTTCTGTCACAACGGTGCCCCAGGCACCCGACTGCCAACTACACCAATCACATGGGGAGCCACAACGCCTGATCGTTCAACAACTCCAGTCCCACCGAGGCCTATGGCACCCGACAATCCTGAGCTCAACGACTTTTGGTCACTCCAGTCATGGCGATGCTCATGTCGTTCGACCACTCAAGTCTCAACAACGCCTGACTGCTCCAGCGACAAGTGGTGCCTACGTCATTCGGTCGCCTCGAGCATGGTGATGCCCAACTACCCCAGCACAATGGTGCCTACGGCACCCTACTACTCTTACCTTGACATTGTCTCATGACAGGAAGACATTGTGGCACCCCTCGGGCGGCACTCAGTTGAGCCACAGGTCCTCTTATGGACTCTACGTGTGAATACGGAATTACCCACATAATAACGCAATGACCCGTGGACCGTCACAAATGACGAAATTGTCCTGCGGCTTGCAAGCACTTGTAATCGGGCTCTCACGCCCCCATATAAATGCCCTTCACAACATCTAAGTCATGTAATCAAGTTAGGGAGTGGATCCCCCTCCTCGTTGGGACAAGTCTCCTTGCCCCCAGCTATCTCTGTTGTGTTACTATTGCCCTATCGCTGTTGCATGGACTAAGCCCTCCTGACATCGCGACGTCCAGGGTCCCTGGCTCCACCCGATGTAAAATAAGCACTGACTGCTTGCAGACGGTGGGGAAAGACGTCTAGTACACGACTCGCCACAGTCACCTACACACTCGTACCTACGGAACCTCCTTCTCTCCATGTGTCGCCCATCTCCCAAGCACACGTGCCGCGTCCTGGCGACGCATCCCTAGTTAAACATTTGGTTTCAAAGGTGATCGTCGAGAAATCGACTGGCACACCCGCATTCCATCCAGCCATCCTTGTTCCAGTTTTTCAGAATAATTAACCATACGCCACTCCCTCCAGTGCGTTCCTATCGTTCTTTCCACCTTCATTTTAATACCCCTGGAATTCCCATGTGCTAAGTCGACCTATCTCGGCCTTCCGTAAAAGGCGAGTGTACACCCCCGTCGTGAGGAAAAGAACCATAAAGGAAAATTCCCCGTAGTCGCAAATAAGGTTGGCATGCCTGGTGGGACGTCTCCTACCTTTCTTCTTTCTGCCGAAGAAGAGTCACACTCTCCAAGTGTGCACCACAATGCCCTCTCCTTTTCTTATCGAAGAGGAAGAGGAGGGCCGCCTGTCCAAGATGCAACATGCAACTGGTCATCATCAAGTGACCAACTAGCACCAGCAACAACAAACTGGAGGTGATAGTGACCTACAGTCCGATCGTCATCACCATCCATGCCGGGCACGTACGGTTGGCAATGCCAATCGTGTTCGGCAACACTGCCTCAGCCTTCGGCTCACCCTGATCCTCGAGCGCCATTGCCGTAGCTGACGAGCAGCCCAGTCTGATGATTGCCCATGCAGGCATTTGGCCCCTCTGCTTCTCTCACAATAGAAACACCTGCAGTCGTTGACCCCGGGGTTCCCGGCTCCTCAACGTCTCACTCGGGCTCTCAGCTCCGAGTCCTAGCCAAGCCTGCCCCAGCACGGGTCTCCTACCCTAGGGGCAAGGCCTCCCAGCATGCTATTCGGGCCTCTCGACCCGAATCTTGGATGAGCCAACACTCAATACGGGATTTCAACCCCAAGTTCGAGGCTCCCCAACACCTGGCTCGGACACACAACCCCGGGCCTCATCAAGGTCAGTCCCCGATGCAGACTCTCCGCATTGGGCCCCTGGCTTCCCAAGCTCTACGGTGGGGTCTTTTACCCCTACGATCTAGCAATGCCACCTCCCAATATAGGTTTTCCTCTTCGGGAAAGGCCTACCTCAACAACCAGGATGGGCTTCCAGCCTGGGTCTCAGCTCCAGCAACACCCAAGATGGGCTCCCGACCCTGGGTCTCAGCTTCAGCAGCACCCGCGACGGGTTACCAGCCCTGGGTCTCGGCTACATCAACACCTAAGGTGGGCGCCCCACCTTGGGTCCCAGAACTCTGGCATCACCAGCACCCGAAAAGGGTATCTTGCTCTAGGATCCAACTCTGACCACATTCAAGAATGATGTCCAACCTCGGGTTCCAGCTACATCAAGGTCCGAAACAGGTGACCAGCCCCGAGGCCCAGCTACAACAACACCCAAAACGGGCCTCCGGCCCCGGCCCCAGTTTCGTCGATGCCCAAGACTGGCATTCAGTCCTGGGTCCCAGCACCACCAGCACTCAGGACGGGCTTCTAGCCCTGGATCCTAGTGTTGTCGAGGATTCAGTTTGGGTTCTAGTTCCAGAGCCCAGTTTCATCAGCTCCCCGTACAGGCTTTCTGCCTCGGGTACTAGCTTCGTCAACACCAGTACGGGCATCAAGCCCTGGGTCATTGCCCCTTTGATATCCTCAGTTCACAACATGGGTCGCGAACCCCAAGTTTCGACAACAACTCTGATGGTCTAAGTGATGGCCAGGCTCCGGGTCGCCACTCTATCAGCCCCAGCTCGGGCATTGAACTCCTAAGCTCTAGCTGCACCGATGCTTGCCAAAAGCACCATGCTCCGGACAACCTTGGACCAGGTTGATTCGGTCCACCACATTGGTGCTGAGTCAACTTCGGCACTCCAAAAAAGGAAAGGGGTGCCATAGTGGCTGCAAAAGTGGGAGACCCACCGCCGCCGCCCCTGCCTCCAGAAGACAAGGCGGGACTCAAAGAAGTAGATGCACCAGCATCGGAAGAACTCGACCTCGTCGAATAAGGGGGGCGTGCTGTCGCTCGTGTACCGCTCTAGTAGATTCGGATCTATCCTCTGTAGCTCTGTATGGATGATCCAAGTGTCATCGGATGCGGGCCATCCCCTCCATCACACCAGATAGCATTAGTACACCCCCACCCTAGGTAGTCATTACCTACTCACCCAATATATGCTCTATCTGCTCACGCTGCTGGGGTAACAAGGCTGGAAGTGGACGCTCTAGGGTGGTGTCACTCACAAGGGGTGGAGACGGCTCAAAGACTCACTAGGATTCACCGTTGGGTCCCATTAGGTGACTAGACCCGATACACTAAGGAGGAGCTAAACCCATAATTCGCTAGCAAGCCTACAACGTATGCATGTGGTCTGACTCGCCTCATGCTCGAAAGGGACAGGCACCAAGAGCTTGCGTGGGACCGACTAGACTCGTATGCAGACTCACTATGCACTTGACATCACTCGACAAATGTATATATAGACTCCTGATAGACTAAATAAGAACAAGACACAGATGCACACACGACTCTAGACTCACACATAAGGAAGTGGTGGTCCTGGCCACCCTCACGTGTAACTAGGACACTGGCTATTGGGCATTGGGGAGGTCGGGAGGATCCCCCCGGTCATGTTCCTCCTCACAATAGAATTCATCAGCTAACTCCTGTTCTGCCTCATAGCTGACAAATACAAGCCCTGAGGCTTCTCCAACCTGTGTGTCCCCAAAGATGAGTGATGTGCGGGTGGGACATTGGGTCGAATAGTGGCCAAACCCCTGGCAGCAAAAACACTACTGACGTGACCCACTAGGCTCTCCGATAAGTGTTCCCTTACCCTTATCCTCATGTCGGGCAGGGGGTGTAGGCAACACATGAGGAGGAGAGGGTGCCGGCAGATGGGCAATGGGTGTCGGTGGGCGAGTAATGGGTGCCAGTGGGCGGGCAATGGGTGCTGGTGGGTAGGCAATGGGTGCTAGTGGGTGAGGTGGAGGAAGGTCCCTTGGGTGGGGAGGGTGATACGTTGGAGGGAATCGCTGCTGATGGGCGAGCTCTTAGGGGCGAGCCATGGGGGCTCTCTGATACTGGCCTGATGAACCATGAGGCTCAACCCCACGATGAGGAAATGGTCCCACTCGTTGGGTAGGCTCGAACGCAGCCTCGAATTGCTCTGACTCGAGGGCAACCTGATATGCCTCCTCTAAGGTGTTGGTTTTGCTTCGAAAAAGCTCATACTGATAGTGTGGCCGTAAACCACGTCGGAAGTGAGAAATAGGTATGACACTCTCCTCCCTGACACCGCATCGCAGAAAATACTCATCAAATTTGACGATGAACTCAGAGATGGACCGATCTCCCTGGCTGAGATTCTGCCACCTATCAATGAGTCACTGATGGTATGTGGTAGGAAGGTACTTTTGCTGAAGCTTGACCATCATCTCGGACCATGTATCAACCAGGGGCTCCATTCGCTGAAACAACAGGCTCTCCACGTTCTTCCAATAAGTCTGGGCCGATCCTATCAGCTTCATGGTCGTGAATAGGACTGATGTGACACAACCTCAGACCTAGGCAAGCAAGCGCAATTCGCAACTAGAACGGGCCGATATCGGCGGCCAACTCACCCGACACTCAACCCAAAACTCGGGGTGACTCGGTGATGCCGAGTGGAGGATGTGAGGGCTGGTCCCTTGCTGGTAGAGGGCCAGCAAGGCCAGAGGGAGTGACCACCGCGGGTGAGTTGTGAGCGAGACACTACATCCCACGCCCTCGGCGTGCTGGCCACCCGTGAGAGTGGGAATCCCAGGCCCTTAGGGGTCCATCCCAAGCTAGCCATACCCCTAGAACAGTAAGGTCCCACTTCGGACCCTCCCCGCCATCGCCGGTTTGCCTACGGGCACTAGTGTGCGCTATGCGAGTGAGTCCACTCGAGTGAAGTCACCGGTCCGTGCATTACTTGCTTGCTAGGTCCGAGGGATTTTCGGTCTTGTGACTATCACCCCCATGGTGGTGTCACATCACAAGGTCAGTTGCGTATCATAAGCATAAATTAATTCCAAGGTTCAGGAAAGCTCACCAGAAGGTCCAACGTGCGCTGAAGGTCGTCCCTCTGCTACATGGTAGCATGGAGGAGTCCTTGAAGCTCCACGATGCGTCCCTGAGGGTCTAGCTACATGTAGTAAGTCCAGATGTTTGTGCATTTAGGAATAATTAAGTAATTCAATTGAAAAAGAGTGTGAGTTTAGAAGTTCATACCAGTTGTCGAACGCCGTGGAACACCTGATCGCCATACCTCTGGGCATAGGCCTTCAAGTAGGCCTCATCACTAGTCGCTCGAGCCTTTACCACCCGACCCCTCCGTGTCCAATCGTGTACCTGGTCAGGCACTCGAGTCGTCCAGTCGATGTCACCACTGAGTCCCTTTGAGAATCGCCCATAGCGCTCGTCGTCTCGAGCCGAGAACTCCACGTCTGGCTGATGAACTCCCTACGTCCGCATGATTAGTCGATGATGCAGAGGCTCGATGATGTTCAAGCAGTGTAGCCAGATCTCCCGTCCGGCATACGCCTGGGCCACCTCTACCTAGGGCTGCCCCTCGTGACACTCGTCATGATAAGGCATCCAGCGTACCTGAAAGGGCAATTGAGTCAATGTCAGCATTTAGATAAGCATTTAGAGCACACAAAGAGTTTTGAGCTTAGAGCTTACCGAGTCGTAGGGGAATATGTCTATATCATCCTGGAACACCCGCGCTAGGCACCGGATCACCCGCACTAGGCACCGGATCGATCCCATATCACGAGCCACCACCCACCATCTCGTGATGGGGATCCACTCTGGGTGTACCTCCTTCCCTCGCCCGATGCCAGGGAGGTACAGGTAGCTCCAGACCTGCATAAGTCAAGCATAAGCATATAGCAAGCAATCATGATCGTAAAGCATATATATAAACATTTAAAGTTTAGAGTATTTACCTATAGGAATGGTGAGAAGCCACCCAGCATTGTCTGCCGGTCGATGGTGCTCAGTGAGTCGAAGAGGAACTCCAGGACTACTGCTCCCTAGGCATATCCTCCAACCCTGTCCAGATCCCGCAGCAATGGGAGGAGCCTGCAGCTCACTCCATCCGCCTGGGTCACGAAGAGTAGCTTCCCGAACATTAGCATCAGGGAGCGTCGCAGGGTGATGTCTCCCTCTGGTTCTGGCTCTGCCGCCACCTTCCCCTGAGCCTGGTCTATCACTCTCCCGATGTGCTCCTCGGGCAGCTCCCCTATGGATATCACTGCTCCCCTCAGCCCTAGACTCTCCTAGAGCGTCGCTCATCCCAACATCGATGAATGGTGGCCCGACCTCATCAAGTCTAATCCCAGCAGCTCCTGCGCCATCTCTTGGTAATCAGTGTAAGTCCATCCTGTCATCGGCACTCCGTGGATCCACAGTCCGGTGATCCTCGCTATGTAATTCTCATCATGTGTGTTTATCTTGCGCTCTGATTTTCTTACTTGCAAGAGGCTTACCATGCCAACTGTTCACGTATCCCGAGAATACTTCTGCTATATCAAAAGCTCGGGGCATGACATGGAGGGGCCAGGCCTCTCAGGGTAGCGGACCATGGAGTTTCGGGGTTCAGGTTGACGACAGGTGGAAACCCGAAGTGAGACCACTCTTTGAAACCGCTCAATGTCTCGAGCAACCTGGTAGGCATGCTCGAGGGTGTTAACCTCTCGCAATAATAGTTCCCTCTGAATGCTTTCGTGTAAGCCAGCTCTAAACCAAGAAAAGGTGACAGAGGCATCCTCCATGACTCGACTCCAAAGAAAGAATTCGTCAAATTTGGCAATGTTCTTATCCACGGACTTTCCCTCTTGGGTGACTTTTTGTCATTGGTCCAAAAGACGCTGATGGTAGGAGGGTGGCAGATACTTCTCCCTCAGTTTCTCATTCATTTCTTCCCACGTGTGTATGGGCTCCTCCCGTCTCCTTGCTAGGAGATTCTCGATATTGCACCAGTAGGTCTTGACTTGATCTAGGAGTTTCATCTTGGCAAACCTCACCCTTGTAGCAGGGGCCATACGGTGATACCAATCAAAATATTGGTCCATCCTGATTTCCCAATCAAGGTATGTGGCGGGATTTAAGGACCCATCAAAACTGGGAGCGTCTATCTTGACGTTCCTCAGGATGATCTCCTCATCTTTGTGGTCTCTTCCTAGAGACGCACGATCATCGTGCTCTCTACCTCGAGGAGCCTGGTTTTGGCGGGCTTGGTCTCTCTCTTCTCTATGGTTGGTGACGGGCCCTCTGCGACCATTCAACCTTCCTTCCTCTCTCCTCACATGATCCTCTAAGGCTCGGATCCTATCACCTAGCTCCACTCGTAATTGGCCTATAGATGCTTCAAATTGGGCCGTAAGATTCTACTCGATCTGGGCTAACATGGCACTCACGCTCTCTTGATCCATGGGTGGTTGTAGTGTTGAAACACGCTCTAGACGGCCTGAGGAATTTCTAGACCAATGTTGCATGCACGAGCTCAGACCTAAATGATGCAATCCTTGGACTGAAGATTGGTAGGGTTTAGACCTATTTGTTGGCAAATACTCAAAGGATCAATTCGATTCTGCAAAGGGACCGGCTAGGTAGAGTTGTTTGCCCGTAGGCGAAGTACTTGTGGAACTACCTCCTAACAATTATGATGCCCTAATGTGACAGTTCTAGGGCTTAAGGATAGGCGCATACAAGCTCTCCCTCTCCGTCCACAGCGATGCACTCAGGAGACAGGTTGCATGGATAGGACTCTCTCTTACTTCACCGCGCGACAATTGCTAAAGATACTAAATAAGCAAGTGGGTGAAGCATGCACCTAGCTAGACTAAAAAGTCTAGCTCCGATCGAAGACAAAGGCGAGCGGGGACGTGCGTGTCCACACTACATCGATGAAGTTTGAACGGTTACAACAAATTCACTCTACGCAGGGAGGGTGCAATTATTACAAAACTCATTCAATTAAATTTCCCACGTAGGGGAACAAATCAAACCAGAATCTCTCCGCACAGGGAGAATTAGGGTCACTCACGCTCTGCTCGTCCTCACTTTCACAAATCGCGGACTACCCATCGACGACCACGTGACCCTTGCGCCAATCAAGCCATCGTAGTAAAATCGGGTGCCACAATGAATAATATCAAATGATATATCAAGAACAATACACTGTAGAAATGGTTCTCAATTGTCAAAACATGTCCATTCTATTTCATGATTACATCAGATTCCAAGGGCATACCCCCAGTGTACAAAATCAACTACACCCACTCTATCCTCTCTCTATACTGCTCGCTCACTCAGCATCATCAGTGCGAGGTCGACTATGTCGGCTACTCATCTCGGCCTCATCCCTGCTCCTTCTCTCGCACGAGCCCGAGGGCTATGAAGCTGTCGAGCCCGAGGCTGCTGGATGGACCACCCCCTGCTCTACCTGAGGGGACTGCATCATCCCTAGGAGCTCCTCCATGGTAATCTCCATATCCCCTCTGACCTGCAGTGACTCAGCCGGAGTGGTGTATCTAATTGCCCCCTCTACATGAGCATTTTTGCTCTGGTATTTTCGTAGCACGCGACGTTGCAAGGCCTCCAACTGGTCGAGGGCTCATCACTCCCGTATTGCCATGGCCATCTCCCGAGCTCGAGCCTTAGCCTCCCTCTCCTTCGCCTCAGCGAGGCGACCCTCCAACCTCTCCACTATTTCCATCGATCCAAAGCGACGTGTCAAGTCCTTGACACGCCCCTCTATCTCTCGGCAAGAGGCTAGGGAAGCCTCCAACTCCGTCTTCTGCAAGAAAATTACAAAAAAGAATAATTCAGGAAAAGATGAGTAAAAGGAGAGAAAGATTTGCTCCTAAGAGTGTTCGGTACTCACTGTCTCGGCTAGCTCGGCCTCCTTCTCCTCGGCCCATTCATTGGCACCCGCCAGGCAGTCCTCCAACCCCTCTCTACTATCCACCTGAGAAGAGGGTCAAACTGCCCCGCTCATCTCGACTCTCGCACGAACATACGCCAGCTCGCCTCTCTAGGAGATCAGGGGCAATTGGTCAGTCAAGTTTACAAACTCCAATGCTTTAAGCTCAATCAATTAATTCTGGCTCACTAGCTCTTGAATTTCATGGTGCAAGTTCACAATGGTCTGATTGAGGATGGTGATCCGATCTTGGAGGATCCTCACGGCCTCAGCTTCAAGCATCTGCATCCTAAATTTCATAAAATCCTCAGAAGTAATGCCCTTCAATAGACAACATCTGTCTCAGAAAGCTAAAGGGAGTAACTCACCGCTCGAGTGTCGAGGCGGAGTCACCTGATGTACCACTCTTGGTAGTCCACCAGGTAAGTCTTGCTACTCCCCCTATCCTGCACAAGGGAAGGCCCCCTTTGTAAAGCCTCGACCTCTGCACGGTAGGGAGAGGCCCAGTCCTGATCCCTCATCGAAGTCCATCGGCGTCCTCGATCAGACCCATGCTCTGCCGGTACTGCCATGGGAGGCTGGTGCCATCCCAAGGTCCGCTGCACCAGGCGTAGGTAGAGTGGCTCCCGCAAGTTCACGCAGGACAAAATAGTGTCTCAACAGAACCAAGCGCGTCCCTCTTGCACCCACGGCTATGGGGTGATGTCCTCAGTTGCATAGGGCGTCCACACCACCTGTCATAACATGAATTACAAACATGTTAAAATTGAGTCAGTCCTATAAATGCATAACATCACATAACTCAGTTTAGCAAAACGCTTACCCGGTGGTGTGGGTACTCATCTAGGGCTGTCCTAAGGTCAGAAACTCGAGTGGTAACTAGTCGACGGTCCCAGACTGTCTCCCATCTCACCATCAAGGGGACCACCTACGTCCGGTCTCACGGGATCATCCCACGACGTAACGGAAAATGAGTATACGTTGTAATTAATAATCTTTATTATACCAGGAGTACGGATCTTGGCCAGGATCGTCTTTCCCATGCCCAGAGCGTGGAGATATTGTCTTTATCTCTCTCGATATTTACTTATCTCGTATGTGTTTATTTGTCGCTGCTAGTGAGTGATAGGATATCTAGCTCGATAAATTTTTAACACCGCTGTGAGAGTGAGAGTGTGACCCATCCCGTGACCCAATCTGGGCACGAAGGAGTGTTGACCGGCCTGACTCATTGCCGATTTCTTAACCGCGCAGATCCGCACGCTTCTCTTGCTAGGGATGAGTCGCGAGCTTGCCTAGAGTCTCAGGTTCGCTTCCATATTGGTCTCGAGTCACAACCCGTTCCGCATCAAATTGGTATCAGAGCAAGTTTGAGTCTAGGGTAGTCTTTGCTTTAAAAAAAAGTCTTGAGTCTAAGGTCGTCTTGTCCTAGGTTTGCATTTCATCCCAGCACCCGGTATATCAAAAGACGTTATTAGAAAGATAGGTTAAGCTTATTTGGAAGGTAGCTTCCTTGCATGAGATTGGTCTTCGGATTGATATCTCTGCCACGTACTGGATATTGGTTAAGTCCAGGTTTCTCATGTTGCATTGGTCCATCCAGGTAGGTCTAGTGAGTCACCCCTTAGCTCCCTTTAGGCCCCCTTGCATGCCCACTCATAGAGGTACTCAATACTCACCACCACCACCACCACCTATGGTAGATCCTCAAGTCCATAGTCCCGATGAGCCATTGGTGGTCGACATGTTTCGAACTCTCATGGAAAAAAATGATGGGCTGAGTACGTGAGTGGATAAGTTGGATGGGTTGAGTATGAGTGTGGATGGCCTAAGCACACGCCTGGAAGAGAGAATGAAGGCCTTAGAGGATCGGGCGAAAGAGTCAAACCAGTCATTTCATGGTCTGGTAGGGAGAGTCGTCGTCCTAGAGAGAGCCTCGGTTGAGGCGCACCCTGCGCCGACAAATGGTCAACAGGAGCCGGTTCAGCAACCTACTGCTCCAAGGGCTCAAGGGGTAGATAATAGGACACACCGAGTCCCCGAGATGGATGCTTTTGAGTCTGATAATGAGAATGGGGGCTATGGTCCTGACCATTGTGTTCAACGGTAGAACCGTGATTATGATGAGGATGAGCGGACCCTCAGGACTGTTCGTGTAGATCCTCCCACTTTTGACGGGTCTTTGGACCCGAAGGTCTATCTAGATTGAGAGGTCGGGATGGATTGGTACTTCGAGTGGTTCGATATGACGGACCACCGAAGAGTCCGATTCGCGACCATGAAGGTGATAGGACATACACAGACTTATTGGAAGAACGTAGAGAGCCTGTTGTTTCAGCGTTACGAGCCCCAGGTTGATACATGGGGTGAGATGAAGGTCAAACTCTGGCAAAAGTACCTTCCTACCACATACTGTCAGCGACTCATCGATAGGTGACAGAGTCTCAGCCAAGGAGATCGGTCCGTCTCTGAGTACATCGCTGAATTTGATGAGTATTTTCTACGATGTGATGTCTCAGAGGAGAGCTCCATACCTATTTTTCGCTTCTGACGTGGTCTGTGGCTGCACTACCAGTATGAACTTTTTCGCCGCAATGCAAACACTTTGGAAGAGACATATCAGGTTGCTCTGTAGTTGGAGCAGTTTGAGGCAGAGTTTGAGCCTGCCCAACGATTGGGACCCTTTCCTCATCGTGGGGTTGAGCCTCATAGCTCGTCTTAGGGCGGTGTCTGTCTGTCGGTGGTTGTCTGGATTGGTCGGTTTAGGTGACTGGTTGTGGTCTTTTCCTAGACTATGACAGTACCCTAATGACTCAATCTAGAAACTACCATTGGCTGTGTCTCTGGTTGCGTAGCGGCTATCTCTTGACTGTTGGGTTTCCCCCTAGCAGTTGACTGACAAGTTGCTCCACCCAGAGTGTTGTCGTCACCCGCCGCTCATGTTCTTGATGGTTATGTTTGTTTGTGTTGTTGTGGCGGTGGATGTGTTAGTATGTCGGTGTCGTGTCTGGTTCCGGTCAACCCGGGGGTTACCTAGTGGTTGATAGGAAGCCTTGTTGTGTCTCCACGGCCTTGTCCAATTCGAGACATTGGTTCTGGATGCTTCGAGGTACCTTTCTACCTCGGTTTACGTATCCAGGTGTGTTCAGGGTTCTTGGTGTCCCCTCAGGTCTCCGTGTGTCGTTTTCCCAGAGCGTTGTTTTCCTTGGCTTAGGATTAGATCGATTGGCGGCTTGTTCAGCAATGTGCGATGATCCTGACTCAAAGTCATAGGACTCAAGGATCGTTGTAGCAGTAGGTCTAGTTGCCTTGTCCTGAGTCTGTTGGTAGTCTCTTACATTGATTTTGGTGCTTCGAAGTACGTGTTTCAGGGGACTCTTGCCTGTATGTACTTCGGCACTTGTGTTTTGGAGTCCGTGTCTTGTAAGCCTTCACTAGTCGTAGCCTTATGGCATGCTTCGGCGTGACGGCTTTTACAGCGAGGCACTTCTAGTTCACGATTTTTAAGCTAGTCTCCGTCGGCTCCCGCAGTTACCGTTGCGTCCTACGGGAGGAGAAAACTAGCTAAAGGCCTGGCTTAGGCAAAAGCCAATGTGTGCACACATGGTCAGGGGCTTTGGACTGATGCCGATGGGCATTCCCCTGTCTAGTCACTCGTGACTTGGTTACTATTCTGGTTCTGATAGTGTCTTAGTCTCGGCCCGTCTGTAGGCGTCGTAGACGAGACGCTGGTTGGCGTACCATAAGACGTCAGTGGACGCAACTAGCTGTTCTTCTAGTGTGGGGCACTCCAGCCACGTGACACGTGACCCTTCGCGGTTCTCTTCGCATTCCTCGTGCGTCGTGACCTTCTGGGTTAGCCCTTTTTGTGGCTTTACTCAGGGCCAGTGTCTGTCACTTGCACGACATTCTAGTTGTGCGTGTGGCAGTGTGCACGATGTCCTTGTCGTGTTGTCGGTCGTCTGTCTAGGTTTTCCTAGGCTTTCTTGTTGTCCTTGCATGTTTTCATTTGGATCCTGGCGTCGTGTTGATAGTTCGGTAAGCTTCTGACTTCTTTAGTTCTGAGTTCACCCTTCTGTCTTTGCTTGCTGTAGTGTCAGTTTGGTGTAGCGTCGGGAGCCGAGGTTAGTTCGGCAGTCGTGCTTGTCTGGTACGACTTCTTCCTTTTTCCTATTAGTTCTCCTAGCTCTTAGCTTGCTCCCTACTCCGGCTTCCTCTTCTTTACAGCTTTGTAGTCTAGCCTTCCCGCTTTACTACCTGCTGTTGCTTGCTGTTTTAGCGTGTTACTGTGTGTTTTTCTCAGTGGGGATCCGCGTGACCCCTACTGAGCCAGTGACACAAGGCTCACCCCTACTTTACAGGTGGTGGTCATTCGTTCGGCTTCTGTGTGTACCTGGGGCGCGTGCTCGTAGCGTCTAGTTGTGGCCAGCTGGTACCCTCGTCGGGCTTCCCCCGACCTTGCTTAATGAGCAAGGGGCTAAGCCGAACAAATTAACTAACCTGTTTGCTTCAGTGAACGCATGGGTGAAGAGACACAAGCACGCTAGTGCAAAAGAACGAAACTCAAGTAACAAAACATGTTTTTTTTCATAATCATAACTATATGCATATGTGTGTACAAAGTGCGAGAGGAGGCGTACAAAGGTAATCTCACTAGCTCTCTTCTCCTCCCTCCTCTCTTCTCACTACTCTCTGCCCCACCTCTGTCCCTAGGACAAACTTGTGGGGGCCTCATCGACCCCTGGCTAGCAGCCGACCTTTCGGCTCGAGCACGGTCTGACTCCTCTCTCCTCTGGTGAGTAAAAGATCCCACCAAGTAGCTACCGTCAGAGTAAGCGCTGGGTTGTCCCTCAGCTCGCGCCCGCTCTCGGCCCCTCCGGTAACGGTCCTCTACTGCCCTCACTCGCTCCTCTGCTGCACCTAGGCGGAGCCTCAGCTTGGCTAACTCCGCACCCAGGCGAAGCCTCACCTCAACTAGCTCCCCCCTCTCACGGTCGCTCTCCCGCCTTTCCATCCTGAGTAGTAGCTACAGCTCGAGTGTCTCTCGGGGTAGCTCCTTGGTCTCGCGAGGCCGCTCCTCTGCAGCTCACTGTAGCTCCTCTGTGGCCCGCCGCCTCTCCTCCGCTAGCTCCTCGGTAGCGCGCTGTCTCGTCTCCTCCCGCTCCTCGGTAAGCCTCCGTCGCTCCTCCTCAAGCTCCGCGACCCGCTGGTCGCGGATCGTGAGCTCAGTGCCTGCCAAGGCAGTCCGGGTCATCGCCTCTTGTAGATCACGCGCCTGCATTATCATACAGCATGTCATAAGTTTTTGAAGAAAGATTGATAATAATTGTATTATTTAAATAATCTTTCTTACCACTGCCACCATGTCGCGCTCAGCTGTCTTAGCTCGTCTCACCGCCCCCGCTAGCCGCTCCTCTAAGGAAGCGATCTGGGCGCTTTGATCCACTGCACTCAAGTTGGTGGCACCTCCCGCTCCTCTCGCTGCCACCCTCTGCTGGGCACACTGCATCTTTTTAAGAGATTGTCAGTCATTGACCAACCAACTTCAGGACTTATAGCATAGCATTTAGGAAGGCATACTCACCAGCGTCTGCAGCTCAGACCGCGTAACTGCCAGTCGGGCCTCCAGGGTGCGGAGCTGTACCTGCATGTCGGCTACTACCGCATCCCGTGCATCCTGCATTTATTACATGTTAGTCACATATTTATCATATAGCAATTAAAGCATATAGATACAAAAGCATGCATTCATACATACCCCTCGTGGCCTCATCTGAGGTCGGTTGGCGTACGCCCTCCAGAAGGCCCAGAGGTACGTCGTGTTGTCCTCTGCCTGGGAGACGACCGGGGTGCCACCTCTCTGCCAATCGGCGTATTGCTCTGGGATGCGTAGCCGCCAGTCAGTCGTCACCACACGCCCTGGGGTCTTCCGTCCGACCCCGCACAGCTCTGCTACATCGACCCACTCCTGGTGTAGGCCGAGGGTCCTCATCACCAACCTAAGGCGCAGTGGTTCGATCTCGTTCAGGCAATGGAGCCAAATCTCCCGCCAGAACAAGTGTCGGCCCGCTGCAACCTAGGGCTGGTCCTCGTCTGTCATGCCCAGGTAGGGCCGCCACACAACCTGCATCCCACGCATCTCATTAGCATCACATAATCATAAATAGGAAATAAGACAAATGCATAAACATAGCCCCCGCCCTCCCTGATGATCCCCAAGCTAAAAAAAAAGGAACAACAACAGAGAGAGGGTAGGGGGATGCAGCAATGGTGATGGTGGAGGCGCAGCGGGCATGGAGAGTCTTACAGAGAGAGGGAGAGGGAGGGGGCTTACCAGACCAGAGAGGATGGCATGGAGGATGGGGACAACGAGACACCGGTGGCGATGACGAGGATGGCTTCGACGGTGACGATGAGGAAGGCTTCAACGGCGATGGCGAGGGTGGCTCTGGCGACGCCGCCGCTGACGAGGATGGCTTTGACGATGACGGCGAGGGCGGCTCTGGCCACGGCGGTAAGTACGACACCGACGGTCTGTCCTTGGCACGGAAAGAGAGAGTGAGAGGTAGAGTGGGGGCAAGGAGGGAAGGGTTCGTTGGAGGGAAAGGGAAAGTACATTTCACATGGATTTCAAATGGATCATTTTTTCATCTAAAATTTCACACGCATTTCAGTCGGACCTAATTTTGTCTGACATTATAGACGCATCTTCAGATGAAATACCTATCCGTCGCATGTATTGAATATTTTAGACTTTCGTTTGAAATGGAGACGATATTTTCAGATGGAAATAATCAGTGTGAAATTTTCGTCTGAAATCTCACATTTTCTTGTAGTGTCGAGTCACGACAAACTCACGTCACCTGACAGAAGTACTGTCCACCAGAAGCAAGGCCAGATGCGTCCACTGACGACTTAGTCCACGGCCTCATGTGTCTCCCTACCACGCCTCAGGCGGAGACTGAGACACCGTACTAGTAACCAGGAGCACAATAAGAACTAGCTGAGGTCGCGCTCGTCAACGCGGGTCCGCCGCCCTCAGCCAAGTGTGCACACACAGACCATACGTCCTAGGTCAGATCCTCTAGCTAGTTCTTCCCCCGAAGCCTGGACTCAGGCTGCGCGTGGGGGCCCTATGGTCACCAGCCTGAAAATGGTCTCACTCGGGTAAGCCGCTCCACCACTCCCGGGTCAACACACGCGTGCCGTAAGAAGGCTACGACTAGTGGGGGCTCACAGAATGTGGACACAAGAAAAACACGCACGCACCCATCTCGAGTAACGTGAAGAACAGGTGGCTCGCGGCCACCAGACTCTGGATAGACCACTAGACCTAATAACCCAACGGTCCTTGAGTCACGAGACTTGGGTCAAGACCGTTGCACATGATGGCACAACACCGTCAATCTGGCCTAATCCCTAGGTCTGAAACCACGATGCGATGACTCACGAGGTAATTCACGACTGCCGAGACCCTTCCCTCAAAAAGGGAACTCAAGAGACCTCCAGCCCCAGGCTGGGAGATTGGACTCGTAGTCCAAGGCCATACATGTGGCCCACTCTGAAACCACTGCCTAGAAAAACCCTACGATGTGCGGAGAGAGCCCTCCGCACTCATACCGACTCACGAGGACTCACTTGAGCACATCACGAAAACCCAAAGTGCACACAGGGTCACCCGGACCCTCCAAACACACTGGTGTGCAAATCGGGGTAACACGGTACCTCCGGAATCATGAAGAATCACCCGGACACCTTGCCCACACCTCCGTATTGCATACGGAGACCCCTGGGTAAAGGAGACATGAAACACGGTGGCCCGGACCTCACTGGGTTGGGCGACCACTCACTTGGCCGCCCAAGGGGCTGGGTGGCTAGGGCGATGGCCGCCCAAGCTAGCCAGGAGGGCGGCCAACTCTCTGGTCACCCTCCAGTGGGGGATGTCCCCCTCCCCGGATTATTGAAGCAAGGCTATCGGAAATAACCAAGCCCATACATCTAAATCACAAATAGAATGAAAGGGGTACACAGCACAACCTGACATTCACTTGGTTAACAGATTACCATTCACGAGGTTAGAGTGTTGATGCTCGCAGGGTTAAGGGATTAACATACACGGAGGTGGACGGTTGATATGCAAATCAAGGGACAGGGGGATGAGTAGGTTGACATCCGTAAAGAGTTAATGGGGTTGGTCTGGACTAATGCAAAAGGACACAGAGCAAGGCCCTTACAATAGTTAACATAATGTGATTACTTTGGCTATGGAGGTGATTCCCCTTTACCTCCGAACAATGGAATAGTGCAGAGAGGCATCAGGGGAATCGGCCTCGAATCAGGACAGACGGAGGTGCACACATGGGTGTGCCTTCAGCCACGAAACCCACAGAAACTATCGAGCATGGCATGGCCACTACGTTAGAATAAAGGACCCAGGGAGGGGGGGTCATTTCTATAGCCCATGGAGTTCCAGGGCATATTTAATGTCGAAAACTTTAGTTCGAAGACCGAACGCATGAAGGGTACAGTCAGATACACAAATTGAGAGAAGAGTGGGAGAGATAGGCATAGCACTGAACATTCACTCTCTTAATACATAAACAACATTCATCCTGTTAACATGAAGCAGATACATGAACCACATAGCATTCGGTGCCGGCGTTGTCGCACGAACACCGTACATTAGTTGCAGAGAAGCTTACAGGGGAAAACGAAATGGGGAGATGGTGAGGGGGGGAGATGGGCTCGTATCATCGCCCCTTCCCCCCCTCTCACTTACATTACAATAGAAGGGAGAAATCGGGGGAAGTCGTCGGGTGGAAACCAGGGAAACCCACCTAGCCTTCTTTCCTGAAAACATAGTATTGGAACTTCAGTCCTGGAGAGCCTCAGGCAGAGCAGAGGAAGGCAACGGCGACAGAGCAAACCCAGGAACTCTTCTTCTCCCCCAAGGAAACCCTCTCCCTCGAACGAACAAACGCGATTGGCTCTCAAACTCTTTCCCCCTCAAGCAATCGCCAGTGATCTCTTCTCTCTCTCCCTCTCACTTGGTCGAACCATGTAATGCTATATAGGGAGGCCTTAATCTGGCATGGAGAATGGCATGCCGTGGAAGAGGCATCTACCAACCTTTTGCGTGCTGGAATGAGGGGCGTCGGAGTAAGGGGCGCACCGATTTGAGGCACACTGTATTATCTTCATTCGCTTGACACAGGTTAGACGGTGGGTCTCGGGCTAGTTCCAGGAGTTGCCGTGGCCATTCATCTCGTCATGGTCCTACAAAACCTTGACGGGAAGCTTTGATGAAGCTATTGGGATGACGTACGTCCTTCCTCGGCACTTCATGTATCTTTGGTTTGAACACGTAGGTTTTTCACTGACACGACCTTCGACACTATGGTTCGCGCTGCTGGCTAGGCCTGACTCATGCTCGAAGCTCTCTTGAGGGGTGGAGTTGCACCCGGGATACTTCCGCCTTGATTGGGAGATTATTCAGCCACTAATGGGCCCAATATGTTGAGAAGCCATACCCAGGCTGGATAATCAGGGTCTTCTACTGTCAGAGCCTTCGGTTCCCTATTCTAAAGGACCAAGGGCGTTCTTTCACCTCGGGAGGATCTTTCATTCAGGTGGTGGGCCACTGGGTAGACCATTGTCCTTGGTCGAACAACGGGTGTAGTGTATGTGGCATGACGGAGTCGATGCTGATTCATTGGGCAGGTTTGATCGCACTGCCGGTTGGTTGTGGATTCTTCTCGATTCTCCTGAGGTGCAGTCCCCGGTGTTCATACTGGGTGACTTGAGGCTCTGGCAGTTTGAGAAGGCTTTAGTGTATTGATCCTTTGGCTTCTGTGCTTTAGTGGGCCACATCATTTGTCTTTGAGGCTTGATCGCCATTGAACATATTTTGAGTGCCAACAAATGCCCCCCAGCTGTGGGTGTTGCGAGCAAGGCACGAGTGTAGCAGGGCCAACAGATGAGCTTCATCTCGGTAGATTTTCGTTCAGATGATGAAACCTTGGAATGGCCTTTAAATCGGCGTGGTGCTAATCCGGCCCGGTCAGTGTCGAGGGTTAATACGGCGTGGCCTAATTCGACGTGCCTTTAGGTGAAGGGGTTAATTTGGCGCAGCCTTATTCGGCGTGCCTTTTGGTTATAGGGGAGGTTAATTCGGTGTACTAAATAGCACGTCAGATTAACCATGGAGGGGGCCCCTATATAAACCTTTCTTCCTTTGGTTTTTCCTTCAACACTGTTCATTTGCGCAAATGCTCTCTCTCCCCTCCCTTCCTCTCCAACTTTGGCGCTGAGTGAGTTGAGAGCGACCACGACCGACCCCTTCGAGCGGGTGAGTTAGAGTGTTGATCATTCAAGTTCAGAAACCCAATTTTTGAGCCCCGTGAGGCTCCTAGTAGGGCTTGCCCTCAGAGCTATTCCCCCGGGTGTCTTGTTTGGCCTTGGTGTAATGCCTATGGCCTTCTTTTAGGGACCGTTCCCTTGGTGGATGTGTTCCCGCTTCTCTTTGGCAATCTCCCGAGCTGGGGAGACTCTGCCAAATTTTGTCAAAAATTTTGCCTTGATCAACTACTTTCTAAGTTTGTCTATTATTTTTCCTGATGCTTCTTTGCAAATAGAATGGCATCCGGATCTTCTTCTTCCGCTTCCCGTGCTATTGTGACATGGGAGAACGTCCATTCTCTCGACTGGGGGCATGAACAATTAGCCATGGTCACTAAGTCTTCAGATTCAGAGACCGACACTGTAGACATCAGTCGTCTTCTGATCATCAGAGGTGACTCATTTAAGTATGAAAGCGGAAGCGTCATCAGGATGGACCATCCGAAAGACAAGCATCTGATGACCTTCCTTAGACAATTCAATATTCAAGGGAAGAGGGATTTGTTCCTCGTTTGACGGGCTGAGTAGGCTATACTCATTGAAAGAGACAGCCTAAGTGATTTTGTTGTGCGGGGGAGGCCCATCTACCTCCCCGGGGAGATTAGAAAGTGGAGCACCGTGCTTGGCTTGCAGGATCTTGCTCCAAAAGGTTGACTGCTAACAAGAGCCCCTGAGTTCACACCGGCTCACTGGAACGAGACAACGGGCCATGTTGATAGGGAGAAACCCATCTTTGGCTTGTTCCTTGCCCCGTTGTAGTGGGGGTATAGAGATGAGTCTTTTCTACTGGACTCCTTGGTGGTCCGCTTCAGACATCAGATTTCTATGGGATGGTTTGCCGAGCTAAGAGCCACCGACACCCACGCCTTCAGACCCGGAGCTGTGGAGTTCACAGACTACGTGATTCATCACTATGCTCCGATTCTGGTGAAAGCTGGAGTATATCACAGCGTGTACGCTTCCTGGTACCACTATCCCATCTCCAGGGGTCTATGCCACCGGATGATTGGAGTCTTCTGCCCCGAATACAATACTTTCTATACTCCAAAGGGAGAAACTTCCATGGACCTCTAGAGTCTTTCTCAGCTTAGTGGCCTGCCGATTGACGGAGAGCCGTATGAAGAAGTATGCTGGCCGGATTGGCTGAAGGACCAAACTGGCGACGAAGGCCGATATATAGCTAGCTTCACCTATCGCTACCTCATAAAAGCATATCGTATGCTGTGCCGTTCGTCATACGATACAAGGGAGGCATGTAAGCCTGGAAAAAAGAGGAACATGCGAATGGGCGCATGGCTTCAGCACTTCTTTGGTGGGGAGAAGAAATATGAAGACTTCCCCGCCGTAGCACCAACAGCTATAGGGCGGAAGAAGAGGGTACGTCAACAGGCCACTTTTTCGTCCACATCAAAGAGAGGGTAGTAGGGAGGCCCGAATCCCACTAGAGTAGATGCAGTCACACATTGTGCTGCATATTTAACTTATTGGATTCGTACATTCACTCTTCCTCAAGGTGATGAGATCGTGATCAGGGCAGAAGCCATCTACCCTACTTGTTTAATGGCTTGGGGGATGAAGCTGTCCCTGTGTCTAGTGGCTTTATGCCTTATATATAAGATGCTGGGGGATCTGCACAGGTTTCGTATCCCCCGAAATCTGTAGATTGTTGGTCCGTTGCATTTTGTCAATGCCTGGGTTTGTACCCTATTCTCGGAAGCTACTTCTGGGGCATTGCAATCAGACTGCCCGAACCCGATTAGGGGAAAATCTCCATGTTTGGGGTTGTCAGCCGATCCGCTATTTTACCGTGTTTTTGGCTGATTCGAGGCCATACATGCATGCTAGGAGTGGTTTGGGGGCTTCCCCTTGATTTCCACCTCTCCCGTGGAGGTATGGGGGCGTGGCAGCAATTTTTGTGTTGAGTTTGCCGTTTTGCCACCGGGACGCTGTGGCGATCGTTCCAGTGACTGCCACAGTGTGTAACGCACCAAGATAGGTGTGTTACACTCCCTTTGTTTTGAGCATTGGCGTTCGTGGGCCTGACGGTCCCACAATAGACCGCCATGTGACTATGACGCCCCTGGATTGGTCCATCACGGTGAGTCGACCGTTGAATCCACCCGTTGGTTTTTGACCGTTAGGGTCACATGTGCTGTGACGTACCCAGGGTGGCACGTTACAACATTGTGACACCCCTCTAGCGGTGCGTAAGAGTTGACGTAGCCCATCACCTAACGCACCATGATTGGTCCGTTAGGTGCTGTAACGCGCTAGGGGTTGTGCGTCAGAGCCTGTTTCACCGTTGGCTTGTGACGCCCCAGGGTGGGTGCGTCAGGGCCTTGTGATGCGCCTATGGGGGAGTGTCAAAGCTCCCCAGCTTCTAACGCGCCTAGGTAAGACCGTTAGAGACTGTGACGCCCCGAGGGGTATGAGTCACAGCCAGTTTCATTCCGTCTTCTGATGCACCAGAGGTAGTCCGTCAAAGGCTGTGACGCACCAGGATTGGCACGTCACGGTTGGTTTAGCACAGAGTGTTTGACGCACCAGAGTTGGGCCGTCAGACCGCTGTGACGGCCCAAGGTGGGTGCGTCAAAGCCTGTGACGGCCCAAGGTTGGACCATCAGGCTCTGTGCTACACCGAGTTTATGCCGTCCCATTTCTTCGATGATGGTTTTTGTGAGTCAATTCTTCCTTCCGGTGACACGTCCACTAGTCGTAGCCTTCTTACGGCACACGTGTGCTGACCCACCCGGGACTGGTGGAGCGGCTGACCCGAGAGAGACGGTGAGTAGGCTGGTTACCGCAGGGCTCCCACGTACAGCCTAGTCCGGTCTTAGGGGGAAATACCAGCTAGAGGACAAGCCTAGGGCGTATGGTCTGAGTGTGCACACGGGGCTGAGGGTTCGGACTCGTGCTGACGAGCGCGACCTCAGCTAGTCCTTGTTCGTGGTATTTTGGTTACTGAGTGTGTCTTGTCTCCGCCTGGGGTGTTGTAGCTAGACACTTGTGACACAATGTAAGACGTCAGGTGACTCATCCGGTCGTTCTTCTAGTCGGTGGTGCTCCTGTCTACCGGCAAGTGTGAACTCGAGTTTTGATAGTCTGAGGTTCAGTAGTACGATACTGTTAGAATAGATGGTTTTCCCATTTATTTATTCCCACTTGTTGGTTCTACCGTACTCTTGCTAGGTAGTGTACCTTCTTGTTGTTCGCTTACTGCTTGGTTTTTCGTGCAAGGTAGGGGTTCGAGGGATCCCTACTTAGCCTATGAAATGAGGCTCATCCCCTGTGTGTTTTCACCGTGTTTCAGGTGAGGCAGGACCTTCAGGAGGAGTGGCAGGTGTTCAGCGTGGTTTGTGTAGCCGAGGTTAGTGCCAGTTGTAAGAGCCAAGGTATTCCCCATGTACTTATACTTTTCCTTTGTACTCGTACCTTTCTTTCAGTTGACTGTACTTTATTTTGGACATGAGATGTACTGGACCTTGTAGTGGTTTCGTCTCCAGCGGCAAGTTCCTGGGCTTCATCGTCCGTTTTGATCACATTTTTGGGATTTTAATGGGTCCTCTCGGTGTTAGAGAGATTGGGGACTAGTTTTCCCTTATTTTTCCCTTCACATGAGTGTGAACGAGACGTGGAGCAGAGTTTTTTACGGAGTTTACCATTTTCGGGCTCAGGACGGCGTAGCGATCATTCCAGGGACCGTTAGCGGGCGAGGAGGTCCTCTGGAGACCGCCAGGGGTTCCTTATGTCGGTTCGATCCTTGCGGTCACACGATGGACCGCTACCGAGCTTTGCGGTCTCTAGGAGACCGCCAGGGTGTTCCTAGAGGTCAGGGCATGACCGTTTTCTATTTTCTTAGTCGTTCAGGGTCCAGTAGGGTAGCAGCCTAGCGATTGACCGCCAGCCAACAGTTAGCAGTCAGCCCAAGGACCGCCACCCTACTTGGCAGTCTGGAGGTGACCGCCTACGATTTGAGCATTTTTGGGGCTTAGCGGTCCTGGATGGACCACTTGGCTAGGCCTTGCGGTCTGGAGGAGGCCGCCAGGCTCCGTGACTGTCCAGGGAGGACCATCACGCAGTTCTCGTGTTTGCCGTGTCTGTTTCGCGTTGTGTTGGCTTTCGGTCGACCCGATTGTGACCGACCTTCAGTCTCGTAGATGTCCCAAACACCGTGGGTTTTCTGTTCGCATTTTTAGGGGTGTCTAGAAGTGCCGTGTTATTTGGATTTGTTTGCCTGTGGTCTTAAGGGTCTGGGGAGGCCCTTGTGTTCTGGGCTTTCATGCTTTACTAAGATCGAGTCGTTGTGAGTCGGTTGGAGTGTGGTCGACTTTCCCCGCACGACATGGGTTTCTTTGAGAAGTGATTTCCGAGTGGGCGATGTGTGTGGCCTTGGACTGTGAGTCCAGTTAACCAGCCTGGGGCTAGAGGTTTTCATGTGTCACGTGGATGAGAGATCTACTCGATGACTTGTGAGCTACCTTGAGAATCGTGTCATCGTGATTTCAGACCTAGGGATTAGGCTAGATTGACGGTGCTGTGCTGTCACATGCCACAATTGACCCGAGTCTCATGACTTAAGGACCATTGGGTTTAGTAGGTATAGTGGGCTGTCCAGAGTTTGGTGGCCGTGAGCCACCTGTTACTCCTCGTTACTTGTGATGGGTGCGTGCGTGATTTTCAGTGCTCACGTTTAGTGAGCCCCCACTAGTCGTAACTTTCCTATGTACGCATGTATGGACCCACTTGGGAGTGGTGGAGAGCGTGGCCCGAGTGAGATGACTTTTAGGCTAGTTACCGTAGGGCCCCTTGCCTTTACAGCTTGAGTCCGGCTAGGGGGAAAACCAGCTAGAGGACCCGACCTAGAGCAGATGGTCTATGTGTGCACGCGTAGTTAGGGGCAGAGGACACGGGCTGACGAGTGTGACCCCAACTAGTCTTTGTTCTGTGTTCTTGGTGACTATACGGTGTCTCAGTCTTTGCCTGGGGCGTCGTAGGGAGACACCTGAGGCTGCGGACTAAGTCGTCAGTAGATGCATCCGGCCTTGCTTCTGGTGGACAGGTACTCCCATCACGTGACGTGAGCTCGTCATGACTCGAGGTTAGGTGATGGGGACATCGCCTCCCTTGCCCACGCGCATGGCACGTCTCCTCACCGCGGACGCATCTAGCACGGTCTAGTTATCTACTTTGAGTCATGTGATGTATTTTCTTATTTTTATGAGAGTCATATCATTCTTATGCCAGGCATATTTGAGAAGTCTCCTTCAAGGCTCACTATGATAAATTCTCCCAAATTGATGCCATATCGACCCTTTATCAAAGTCACCTTATTCATTGGTCGATGCTCTTTTAATGCTCTCATTACCCATTGTTCCGTCATTATACGACTCCCTTGTCAAACGAAGGGGTTCCCTTCCCATATTGCCATAACACATGAGAGCTCATGGGTGCTAATCCCATCCATTAAGCCGTCTGACCGGGTACTCTCCTTGCCATGGAGGGGTGAGCATTCTTTTACTAAAGGGCCTTCCACCAATTCATTCACTCCTTATTTTATTCCGTCCAAATTTTCCTCTTTATGGGCCACTCCATGGGTGAGGTGGATTATCTTACCCTCTCATTCCATGCATCCTCTGCATTCTTTGCATTTCATGCATTCCATGCATCCATCGCATTGCATTCACATGTATTCCTTCTTTCCCGGGTTTTCGAACTCGTATCTTCGCCGCCTTCCGGACCTTCTGCATCTTCTACCTCTGGAACCTCCAGACCTCCCTCTCCGGGCATCGTGACCCAATGCACCTACATGTCTGGATCATCCGGACTTCTCACTGATTATCCCTGGGCATTGCGTCCATTGGTACTTGCCTCCTCCGGAACCTCCGGACCTCCCATTTTGGGCATCGCGCCCCTCTACACCCTCACACTCGGGTCCTCCGAGCCTCTCACTGATTCTCCTTGGGCATCGTGCCCCTTCCCCCTCACCACCTCCCCTTTTGGACCCTCCGGATCCTTCTTTCTCCCCAGGGCATCGCACCCTTTTCTGCCTTCCTCCACCGGAACCTCCGGATTCTCCATCTTACTCTCTCTATCTTCTTCTGGGGCATTCCGACCCTTCTGATTCTGATTCTCTGAAGCCTTCGGACCCATTCTCTTTCCTCCGATTTATCCTCTTACTTCTCCAGGACATCACGTCCTTCGTCCTCTTCTTCCTTTTCCATTATCTTTTTCTATACTTCTCCCCAGGACATCAAGTCCCTCAGGATTTTCCTCCTCCAGAACCTCCGGATGATTCCTCCTACCATGATTTTTCTCTTTCACTGTCTCCGGACCCTCCGAATCCACCACTTTCTATCTATCAATTCCTTCTCCTTTTAATCCCTTCTGATTTCGGGTCTTACCTGACTTCTTCCACATCCATTACTTTGGGCATCTGCCCTTTCTCCCACTGTTTCCGAGGCTTTAGTCCTCACTCCTCCTCTTGATTTTTTCGCTTCTTCTATAGACCGTTCCTTGTGATCAAGGTCTCTGTGCCTTAACGAGGGAGTTCTAGCCCTCGCCTCTCTTCTTTTTCTTCTTATTCGTCTGAGTCTGGTCTTAATACCACTCCTTCATGTTAAGCCACTTCAAACCTTGGCTTCCAATCCCTTTCCTACCATTGAGGACAAATCCCACGAGGATCAACATCACCTCCGACGGCAGCTGATGCTTCAAAAGAGCACAAGGTAACATATTGGCGTAAGTGCACATTTTCATGATGACATTGCTCATTGCTTCACGCTTTGTTTTCAAAATAAAGTGCTTCTTAACAAGATTAAGAATGGTAGTCACGGCCTTTATCTTAGGTCATTAGTTTTTTTGAATTTCAGAAAGAGTCTTTAGGCTTACTTTTACAGCACCTTTGGTTTATAAGAATCCCTGCTACGAGTTCGGCATTCCCTCCCCACTTGTTAAGGGTAACCCTTAGCTGATCAGCCTCTTGGGTGACTTCCCCAGTTCCTGGTAGCAGTAATCCGATGTTATATCGGGTTATCGATACCCGGAGCTCTAGGTCGTTACAGGTGGTATTAGAGCCAGGTTGAGGAATCGTGTAAGGAATCGAAATTACACAGCTATTGTCCAGAACTAGTCCATTTACGTCGTCTGTTGCTGGCTTAGGATGTTTTCCATATGATTAATGGATTTTCTTCATTAATGTCTGTGTTTTCTAGTCGTTTCAAGATGTCGCCTCAGCATCGGAGAGTTCCGGTTCCCCAGGAAGCAAGTAGTGTCTCTCAAGATGTTCCTGCTCCGGCTCCTATTATTTCGACTCAAGAGGATGCGCCTGGCAATCGCGGACGTGCTTTGAAGGAATTTCTGTTGTTTCATCCGCTGACTTTTGAAGGCCAGACCGATCCTGATGCCGCCAGGGTTTGGCTGGATGCGACTGAGCTCATGTTTTGCTCTATGAAATGTGCGGAAGACGAGAAAGTGATTCTCGACACTTTTCAGCTCTAGGGCACGGCGCTGACATGGTGGAACACGGAATGGGAGATTGCCTTTCAGTCTCGCCCGCTCCGGCAGATTTTGTGGGCTGAGTTCGTCGTCACTTTTGAACTTACTTTCAGTCCGGCTTACCTCAAGATGGATAAAATGCACCATTTTTTGCAACTCGTCCAAGGAGGAATGTCGGTGCTGGAATATCGAAATAGGTTCATGGAATTGGGCCATTATGCACCCCATGTGCTGGCGAACGAAGCTTTAAAGATGGAGTAGTTTCTTTGTGGCCTGCGTGTTGAATTAAGACAGGCATTGATCATTGCTCGTGTAACTAATATGAATGAGGTGTATCAGGCTGCGGCAGCGTTGGAGTTGGACTTGGCGAGATCCCAGACTCCTTCTCAGGCAGTGTCGGTTCAGCCGACGGTTCAGCTTCCATCTGGTTATCCGCCTCCTGTTCTAGGTTTTTCTTCTGCCACTCCAGCTGCTAGGGTTGCTGCTTCTTCGGGCAAGTCTCAGTTCAGGAAGTATAAGAATAAGAAGAGGTTCAAGAAGCGATTTGACCAGCAGGCATCGTCCGACGCAGTGCAGCAGTCAGCTCCTTCTTTCCAGCAACGCCAGGGTTCTGCTAAGAGCCAATTCAAGGGTTGTGCACGGTGTGGTGGCAGCCACCCAGGCAAATCGTGTTCTCTATCGGTGGTATGTTTTCGATGTGGCCAGTCAGGTCACGTGGTGAGAGACTGTCCTTTGCGATCGATCCCAGTGCAATTTGCTCCGGCGGCTCAATCTCAGCAGTCTCAATCGTAGTTCAGGCCTCCACTTCCACCACCGCTACCATCTCAGTAGTTCCAGCAGTTCCATCCTCAGGCTTCAGCAGCATCCTCCTTCCAGTCCCCTACAACTACCAGTAGAAAGCAGAAGGGCAAGGTGACTCATATCTCGCGGGTTGGGGCTGTGGCTTCAAATCTCGTTGAAGGTACTATTACTATTTTTGGTTGTGCAGGCCGTGTTTTATTTGATTCAGGTGCTTCTCACTCCTTCATTTATGAGGATTTTATTGCATGTATCGAGGAGCCCATGATCGAGATAGCTTGTGATTTGATTGTTGAATTGCCATCTGCGGATTTTATGGCTACCCCATTATGTCTTGAAGACTCGCCTGTTGTAGTTAGTGATCGGCAATTTCCGGTGAGACTTTATGCTTTACAGTTGGCAGACTATGATGTCATCAGAAAGCTGCAAATGATAAATCACAACTATTGCTCTTGATGAGCTGACTGGCCTGGATTTGATCCACGGTCCAGTAGACTGAGCCTCTTTTCAGTCACTCCCTCTTTCTCTGATGTTCCTCTTCTTCTATTCCTTCTTCTTTCTTCTACTCTAGCTCTCTGCTGCTCTCTCTTCTTCTTTCTCCGTGGAACTCTCCTCTTTCTTTTTCTCCGCTCTGCTCTGCACTCTTCTTCTTCTTCTTCTGGATCTCAGATATCTTCTCTTCGCTTCTTGCCTTCTAGGGATCTTCAACACCCATGCTTCTTGCACTGCAGAAGGGATGTCCTTTTATATGTAACTTTACTCTGAGGATGCCCTAGACGTGTGGAGAGCTTGTGCCCCCTTCTCTAAGAAATCCACGTATCAGCTTCCATGGCTCTGGGATCACGTGCCAGCCTTATCCTCATCGAATGAAGTCCTGTCACAGAACAGAAACATTAGTTTAGTTGACAATAGACTGAAGAGAAAAAGATGCCTGGGGTTGTTATGTGCTCGGACTTATAAACACTGGCTTAGCTACAGTGTCTATACGGACTACAACATGCAGAGAGGCGAAATGTGCACGGGGTATGATGTGCATAGACTTACTTGCCAAGTCATGGGCATTTGTGAAGCAATGTATACACGGATGCATGTTTCAAAGAAACATGCACGGACTTGCGTCATGCCAAGGAAAATACATGCATGGGGTTGAACCCAAAGGAAGAATATGCACGGGGTTAAACGTGCACAGACTTGTATTCAACGAGGAAGCAACAAAAGATGTGCAAGGATTTTTAAGTGCATGGACTCTGCTGAAGAAAGACGTGCATAGACTTTATATGAACAAAGATGCACAGACTTTTCATTGCTCAGACCTTGAACAGATATGCTCGGACATGGCGACCCAAGGCATGCATGTAACAGATTAAAACCTACACGGGGTATGGCTTGCAAGGACATTGTATGCAACCAAATCAACGATTCACTAAGTCCAGAAATGTGCATGGAGTGTGGCTTCCATGGACCATATGAAGGCATCCACGGACTTTGTGTTAAGACTAAAACATGCACGGACTTTGAACGTGCACGGACTTGTAAACAACCATTACATCGAGCAGGATTTTTCAAAGTCTAAAACTTGCACGGACTTAACACATGCGCAGACATTTAGTTATGGGCTTAGTAGAAAAATATGCAAGGACTTTAACATGAACAAGGGCAAACGAAAAACGTGCACAGACTTGGGAAATGACAATGAAATGTGCACGAACTATGAAAGTCAAACAACAAACTTGTTTGCCATGCAAATGATCAAGTGTGCACAGACTTGAGAAATGTAAGCCTATAGAATGTGTGTGGACTTGTGGTTTCATGCCCTAACCTTATATGATGCACTTTGAAGACTCTGCACGGACTTTAGAAAGTGTGCACGGGCTCATGTTCTTGGCTAAAGCTAGATCATGCATGGACTTCATGAACAACATAGAACATGCACAGACTTGTCAGGCGACAAACACAGACCCAAACGTGCATGAACTTGAACAATGCAGACCTCCTAAATGCACTGATAGACCTGCTATAGACAATGACTCTCCTAAATGCACTGACAGACCTGCAGCAACAATTGCAACAGGCAGAACTAATCATGCATAACAATTGGTGACTCAAGAAGTTGCTCTAATCAAAACAACACTCCATCATAAGTTGCAAAATAACCCATTGTGTTTGAACCACCTGCAAAATAAGATATCATAATGTTAGCTTGTTTATCATCAAGATGCCATTAAACATAAGCACAAAACACATAATATGTTGGAATCATCAAAACCATTGTCAAAGACAACGAGGGGCACACAGAACCCAACAGGTGTGAAGCCACCCAAGTTCCCCGAACCTGGGCATACAGGATCCATATGGGCGAAGAGGTGAGCCAGCATCGCTCTCCCCCAGGCAAGTTGGGGTCTCCACTCAAGAACCCGTATCAACAAAAGGTACAGGTTCACCTTGTTTGTGGCAGTGGCAAATAGTAATCTCCCGAAGAAATATAGAAGGAAAAGCCTCAACTCCTGCTGTCCACTCCTCCCTCGGGGTCGGAGCTTCCGTGTCACCCGTCCTAGATAGACATGTAGGTCCTCTAGTGGTCCTCTTACTAGTCTCGCTAGTCCCATCACGGCACTGATCCTCCCAAGGGGGAGGGTGGTCACTGGTTGCTTGGACCGGGCCAACTGTTGCCCGAGTAAATTCTCAACCTCCTCCAGATAGTTTTTGAGCTCTTGACCCAACACCGGGTTCCCGGCCATTGGCAATCCCGTCAAGTAGGCCACGTCCTCAAGTGTTGGGATCATATGTCCCCATGGCATCACAAAAGCTCTACACCCATCCACCCATCTCTCACATAGCGCCACCAGGAAGGTCGCAATGACAAAGAAGGTTTGAATCTTGAAGAACTGGCCAAAACCCATTCTATGCACTCTGCGCCGCTGCTCAGGAGGCAAGGCGTAGTACCAAGCCCACACTAAGTCCCATGATACCCGAGCTCTAATCCTTCGCCAGCCCTGCACACAATAGAAAGAAAACAAAGGCCCATTAGATCTTCCATTTGCCCAAATCAATCCATCCCCTGCAACTATTTTGAAACTTCACTACCCTGACAGGAGGGTGGCCATAGACTTGGTCGCCTACCTCCTTGGGTGGCCAAAACATCGTCCGCCAAGTCGATTAGTGGATGGCCACAACCCTGACTGCCCACTGACCAGTCCCCCATAATCCCCAATCTGGCATTCCATCACCCTGTCAAGCCTCCATCCACACCAAATCAACTGAATGGACGTTTAGGGATCATGAGACTTACTTGTCTATGCGATGCTTCCTTCTCTTGGTCGGCTTCAACTCCATCTGAACCTTCTTCTTCCACCTCTTCCTCACCATCGCCATGGTCAGCCAGCCCCTCTTCGGGGGTAGCCGCGCCTCCATCCCCTTCATCTTCTCCACTCTCTTCGACATCTGGAGAGGAAGTTGCTGAGGAGGATGAGCTCGTAGGGGCTTCCACTTCCTCTTGCTCCTCACTCCCACTTGAGGATGAGGGATCCAGTATAATGTCAAGCTGAGCTCTCCTTCGCCCCATTGCCTCAATCTGGATAATTGGACGACCCAAACCTCACCCATAGGATGAAAGAACACTCTCCCTGGCTCTAGCTCTTGCAAGCTCCCACAAAATGTCAAAGACGATGGCCGTTCAAATGAGGAGGCCGGCCATTTTTAAAACCCCTCAAATGCAGAGGGCGGCCAAGGCATCGGCTGCCCAGCCTCAAGTGAAGACGGCCACAACCCTGGCCGCCCCCTCCCCCCTGTTCAGTGAAAAAAAAGAAAAAAATGGAGAAAAGAACAAAAATAATTCATATCCATTCACCTAAAGTTCATTCATCATTCCATTCCATCCATTTCATTCATTCCCCCCTCTCTCTCCTCACTCTCTCGACTTCTCTCTCTCTCTCCCTCACACGTTCTCTCTCCTCTCTCCCCCTTTCACTCAGTTCGCAGTCCAAACGGACCTCGGTCGACGCGTGGGAGGTATCGACGGGACGGGCTCGACGCGAGGATCGCGTCGGTACCCCTCATCCCTCGGATCGTGGAGTGTGGAGACGCGTGCAAGCGAAAAGATGGCGTGGCCCCCGTCGCCCGATCTGCACCAATTCGCGATCTTCGCCGTGTAAGAGGTAGGGGAACGAACTCCTTGTCTCGCCAGGAATCCGTTGACGCCTCATGCGTCGCCATCCGTCGCAATCTTCATCATTTTTCGTGTAATTTTTATTTTAGGTGATTTTGGGCTAAATTCTCGATTTACGTTCCTCTCTCGATTTCTGGTCCAGACGATCGCTGATCGAAGCAAGGGAGGTACCATTGGATTGGTCGCGTCGTGAGGATCGCGTTGACGCCCACCTTTTCTCGATCCGCGGAGCGTGGAGCCGAGTCGGGCCGGGAGGTGCCGCGTCGCCCTCTCGCCGGATCGGCATCGAATCACCATTTTCGTCGTAATCCAGGTAGGCGGATGGATTCCTTACCTCGTTAGGACACCATCGGTACCACTTGCGCCATGGTCTGATGCCCTTTGCCTCGTTTCTCATGCATATTCCTATTTAGTTCATTTTTAATCCTTTAATGCTTGAAATTATCTCCATGGGCATCGTCTTTTAATTCTAGTGGCATGCGTAGGTTTGGAATGATGGTATGGCATGGTGGGTTGATTTGGTTTTGTGTTTCCCTACATCTCCCGTCGATTTCGATCGATCGGGAGGGGGTTTCGGTTCCGACCTCCGGAGTCTCGAAACCCAGGTGACATAACGTGCCTGCCCCTGTACATTATAGTCATTTGGCGCGCCCTTATTGGTGCGTTATATCGTCTGTGAACTGAGAGTTTTCTGTGGATTTTTGAGTTCTGGTGACTTTAACGCGCCTCGTCTGGTGCGTTATAGTCCTGCTTGTTGAGTTGAAGGTCTATTGCCTTTAACGCCCCTGTCCCTGCACGTTACATTCATATGACACCCCTGGTTAGGTGCATTATATTCCGTGTTTAACTGTGGATTCTGATCATTCTGGTGGGCATAACGGCCCATGAAAGGCGTGTTATGCTCCTATAACGCCCCACTCTTGGTGCGTTATAGCCCTTATTAGTTGTGTTGTGTGCCTGTTGACTTTAACGCCCCTACTCCCGTGCGTTACAGTCCTATAGCGCGCCTGCCCTGGTGCGTTATAGTCTCGTTTAACTATGGATTTGTATGAGTTCTGTTAAGCATAGTGGTCCTGCCTTTGTCCGTTATGGTATGTAACGGGGTGGTCTTAGTCCGTTATATACTTGGAGATTTCAAAAGCATGTATATGTAATTTATAATACATTCCATGTTCCATATGCGCCATGTTTAAAGTATTTTATACACTGTGGCATTATTTTACATCCCAAAAGAGTAACTTTCTCTCTCCTTGTGATGGAACCACTGGTCGTAGCCCGATGACGTCCGTGTCGGCCCACCTAGGAGAGGTGGCGGGGTATTCCCATTGTACGGTTTGTAAGCTAGTTTCCGTGAGCCCTCTCGCATAGTCAGTAACCGTTGTCCCTCTGGTTTTAATGATGACAACTAAAGGGTAGATGCTTGATAAATTGATTCCCATTATGACATTTCCAATTCCATTTTAATACATTTGATCTATGATCAAACATAGTATCATACAGATCATGCAAGGATTTGCATTCAAACATTTACATGAAACTGTCTTTATGCAAAAATTAAATTCTAGATGCAAGCCTAACTAGATGCCTATGCTGGATGAATATTGCTACACTCTCAAAAGTCTTCAGAACTTCTCCCCCTTTGTCATCAGCAAGGAGGGGGTGAAGAATGTGGCTGTTGTGGTGGACGCAAAGTGCCAGAGCTCGTGCTGCCAGGGAATTGAACCTTCTTTGCCTCATTGAATTTTTGTTGCAATTGCGTGACTACGGCTGCTAGAGAATCGACTTTTTGAGTCAGCTGCCCATCCCTTTGTTTCACAAACCGGTGAAGAGTCTTGATGTTTCCATTTATATCCTCTAACCAGTTGTGTAGCATATCACAAATGTACTCTGTCTGTGCCTATTGCTGGGTCCCTTTCAGTGGGACAAAAGAGGAGGTAGCTTCAGTGAGAGGAGGATGCCACTCATCACCTGTATCTTCCAACATGGGTTAGAGTTGAGCTTTATGTAGGTGGATCAATTCTAGAATTTCAGTTCCCACCAAATCAAGTTTATTATAGATGACATCCATCTTGGCTTCAGCTTTGGTGGAGCTACCCACCATCATTGCTGTGTCTGTATGGACCTGGTCTGCAAGTTTTGCGGAGGCATCAAGGAGCTTGGTGGAGTTGTTCACAATTATAGTTGTATCAGAATGGACCTGTGCGGCAAGCTTGGAGGAAGCATTAAGGAGCTTTGTGGAGTTGGAATAGAGTTTTCCTTTCATCTGATTAGATTCATCAAGGTGTCGTATAGCATTGGCATTGATGGTGGCTTCTAGCTGAGTGGTGGCATTGATAATACGACCAGTCTCAGTGACGACTTGGTCTTTGATGGATGTTGTTGCTGCAGCCACTTGGTCTAAAATGTGGGTGGAGGTGTCCATCAAGGTGGCATACTTGAGGTTGAGATCACCTTGTTCTTCACGGATAGCAGAAGCATGCTTGACCATTTCACTTGTTTTTTCTTGTGTTTCAATATGAATGGCCCTCAGTCTCTTCATAATCGTCCCGGCCCTTTCACACACATGTATGATAGAGTTCAGGAAGGCTTTCAACCTCTCATCTGACATGTATTTATCATTTTCAAAATTTTCCCACCTACTGGTCTGTACATTCTTATAGTGAATCTACCTGGTTTCCAACCTTTCCACTTGCAGACTGAGCCTTAGGAATGATGAATTCATGTTGCTGAATTGTGTATTCAGAAATCTAATAAGAGAAGGGTGTATATCCATGGGACTGTTGGTGGCACCGTAGGTTGTCCCCCGGGAAGTGGATGCTTCGGCATGAAATTCGGGAGGAGCATCCCTTTCACCAAATACACTGGGCTCATTGTCCGGAGATAAGGGAGGTTGGATGCTGAAGGCTGTCATCATATTAGGCTCCTCCTCCTGCTACTCAGAGCTCTGCTGCTGATCAGACTGCATGTCCATATGGAACTGCTCCTCAAATTGTTCAAGATGCTCATCTAGAGCCGGCAGTTCCTGTGGGGCAGGCTGGCCCTATTAGGCAAGCTGCTCCTCATGGGCTTCCTACGGAGCTTGCTGTTCTTTGACTACTGGAGGGACCGGTTGGTGACCCGGTAAGCCCCGGACAATTTGATCCCCTTTCTTCTTGAAATGCATGTAATTCTCAATGAATCGCATGCAATAAACATTGCTCCTACAGCGCCGCTCCTGCTCAACGGGGGCAGCGCCGTAGCCGCAAGGGTACACAGCCTGCAGCGGCAGCATCCCGCTCCGACAAGACTGTAATTGTCGGAGATATCCGCATCCTGCTCGATGGAGGCGAGCCGATCTTGCCACGGGACCGCCACGTCACAACCATCCCTACCTCCAATTGCTTCGATCTCCTCCGGCAAGTCCAGGAAGGCGGAGCGAAGAAGAAGAGGCCCGCCGTACCGGTGGCAACTCAGGGCCTCCTGCAGCGGCCCAAGCCACAAGCTCCTCGGTCAAGGATGGGGGCCGACCCAGTGGAGGAGCGCCAGCTCCACTTGAAGAAGATCTAGGTCACCAAGGAGGAGGCCCAAATCATAAGGGGCACAAGGGCGGAGGAGCCCTTCCACATGTCGAACCTTCAGCAAATGCGGAGTCCGACGAGCACTGAAGCCTCGGTCTCTCCGGGGTCTACAGCTCAACAGCCACGAAAGCAAAAGCTTCAGAGGAGCTGGCAAAAAGGTGCGGCCGACCTCCCCGTGGGCCAACTCCACGCATACAGAGGAGGATCGCTCCCCTAAAGCCTCCACTTCCCGGGTGTCTGTCTTCCACCGACTAGGGGAGTCGCCCAAGCTGGACCGACAACCGCCCAGGAAGAAGAGGGTGGTCCGGGTGACAGATGATTCTGTCAAAGTGTTCACCTGCTATGCCACCTCTGGCGACAAGCAACCGGAGGACACTTCGGGAGAACTTAACGAGCCTCTTCAATATTTGAGGAGGTCAAGACCTATGTCCCGGATTCTGGCACAAACACAACAGCCGACTGCCGGTGGGACGTCTCAGCCCGACCCAACGCGGCAGGAAAAACGCCAGAAGGATGTCCGCAGTGCTGATGGGGACACCCACTCCCAGCATGAGGAAGATCTGGGGGAGGAAACATGGACTCCCGCATTGGAGGAGCTCCGACGGGAGAACTAAGAGCTCAAGAACCTTCTGCAGGCATTACTGCGGGAAAATGAGGTTCCTACCCCACCTCAGGCGGTACCCACAGGAATGGAGCAGCAACCTTCTCTCGTTCCAATTGCGGCCAATGCTTCAGTCACAGTCGCAAAATTGCCATTGGTGGTGGACTTTGAAGTCCCACGGCATGAAGCCAATGCGCGATCATCTGCTACTCCTGCAGAGAGCCTCATGACGCAGAAGCAGATGATTGAGCGCATCGTCGAGGCGAAGTTCGCTCAACATGGTGAGGGTATGGCCACCGTTGATCTGTATAATGTGCCCTATCCCCTCCACCATCAATTTAAGAAGCTACCGCCTGATTGCCCGAAAGTCCCGAAACTTCAGAAGTTCAACGGGCAAGACTCCCCACACGAACACCTGGCCTACTATATGACGGCCATAGGTGAATTGGCGTTGGAAGAAGCATATCTGTTGCGATACCTTGCCACGTCATTAACTGGCACCACCTTCCAGTGGTATTCAAGACTCAAGCCCAATTCAGTATCTGATTGGGCTGATATGCAGAAGAAATTTGTCGACCGCTTCCAAATGGTCGAACGCAAAGTCTCCCTGGCAGAGCTTTGTTCCCTCCGGCAGAAGAAAGGTGAAACAACGTTAGACATCATTAAGCGATGGAGGGACGTCAGCATGCGCTGCGACAATCCTCCAACGCCCGAAGACGCTATCACCATCTGCCGCAGAGGCTTATCGGCGGAAGTCAGTGAAAAGCTTCTGGGCTCCAATATACTTGGACCCGGGTCTTCAGTTCTTGCCTTCTTTTCGAGTGGTCTCTGCTCGGGCTATCGATCATGTGTTGAAATGAGGTAGCACCTTCTGGATTCCCTTTGATCTCCTCGGACCTCTCCTACTCCTTGGGGGGTAAGAAACTTGAGCTTTTGGTGGGAAGAGGAGGGATGTCGTGAAGTGTGCCGAGGATCCCTCACCCGATGATGGCATTATACCCAGTCATTGTGCAGACGACCGTGAAATCCGCGAGGAAGGTTACCTCTCTCGGTGCGGTCCCAAATGTGATCAGGAGCGATATGCGTCCTTCTGGACGGACTATAGTGCCAGAGAATCCATACAACGGCGTGTGCAACGGTGCGAGTCTAGAAAAATCCACACCCATGAGCACAAGACAATCGTACGCAATAAAGTTAGGGCCGCTTCCATTATCCACCAATATGTGACACATGGTGCACTATTTGATGGTGGCTGAGACCACCAGTGCATCCAAATGGGGGGTGGTTACACTGTCTAGGTCATCATCCAATAAGACAATCGGATTGTTTAGGTGCCCTGGGGCAGCGACCTCCATTCGAGCATCGACGCCTCATTCCACAGTGTGGACGGCTGACGCATACCATCATCGCCTGCTCACGCTGTCTCCACCCGCAGCCGGCCCCCCGGAGATCATCATGATCTCCTTTCCATTGGGTCGATTGTTGATGGGTGGAGGTGTCTGCTATCGCTTCTCTGGGGCCTTAGCAAGGAATTTATCAAGGAGTCCTCTGCAGACGAGGTCCTCGATGGCGTGATGCACTCTATGGTGTCGTGATCGTGGTCGCGGTGGTAGTGGCAGTACTTCTTCTTATTCCTCGTGCTCGGATCCAATTTCATCCGAGGAGGCCATTTGAGGAATGGTTCTTCATGGATTTCCATCAGGATTTGGTTGGGCGGGGCCGTCAGGGGCATGTAGTTGCGATAATTGCCCCTTTCTTTCTCTGGATCGTCGTGGTGGTGTCCGTTGCATCATTCCCACTTAGTCCGCCCTTCGCGTGATGAGTTAGCGGGTCTCTTCCGGTTGGACCGATTGGTTCCGACTGTGGGACCCCGGACCGTCATATTCTCCTCGCATCACGCGTGCTGCTGTGCCAGAGCTAGGAGATCAGGAAGGGTCGCTGGGGCTTCTACTCTGAGTGCATGCCAGAGGATGTGGTCTCGCGTCCCTTGGGTAAGTGCAGTGGTCGCAATGCTGACATCGAGGTGCGGGATCCGGAGCGCCTCCATGCGAAAGTGGGAGACAAAGTCCCACAACGTTTCTTCTTTCCCTTGCAAGAGCACGAGTAGGGTCACTGCTGACTTAGTCACCTTTTGGTAGCCAATGAAGTTCTCCTTAAACAACCTTTTGAGCTGCTGGAAGGAGGAGATGGTTCCAGCCGATAGGGACTCGAACCAGGCCCGGACGTTCTCCCGAAGGGTTGTAATGAACGCCGGGCATTTCACAGTGTCCGAGGCCCCATGGAATACTAGGTGGGACTCAAAGCTGTGCATGTGATCGACCGGGTCTGTGGTGCCGTCGTAGGGGGTGAACGACGATAGCTAGAGCTTTGGCGGGATGGGGGCTTCCATGATCTCCCTAGAGAAGGGAGCATGAAAGTCCTAGTCGTCATCGATTAGACCAAAGTTTTTGGTGGCCAAGAGGACGTCGTCCAAGTATCTGACTTTGTCCTCTATTTCATCAATGCGTTGGAGCCGACGATCGGTCGGCCCAGATGGGTCTTCCTTTGACTTCAGAGGGTTGGAGGGAGGTGACTCAGGGGTAGACCCCGGCCTCGTTGCTGGGTGCCACATGGCATGGCTTGTAGTCATGGCGCCCCCGGGTCGGCCCAGGTAGCTGTGTTGAACGCGGGTAAACCCACAAGCTGAGTGGTTGGGGGCAGGCCTGATCGATTGTTGATGTTGCCGCGGGTCACAGCTAGCTGAATAGAACCCTTGGTTGGGCCCGGTGACTGGTGCAGTGCCTTGTGCTCGGGGGCGATCCCCGGTTGTTATGTCGTGACGCCTGGCCTGGTGACTCATCTCGATTCCCGAGACTGACATGACTGGTAGAGCACCTTTGGCGTTGTGCCATTGTGCTCTATTTAGGGAGTGTTTCCCTATGCTTAATTCTCTATTAATTTAGAGAGAATAAGCAGATGCCAACAGCCGTGCTGGTGACGGAGAGACCTGCAGCTCGCGCCCTCTCGCTCCCTCTCTGGAGGCGCTCCTCCATGATCCGTAGCTGCTCCTGCAAGGTGGCTATTTGCATCCTCGCATCCCCAAGCTCTCGCTCCCGCGCGAGCCACTCCTCACACTCCCTCAGTCGCTCCTCCCTCTCGCGAGCACGCTCCCCCCTCTCCACCTCGAGGTGGATCCTCAACTTCATAACGTCACTGGGCAATGCCTCTCGCTGTCTCAGCATCTCCTCTAACTCTGCAACCCACTAGTCGTGGATCGCGAGCTCACCACCGGCCAGCATTGCCCGAGCAAAGGCATCCTGTAGCAACGCGGCCTGCATCATTCAACAGCTTTATCAGTACCATAAAATAAAGATAATTTTGAAAAAGAAAAGCAAGGGAGAAGCAACATCGCTCACCTTTGTCTGGCTATGTCTCTCCTCCTCCTCTAATTTCGAGATCCGTTGATCATGGGCTGTAGCCTGAGCAAGTGCTTCCTGTAGCTCGGCCACTTGCAATACTCACCACTATCGAATACACAACCCAGTATGACATCTTTAACAAATCAACTTGAAAATCATTTATAGCTTACCCGCTCAGCGAGGTCGCGCTCTGCCGCCTCGGCTCGTGCAACTACTCCCACCAACCTCTCCTCTAGGGCGGTAACCTCAGCACTCGGGCCCCGCGAGCTGGACGCTCCTCCCGCACCTCCTGCCACCGCTCCCTGTTGGGCACGCTGCATCCATGGAAACTGTTAGTGGCTACATATCATATCATAATAGTCAAAAGAAAGGAAAGAGCATATAGATAGTGCATACTCACCAGAGCCTCTAGATCTGCATGAGTAGTCGCCAGCTGGGCTTCCAAGCTGTGGAGGTGGGCGTGTAAGTCAACTGCAGCCCTATCTCGTGCATCCTGCATAAGCCGTTCATTAGCAACATGTCTCAGGAGCATATAAATCTAGAAAGCATTCATACATACCCCAATCGGCCTCATCTAAACTCGACTGGCATATGTCTCCCAGTAGCGTCGAAGGTAGGCTGAGTTGTCCAGAGTGTAGGAGATGACTGGAACCCCGTATCTCTACCAGTCTGGGTACTAGTCCGGGAACCACAGTCTGCAGTCAATCGCTTTCATCTGCCCGCAGGTCTTCCTCCCGATCCCACGGGGCTCCTCCACGTCAATCCACTCCTAGTGGAAGCCAAGAGTCCTCATGACCAACCGAAGCCATAGCGGCTCGATCTCATTCAGGCAGTGAACACAGATGTCACGCCCAAAGTGAGGTCGGCCCGCTACAACCCACGGCTGGCCCTCATCATGCATCCCCTCATAAGGCCTCCACACAACCTGTATATAATATATCATAAGCATCATATATAGCAGGAAATTAAAAGCAGGAAATAAAAAAAAGGAATGCATCATATTTATTTACGTACCAGTGAAGGAGGAAAGTCACGGAACTCCCATCTCGTGACCAAAAGCTCACAGTGGTAAGGCGCTCTGGTCACGAGCGGCAACCACTATCGCGCTAGGGGGAAGGCAGCCTCCTCCTCAGGTCGGGCGTCGACTCGGTCCATTGACATTTAGAGGTGGCTCCACACCTACAATCATTAGTTACATTCATAAGCATAATTACAAATCAATCGAATGAAATAAAAGGAAAGCGCATGCCTGAAGAAAAGGTGAGAAGTCACTGACGGTCGTCTCTCGGCCGGTCCCCATAGGCAGGTCAGCTATCAGGTGCGCCAGCAGGGCAGCCCCCCAATCATACCTCCCTACTCCCTCCAGGTCCTCCAGCACACCCAAAAACTTGAAGTTGATGTCATCCCCCTTTGTCCCCAACAGCAACCTCCCGAGCATCAGAAACAAAAACCTCCTCAAGTCTATGTGAGCCCTCTCCCTCTCGGTCGGGCCTTGGCAATAAGCGGCTCGGGCACTCTTAGTCAACTGCTCTGCATAGTCTGTCATAGTCTCCCCCGACTTCTGCCAGGCATCTCCTAACCCCATAGCCCTAGTCAAGTCTGTGTGGGCAATAGTCCTATAAGGGGCCTCGTACATTGTGTCTAGGCCTAAAAGCCTCAGGGCTGACTCACTATAGTCTGGGAGGGTCACCCCACTCACAGCCTCCCCATCTACTTTAAGCCCAGTAATCCTAGTAATATCCTCTAAAGATGGCACCATGTGCCCCCAGGGCATCAGAAATGCCCGACTAACCCTGTCCCATCTCTCCCTCAAAACTTGAATCAAGATCAGGTCAGGGCATACCGACTCTATGCTCAGAAAGGGCCCGAAGCCCATCGCCTCTATCCTCGCCCTCTGGAAGTCAGGCAGCCCGTCGTATGTCGCTCTCACCTGGGTCCAAGAAATGCGGGTCTGGATCAGTCCCTGCAATGCCAAAATTATGTTTATCAGCAATGAAATATCATTTTATAAATAACATAAAAAGAAATTACACTTATAGGGGCGACTGCCTAGCAGTCTCTAATTCTTAAGTCGCGGCCAGACCATGGGCATTTTCTTGTAAGGAGTGACTACATAGAGGGCGTTATTTCTTAGGGGTATTATGGTCTGCCCATTTCTTTGTTCTTGGTGCGACCCTAGCTTGGTCGCATTTCAGAAGGCGCGCCACGATCGTGGTCGCCTCCTCAGGAATGGCACCACTGGTGTGGTCACTATTTCTCTGAGTCATCCTCTTCCCCCCACCGCCTTGGTCTGTCTCTCCCAGAATGAAATTAAAAAAGAAAAAAATATATAATAAAATAAAAAAGTGGGAACGACCCTTACCTTCTTGGGTACCAGTACCATGAGACCGCCGCAGACGGGTGGTTGAGGAGGAGGAGGGGGTGGCATGCCACCATCGCCACCGACACCATCTTCACCATCGGCGCCCTCACCGCCATCATCATCGCCATCGCCCTCACCGCCGCCATCGCTGTCGCCCTCTTCTCCTCCTCATTCTTCCTCTTCTCCAGCGTCTCCGGCGTGCTCCATCGCCAGAGGCACATCGTCTACCGCAGGAGGGACGTCCTCACTGTGGCCTCCTTCATCTTCGAGGAGGATGATGGCGGGTGCCATAACCCGTCGTCTCTTCACCGAGCTCGGACCAGCACTGGCGGCGTGATCCATCAGCATCGAGAATGGGGTGGTCGCTGGCGGAGTTGCAGAGAAGCGAGAGAGGATGAGAGAGATGAGAAAGACTTAGAGAGATGAATGGAGGGAGAGGGAGCGACGCAAGGTTAATGGGAGGATTCTGTGTTTTGTCGTTTTAAAAGAAATAGCGACTGTGGTAGGGGCGTGTTTAACTTATATCACGACTATGGACAAAGGCGTTTCTTCATGATACACGCTTGCCACAAGGGCACGTTTTCATTTTTGCATAGGGAAAAGCAAAATGGCAGGGTCATGATGGCTGTCATTCGAGGATGATGATAGACAACCTGGCGTTGGGCGCTATTCTGAACAAGACGTCTATCATACAGGTGCGGCTTCTAATTTCTAATTAACGGCATTTGTGATAAACGGCTAAGATTCGGGCACAGTTCCTTAGGAAACACCCATGCGTGGAGGCGCTATTTGGGATTTCTTTTAATAAACTAAAACCGAGGGATTATGGTAGGCTCCTGTGAGGAGGGCATTGTTCTTAATAAAATGCTCGAGGGAAGACAAATATTGTGATAAGTGACCACAGATTGGGTGTTGTTTCATAAGAAACGCCCTTCCATGAAGGTGTGTTATCTATTTTCTGACATAAATTGGAAAAAATGGTATATAATATCCCAGACCTTTTGGATCCTTATTTTCGGGTCTTGGATCTATTTTCTCAGAGTGTCCAGCTCTGTTGTGTCTGAAATTACATTTCGGACATCTTTCGTGTTCGGATCGGCGCGATCTGGGGTCGTTTCGGAGGCCAGGAGGCGTTCTGCGTATTTTTCGAGTGTTTTTTCGATTCCCAACCCAGTTTCTGGCAAACCCTGCCGAACTCCGCTGTGGGCGAACTGAGTCGTTCGCCCGGGCGTGAGTGGTACCGTTGCAATCGGTGCGTTCCGAGGATCACAGAAACGTAATTTTCTATTTTTTGATATTTTTCTAAAAATCTAGATTTTCTATAAATAGGGGCATTCTTTAATCCTTTTTCACCTTTCTCTTCTTCTTCCTCTTCCTTTCCCCCCACCGTGAGTGCCCATCTCCCCCTCTCTCTCTCGTTCGATGGCGCGGCGTGTCCCCTCCGGCTGCAGATGATGCGGGGCGACGGCGTGGCGACGACGGCGACGGCGAGGCGGTCGTGGCGGCGTAGAACTCGTAAGATTTCGTGAAGGAATGAGGGTTTCTAAAAGCATTATTCGTGATTTCGACATCGATTCAGTGGAGCATTCGCTCCATTGAGGTAGGGTGACGATCCTTACGCTCTAGCAGTTTATTCCCATGATTTATAGCCCGTCGTGAGGCCGAGAGGGGCGTGTTTGAGCTGGTTAGGGTAAAATCATGTTTTGGGAATCGATCGCCCGATCTAGCGATCCATCATGTTTTTGGCTGATCCGAGGCTGTAGAATCATGCTAGGGGTTATTGCGGAGCTTCCCCCTTGTTTTCCCCCTCTCCTATGGAGGTATGGGGGCGTGGTCGGCATTTTTGAGTCAAATTCACCGTTTCATCATCGGAGCGCTGTGGCGATCGTACCAGTGACCGCCACAGGGTATAACGTGCCTAGGGAGGTGCATTATGCTTAGTTGGTTTTGAGCTTGGGCTGTCGTGGGCATGACAGTCCCACGATAGACCTCCATATGGCTGTGACGCCCCTGGGTTGGTCCATCACAGTGATTCGACCGTTGGCTTTTGACCGCTGGGGGTCATTGTAGCCTGACGCACTAGTGTTGGTCCGTCAGGGAAGGTGACGCACCTGGGAAGGAGCATTATGCCTTCCACCTAACGCACCTGTGTTGGTCCATTAGGGACTGTAACGCCCCTGGAGGAGCGCGTTACAGTTGGTTTGGTCCCGTGACCTAACGCACCTGAGCTGGTCCGTTAGGTGATGTAACGTCCCTGGAGGAGTGCGTTACATTCTTTGTTTTGGCTCGTACCCTGACGCGACTGTGCTGGTCTGTCAGGTGCTGTGACGCCCATGGGTAGGCACGTCACAATGGTTTTTACACCGAGTGCCCTGACACACCCTTGTCGGTCCGTCATGCTCTGTAACGCACCTATGCAGGCGTGTTATGGTCTATTTTACACTGGGTCCCTGACACACCTGAGGTGGTTCGTCAGAGGGCTGTGGCGCACCTGTGCTGGTCCGTCACCTCTTGTAGCGCACCAGTGTTGGTCCGCCAGGCTCTGGGCTGTTTCGCGTGGCGCACAGTCCCGTTTCTTCTCCTACCGTGGTCACCGTGCGATGGTGCTGGTACGCGGGATGGTCCCCGTACTTCATCGGGTTCAGACGTTATTTTTCGTGGCTTGAGAGTCTACTCCTTCAGAGACACTCCACTAGTCGTAGCCCGCCAGTACGCGTGTGCACAACAGTAACAGTAGGAACAGTAAACACGGTGGCCGATAAAACCTCGGCTCTACAACTACTCCTACTATATCGAAACGGAATTCAACACCCCGATCCCACGGACGGGGGATCACCAGACACGAACCACCCTAGTCACTCTACTAGGAAAATGACACGACACCGCTGTCGTGGAGGCCTGTCCTCGAAGATAAGGCCCCAGTGAAACCACACGGTCTGGAAACACAGTCACGACCTCACAGTCATGAACTCAACGCCGTCTAGGGGAAGCCCTCGGTAACGCTCACCGAAAACTCCAGACCTCGACTATGGGAACGCTCCCTAAGTTATGCACAAAGTCCCGTCTCACAGACGAGAAACAGAAATTCGGGACACGACAACTCACGTCACGTGACGGGAGTACCGCCCACCAGAAGAACAAACCAGATATGTCCCCTAACGTCTTACACCGTGCCTTCGTGTCTCACTACGACGCCCCAGGCAGAGACAAAGACACTAAAGTAACCAGTACCACAAACAAGGACTAGCTGAGGTCGCACTCATCAGTGCCAGTCCGACACCCTCAGTCCCGTGTGCACACTCAGACCATATGCCCTAGGTCTGTCCTCTAGCTGGTAATTCCCCCTAAACCCAGGCTGTACGCGGGGGCCCTATGGTAACCTGCAGCCTACTCACCGTCTCTCTCGGGTATGCCGCTCCACCACCCCCGACTGGGTCAGCACATGCGTGCCGTAAGAAGGCTACGTCTAGTGGAGGGTCACTGACGTGAACACAGAAAATCACGCACACACTCATGGCGAGTAGCACGAAGTAATAGGTGACTCGAGGCCGCCAACTCTGGACAGCCTGCTAGACCTACTAACTCAACGGTCCTTGAGTCATGAGACTCAGGCTCAAGACCATTGCACGTGACAGCAGTAAGCCGTCAATCTAACCTATTCCCTAGGTCTGAAACCACGATATGATCACTCACGAGGCAAAACACGACTGTCGAGACTCGTCCCTCAACAGGGGAACACAAGAGACCTCTAGCCACAAGCTGGGGAATTGGACTCGCAGTCCAAGGCCACACACATGTCCCACACGAAAACTCGGAGAACATGCACGGGGTCACCTGGGCCCCAAGACTCACGAACACGCTGATTGAGATAATGTGGTACCTCCGGACACCCTCAAAACACACACATAGGTCTCACGGTGTCTGGGACACTCTCGAGGTCAAAGGTCAACCACTGGATCCCAACCAGGTTGACCGAAGACCAACGCAATGCAAATAGACACGGCAAACACAGAGAATCACCTGGCGGTCCTACCTTGGGCCATCATACAGCTCGAGCGGCCCAGCCTTGGTCCGCCACAAGGACTATAACGGTCCAACCTTGGCCCGCTAGAAGACGAGTCACGTTGGGTCTGGCAGTCCTATCTCAGGCCGCCACAAGGCTCTAGCGGCCCAACCTTGGCCCGCTATACTCCCTCTGGCACCTGTACCTACAACCGCTAGAGGGCGCTGGCGGCCTAAGGTGGGTGCACCACTTGTTACTATTTTGTCGGCAGGAGTTTACGTCGGCTGGCGGCCACACGATAAATCGCCAGTAAGGGTGGCGGCCGAAGCTCCGACCGTCATCTTCGTTTTTGACCGTTGCGTCTCGGGGCACGTGTTTTGACCCCACACAACTCCCTCGAATCCCGAGGAAGAACCACCGCACCTGAAAATCTGGAGTGAGCCGCCTGTCACTGGCGGCCTCTAGCTAGTTTTCCCTCCCAGTAGGACGCTACTGACTATGCGAGAGGGCCCACAGAAACTAGCTTACAAACCATATAATAGGAATACCCCGCCACCTCTCCCGGGTGGGCCGACACGGATGTTGTCAGGCTATGACTAGTGGTTCTATCATAAGGAAAGAGAAAGCTGCTCTCTTGGGATATAGAAGAATGCCACAGTGCATAAAGTAATTTAAACATGGTGCACATGAAACATGTATTAGATTAGAAAATACACATGCATGCTTTTGAACTCTCCCGGTATATAACAGACCAGAAACACCACGTTATATACCATAACGGACCAGGGCAGGACCACTATGCTTCACAGAACTCAGGAAATCCACAGGAAAACAAGACTATAACGCACTAGGGCAGGGGCATTATAGGACTATAACACACGGCAACAGGCACGTTAAAGTCACCTGCCACATAACACAATAGACGAGGGATATAACGGACCAAGGGTAGGGCGTTATAATGGACATAACGCACCTCCTATGAGCCATTATGCCTTCCAGAATGATTAAAATCCACATGAAACCATGATATATAATGCACCTCAACAGGGGCGTCATACCCATTTAACGCATAGGGGTAGGGGTGTTAAAAGTAACAGACCTTTAACTCAACACACAGGGAGCATAACGCACCGGGGCTGGCACGTTAAGGCTACCCGAACATGAAAATCCACAGAAAACTCAGAACACGGACCACATAACGCACCTATAGGGATGCGTTAAATGGACATAACGCACCAGGATAGGGGCCTTTTGTCACCTGGGTTTCGTGACTACGGAGTTCAGATTTGAAACCCCTTCCCGGTCATTCAGGATCGACAGGGGACGCCGTGGAAAACAAAACCAAACTATCCTGTGGACTGATACGGACCATTCGAGCCTATACATGCCACTAGAAATGAAATACGATGCCCATGGAATTGATTTTTAACAGTTTAACGATAACTTCGACAATTAAAAGATTAAAATGTACTAAACAAAAACATGCATAAAATTCGAGGCAAAGGGCATCAGACCACGGTGAAAGTGGTACCGGTGGTGTCGTAACGTGATAAGGTATCCATCCCCCTACCTGAAATTCGGTGAAAACGACGATACGGCGGTGAACCGGTGAGAGGGAGAAACGACGCCTCTTGGCCCGGCTCAACTCCACGCTTCGCGAATCGAGGAATGGTGACCGTCAGCGCAATCCCCGCGACGTGACCAATCCAATGGTACCTCTTCGGCTTCGATCAGCAGCCGTCTGGACTAGAAATCGAGAGAGGCACGCAAATTGAGAATTAGCCCCAAAATCACCTAAAATAAGAAATGCACTGAAAATGAGGAAGATGGCGACGGATGGCGATGCAGAAGGCGTCAACGGATTCCTGGCGAGATGAGAGGTCTGATCCCCTACTTCTTGCGCGGTGGAGACCGCGAATCGTCACCGATCAGGCGACGGGGGCCACGCCATCTAATCACTCGCACGCGTCTCCACGCTCCACGATCCGAGGGAAGAAGGGTGCTGGCACGATCCTCGCGTCGAGCCCGTCCCGTCGGTACCTCCCACGCGTCAACCGGAGTCTGTTTGGACCACGAACTGAGGATTGGGGGTGTGGAGGAGAGAGAACATGGGGGAGAGAGAGAGAGCGCGTGAGGTGGAGAGAGAGAGAGAGTTTCGAGAGTGAGGAGAGAGAGTGGGTGGGTTGGGATTTTTTTTTTCTGTAATGCTTTCGTTTCCATCTTCTCTGTATCAAGACTCCTTCCCCGTCGGTGTGGATGAATAAAAGGAAAGCCTTTTTGCAAGCTCAGTGTTCTTTGTTCCGATCCTTGCTCCCCTTTCTCGCTCTCCGATCATCTGGGGGCCTTTGAGGTCTGCCACTCCATGGCATGACCCTCAAGGTAACCCACTCGACGGATGAATATTTCTTGCCCTACTGTGGCAAACATTTGTCTCGTGTCAAAGCATCATCGCCCGTGAGTCGTGGTCGCTCTTGAAGGTTAGCCCTCGAGCGTTCCACACTCACACTTGGGTTATCGGACCGCTGTGAGGCCGTTCCAAATTTTGAGGGTCACCTCGGAGCGATTCGATTGGTGGCCTTCTATTATCTCTGGCAAGTCCCGGTCTGGGGGAGGTGCTGCCCAATTTTCACCAGGGCTAAGAACGCACAACAACTGGTGAACAAGCTAAACTAATAAAGGAATCAAACCGAAGCCTCTGTGAGCAAACTGCCTGAATAAAACATTTAAACGTTCATGCTGTTTCATCTTAATAAACGATTAAAACTCTTAAAACCTCCTCATTACCAGCTTGATTCATCAACAAAATGAGCAAAATAACCCTTGAATCAACCTACGAGTGAAAGAAAAGGGAAACACAGTAAATAGAGAATAATAAAACCCCACAGAGTTGGTTCCGACGTGGACTAACCTGGCGCGGTCACTGTTCCACCACGCCGATTTAATCCCACTCACAAAAGCCCCCCATCTCCTTCTTTGAATACTAAAATGACGTGACCTCCATCTTGTTGCCGCATAAACGGCGCGCCCCCTATTCCTCCCTATATCCTAAAATGGCGCACTCCTACTCCTTGCATCCTAATCCGGTGTGCCCCTTTGCAACTTCTATTACGGCGTGACCATGCACGGCGCGCCCTCCATTGAGCATACTAATCCGTCGCGCTCCCTTGCATGGTCCCTAATTCAGCGCGCACTTTGTACACCTTTGTTCAAACCACATACCCGGCGCGCCTCTTGCAGGCACCTAACCCGGTGTGCATATGTCTTCCCTTGTGGCACCTAAAATGGCATGGCCACTATAGCATCTATCCCGATGCACCCTTCTTCCAGATCTTAATCCGATGCTACTCCAAAAAGAAAAGGAAAAATAACTGGTAAATAGAGGGGTTTGAAGCTAAAAAAAATGAAATAAAATAAATAATGAATGGAAAGATCCCCGCGACCTGATCGTACAGGTCAATCCACGTGCGAGGGCGCATGATGGCGAGTTTAAGTTTCGCACTCGACAAATCTCTCCCCCTAGACTTTGCGTAAAGAGAAAAGTAACGACGCCTTATGGTATCGGACGTGGTCTACGAAATTCTCGACATGGCCATAGTCTAAAATCGTCTCGGGCCAACAGTCTATCAATTTGACCCACTTTTGTCGGGATCCAATCTTATAACCCATTTTAAACTTGTTGTATGCACGGCAGACATTTGTACGGTTTCCGCCATCGCTTTCGGTGCTACTAATGCAGAATTCCGTCCGAGCAGTAAATGGTCCACTAGTGACCAATATATGCATACTTGTGAACGTTTGCACCCCAATACGGGGTTTGTTTGAACGCAATCTGAGATTTTTATTCTCGCTCACATTATTGTGAATCTCAGGCCATAGCGCCCCCTTTTTCAGTGATTAATCAAGGGTTTTCTCCTCTCTGAGGGGATGTATTTGGCCATTGTATTTACATTTTGATACATGCTGTCGTTGTAAAAATGTGTGATTTAACTTCCTCTACCCCTTTTTCTTTGTTTTCCACCGACCCTACTTGACCGGAGGGGAGTTCGGTGTCGAACTCATCCCTCCCATTTTTTAGCTAGTATAACGGTCCTTCTAGAGGCCGTTATGCCCATAACGGACCCTTGGGGATGCACTATGTTTAACGTAACGGACCACCTTAGGGCCCTTATGTGGCTGTTAACCCTGTAGGTCTGTAGGACCATTTGGCATGATGAACCAGGCCTCGTCTGTCATGCACACATAACGCCCTTTCTAGGCACGTTATGTGGTGTAAAAATTGTAGATTTTCTCAGGTTTTATGCGTTCGGGTGACTATAACCGGCCTAGACGGGTGCATTATAGTCACATAATGCACCAGCCTTGGCGCGTTATGTTTGCTGCTGTTTTAATGGTTGTTCGGTTGAGTATAATGGGCTAGGGGAGGCACGTTATACTCAGCATAACGCCCTATTGGTAGTGCGTTATGATCTGCATGTCTGTGAGGTTGTGTTCATTTTATTGCTCGGGTGGGCACAACGGCCTGGGGGAAGCGCGTTATGTTCGCGTAACGTGCCGACCATGGTCCGTTATGCTCTGTTGTTTATGGAAATTTTGGAAAAGCATGCATAATCCCCATCTAATGTGTTCTATGCTCTATTTATGTTATTTTATGATCAATGGCTCGCTCCTAAAATCCCAATGCAGTGCTTGAACTTCCCATATGACGGAACCACTAGACGTAGCCCTAGACTTCCGGATCGTCGACTCACCCGGGGGAGGTGGAGGGGCAGTCCCATTAAATGGTTTTAAGCTAGTGCCGTGGGTCCCCAGCTGTACCGTAGCGCTCTACGGGGGGAAAAATCTAGCTGGAGGCCTGGCTCTAGGCAGGGGTCAGTGTGTACACACGTGGTCAGAGGCGAGAGCTGATACTGACGAGTGTCACTCTGACTAGTTCTTGGTTGGTACGGTTCAATTATGCCTCTCGCTTGTCGCGGCCCAGACTCGCGAGTTGCCTGAGATACAGTGTAAGCCGTCAGGGGGCGCATTTGGTCTCTCTCTTCTAGTGGAACTTTCCCTATTTTTTCTCCTTTCACTGGAATGATTGAGTTTATTCTGTTGGTAGATTTAGTTTTACAGCTAGTTCCTATTCCTAGCTGCTGCTCCTGTTATTTATTTATTTATGTTGGCATCCTATTAGCTGATTTACTTGCCTAGATAAACATTTCCGTTCTAGTCTAGTAGCATGTTGAATTAGTGCATCTGCCTGTTTAATTGTCTAAATGCATGATCTAACTACATTTTAATTGCATGCTTACTTGTTTAGTGCGGTGTAGGGATCCGTGTGACCCCTACTGAGTCTGGCTATGACTCACCCTTCCTTCTTGTAGGTGAGCCGTCCCAGCCGTCCGCTAGTGGTTCTCGTGGTTTGGGAGACTGTGCATAGAGTGCTAGCCGCCGGTCTACCTTTTTATGTTTTTGTCCGGGGTATGCCCCATGTAGTTATAGTCCTGTCATTTCTTTCAGTTGTGGGACTTGTGCATTCTTAGTTATTATTGTAAATCTGGACTAGTGTATATAAATACCACTCTGATATTTTAATTACTTCCTCATTATTTTATTAATTATTGCTAAAATTAATACTGCGTGCCTATGAATTCTAATTTTTAATGCAATCCCTCGACAAACCCCACTCTAATCCTATACATTTCTGTCATTGAGGACTCTCTAGGAGCTGTCCTGGCACAGGTGGATGATACAGGCAAAGAGCGGGTAGCTTATTACCTCTCTAGGTTGATTAACCCGGCAGAGGCCAAGTATACTGCCATGGAGAAAACTTGTGCTGCATTAGTATGGGTAGCTCAGAAGCTGAAGCATTACTTCCTTGCCCACCAGGTTGGGCTGATCTCTAGAATGGACCCGATCTACTATCTCTTAGAAAAACATGTCCTTTCTAGTAGGTTAGCTCACTGGCAGAGCTTCATTTCTTAGTTTGACATCACCTTCGTCGTCCAGAAGGTAATCAAAAGATATGCCATCACTAAGCACCTTGCCTATCTTCCTATTCCCTACACTGACTCTATTCAGGATGAGTTCCCTAATGATCATCTCTCTATCCTTACCCATCATACCTTCTGGTCTCAGCACTTCGATGGTGCACTCAACTCACAAGGCCGAGGGATAGGTGCCGTTCTTCTCACTCCCGAAGGGGTGACAATTCCTCTTGCATATCAGCTCTCTTTTCCTGCTACCAATAACATCACTGAGTACGAAGCTCTTCTTGTCAGATTGAAGCATGCCTATCTCTTGGGTGTGCGTTACTTAAACATTATAGGAGACTCTCAGCTTGTTCTGCGGCAAGTGTTGTCCACATACCGCACTCGTGACCCAAAGCTTAAGCCATATCAAGATTTGGTCATTCTCTTGACTACGTAATTCTGCAAATTGATCTATATTCACTCTTCTCAGTCTTAGAATATCCTTGCCGATGCACTGGCGTCGCTTGCTTCCTCCTTATCTTTTCCTCTCAGTCGAAGCACTGAGACTATCGTCATGCAGAAATTGGACGCTCCATCTCTTCAAGATCCTTGGTATGACAACCTTAGGAAAACTGTAGAGGCAAGGGCTGAGAAGAAAGATCTAAAGGAAGTCTCTTTGGCAGAATTAGAAGAGACCTTGGAGAAAGAAGAGTTGCCAGGGTATCATGAAATTGAGCTGTATTGCAGAGATGGATCATTCCTAGAAGGGGCAAGTGCCGAACAGTGTAAGGCTAATCGGAAAGCTGCCTCAAAGTACACTATCATTTCTGGAGAATTGTACATGCGCGCTCTCAATGGAATGCTCATGAGGTGCATAGATGATGATGAAGCTTGGAAGATGGCCGAGGCAGCCCATGCAAGTGAGTGTAGAGGTCATGTTAATGGCCAGGCTCTAGCAAAGAAGATTCTTAGGCAGGGCTACTATTGGTCCACTCTAGAGGAAGATTACTCTCTCTACGTCCGGAGGTGTCTTAAATGCCAACTCCATGATGATAAAATCTATGCTCCTACTTCATCTCTTCATCCTCTCTCTGCTCCTTGGCCGTTCTTCATGTGGGCTTTTGACATTAGAGGCCCACTAGGTGATCCCAACTCTCAGATCAAGCAGAAGTCCTTCATCCTTACCGCCACTGAGTACTTCACTAAGTGGGCCGAAGCAGAAGCATACACGGAGATCAAAGCTATCACGGTGTGTCGCTTCATCATGAAGAATATCATCTCGTGGTTCAGAGTGCCAAGCAGCATCATCATTGACAATGGGCCTTAGTTCGTCTCTCAAGATCTCTAGGACCTCTGTAAGATGTTCAACATTATATTGCATCATTCATCTCTATATTATCCTCAAGGCAACGGTCAAGCTAAAGCCACCAATAAAACCCTTCTTAAGATCATAATGAGGTCCGTGCTGATCGTGGCATTGATTTTAGTGAGATTGCGCAAGCAGATCTGTGCAGATCTGATCCAGATCCAGAGATGACTTCCAGAAGCTGCTCTTCCTTTCCCCTTGTAGATTTGACCAAACCCCTTGGTCAGATCCTTCCTCCAGACGTCGCCAATGATCTCCAACAAGCGGCGATCCATTCAGAGACTGGAGCTATTTATTCTATAATTTTTAGTCTTCCTGTGCTGTTCTATGCGAGCAGAACCAGAGCCCTGCTACAGGCACTGTCACGCCCAGATCTGATCAGATCTTAATGCACAATTTGGCCGATGTGTTCTTCATCCAGTCCCCGATGAGCTCCCATAAATGGCACCCTGATCGAATGTCAGATCCAGCCGTACCGACCTCTGCAACTTTGCTGCACTAGGTGACCAGTGTGGCCAGAACCACACGGCTTCCAATCGGCTCACCCGATCAGCCTCGACTCATCTCACTTGTCTCCTATGAGTGCGGCCTATCTCCCCGTGTTCCAGCAGCCAAGAAAATTACTATTTTAGCCATTTACCTCCCTGTGTCGAGTGGGTCATACTTCTAAAAATTGTAATAATATTTATTTGTTGTGTATCGAGGTTGTCAGATTCAGCCAGGGTTGTCTTCCCCATGCCTAGAGCGTAGAGGTACATTTCTCGCTCCTCTCTTTATCACGATGCTTATCTTGTATATGTTTGAATGCCACTGCTAGTGTGTGATAGAACAATCTAGCTTGATCAAATAACATTACCGTTGTGAGAAAGAGAGCGTGACCATCCTGTGACTCGACCTGAGCACGTGAGAAGAGCCGACCACCATTGACTCACTGTCGGTTTCTCAACTGTGTAGATCCACACATTTCCCTCGCTGAGGGACATCCGCGAGCTCGTGTCTCTTGTTGAGGACATATCCTCCTCTTTTGTAACTTTGTTGGTGTTGAGTTGGCTACGTCATTACTGGTCGCATTATCAAATTGGTCGCGTCGTCACCTAGAGTCCAAAGTTCGCATCGAGTTTGTGTTGAGTCTCCTGTCGTCCCGCATCAAATTGGTATCAGAGCTAGTTGAGTCTAGGGTAGTCATCATAGCACGGTCAAAGTTTAGGGAAGTCTTGTCCAAGGTGTTGCACCTCAACCCAATATCTGGTATATGAAAAGGCGTTGCCGAAACGATAGGTTATGCCTATTTGGAAGGTAGCCTCCTTGCGTGAGTTGGGTCTTTGGATCAATATCTCCGCCAGGTGCTAGATACTGGCTTGAGTCTAGGTTCTCCATTTCACATTGGTTAGTGCATTCCCGCCTTGCTTCATTGCATGCCCACTCGTAGAGGTACTCAATACTCACCACCACCACCACCACCTATGGCAGATCCCCGAGTCCATTGTCCCAATGAGCCATCGATGGTCGACATGTTTTGAACTCTCATGGAAAAAATTGATGGGCTGAGTACGCGAGTGGATAAGTTGGATGGGTTGAGTACACGTGTGGATGGCCTAGGCACACACTTGGAAGAGAGAATGAAGGCCTTAGAGGATCAGGCTGAAGAGTCGGACCAGTCTTTTCAGGATTTGGTTGGGAGAGTCAACATCCTTGAGAGAGACCCGGTTGGAGCACACCATGCGCCGATGATTGGTCAACAGGAGCTAGTTCAGAAACCTGCTGCAAGGGCTCAAGAGGTAAATGATAGGAGGTGTCAAGTCCTCGAGGTGGATGACTATGAGTCTTAGTCATTTATTGACAGTCAAGAGTTTTAGTTCAGTAAGTGATAACCAAACAACCATTTCAGCATTCAATCATCCAGTCAATAACCAGTCATTGCAACAAAAATATCTCCATTCATTACACATAAATGTTTTCTCAACAAAACACAATGTTTGCCAACATAATTTCCCATTCATTACACATCATCAAAAAAATGCAACACTAATAGAAAAATGCACTACTAAAATTGAATGACACAATGTGCTACATGCACGACTATCATGCAGACTGAGTATAATGCAGACTAACACACTGTGTACAATAAGAAAAGTTGTTGTCTGTCCAAATCTACAGAATAGTCTTCCAAAACAAAGCTCATCTCATCTTCAGATTCATCTGCCACACATAACATAGATTCATCTGCCACACATGACTCATCTTTCTCTCCCCCTTTCTCATTACCAAAAATAAACATATGAGAGGTAATCTATGTTCTCCCCTTGACTCTTGCACATCATCAGCATCACCATGACACATCTGCTCCAGATCTTCCACCCCTTGGTCATGGTCGTCGAGTGGGTGTTCTGCTGGAGCTTCCAGGTGATCTCAAGGGTATTGCTTGTGCAAAATTCTGGGGAATTCTGTCAACCTTGGTACCCAATGCAGCAAATTTTATAGTGAACTTTTGATCATTTTGGTGGACTTGAGCTTGGAGTTCTTTAACTGTAGATGTCAGATCAATAAACTAACTATGTAGCATGATACACATGTTATCAAGCTGAGATGTTTGTTGGTGATGAATCGCTGCCATAGAAGTTGAGGAACTAGCACCCTGTGTAGAGATAACTTCTTTGAAATTCCAAGCCAAGTTGAGAACCTCTTCTTGAGCTATATCTGTCTTGGCATACACATTTCCTAGCTGAACAAAAATGTTATGAGTTTCATCCAATAGACTAGTTAATTGTTGAGATACTGTCTTCTATTCTTCTAGGATGATCCACATCTCTTCCCTGATATTCTGCTATTCTTTCCTAATATCAAAGGCATGTACCAACATCTGCATGATTTTTAAATGTGTTTCAGCTTGATTCTATCATAGTCTACTCAGTATGAGTCCAGCTTGTACACTTACATGAAGCAATGAGTCCATGAAACCATGCAGACATTCATCAGTTCTGTATTTGTCCCTTACAAATTTCTCCCACTGACTGTTAACAGTCTGCTCAACATGTACCAGTCTGGCCTCCATCCTTTCAACTGTAAGATTTAATTACATGATGGAGGAGTTTATATACTTGAACTATGACATCAAAAGTCTCACCAATGTGGAACGTATGTCAGATACATTGGGAGCTGAACTTGGTCTTTCTAATGTAGATGCGTGAAATTCAGGTGCAGTATGTGGCTCCTTAGGAGATAAGGGTGGTTGTATGCCAAAAGTCATCAAGGGTCCATGATAGGGTCCATGATATGTGTCTTGTGGCACTGCAGCCTCTTCTTGTTGCTCTACCACTTCTTGTTGCTCTACCTGCTCTATCACTTTTGGTTGCTGTTCCTATTATTCCTCTTGCTGCATTTCTTCTAGCTACTCTAGCTGCTCAGCATGTTGCTATTCCTCTTGCTGCTGCTCATATTCTTGTTGGTGTTCTTCCTGTGGCTGCTCTTCTAGCTGCTGTTGACATGCAAAATATGAACAGAGCTAAATGAGACTAAGGAAAAGATCGAGACAGAAATGAAGCTTCAAGAGACTCTTACAAAATCCCCGAAAGTACAAAAATGGCAAAGTGGCGGTAGCGAGAATGAAGAAAAACATCTAGAAATCCACGCCCGGGAATCTGATGACCGGCAAATACCAGCTTCCCCACCCACGCATTGGACCATATCACAAGAAACTAGAGTAAAGCAGAGCAAAGTACTCCAAGCACGGATTCGACGGAATGGGAACGGGGAGATTGTGCGGAAGAACAATTCCGGAGTTCAATGCCCCGACCAAGGTTCTGCAGGAGAGAAATTTTGCCAAACTAGTGGGAATTTTACACTACATAGTGACATTGATGGAAAAAAATGTTCCTGTGTTGTTCTAATGGTGGGGTTACATCGATTTCCGGAGTGCAGATGGTTCGCCTTTAATCCGAAAAGCAAAAGTTGAAAGTGAACTGCTAACGTGCGTCGATCCTCCCCAGGAGAGGATGCGATCGATCCGGATCGGCACGCAGGTGGATGACACAGATCTCAGCCTCCAGTGTTCCGCACTAGCGGCAGCTTACCTGGGTTCACATTGCAGGTTAGCTTGTGATGATGGTAAGAAGATGCCGCCAGTACTGAAACCACAGGAGGGAGATACTATTTGGGTTTTATCGAACCTAAAAGGATCGAAGTGCTGATCTGTGCACAATCGATTGTTGGGGAAGGGATGCAGGGGAAGCAGTGTGGCTAGTGGCCTTTTTACCTTGCGGTAGGTGGTGCCGTCCTCCTCAACGGTCCACCCGGCCTCCCTGCAGAGCGCCTTGAGGACCTCGTTGTTGTCGCAGTGCTTGGGAAGCTTGTAATTCCCGTACATCCGCAGACCCGAGTAGATCTTGGCGGCGATCGCCCGCCGCCGCCTCTCCCTCCGCTTGTTGTTCTCCCTCTCCTTCCATGTCGGAAGCCGCGTCCCCGATGTCATCTCGCTCTCCTCTTCCCGCGACCGCCGTCGAAAAGCTCGACGCGGGAAAACACCTGTCGCCTGCCCCCACAGCCTGAGACCTCGAAATGCTACCGGGAAACCATACCCGGGCCAGCAGCTAGTGTAGATTTTCCCACTCCAGCACCAGAATTCCCAACACACGGGGGGATCTGGATGGCACCAACCTACTGCAGATCCAATTCCGGCTGTCACCGACAGCAGCCAGGAACCGGCGAGGGAGGTGCAGATCCGACACGCCGGGACAGCTCGACGAAGACCGATCGGGAAGGCGAGGATTGGAGACCTCGCAGATCAGATCGAGGAGATCCGCCGTAGAGGGAGAAGGAAGAAGGCCGACGCCGGGCGAAACGACTCCGGGAGCCTTCCGGCGGAGAGCAGCTGGGGAGACCGGCACGGTAGTGGTTGTGTGGAAGAAGGGGAGACCAGTAAAGTGCGAGCGGGGAGGAGCGCGAAGCCGAGTAAAATGGAGATGCCTGGGGGCGGGGCACCGCCATTAGAGAAATTACAAAAACGTGACGTCCACACGAAATGCCCTGGCTACTAACCAGAATCACAGAAAAGCCACTCCATATGTCACACCAGAGATCAAGGAAAACGGAGCGCCCCCACCCCCACCACCCCCCGGGCCCGCGCGACAAAGCACCTGCACAGCCAGTGTTTGCGAAAATGCCTGAGAGGCCGGCCTTTTCGATCCCCCAGAACGTTCGTACGAGCGAATATGAAATAATTGACCGGACCCGAGTAACAGATGAAGGAAAAGAATCCCGAAGCGGGAACGTAGATGCCGCCGGTGGCCGCTGCTGCAGAGCGCCCTTCATTGATTTTGCATCAAAGGATTAATTTCATAAGATTAATGAATCAAGATATAATCCTCATAAGCAGAAAACCATGTAAGTGCAAAGGAAGGCATTTTAACTTAAAGAGAAGGGTAATCTGGGAACTAGTCTTGAAACTGGTAAAGTCAGTAGAATTTTATGTCTAAACTCTACCCTATATCAACATCTACCTCACTGTTGAAACTCATTTCATCCAGGTCGTGGTTTCATCCCGTTCTAAACCCTTCGCATCGACGCACCCTAGTCGTCCTTACTCTCTCACTCTGTGTGAAATCTTCTTCTCCATTCTTCTCAAACCAGTGCTATTAGCCTCCGTCTCCTTCTCGTATCCACTATGTCTTCTCCAGCCACCAAGAGTAAGGGGAAGCAGAAGGCTCCAAAGGAGAAGCAACCGACGGACGCTCTATCTAAAAAAGTAGTTGAAGTTTCTCACAAGGAAAGAAGATCAAAGCTTGTGCATGATCAAGGCACTATATCTGGGTTGCATGAAGCCAAATCTACTAAAGCAAAGGAAAAGTGTCTGAGGCACCATCCAAGTGGCACTGGACTTCTGCCGCAGAGGGAACTCGCAGGGTTTCTGAGGAAGAAAAGGATTCTGATACCTCATCCATGCAAGCAGAATCCATGCTTGAGACTGCTAAGATCATCTTCCCGTGGTATGTGGATTTTCATGATCATAAAATGCTTATTGAGTATCCTGAGTTGTTGGATTTGATTAGATTTCAAAAATGGAAGAAATTCATGGGCAAGCACAGATACTATTACCCTAGGCTAGTTACGAAGTTTTATAAGAACTTAAAATTTGATCCAGACCAGTCTAAGATTTGGACACATGTTAAAGGAACTAAAATTGAGGTTACTAGGCATTTTCTTCACAAAGTCTTTAGGATTCCTGAAGATGGAGCAGTTGAAGGTGATTTTGAATATAATGAACATGAAGCTTACTCTATCCTCACTGACAAGCCTTGTAACCCTAAGGACAAATAGCAAACCAAATTGACTCAGTTCAATGCAAACAAAATTTTTCCTCTGAAGAGACTATTACATCACATGTTCACTACAATCATAACTCCACAAGGTGGAGGTAGAGGGAGATTAACTGAGTCACAAAGATTCATTTTCTTCTGTATGTTTAAGAGAATCAGAATCTGTCTATCAGAGTTAATGATACAAATTATTGGAACCTGTAAGGAATCTAGAAGTCATTTACCCTATGCAGCCCACTTGATGGCTATTTTCAAGAAAATGAACATTTCTTTAGAGGATGAGATATTCAAGGAAATCCCTAAAGTAAATGTGTATAATATGGACTTCATCTCTAAGTTTATGAAGCTTAAGCCATCAGGTGCAAAAGTCCAAGGTCAGGGGCCAACAGATCAGACTGAGCAGGAAATGGCAGAACAGCATGTCGAACTAGTGGAAGAGGAACCCCAACAAGTGGAAGAAGATCAACAGCCACAGCAGGAAGAAGAAGGACAAGAAATACAATCTGAGTCTGAAGAACAGCAGCAATAACAACAAGATGTGGAACATATGGAACAGATTTAGCAAGATGCACCAGGTCAGCGGGAGGACCAGCTACAAGTAGCTAAGTAGGAAGTGGCAGTGCATACTGAGCAGCAGGTTGATGATGAAATGTTACATGATGTGAACCTACAAGTACAGCCAAAATAGGAGGAAGAGCTAGTTCAGGAAGAGCATATTCTAAAGTTGCAAGAAGAACCTCACCCAGAGCTATAGGAAGAGCAGCAACCTGATTAGTAGGAAGAAGAAAGGGAAGAGATGGAAAGAGAGGTATAGCAAGAACAAGACCTCCATGAGCTAGAACAATAGTTTTTGTCTGATGAACAAGTTATGCAGCAGCTTGATCAACACATTGATCAGCTTATTGAATAGATAGAGCAGTAGTAGTAGCAGTTTGAAATCCAACCAGAGTAGTTGAATGAGGAAGAAGGCATACAAGACCAGTAGCCACATGTTGAGCAACCCCAAGAGCAGAAAGGGTGGAAGAGCTACAAGAAGAAGAACCACAGGAACATCAAGATGTTGAAGCTGAAACACCACAAGAAGAGTATCTAGGTCCTGCCACATATCATGGACCTTGTCAAGGACCTATGATGGCATTGGGTATTCAGCCACCCTTGTCTCCTGAGGAACCTCACATCCCTCTAGAATTTCAGGCCTCAAGCTTAACTGGACCAAGCTCAGGTCAACATGCTACTGAAGTACATCCCTCACTGGTAAATCTATTGATGAATCAGTTTAGAATCATGAATGCTCTCTTCATGCATTTGAATATGGCTGTAGAAAGGCCTGATGCTAGAATGGTACATGTAGAAAAAATTGTGAATAGCCAATGAGAAAAATTTGTGAGGGATAAGTATAGGTCAGATGAAAGGCTACATGGGTTTTTGGATTCTCTACTACATGTATGTGAATAGGCTAGAACCCTAATGAGAAATCTTAGACTGAACCAAGTTGAGACACACATAAAGACAACTCAAATGTTGGTTCATGCTTATGACATTAGAAGGGAACAGCAAACAGTCAGAGAAGAATTGAACCTCATCCGCCAAGAATAGCAAGCTTTGTCTCAAAGAATTAACACCATATCAGATGAAGTTCAAGGCAATATCATTCAATTGGGCAATATTTATGGCAAACTTAACATTGTCCAAGAACAAGTGCAGAACGTATCTGGTAGTTTTAAAGATGTTGTCACTTGACAAGCTACCAGTTCTTCTACTTCCATGGTAGAAATCCACCACCAACAGACATCCCAGTTAGAAAACATGTGCAGCATGCTGCAGAGTGAGTTTGTGGATCTGACCACTACTGTTAAGGAACTACAAGCTCAGGTGCAACATAATGATCAAAAGGTCATGGCTAAATTTACTGCTCTGGGAACTAAAGTTGAGAGAATTCCTCATACTTTTCCACTGGCTGTTCCAATGAGAGAACATGGCAGTTCTAGCAGGACACCCACCAGAAGACCCAGACAGAGAGGTGGCAGCTCTAGCAGAACTTGTACAGCTGATGTTTGATGCCTTAGGAAAATAGTTCAACTTTGTTGATTTCTTTTTGATAATGACAAAGGGGGAGAGCAGTCATGATGTGATGTTGTGCAGAAGATGTTGTGATGTGTTGAAGCATTGAAGCATTGTGTGTTGTTCTGCGAAGCACATTACAACATCACAGCATAACTCATCACAACATTTTCTGCACAACATCACATCATGGCTGCTCTCCCCCTTTGTCATCATGAAAAAGAAATCATCAAAGTTGAACTGTTTTGCTAAGGCATCAAACATCAGCTGCAGAAGTTCTGTTAGAGTTGCCACCTCTCTGTCTGGGTCTTCTGGTGGGTGTCCTGCTACAACTGCCACGTTCTGAGACAAACAACATGTCTTTTTTCTTATTGTACATAGTTTGTTAGTCAGAGCATTATTGTAACACCACGGATTTAACGACCCAGAGCTCAGGGTATCGATAACCCGATACAAGTACCAAATTACTGCCACCAGGAACTGGGGATGTCACCCAAGAGGCTGATGAGGCCCCTGAAGGGTTGGAAAGGTTTGTCGAGGGGGAACATAATGAATTGAAATTATACGATGCGGAAATTAAATTAAGACAGTTATTATAACTAAAGTGCGGAAGTAATTAAAATAATATTATATCAGAGTGTTATAGACTGTACACTAGTCCAGAATTCCCAGAAGAATAAGTCCACAACATACAAAGTCCAGATGTACAACTACTCAGGGCATACCCCGGACAAAAGTACAGGAAGACTACGCTGACACTGGTGGCAGGCTAGACTCGATCTGGAAAAGCCGGTGGTATGGCGGTCGACGGCTAGGGCGGCTCACCTAAAAAGTAGAAGGGTGAGTCACAGCCAGACTCAGTAGGGGTCATGCGGATCCCTACCACGTCTCTAACAAGCAAGCATGCAATTAATAAAGCAATTAGAGCATGCATTTATTCAATTAAACAAGCATTGGCATAATCAAAAACACATGGACTAAAAAGCTGTAAAGTCTAACTAAGTAGTTAAACCAACTAGCTACATGCCAAATTAATGTAATTTAATAGCGACGGGAGCTAAATCTACCAGTAGAGTAATCTTCAGCTTAACCAAGTGAAGTGAGAGACGGAGAACACACCAGAAGGTAGAAACCAGAAGCGTCCACTGACGGCCCCCCTGACTGATGACGACCTGGCGGCACTGGACAACCAACGTCGGGCGAGGAAGAGAGGGAGAACTTCCACTCCTACTCGAAATCGTGTTCCGCCTCCTCCGCCGTCTGAGCTGCCTCCTTCTGGGGCTCCGCTGCCACCGTTGGCTGGTGAGTCGGTGGTCGCTCCCCATGCGTCAGCCCCCCATGACACAGGGGTGAGACAAGGGCAAGGCTCCCGCTGCTGACAACGCCAATGTCCTCCCTCCGCCGGGGACCCCTCAGCGTGGTCAATCCTCACCCCCCGAGGACTTACCATCTGGGCTGGCTGGGATCGCAACGATCGTTGATCTCATGGGGAGGAGCGTGCAGTAGTACGAGTATACTAGCGAGTTCGGTCCTGACGCTGAGAAGGAGCTGACAGCGGTAGCCTCGAGGAGTGCGTGTCTGGCCGTCAGTGCTTTTGGCTTGTGGAGGCATCATTTCCAGGATCTTGCTCGGATGTTGGAAGCCAGCCAGGCCCTTCAGGAAGGGCTCGAGGAGCGCCTGAAGGGGTCTGAGGCTGCCAACGCCGAGCTCCACAGACATTTGGTCCAGCAAGGGCTAGCCCTCGCCAGAATGGAACGTGACTGGAACTCTTTCCGGGAGCAGGCTGACGCGGCAGAGGAGCGGGTGGCCAAGCTGGGGGCGGAGGCCCAATCCATGGAGACCCGTACCCGGGAGGCTGAGGCGGAGCTAGCCGTGCTACGCTCATCGATGTCGACCGTGGGTGAGGAAGCGGTGGAGCGCTTCCGCTCCTCTTCGGCCTACCGAGACGAGCTGACCGCAGTGGCCCTGGAGTTTTACGGGCCGGTGCAAGATCGTGGCTTCTGGGAGGGCTAGAGCGCCGCTGTTAAAGCCACGACAGAGGAACTCGGTTCCGCCTCTCCTTCCTCCCCCGACACCTTATGGCCCGGAGGCTGATAATGGCGAGGGGGAACCTAACGTCGAGGGGGCTGGCGCCGAGGAGTCGGTGTTGGGGCTGAGCGTAGACGAGTGAGCACCCGTGGATGTCTTGGCGGCGGGGGGCCAAGTAGTGGACTTGGACGAGGACTCGCCTCCTGCTGGAGCCGTTGCCGCACATGAGCCCGGTGAGACCGGGGCACATGATGATGTAACCGGGGTGAACCCTTAGAAGGATACCCTTACTTGCCTATCTTCATGTTTCCTTTTGCTTCTGCCTAGGTGGCAACCTTCCTTTTGTAAGCTCTTTTATTTCGGAATAGAAAACTTTCCTTTATTTTGCAAATCTCGAAACCACTTCCATGTATTTTCCCCCTTTTTGAACGGCCGTGAGATCCTCTAGGGATACGAAGCGGCGCCTACGAGGGAGACTCTGAAAGGGTGCGACTTTCGGGGATCCGCCGCTTCAATTTCTGGGAATTTGCTTGAGACGGTAGGAGTCCGGCGCGACTTTGAGGTGAGCTTTCTTGTAGGATGTCATCGGGCGAGTCTGGTACTTCGTCGGACGACGAATCTCTGCAAGCTCGTCGTCAGCCTTTGATCCTTCAGAGGGACCCTGCGTCGACGCCGTGGCGGCCGTGGCCGGAGCCGGGTCAAGGCGGCCCCGTCTCTGAGCAATATCGACTTGGATATTTGGATGGTTGGCGAGAGGCCTTGGATAAGGTCAACCGCTTATACGTCGGCAGGGGGGTCCTGCTCCTTGAGCCTGACAGGTTCCGTCCCTAAGGGGACGAGAAATCTCTCGGTATTGCTTCCCGGAGGTCTCTGAAGAGACGTTGGCGTTGGGAATGGTGATCCTTGGTCTAAGACCAGCAAGGGAGGATTTCCATGTAAGCCTGAGTCGAGTGCTGTGAGGATCAAGGATTGTGGAATCATGTTATGTGGTTTCGCCGTACTCCCCTGAGAGGGTAGAGTTGGCGTGGGGTTCGGATCTGATGTAGTGCCCGAGCGAGATTTGGCTCGAGATGTGGTAATGGTCTGTGGAGGGTCAGCGGATGGCATGTCGCGATTTGGATCGCGCCTAATGGGCCGATGAAGGTTTCCCGTTGACGAGTATCTGGTGACCGGCGAGTGGTCTCTCACAGGCAGAAGATGTTGGTTCTAGGAGCTCGAGAATAGCGAGAGTCGTATGCCAGCGAGGCCTTGAGTGGCCAATCATGAGATGTGCTCTTTCCCAGATTGGATCTGGGATTTGCTAGAAGTTTGTCTTCTGGCAGAGTTGGTCCTGTACCTCCATGGGTGTTCGGCTTGCCAAGTGTGAGCTGGTGGAAGCTCAATTGTGGTTGCCCCTGGTGCAGGCCGTGAGATCGGTCAGCTGGTTGTGAAGCTGACGTTTCGTTGGTCCGCCGAGCATGGGCATTGACCGGTGGATTGGTTCTCGTGACGAGGAGTGCGTTTTCTCGGTGAGCGAGATGGAGGCAGCGATGTCGTGGTTAGTTCCCGTGTGGCTGAGGTGATTGCCAGACAATACCCCTTTGCATGTGCCTGCTCTAATGATCAATGTGTCTTGGATTGTGAGCGAGGCGATGTCAGCGATCATTATCTAGTCGCGTCCCTCAGGATTATAGTTTTTGCGAGTATCGAGATTTGGCTGGGGCTCTAACAGTGTCGTCAGTTGATTCAGGCATTCTCCCCTTGTGGCATTGTGCTTGTCCTGAATTGCGAGGACGAAATTCTTACAAGGGGGGAGGGTTGTTATGCCCCGGATTTTTTCAGATATTTTTCGGATCAGGATCCATGGGTTTCGGATCACTTTCGGAGGTCCCGGAGAACGTTTTGTGGTTTACGCATGTTTTTCCCTGTCGAGCCTTCAGAACCCTGTACAGGGTGAACCGTTGCGTTCTCCAACTCCGGGACGTTACCAGCGCGTTGTGCATTTTCCGAGGATCGTGGGGAGTATTTTTTTTAAAATTTTAGTATTTTCTAGATTTTCTATATAAAGCCCCCTTCCCTTTTTCTCTCTCCCCATCTCTCATTTCTCTCCCTTTTCCCTCTCTCTTCTCTCCCGCGTTCTCTTCTCTCCCTCTCTTCTCCGACGGCTGACGGAGGTGGACGGGGGCGAGGCGGCGACGCTCGTGGGGCGAGGAGCGATGGGCACGAGACGAGGATCGCGAGCCGGCGGGGTTTCAACGGCATTTTCTTGGTGGATCGGCGTCCACAGCGCGTGAAACCTTCGGTGGAGGTAGGGGGACGGATTCTTAACCCTTGTACTTCCATTCCCGTGATTTTAGTAGGCCGTGGTGAGCCGAGCGGGCTTATTTGAGCCCTTTGGGGGGAAGAGCATGTTTTGGGGTGTGGGCCGCATCTAGTGATTTGATCGCCTAATACATGCTCTCTAGTAGCGGCAGTAAGAACTTATACTAAGCAAGCAAATAACTGCGACTACAAGGGGGTGGCGGAGTTACCTCCACGCTCCGAGCGTGGGGAAGACGACCCCGGCCGAAACTCGTACTCCCGGTACAACAATCAATAATAATTACAGAAGTGAAAACTCTATTTCAGCTCTGGTAGAGATCTGGCACCCTCAGACCCATACATTTATATTCCCATCATTTGAGGCCACTATCCTACTAGAGGAGGTAGAGACCTATTTTTCCTTTCCTAGGTCTAAGGTAGGTGAGGAGGACCTAGTGTGTCATATTGTTGTCCCTATAGACCCCAGCCTTATCTTAGGACAGTTTATACCATATAGCAAGGATGTCCGCACCTTCATAGGCCCACACCAGATCCATCTTCTTCCTCTTAGCCAGTGGGTAGTTACATATTGCAGGAATAGATGTGGATGGGATGAGGCCATAGCCAAGGCCGCATTTATTTGCCTGTGTGGGCTATCCTATTTTCTTCTGCCGATCACGTGTTAGACACCTCTCCTTAGCACCATTAGTGGTCTGTGGCAATGTCTTTCTATCTCTCAGGCCTTCCTTGCCTATTTGTATGAGGGCCTTACCTCAGTAGCTCTAGGGGGTCCTATCTTCGATTCCATGATACTCTTAGAGTGCTAGATGGGCGTCAGGATGAAATTCATTCACAAGGAGGATATCACTTCAACTAGTCAGATCTTTGGGAGTCATCCCCTCTTCTTCATAGGTGTTGCCTTCAGGTTCTCTCCAGAGGTAGAGTGTAGGACATCAGATATGAAGACCAGGGATGAGTGGCGCCTGTACCTCGGTAGCTTGCCCCTAGATAGGTTCGTGATGCACCCCGACTTCCTCTATGATACCGCAGTTAGACTACCTAGAGGGCGAGATTTGGATCTGAGGCTCGTAAGCGATACTGTACTGGCGATGTACAGCGCGCACCGGTGCTACCTACAGGTTGGACTATCCAGGACCATACTACCAGTGCTACCCCATCTTCCCGCACTACAGGCGAGGAGGATTGGCACGGAGGAGGACGAGCAGGCAGCCAGGAGTGCCCTGATCATGTGGGAGATCAGCAGGGTACGTACCCTTCTAGCAGAGGTTGCAGAGATGCGCCAGGCTTATATTAGAGAGTTGAGATAGATACGTCCCCGCAGGGATGCCCAGTGGAGGACAAAGTGATTTGTTCTTTTTTCCTTTCCATGATGTTTGCTTATGTTAGAACTTGACATATGAATACATGAGTTTGTTTGAGTGAATAAAGCTTGAGTTTTTAGCCTTGACTTTGTGGTTTGCGAATTGAGGTTCTCAGGATATGAGCGACTGAGTAAGGACCGCTCGGAAGAATCAGCGGTTAAGACTCAACTGCTCTCTAATTAAAACGGCCACATCTGGGCCGTGCATGTGTTCAGCAGTAGGGTTGACTGGAGAGGTTGAGTGACCTAATAGTAGACCATTTATAGGGTAGAACGGCTAAGACTTCACCGCTAGGGTTGATGAATGGTCAATATCAAACCATTGAAAGGTTAAGAATTCTGGAATTAGAATGGTTTTACCATAACTGTAAAACCCATTGAACGGACGAATCCAGGCCGTGTAATGATGCAAACTTCAGGCTTCATTCCCAACCTGCCCCTGCACACACATGAAACATAGAAACAGATTAAATAAGTTTTAGGCTTAACCCCTTGCCTGTGACAAGTTAGGAAATAACCAACTCTTGATTTTTGGTGAAGGAGGCAAGCCTTTTTTAAATAGGCAGAAAAAAGCAAACATGAATGCAATGCGTGCCATTAATGTAACATGATGATGAATTTTTAGACTTTTCAAAATATTTGATTTTTGTGGTTTTTGAAAAATATTCAATTTTTTTGAGGTGGTGGAAATGGGAGTAGAAGAAGTAGAGGCACTTGCCTGAGCAGAGGCTTGGGTTGGTGGAGGAGATGGAGATGGAGTAGGAGTAAGAGAAGGTAATGGTATAGGTGGTGGAATAGGTGAGGGAACGGGTGGTGGAGTAGATGACGGAGCAGGTGCAATGCCAGATGAAGAATCACAGGGGCGCCCCTGGTCTTTTAGTGATGGAGATGGCTGCCTGGGCAGTGATTGCGGCTGCGGCTACTGCTTACTATGAAAATCTAAAATAACTTCATGCATGACAGCCCAATCAATCCTCTTATCATCTTCCAGGCCATAAACATACTCCCGGAACTCGGGGCAATCCTTGACCAAATGCCCCTGCTGAGGATGAAAATCACAAAATTAGAGCAAATCTCTAACCGCAGGTCAGCAAAGCATAACTGGAGGGAGTTACAACACGTGAGTGGCCATCAAAGCCCTAAAAATGTCAGTAAAACACTCTGGCAATGGAGGATGATGAGAAGCCTGCTTCGGGTAGGGTGGACGCCGAGGGGTATGGGAAGGTAATGGAGACAGTTGTGGAGGTTGCGTAGGCAATGGCGATTGCATAGGTAAGGGCGCAGAGCTAGTGGATGGACTTGGTGAAGGCACGTGTGGAGTGGGAATATAGTGGACAACATCTACCTGCTCGGGGTGTGGAATTCTCTTGACTGAAGGTGGAGGTTCATGCGGGCATGAAGAAGCAGAAGCTTGACTTGTGGAGGGTTGATATGTGGAAGTATATGAGTATGTGGGAGCGGAAGGCTGACTCATGGAAGGATACGTGGTGGACGGCTAACTCATGGGGGGTGATGGATCGGAGGCGTATGTGGGCGTAGAAGGTGGAGGAGACTCGGGGTCAAGGGAACCTAGATGTTGTTGGCGGATGAAGCGGGCTTGACTTTAAAGCTATTGCGATCAGGTGATATCATTCAAGACTAAAATGAATCGATACTCGGGCGTTGCATTAGAAATGAGCATTTTGATTTGCTCTCCCTCTGGAATATGCCCCAGGACTTGCGTGGCCAAGTGACGCCAGTGGTCGGCGAAGGCAAAGAACTCCTCGTCGGGCTTCATCTTCTCATTGGCTAGATCAACCATGGAATACTTGGACCCAACCTGGTCTTCATACTGTTGAATAAATCTCTCTTGAACGGCTTGAAAGGTCACCACTTGATCTTGCGACAATGCAAAGAACCAATGTCAAGCCAGGCCTTCTAGTGATAGACCAAACAGATAGGACATCAAGCATTGGTCATGTCAAAACTGGGCCGACTCATAAAGAAACTCCTTCAAGTGCACATAAGGGTCACCGACTCCACCATAGCGGCGATATGCGGGAATTTGTGAACGCGGTAGAAGTTGAAGACCTTGGAATGCAAATGGGACACTCAAAGAAGATTTAGGATCAATTCGGTGTTGTAGCTCATCAAGCTGGCGTTGGGTTTGAGGAATCATCTCCTCGATAGGGAGATACCGAGAAGGATGCAAGCCAGCCTGAGCAAGAGAGTGTGAATTTGGGTCAGGATTGTAGTATTGGGCCAGAAAAGGGGATCCGGACTAAGAAGAACAATAGCCCATCCCAGGAGTGAGAGGATACATGGGCCTAGAAGAATCATGAACATGAAAATAAGGGCCCATTAAGCCAGCAGCAACATGGGTAGACGGAGCGGGCCCATTAAGAAAAGTAGGCCCATTAAGAGAATAAGAAGGCTATAGGTGTGGTGTACATAGAAATAGGAAATAAAGCAGGACAACAGATATAATAACAGAAATAAATAACTAACTACAATAGAGTCCAGTCTAACAGAAAGTACAGTCTAAAGTAGTAAAATGTATCACATGTCAAGTGAACACTCGGCCCAACAAGCTAACAACTAAGAATCTCCACGCAACGTCCTCGAACCTCGAGAAAGAACGGTCACACCTGAAAACCAGGGGTGAGCCTCCTATTACTCGCTCAGTAGGGATCCCACAGAACCCCAACCGAGAACAACGGCGGTACGGAAAGCAGCCATTACAGCTAGAACAACAACGACAGCAGGAACAGTAGCAACAGTGGCCGGTAAAATCTCGGCTCTACGACTACTCCTACTGTACTGGAACACATGACCCGGTCTCCCAGTCGGGGAACAACCAAGTCACGAACTCGACATCTCGATCCCACGGTCGGGGAACAACCAGACACGAACCGCCCTAGTCACACTACTAAAAAAATGCCACGATGCCTCAGTCACGAAAACCTACCCTCACAGCAGGGTCCAAGCCAAAACTACACAGTCTAGAAACACAATCATGACCACGCTGTCGTGAATTCCACGCCGTCTAGGAAAAATCTCTCGGTGACACTCACCGGAAACCCTAGACCTCGACTATGAGAACGCTTTCGAAATCACACACGAAGCCTCCGTCTCGCAGATGAAAAATGAAAACCTGAGATACGATAACTCACGTCACGTGGAGGGAGTACTGCCCACCAGAAGAACAGACCAGATGCGTCCCATGACATCTTACACCGAGCGCCCGTGTCTCGCTACGACGCCTCAGGCAGAGACAAAGACACTAAAGTGATCAGGAACACAAAACAAGAACTAGCTGAGGTCGCGCTCCTCAGCACTGATCCGACACCCTCAGCCTCGTGTGCACACTCAGACTATACGCCTTAGGCCTGTCCTCTAGCTGGTTATTCCCTTTAAGCCTGGAGTCGGCTGTACGTGGGGGCCCTACGGTAACCAACCTAACAACTGTCTCTCTCGGGTACGTCGCTCCACCACTCCCGGGTGGGTCAGCACGCGCGTGCCGTAAGAAGGTCACGACTAGTGGGGGCTCACAGAACGTAAACACAAAAAATCACGCACGCATCCATCTCGAGTAACGTGAAGAAATAAGTGGCTCGCGGCCACTAGACTCTAGGCAGCCCACTAGACCTATTAAATTCAACAGTTCTTGAGTCACAAGACTCGGGTCAAGACCGTCGCACGTGGTGACACAGCGTCGTCAATCTGACCTAATCCCTAGGTCTGAAATCATGGTGACACGATTCTCAAGGTAACTTACAAGTTGCCGAGTTAATCCCTCCTCCAAGGGACACATGAAAAATCTCCAGCTCCACGCTGGTTGACTGGACTCACAGTCCAATACCATACACATGGCCCCCCTCAGAACTCGGAACATACACGGGGTCACTCGGACCCCAGGACTTACGAGCACGTAAACCGAGATAACGTGGTACCTCCAGACACCCAAAAATACGGTCACGGTCCCCACGGGGTGCTCGAGACACTCACGGGGCTAAAGGTCAGTCATTGGATCTCAACCGGACCGACTGAGACCCAAAAATAGCCCAAACTCTACATTTCGGTCGACCAGACCCTTGGGGTCAGTCGACCAGTAGGGTTGGTCGACCGGCCCAAGGCGGTCGGTCGACCGAACCGACTAGGTCAAAAACACCCAGAGTGGAGAGAGAGAGGGCGGTAGTGTAAGTTTATATCACGATCCTTTGGAACCCCTTTGAGGTTGAGGAGGTGTTAGCATATAGGCATATTAGCAGGTGGGCCATCTCTCTTCATTTCACTTTGGTGAAGGACGACTTCTCTTGGGCCTTCACCAGAGTGTATGGGCCACAAGAGAGAGAAGAGAAGGGACTGCTTTGGGAGAGTTGATTAGCCTACACCTCTCCTCGGATAGGCCTTTGTATGTGGGAGGGGATTTTAATGTTGTGGCAGCTCCTTGGGAGAGGTCGCGAGATGTTGTCCTTCCGAGGGACAAGGAAGGCTTTTCGGCCTTCATTGAGGAGGTGACTTTGGTTGATATTGGCATGGCGCATGGCTGCTTTACCTAGTCTAACATGAGAACGGAGGCTTCCTATTCGAGACTAGATAGATTTCTTATCTCTGTGCATTGGGAGGATCATTTCTCGCATGCTCAGGCTCTCCCGTTGGCTAGATCTGTTTCGGATCACAAGCAAATCCTTTTGAAGACCAACCGGCTGCAGGGAAGGAAGGCTATGTTCAGATTGGAGAGGTACTGGCTGAGAAAGGAGGACTTCTTGGGCACTGTCAGGGAGGCTTGGTCTGCTCAGGTTAGCTCTACTATGACTACTCTCGTCTCCAGATTGAAGCACACTCCGAGGAGCTCAAAGACCTGGGAGAAGGGCAAAACCCTCCCGGGGAGGGAGGCTAAGGATAGAATTCTTTAGGAAATTGAGGGTCCGGATAGGCTCAAGGAGGTTGGCCTTTTGGATGCTGATGACAGGAGGTTGTGAGATACTTTGAGGATTCAGTTTGATGATATCCTTTCCAGAGAGGAGATCTATTGGAGGCACAGATCGAGAGATAGATGGATCAAGGAAGGTGACAGAAATACAACTTACTTCCAATGCATTGCTTCCGATAAGAGGAGGGTCAACACCTTTATTTGTATTCGGGTGGGTGACCTCTCCATCTCTTCTAAGGAGCAAATCAGAGAGCTGGCGAGGGATCACTACTCTAGGCTTTTTACTGAGGAGGTCAGTTTCAGACCGAGAATTGCAGATGGACTTCTTCTACGACTCTCTCATGAAGAGAGGTTCGCTATCTCACAGACTTTCACTGAGGAGGAAGTCAAACAGACAGTTTTTTCACTAGAAGGGTATAGAGCTCCAGGGCCAGATGGCTTCCCTTTGGTGTTTTTTCAGCATTGTTGGGATGTTATTAAAGCATATCTGTTGGCTGCAATTGCAGAATTCTAGGAGGGGAGAGCATACTTGGGGGTTATTAATAAAACCCTCATTATTCTCATTCCCAAGAAGCATGAGGCTCAGGTATTCAGTGATTTCAGACCTATCAGCTTGTGGAATGGAACCTACAAGATCATCACTAAATAGCTGGCAGGGAGGTTGGAAAGAGTCATGGATAAGATGGTCAGCTATTTCCAGGGAGTTTTTATTAGGTGATGCCATATTCAAAGTAACTTTTTGGTGGCCCATGAGTGTCTATATGCAATGAAGTTGCAGAGGAGGAAAGGTGTGGTCTTGAAGTTGAATTTTGAAAAGGCTTATGATAGGGTCAACTGGTCGTGCCTTTTTGATGTGCTAGAGAATATGGGATTTGGAGACTAAAGGATCTAGTGGGTCATGACTTGCATTTCTTCTGCCTCCTTTGCGGTTCTTATTAATGAAAAACCATCCTCCTTTTTCCATAGTGGTAGAGGCCACCCTCGAAATTAGACGAAAGGACAAGGAGGAAATTGACAGCACGACACACCCTACGGACAGAAAAGACAACTGAATGAAACAGAAATAGATACCTAGAAAATAGAAGGCTGACTTTCCGCGTGACATGAGGTAGACTTGCATGAGACGACAGTCAACCACGGCACCATAAAGTTCCAGCCAATTCATACCTAGAATCGTGTCGTAGTCGGCCAACTGTAATGCGTAAAGTCTCGCTGGCAGTTTCCGACCACTGACCATAACCAGAGAATTTTCTAGGCATAGAGGAGTAGACATGTAATCGCCAGACGGCAACTCCACGAGAATTTCACAGGAAACTTCAAGCACCGACTTTTCGATACGAGCAATAAAATCCTCAGAGATAAAAGAATGGGTTGCACCTGAATCAAAAAGAACACATGCTAAGAGATCATAAATCGAAACCATACCTTCGATCAAACTAGACGCCAACGCCTCCGCACAAGTGATGTGAGTAACTCTGGCTCTTGGCAGTCTACTAGCTACAGACGATCGCTAAGAAGGAGCGGGAACTGGTGGATGGAACGGCTGAGGTTGAGGTGGCGGAGGAAGACGGAACTGCGGCTGCTGTGACTGAGAAGTCTGTGAGAACTGCACCATCTGCGACCTCAACAGACAGTTTCGGGAGATGTGCCCCAACTGATCGCAGCGATAGCAGACAACCAATAGAGAACACGGCACACCCGGATGACTACCACCACACCTAGAATACAACCTTGACTGGAAAGCAACAAAATCCTGACGCGGTCAAATGGAAGAAATGGACTGCTGACTCAAATCAGAAAATGCCAACTGATCGAACCTCTTCTTCTTGGATTTCTTAAATCGGAATCCCTTACTCTGAGATTGTGAGAAGGAAGCACCATCGGCAGGAGAGAAAGCGAGAGAAGCTTCTGTAACAGACGACTGGTGGAGCGGCTGATGCTGCACGGCCGACAGAATCATCCCAATCTGAGGGAGTCCTCGAGTCCTTGCCAACTCCAACTCTAGCGTGACGACAACTTGGCATGCAGAATCCAACTCAGCTACACGGGTAGCGAACAACGGTAGGCTCAACTCTGCTTTTAGTCCACGCAGAAACTGTTGAGTCCTCACGGTCTCATCGGCAAAGATGTGGGGTGCATACCGGCCCAACTCAATGAACTTATATCGATATTGCAGCACTGACATTTCACCCTATGTTAGCTCTAGAAATTGGTACATCTTGGCTAACTTCAGGCAGGCTGGAGTGTAGACACATTCGAATGCAACAACAAACTCCGCCCATGTGATCTGTCGAAGTGGACGAGAACGGAAGGTAACCTCCCACTCTGTGGTCCACCAAGTACGTGCAGTACCTTGAAGCTGATAAGAAGCCAACATAGCCCTTTCATCCTCGGCGCACTACATGCATTGGAAGACGCATTCAGTGGCATCCAACCACTCCCTCGCTACCTCTAGGTTCGATTGACCCTCGAATGTCGGTGGATGGAACAGTAGAAATTCTGTCAGCGCTCGTCCACGACCACCGAGTAACTCCGCAGGTGGAATAGGAACAGGTGCAGCCTGGGTAGGAACCAGTACAACAGGAGCAGGTGAAACACTAGCCTCGACATCTTGAATCTAGGGAAGCACGACAATGGAAAACACGTCAGCACTCGCAAGAAACACCCTAAGCCAGCAACGAACGACTCAAAGGGACTTGCTCTGGACCAATGCGTCCCAGTTGCTGGCATCCACGCAGTACACGGCGCGGGACCCTCTTTCAGCTCTCTCCATGAATTCCTCTAAGGACTCATTATCATGTGGACGAATGTCAATAAGCCCCAATGCCTCCATGATAGATGCCCTGGCTACTGACCTGTTCTTTTGGTCCTTTAATTCCAACTCCAAAAGCATCTGAGCGCTCTCTCGATAATTGGGGTAGGTGACCCCAGTCACTGCCTCGCCATCCACTCTGAGGCCAGTGATGCGAGTGATATCCTCCAAACTAGGCACCATGTGCCCCCAGGACATCAAGAAGGCCCGAATCTCTGGGTCCCATCTCTCACGTAGCGCATGGATGAGGGCGAGGTCGAGCTTAATTGGTTCGACCTGTAGGAAGGCGCTAAATCTCATCCCATCCAACTGAGTCTTTTGGAAGTCTAGAAGGCCCCGATATGTAGCCACCACCAATTCCCATGAGATGAGTGACCTCATCATACTCCGCATACATAAGAAGTGAGAAAGGGGTGCCTAAAAAAAAGAAAGAAAGAAAAGGAAAAAGAAGAAAGGATAAAAAATATAAAAATGAAAGGGGTCGTAAAGAAAGAATAAAAGGAGAAATGGACACGCTTGTTTACAAGCTGTGATTGGGTCCTCTCACTAAGGTACCCTTCGATATTAGAGAGCCTCTGGGAACTACCATTGGCTCTACTCCTCTTCGAGGAGTAGGAAGACTCACCTTCCATCCAGAAACTAGACACACCCTCCATCCCGAAAATTGAGAATCGTTCCCTTTCTTAAGCAAAATTTCACTCTTCTAATCAGCCCTCGCTGCTTTGAGTCTTTCGGGTGGAACGAAGGGGAATATTTATAGGATCGAAGGGGTGTAATCTAGATCTGACACCATTCCTCTTGCAGTGACCCTTGTAATGAGGCGGCCATCTTTCACTTCCATATGGTACTTTGTTGTTCACATGGGGTAAATGAGGTTGGTGGTGCAACCTGTTGATTCATACTCTACGCGGTCTAAGGTTACCTGTGCTCGTCGATTAGAGGACGGTGCCATTAAGTTTGGTGGTAGGCCCATCTACATGATAACGATGACCGAAGGACGGTGTCTTAAAATTTGGGATGAGCTCATCTACACGGGAAAAGATGACCAGAGGTCGATGACATTAAATTTTTTGATGGATTCTCCCGAAAAGAACGCGTAATAAATCTAAGACACGATCCACTATTTTGGAGTGTGATTCCACCAAACACGTCACATGGGAGCATAATTGAAGAGAGGAGGCATAGAAGATAAGGAACGTCCAAAAGGCAGAGAAGTAACACGAAAATAAGTCATTCCTTTCATGTGTCTATATAAACCATCGTGTACATCATGAGGAAGAGGGTGGGTGCACAAGCAACTCACCAACTCTCACCACCGCCCTCCGGGTCATCTCTCCTCCCTCTTAAGGTAGATGTCCCTAAGAGGCCTCATGGAGGTCTGCAAGGCGGTTCTAGCCTCATCTCGCACCGCCCGATCGGCCTCAGTAGCGCGGAGCTCCTCTACTGAGGAAACGAAGAGGCTACCAACAGAGAAAGAGCCAGGCTGACGGAGGCGTGCCGCGCATTCTTGTCCCCTCTGGTAGCACTCCTCGTTGTCCTCCAACCTCTGCTTTGTGACCCCAAGGATCAACAGAAGCTCCATCACCTAGGCCTCCCGTGCCCTTCACTCGTCCCAACCTCGATGCCACTCTGCCCTCCTCCCCTCTCCTTTCCCTCTCTCTTTTCGCTCTCTCCCTCTCCGCCTCAACTTGCCGTTTGGAGAGAAAACCTCAGTTCCAGGACGTCTCAGGGCAACTCCTCATGTCGCCGCTCCTCCTCCTCCAGTTTTACTGTCCAAGCGTTGCACTCTGCCACTTGAGTAATACGTTCCTCCTTGACCCACACCGCGCATGTCAGGGCGTCTCAGATCTCCACTATCGGCCAGGGCCAACCATTTCACAACGCCACAAAAAAAAGAGGAAGAGAAAAGAAATGGGGAGGGAGGGTGAAAAGCATACATAATAGCATCAAAAGTCTGTGTTTATTTGAAACAAAAGGGGCTTTATCAAAGGCTGGGCACTATGGGCCTCAATTTCCCTAACTCAATTACATAAACACTCTGCAACTCTCGGTCTTCCCCTATATGCATCATCACCTTCCATGGAATGCTTGTCTTCCATGATGCTTTGATCACCTTCACGTCCTTTGCATCACCTTTTGTGGCCAGCTCCCTTTCCTTAATCAAAGGAAGGTCGGAAGGCATAGGAAAAGAATGGCGAGGGAGGCCAATTTGAGGATAACATCGGTGCACATTGTAAAGGATAAATTCGGTTGCACCAATGAGTGGGAGCTCCGCAGTAGGAGATGATCTTTCGAGAAGCTCATGCAGGAGTAAACATGTTGGTGCGTGAGCAAACATGCCTTCCGCTATGGTATTGAAGTGAGTACGCTAATCTCTGTGGGTCTTCAGGCGAGGAACACGATTGACCACACTCCCACCAAAGCCCAACACATTGGCCATGTAATAAAGGGGGCTTTGTTGGAAGATTCTAGAAGTAGTTCACGCCTCCTCGTAGCAATCAAATTTGAAATGGAGATCAATCTAACAACTGAGAAGAAGCATGCACCCATAAGGAGGCCGGCCCATGCCGAAAGCTGTGAGACCGCTATAAAGGTAGACAAGAATGGCAGGCCCCACTCATTTGCCCTCCCATAATCCACAAATTACACTTAATTGATTTTCTTCCACAATATTATCGATGCAAGGAAAAAGGAGAGCTCTGGCCAAACATATCGTGAATCCTTTCATAGTTTCCTCCAAATGAGCATCACCTATCGTTTCTCCCAGGGCTTTCATGACCCAGCCTGCAAGCTTTTGGAGATTGATGCCCTTTTGGGTCTGGACGCCCCTAATAGCTCCCGCAGGCATAAAGCTTCCAAGGACATTCTCGGAGATTAACTTCTTTAGCATGGGCAGGATCTTTATCTTGCCGCCTTTCCTAAACTTCTTCAAACTAGGTAGGAGTTCCGTCTCCTCGAGAAGAATAGTCGCCTCGAAGGTGGGAAAGATGAAGGTGTGAGTTTGAGAGTGCCAAACTTCTACCAAGGCGCTAATAACCGCCCAATCCATGTGGACCTTGTCGTAATGGTTGGCATGAATCACAAGCCCTTGTAGGTGCCATTTCGAGATAACGGCCCTCATGTCGATGGTGATATTAGAGGTGAGCTTCGAAAGCCACGGCAGTTTAGAGAATCTCCTCGAGCCAAGAAAGAGAGGATACGGCTGAGGGAGAAGAGTGAAGTAAGAAAGAATTCGTGTAAATGAAAAGAAAGAAACTGTTTACTCACCTTCCTTAATTGGATTCTCTCGCTTATATGGCCCTCGATGTCGGTCAGCCTTTTGAGGTCATTGCTAAGTTTGCTCCTTTTCTCAGGACGGAAAAGTTCTCCCTCCATCTCAAAATACTGAAATTCACCTTTACTTCTCTTCCTAGCCCCCTACAAACCAACTTCTTATGCTCCTCTCCAAATCAAGCAAGTGGGGGGGATATTTATAAGAGGGGAAGGGGTAAAAAGGTAACTCGTAACGTTAAATGTAAAGTTACCACCGCAAGCTTCGACACATAAAATCTCCTTTGTATAATGTGTTTCTCTTGCTTCTGTAAATTGTTGTGGTTGAGGATGTCCTGTATAGTTGAGTGTAATTTCACTTCTTGTGAAATAATTCTACTTCACGATGTTTACTATTGAGTGCAGGTTTCAGAAAGAGAGAGAGAGAGAGCGAAGGGACACCACTGTCCCGCCTTGTCCCAGCACTGGTTACCTCGGTAATTCAATCCATGTCATGTTTTACATTTTACTATATGGTACTTACGCTACTAGAGTATATCAAGGACCTTACGGTCAAGACGAATCTGAAATTTGAGTTCCCTTTCAACAAAAATAATGATAATTTCAGAGGAGTTTAGGTCGCACAGATAGGCCGTTAAGTTGCGATAGTTTGGGGACGATGGTTCCGTTCAATGGGTCGGTGCGTGGGTAAACGGGTTCCGACGCAGTATCAGTTCACGGGATTGGTATCCTGACCCATCCTTAACAACTTAACAACATTATCCTTGACTATTTTCTACTCTTAATTTGTTTTAAATTTGACTTTAAACCCAGCATGTATTCATGTAGAATTTTGATATCACTGTGGAAGATCACAGCGTCCTTGTCTCTAGTTACAAAGCGGCTATCCCTTGACTTTCGGGTTCTCCTAGTAGTTGAGGGGTGGTTCGCTTTATCCGGAGTGTCGTCTTCTCTGCTTGGGTATTGCTGTGTGTGTATGTCGTGTCTGGCTCCGGTCAACCCGGTGAGACTAGGGGTTGACAGGCGACCTTGTCTGTGTCTCAGCGGTCCTGTCCAGCTCGAGGCAGTGTTCTGGATGCCTCAGGGTACTGTCCTACCTCAATTGCATGTCCAGGTGTGCTGAAGGTTCTTGGTGTCCCCTTAGGTCTCCGTGAGTCATTTCTTGTGGAGTATTGTTTCCTCTGGCTTAGGAGTAGACCGATTGGCGGCTCATTCCGCTGTCTGTGATGATCTTGCCTCTGAGTCATGAGACTCAAGGATCATTACGTGAGTAGGTCTAGCTGCCAGGTCCTGAGTCTGTCGACAGTTTCTCGTACCGCCATTGGTGCTTTGGAGTACGGGTGACAGTGCTTGGTTAGCCTGTCTGTAGTTCAACACTCGTGCTTTGGAGTTCGTATTTCATGAGCCGCCACTAGTCATAGCCTTACGGCACGCTTTGGCGTGATGGCTCTTGTAGCGGGGCACTTTCCTAGTTTACGATTTGTAAGCTAGTTCCGTGGGCCGCCAGTCCCACCATAGCTTCCTTCAGAGGGGGAATACTAGCTAGAGGCCTGGCTTAGGCAGCGGGCCAGTGTGTGCACACGTGGTCAGGGGCTTTGGACTTGCGTCGTTAGACGTGACCCTGACTAGTCAGTCGCATTATGGTACTATTCTGGTTCTGGTAGTGTCTTGGCCTTGGCCTAGTCCTTGCGGTAGGGTAGGTGGACAAGACACTAGTAGGCGTGGCATAAGATGTCAGTGGACGCAGCTGGCTATTCTACTAGTGAGAGGTACTCCAGTCATGTGGCACGTGGCTCTTCGCGGTTCTCTTCGTGTTCCTCGCACGTTGCGACCTTTTTGGGTTAGCCTTCTCTCGACTTTTCCCAAGGTCGGTGTCCTGTCGCATGCACGACGTTCTAGTCATGCATGGGGCAGTGTGCACGATGTTCTAGTCGTGGCGCATCTGTGTCTGTCCAGGTCTCTTCTAGATTTTTAGTTTGGTCTCGTAGGCCTTGTCTTTGGCCTCGTGGTTGTCGATAGATCGGTGACTCTTGATCTTCCGAGTTCAGGGTCGACCCTTCTGCAGTTGTTAGGAGTAGCTTCTGGTGCTGAGGTTAGTTCAACAGCCTTGCTAGTGTGGTACGGATTCGTCCCCTCTTCCTTACCGGCTCTCTACTCCTACTTCCCTTTCTTTACCGCTTTGTAGTTTAGTTTTCCTGCATTACTATTGTTGTTACCTGCTGCTTACCTGTTGTTTACTTGCTGTTTTAGTTGTTCCGTGTTGTTGCATATTTTTTAGTGGGGATCCGCGTGACCCCTACTGAGCCAGTGACACGAGGCTCACCCCTACTTTTCAGGTGGGCTGTCGTTCATTCTGCTTCCGTGGGTCCTGGCGTAGCGTGTCGTAGTGGCCAGCTGGTACCTTCGTCGGGTTTCCCTCGACTTTTTGGTACGTCTTTCTTTTCTGTTGACTGTACTTGGTAGACTGTTGTCTTTCCTTTGGACTTGACTCTGGTGGTATAATTGCTAATTTAACCTGTTAATTAAAAAGTAATTTTATTTCTGCTACTTTAGCAAATCGATCTAATGAAATTTAATTGCTTACTGTTATATAGAATGGCGGTAATTCGATACCTAGTATCGGGTTATCGGTATTGTGTACTCTGGGACGTTACACAACATCACACCCTTCGGTGGAGAGCGATCTCGTACCCCCCTCTTCTTCTCCTGACCCATTTTTCACCTACACTCTACCAGTTCACTGACTTAAGCATCAGAGGGTTTTCCCCGAGGTTAGAACCCTGGGTTCCTCTGATCCATTTCCTACCTTGTAGATCCCCCATTGGTGGTGACGTCAACCATATCGATGGCTCAAGACCTGGCGCGAGATCACTCCTCTTCATCTGGCATCATCTTTGAGAAACATACGAAGAGCCAACATAGTGCGAAGAAGTTCTAGCAGGAGAAACAATGGCGATAAGGGAAAGGCACCAGCGGCCGCGGAGGGGGAGCACACACTCGTACATTCCTCCATGGACCCCCTCCTCGACCAGTATGATGACGCCCTACCTCCAGCGGCTGCCAGGGGACAACTCGCCCTTGAGGCCCCCGACGCCCTCAAAACCCTCAATGCCAAACTGGACACCATCGTCGACCTGATGAAGACGTAGGCGGCCAGGGAAGAAAGGTCACTACCGCTTCGGGTGAGTCCCCCCCACGTAGAAGGCTCTTGACAAATGGCTGGAGGCCGCTTCACCCTCCAGGGCGGGTGGGTTATTTGCCATGGGCTAGGTGGGGCCTCGCAAGCACCGCCTCCAAAGAAAGAAGCCTCCTCCACTCTAAGTGTCAAGAAACCTGGGCTGCCCCGGCACCCCACAGAAATAGAAGCTCGTGTTGAAGAATAGCGGGATGACTGTCGGAGGCGAGCTCGTAGCCTTCTGGCTACGTGCCAGCCAGAGCTATCTCTCCGCCTATGGTACTTCAAATGATGTTTTGTCGAGCAAAAGTGCACCCTCCACGCACTACAGAAAGGCTCTGCCTTGGAAGATGAGGAGCAATCCCCGTTCTCTGATCAGATCTTGAGGGTTGAAGTCTCTCCGAGAGTCACCCTCCCAGCCTTCAAGCCCTACGACTGCTAGGGTGACCCGGCCGACCATTTCGACAGCTTTGATGCTCTAATAATGCTACATAGAGCCACTGACATTGTCAAGTGCCACGCATTGGTAACCACCCTGGTGCAGGGGACCCAAGCCTGGTTCCGTGCACTTCCCCCTAATAGGATCACCAACTTCTGACAACTCAGGCAACTCTTCAAGGAGAGCTTCACCGGCAGCGGCCCTCCAAGGTCGATAGCAAGATTACGAGCCCTCAAGCAACACAGGGGGAGAAACTGTGGGCTTACATTAATCGCTTCAAAATGGAAGCCCTACGCATCCCCCACCTAGATGTCGCCTCTACCATCACTGCACTGACCGGAGGCACCCGCGATGAAAATCTCTGACGAGAACTAGTGCTCCACCCTCCCTCCTCCCTTGCTGATCTCGTGACCTTGGCTCTATGCCATGCAGAGTGCGAGGTGGTCCTCATCACCTACAGAGATCCTACGAGCTCGGGACGGGAGTGGGAGAGAACGATGTCGTCTGACCAGCCTTCCAGGCAAGGGAAGAGGAGGAGCCGACAGGGTGACCGAAAGGAGCCCCCCACAAGTTCGAGCGCTACACTCCTCTGTCTGCACCTGTCTACCAAATTTATGAAGATATAAAGGACTCGGGACTACTTCGCCGCCCCGAGCCAATGAAGATTGACCCAAACTGCCGAAGTCGTCGGAAGCACTGTCAGTTCCACGACGACCAAGTCCCAAGTCACCACCGGTTAATTACCACAGAATGGTTCATCGTTTAAATGGGGGGGGCACTGGTTAACCAAGACAAGAAAAAGATGGCACCGGTTAAGGCCCTAAATGGAAGGCCACCAGTTAAGCTGTGAAGGTGACTCACCGGTTAAAACACTTTGGGGTTTCATACAGAGCAAGGGAATCATGCTTCACAGAGTTACAGGGGATAACAATGGGGTATGAGTAGGAAAACAACGAAGCTTCAGGGGGAAGCCTTCTCTGAGGAACTGGCCTCATAGTACTACTCGTTACATTGGGTAGGCCCTGGGTCACCCCACAAGAGCTCTCCCTGAGATGAAAGGGAGCTAGATTAAATAAAAGGGGGTTGACCTCCACTAAAGGGTACAAAGGCCTCTAGGGGAATTGAAGGGACTCAATAGAGGTAAGGCCTTTGCTCATGCTCTAGAAGGACTGGGTGTCTGATCACCCTTTTGCTAGGTTCTCATACAATGGAGTAGACACAAAGCACGAGTTATGCATCCTAAAGACGTGAATACTTCAAGGGAATGCCCTTCGAGATGCTAGCCTCAGGGCCCTACTCATCGTATTGAGAAAGCCCTGTGCCATCCCTCAGAGAAACTCACTCGGTGCAAATAAACTGTGTGGTGTAAATAGGCATCATGCAGACACACAAAGTAAAACAAATTCCCCTTTATTCATTTCAAACATGAAATGTGGTTACAAGCATCTTTGACATAGGATAAGCAGGGGGAGGGAGACATTCAAACAAACAAAGAAAGAAAACTTAACACAGTGGGGAGGACGGGGGAGAAGAGGAGTAGTGACTCCTTCTCCTCTGCCTCCCCTTTTTCCTCATCTTCTACATACACACTGCTCTTCTCTTCGGTAGCTTACCCTACCCATAGGAGACTCATAGATGAACCCCCTCTCGCTCACCTCTTCTCGATCTTCTCTTTCTCTTCCCACAGGTGGTCGTCGCCGGAGGAGCATGCAGCCTCATCTCTCTGAGCTCCTCTTTTTTAGAGAGAGAGAAGGACCCCATTTTATCTTGACTTCCATCAAAGGCCCAGGTCTCCCATCCATCGTGCAATGACTATGGGATAAGAGGGCGTGCCACCTTCTCAAAGACAGGGTCATTGGTCAACAACATCTTTGCCGAATTTAGGAAGATCTTGCTGGCATCTTATCTGAGTTGCAGCTTAAAAATAACCTGTAGCAGCTGCCGTTTTGGGGGGCCTAAGCCCCATAGCATGCAGCGTATAGCTTTCTGCTGAGTGTAGCCTATCGTTGCCACCGTTTAAATCGCTGGCGATCCCAATGGATATGGCGCCTGGAGCGCCATCGTTTAATGCCCTGCGCCCACCACCGGTTAAGGCATTGAGAGGGGCCACCGGATAAAGCGCTTGGGGAGGCCACCGTTTAACGTGTGCTAATGAGCCACCGATTAGGCGCTCATGGGCACCACTAGGGGTGTTGATGGCCATCGGTTAGCGCTTTCATGGGCGCCACCGGTTAACGAGCATAAGAGCCGGCCTTGAGAGCCACCGGTTAATGGGGGTGAGCAACCCACCAGTTAACGCCCACACAGGAGCCGCCACCGGATATGGGGGCAGCGGAGGGGAGAGAGAGAGTATAACTAGTGGCGGGTGCCAGCGGTTATGTAAGGGAGAGAGTTGTGTGTGTGTGTGTGTGTGTGTGTGTGTGAGAGAGAGAGAGAGAGAGAGAGAGAGAGAACCTGGACTGGTGTTTATGTTGCAATCATGTAAATTATGTAAGTAGTGGAAAGACTTAAATTTTAGTCCTTTATTTCCTGCACTTATTTTAGATTTCTGTATATCCTCGTAACACACCTTTTCAATCCTTTGGAGCTTTCCCGCTCTTGGGTGGCCTCTCAGGATCCAAGCGATATAGGGTTCACCCAATATCCAGGTTCTGGGTCGCCACAGATGGTATCAGAGCGGTGTTGCGGTGGTGTATAGGAATGTAGAATAAATGCAGTGTTTACTAGCCCAGAAGTTCCGTACACTCAACTTCTGGCTTAGGTTATTTTGTATTCTATCTAAATTGTTTCTTTTGTGTGTTTAAGGTTCGTATGGCGCAACGGGAGGAGGTTCATCCCCTAGTGGAGCAAGCAGCTAGGGCGCAAGTAGAGCTTGGCGAAATACCACTCTTTCCTGTGGCTGTAGTTCCATAGGCACCGGGACCGGCTGAATTCTTCTTGCGATTGTCTCAATTTCTGGCTTTGCGGTAGGAGTGATTCCCATTTGCCATTTATTGGGCCAGATTCATGGAGCTGAGCAGATTTGCACCACCTGTCATGGCGAATCAAGTGATGCTAACCCAACAATTCATCGCAAGGTTGAGGTCAGAGATCTGTCATACTCTTATGATGGCTGGTGTGAGTAATTTGGAAATGACTTTTTAGACTGCGGTGATCTTGGAGATGGACTTTCTGAGAGTTCAGGAGTAGGCTTGGATGGCACAACTTCATCAAGGTGACACACAGCAGCTTCCCGTGCAGCAAGCGGCGTTACTTAGACCACCTTCACCTGCTCTTAGACAACCTTGGAGAGAGAATCGAAGGAAGAGGATCAGGCAGATGAGGAATCTTCGACACCATTAGAATAGGCGATAGGCACGGCGACAGGCTTCGATTGAGAGTGTACTTCAACCAGTGGATCAGGCACCACATCCAAGGCTAGTAGTTCAAGGAGATCAGTGTCAGAGATGTGGTGGTCCCCACCTCAGTCAGGTTCGCCCAGAAATTGTTGTAATTAGGAGTTGTTTTGTATGTGCACAAGTGGGCCACATCGTGAGTCAATGCTCGTTACGCAGGTGCTATAGATGTGGTCAGGTAGGACACTATCGTCGTAAGTGTCCTCAGCTATCTCTTTAGCATGGCTCGGAGGTATTGTAGGCATAATACATTTTGTCGCATAGGCGTGGGTATTCGTCCCAAAAGGTTTGCATATGGTTTTTGTCTGATTTCGTTCAGTTTGTGTTTTCAGGCATATGTTGAGGTTTTTGCCTTAACTGCGGTAGATCGCCTCTAATGCTGAGAGACACTGTAGGTACACTCAGGCAAGGCTTTTGGCATGTGGTTATCCTAGGGTGCTACCTCAGTAACTACATCGATTTTGCTATGGTAAGCATGGTTTTGAGTTAATGATTGATGTTGGAATGCATCTCTTTCGAATTTTGTGGTATTCTATTATATTTACTCTGTGCCTATGAGTCTTCGTAAGTGTGGCGTCTAGTATCAGAGTGGTGCGACGATAGCATGGTAGGCTCATAATGCTCAGACTCAGATTAGATATCTGGAAGTATTTGAGTTTCGCTTTGGGTTTGGTAGTGCCTTAGTAGAGTTGTATGGAGTTTGTAATGGAGGTTTTGTAATTCGAAGAACCTTAATCGTTTGGGTAAGTTTCTCCCCGTGCCTTCTCTTATAGTCCTAAATTTTGAGGATGAAATTTATGGTGTTTTTTTTTTTTTTGAAAGTGTCCAAACGCATGGTCTTACAATGATGGTTCTTGCTTCGGTTAAGTACAATGCATAGAGCTCATGCTATTATACCAAATTCTCATGGTAAATGCACCTTAGCTGCAGACTATCGTCACCACGACATTTACGTCCAATACAGAGCACGACATCTTCTTCCCCACCTGGGCAGCTTCACACTGATCGTGTCCACATAAGAAATCCCTCTCACTACATCCACAAATGTGTCACACCCGACATGGCACACAGAGGAACATTTTGTGTTCCCCATTATGGATTTTCCACACATGAGACGTTTGACCTTAGCTCATGGCACCCATGCCTCTTGCTTGTTGTGCCATTGAAGGATGCCAAGAGCCCAAGACAGGTACAAAGAAACTCAAGGGACTTGTATTTTTGGCTTTTTTACTTTTCAAAAATATTTTTAACTTTTTTTGGAACACGCATGTAAGTAGAGAAGGGGGTAAAGAAAGATCAATTCTGCATCGGTGCCTCTGTGAACTACGGCCCTTTTTCTGTCCTTTCCCTCTCCTCATCACTCTCTTATCCATAAGCATCCTATGTGTTCATTTCCCTTTCTTTAAAGGGCACGTGGAAAGAGGGATGAGTGGAGGGATAGATTAGTTCCATTTACCCGTGACGTAAGGCCCCTTTCCTCTTCTTTCCTCCCCTCACTCTCTCTCCCATATTCTTTGCCTTCACTTTAATGCTATATTGGGACAAACCACAACTTATGATTACATAATCTCCCTCTATACAAATTTTCTTCTTTTCTCCTTTTATCTATTGAATGTCTGGTCGTCATCCCAAACAGCAACAAAAAAGGGTGCCCTTCTCACAGCATTCACTCCTATCTAGCTGTTCAGCAAGCTTACAATCAACTAGCCTCCATATAATATTCATTGCAAATATCAAAAACTGCAAACACAGGTATGAGACCATCAACCATATGATCTAGGATCTTAAGAGTGTTGCTAAACAAAAGTCCATCTCGACATAGGATCCGCCTGTACATCAACAAAATAACAGTTTCTGTGATTTTCATATCCAGCAAAATTGTCTGTCAGGTATATCCCACATTGCATGTTTAATCTCATGACTGCTCCTAAACCTTCAATCTTGTGCAACAGCTTTCAAGATATAGACCATGCAAGGCAGTCCTTGTCTTCATCCAACTTGCTCTATGCGAATAACTGATGTCTGCACCTTTTACCATTAGTCTAGACTGCAGATTAGAGATGTTCAATGCCAGAGCAAAATATTACGTCACCAATACACTCCAAATCCACCTAGACACAGGGTAAGGTAAAAACTACACAGTTACAAAGGAGACTGAAAAGTGGCTATGAGATAAGTATGCAGGTATACCTGTACATGGAAATGGTAACCATGGTTGCCCACATGGTTCTAGGTTACGAACTCCTGCATAGCCAGGACATGTGATGCGGAGCAAGACTAATGACGTCGGTGCCACATTTGTGCGTCACGCAGTGGCATTATTTTTACGAAAGATGATCGGTGAGATAGTAGAGTCATTTTTTTAATTTTATTATCCATTTTGATTTTTATGTAGAGTTTTTTCCCTATTTTTTGTAATTTTAGCGTGGTTTTTGCACTATTTTATTGCGTGTACGAGTATTTGAGTCCAAAAGAGTCGTTAGGATTAATCTAACCACTATAAAATGGGGATGCAATCATCTTTTTCAATTAATACATACATCTTGGCTTTTTTTTATTTTCTCCTTCTCTCTTCTCTTTCTTTTTTTTATTTTCTATTTTCCTCTTTCCTTCTTCTCTTCTTCCTTTTTGAGCCCGGGTCTCCACACTTCGGACCATATCTTTGAGGACACCAGGACCTCGCTCGATTTTATGTTAATTCATCCCTTGGAGCTTAAATTCATGACGGCACAATGTCGTGTGTTGGATGCGATCCCACCATCACCAGAGTTGAAATTTGACCGTTGGCCACCAAAATTTAGGTGTCCACAAATGCCCCCCACCCGCAGGTATCGCAAGGGAGGGATGGAAGAGCGGGGCCTACAGGTGCAGCTCTCGAGAGACGTGTTTAGCATGATGAGGAGAGCGGGCCATGAAAGCCAAAGTTGTTGGAAAGTGGGCCATAAAGGCTGAAGTTGTGAAAAGCAAGCCATGAGGGCGGAGAGAGAGATTTGTTCCTTTGATGATGGAGATGGAAGGTCCAAATCAAAAGGGATATTCGTCACCCAAAGGGCTGGAGGGAAGAGTTTATTCCTTGAATGATCCAGACGGGAGGTCTGAATCGCAAGAGGATGTTCGTCTCCACAAAGGGATGGAGTGAAGAGTTTATTCCTTCAAAAGAGGTATTTGTCGCCCGAAGGGACGGGAGAAGAATTTGTTCATTCAATGATCTGGACAGGAGGTCCAGGCTGAAAGGATTGTTCATGACCCCGAAGGGACGGAGATGAGAGTTTGTTTATTGAAATGACCCGGACAGGAAGTCCGAAATTAGGGGGGATTATTTGAGGGTGGCGAAATGCCAGAGGCCAACTGATAATGAAAGGATTGTTCTAATCTACCCCACCCCGAGCTAATAAACGAACATGCATAAATATGTGACATGAATAATGAAAGTAGGGGCGATGAAGAGAAGAAATGAACCGTGATCGCCACTAAAGTTCTACAGCACCAAAAGGATGAAGAACGGATGAAGATGGTGCCGTATACCTTGGAAAATGAGGAAGAAGATTCGGCCCGAAGGGGAGCCGCTACAATGTGATCGCACCTTGAAGATGGGTGCGGAAAAATCGTGGGATCGGACCTCCTCTCCTTCCAGCCGGCTAGAGGAAGAGGGCCCCACGTCCTATTGATAGTCTCCTGCAAAACAAACCCACAAACATAAGAGAAAATCCATTAGAAACATGAGCGTAGCATATGTCCCAAAATGATAAAACAAGGGTAGAAAAAAGGGGGGAACGCACTGGGGGAGGGTTTTTAACCCCTATAAATGGGTACAAACAAAAGGTGGGAGTGTTGTGCATGCATAAGATTTGAAATAACAAAATTTGGTTGGGAGAGGAGGGATAAAAATGTTGTGCAAAATGGAGAAAAATGCATGAATGTGCAGCAACATTGTAAAAAACTGTGTGAAGATAGTGACGATGGGCTAAAAGTAAGAGAGGAGAATGAGAGATTGGAGCGATGAAACTGAGCCGAAAGAGATCAAAATGAAAGAAGATACTCCCCTCTTCATATGGAGTCAAAGGAGGATGAAGAGGTTGAGGACTGACTCCGCCCCGAGCTGACGAAGAGTGCCCCGTCGCACAGGTTCAAAAGGGTGTGCAAAAAAATTCAGAATATGTGACAAAATCGAAAAAGTTAGGGCGAAGAAGAGTGGACAAATGATGATGAAATGAAGCCCAAATAGGTGGAATGAGAAGACAATACTTCCCTCAATAGCCTGGGGTCGAAGAAACACCCCACCTCCCACACATCCTCCTTGCTGCCCATCCCCACCACCACACCCATCTTCATCCACAAGCTGATCCCAGTTTGTAGGCAGCAATGTACCAGTGGTTTGTAGAGGCTGCAGCATCGTCATCGTGAGTCTTCAGGGGGCATACCATATACCGATGGATTCGTCTTCCTATCAGTTTCACAACGAGAGTAGTCCCGCTTCTTCTGATCTCGGGGCTATCCGCAGAAGTGATTCTCGGCGACCTGCGCAGTTTCTCCTAGGCAGACAACTAAAGGCTCAGTGCAGAAGCTCCCCCGGCCTCCCCCTTATGATTCCTGGAGTGAAATTTGGTTGAGACATACTTCTACAAGTCTCCCATCGCCTCCAAGAAGAAGGAGGTCAATCACCCTCTGGAGCACTCGGTTCCAGCCGACGGCGTCAAAGTGCGCAGATTGGTCTAGCCAGGCCCAGGTTGGACAGGCCCTCACTCTTCTGATCAGAGATTTCTCTTCTGACCTCTATTCGTGGTACCGTTTGTTTTGCATCGACACGTCAACGCCAACCCCACCTCGATCGGAGTCCGGGAGCACCTAGAGCAGCTTCTGCAACAGCCATCCAAGACTCTGTTCCAGAGAGGGGCAGTCTGGACCAGGCCTGAACTCTAAGCTACTGCAGCCCCCGTTGACCACCGAGCAGTGCTGGCCTTCTAAGGTCCGTTCCCTGGTCAGCCCTGAATAATCTAGCGCTAGTCCCGCCTCCGGCAACCTTCGAAAGAGATCGTGGCTGTCCCGACACTGACACTCTGTCCTGTAGTCCTAGATAGGGCAGAATCGAACAGCTTGAGAAGACGAAGGTGCAACACCTCAGCTAGGCCTCTGGACAACCACTAGCTCCTTCGATCGACTACTACCTTGCCCCTAGGTGACTCAGCATCAGTCCCGCCTTCCAGCAGCACTGGGTGATGCCCACAGCAGCCCTACTTCTAGTTTCTACCTTTGCTGGTCACACCGGGATAGAAACGGCCTCTTCGGTTATTCCCCTCCGCTCGCTTGGCTGGCTAAAGGCCAGTCCCTATGTGGAGATAGTTTTGGCTGTAAATCACTTAACCCCCACCCTAAGAACCCCCTCCTGTGCGAGGTGTAGTGGTGTAACATTTTAAATTTTAGGTCAAAGTGACACCAACGCGGCGTGCGGGTGCGTACCCACGCCTCCCCGCTCGCCCTCATCTTCGGCTGGGATCGGTGTCTTCACACCAATCAGGGGAGCGTCCGGTTGCCCTCCTTGCTGGTTTTTACTTTGCTGGTTTAGTATCACTTTAGTGTCGTCGGACGGTGAGGAGAGCACCCGGTCTAAAATTCCATCGAATTGAGCAACCACCGCGGAGTGAGTTGAGAGAGCGACCCTACAACCCACGCCCTCGGCGTGCTGGCCACCAATGGAGTTGGGTATCCCAGCCCCTTAGGGGTTCAATCATAGGCTAGCCAACTCCCCCGGAGCAGCGAGGTTCTGTCCCGGACCCTCACCACCATCACCGGGTTGCCTACGGATACGAGACTGCGCTTAGTGGGTGAGTCCACTCGAGTGAAGCTATCGATCCGTGAGTTGCTTGCTTGCTAGGTCCGAGGGTCATTTGGTCGGTCCTTAGGTCATTTCACATCACAAGGGGTTCTCCTAAGATAAGCTCGGTCCCAACTAGAGAGGGTGGTGTAAGGTGAAGGCCACCATGTGAGTTCTCTTCTTCAACTTGGACATGGGTTCTTTTAGCAGAGAGGACGTCCTTTGTTCAAAGATATTTTCCCTTCTGACACAATCTTTGTTGCCTAGCGTAGGGGACAGTATAGGTAGAGAGGGAGACTTTTCATGCAATTGTACTTATAGATATTTGGAGTAAAATGTTCCTCTGGACACTAATGATGACCGGGACGTTTGTGTGTTCCTAGGAATCTTCTTCAAACCTCAAAATCTGTGCATTTTATAGCTTTACATTGGACCTTTCGGCCCTCTATACTATTTTCAAAAAGATAGATCTATTAGAAGACTTTTGAGTTTACCCTTTAGTGAGGTCGACCTGCTGAGAGATTGAGGTTGACACTGCTTTGAAAGTAAGTGATTACAACGGCTTCTAGAATGATTCTGAGGTTGACCTCCTATTGAAGTAAGGTCAACACTGCTTGCGCTGGCCGCTTTCCAGAGTGCTGGTCGCAAATCGTGAGGTTGACACTTCATGATGGTGAGGTCGACACGGTGTGGCATAGCAAAATGTTCGCAAAAAGGGGTCGACACTCGAAGTCGACTCTTTTGGCTTGGAAGCTTGAAGAGGTCGACACACCTGATGACGATGTCGAGGTAGCCATGAAGAATAGTAGGTGAACTATTTGCTGCATGGGTCTGAGTTAGACACTTTGAGAGACTGAGGTCGACACCACCCTTGTGATGATGTTCTTCAATGGCTTCTGTGAGGACTTGAGGTTGACACTCTGAAGGTTTGAGGTCGACACTACTTTAGTGATACTAACACACGGGCCGCTTGGTGAAGCTTAATGAGGTCGACACTACTCATGGTGAGGTCGACCTTCTTCATACCTAGTCATTTAAAGATATTTCATGAGTTTCAAAGTTAGTTGACCAATGACTTATAGTGAGACATTATCAAAATGACATTTATGCAACATTCTCTCCCTTTTTAATGATGGCAACTATGAGTCATTGTGCTCACAGTTTTGACAGCAAATTTGGGTAGGCTACTCATGCAATATATAAGAATAACAACACAACATGATATGCCATTAACACATGACGTAACAATAAAACTTTCTCTCCCCCTTTGACATACTAACTCTCTAGAGCACAAAGCTTTCTCTCCCCCTTTGACATCAGCAAAAACATGAGGGGTACTGTGGATAGAGCAGTGAAGAGTTAAGAGATGTGGAGAACAAACTCAGAAGAGAGAGATTCAGAACTCAGACATATTCGAGGAAATGACTAGAGTAACCCTCAAAACAGATATCTCCTAGCACATAAGCATGTCATGGTAGTAGAGTGTTAATGGATGGATTAAAGTCAAGACCAAGCAGCTAAAGGAGTACTCAAAATAAGATTACTAAAGCGGATGCATACAATAGAACTAAAGTCTGGATGTTCCTTATTCAGTTTAACTTATGAGACCCAGTGACCTTTTAGGATTAACTACCATGACTATTGAAGTCAAACACTCTGGAGTAGTAAGAACTTTTCTAAACTTACACCTTTGATTTTCACATTGGCTGAGCTGACAGTCAAGATAAGCATACACCTTTTTACGTGAGGAATCACATTTGTTAGATACAAATGCCCCAGTTACTCGGTGCAATTATCTATCATGTCTCATTTTGATCAGAGATAGCTTGTCACTTCATGCCTGTCCCACTACCACTTCATTAGTGAAGGGTGATAGTTTCTCAATGAGCATCAGTAGTTTCTCTGTTAAGCTCTTCTAGCCTCCCCCCTTTTTTTAACTCATAATTCGCAACAGGATCGTTGGGAGGCTGTTATCGCCATAAGAGATGAAAAATCGAACGTAAAAGTCGAGAAACACGACGCAGAGTAGAAAATAAGACTCTAATTTCTAAGATAATTTCGACAACATCTCCCCCTACCCTAGAACATGTTGGGGGAGACATATAAAAGATCCATCCACAGCAAGCTGAGACGAAATCCGTAAGAGATAGGCATGTCTAGTATGCCAGCTTAGGTCCTATGACGGATCGTAAATGCCTTATGCTATAGATGTTGACTCATTTCAGAACCACAGCATATACATAAAAGTTTAAGGGAGCGCCAGTATAACTGTGGGCTAAAGGGGCTAGAAAGAACCGGGCACTATTTGTCATTAAGGTGGTTTATTCGCTATCCCCTTAGTATGGTCATCGGAGATCACACCAAGAAGGATGGCGAACCCTCGTGACCTGGTGCGGTGATCAGGAAAACTAAAAGATGTAGAGGTCATGGCCGAAATAGAGAATGTCCATCCGTGACCCTATGGTAACTCAGTAAAAAAGGCTCTCATCAAAACGTAGGTTTAATAAAACCAGGACATGGGTTTAATAAAACGAGACTGAAACCCACTGATACGGGGGCCTTCCCACCCGATCCGACGACAGTGTAGAGATGAGATGGGTTCATACGACACCTGGGAGAATATGAAAGAATGGGACGGTCTGGTGTCCAGGGGCTAAAACGATTGGTCTGGTGCCCTATGAGAAGAGTTTGGCAGCAGGTGTGAAGGTGAACCGGCGGCTAGGTGCATGGGCGATCCGGCGCGTTCAAAGGGGTATACACCAATTGAACCGGTGGCCGTAGATGAGAGGTATATACCCAGGTGAATCGACGGGCAAAGGGAGATGAGCCGGCGGCCAATGGCAAGTAAAATGTTATGCGGCGGCCAGGGAAACCCCCTGATCCGGCGCCCAAAGGAGAATGGGAGTGTGGGTGGTGGCATGCATGGATGAAGGCTTAAACCGGCAGCCAAGGTGGAGGGGTTGCTACGGCGGCTGAGCAAATGAAGGTGATTCGGCGGCCCTGGGGCGGCTGGAGTTGAGAAATGGGCGATCCAGCGGCTAGGGTAACACAAGCGCTGGATCAGCTGTTATGCCACCGGGTCGCTCCTGTTTATCACTTCAAATGGGTCCAAGTGGGAACAGGCAGTAAGAGAATTGGGGCATGATCATTGCTTGTCAGTTGTAATGCCCAGGGAACTCAGAAGCTTCGAATGGATATGCAGAAAACGATCGACACTCATAAATGATAGATTGATGCAGAGATTCATGAAATCATTACACATGCATGACTCCATTCCAAGCAGAGGGCGGGAAAACGGGAGATGGCACGGAGTGCGCTCCTTCTTTATTTTGAGGAGAACCATGGCTCACGCTAATGCTCATGAACCCCTGGCCCCCGGTTGAGAGGTTGACTGAGACTAGACTTCAAAATCGCGATACTACAATTTAGGACATGTTAAAACCATCGGTGCAGTAATGGGGAAAGGAACGGGAGGTCCAGAACACACCCCCACCCAAAGACGTTCAAAGGTCACGTACGTATATGAATCCCTCGGGCCCCGGGGGAGTCATGTGATGGTATAAAAAATGTCTGTAATAAAATATAGACACGTTAAATTTGACATCATTTTTAGTACATCTATTTTTAAGTTGTATTGTCTTTATTTGATTCTCAAATCGACTTATTTGAGTGATTCTCCGCCCTGGCCGAGCTACCTCTATCTTGGTCCAGTGGCACTCGGTCCTGATCGAGCTACCTTTATCTTGGTCTAGTGGCACTCCGCCCTGTCCGAGCTACCCTTATCTTGGTCTAGTGGCACTCTGCCCTGGCCGAGCTATCCTCTATCTTAGTCTAGTGGCACTCCACCCTAGCTGAGCTACCTTTATCTTGGTCTAGTGGCATCCACCCTGGCCGAGCTACCTCTATCTTGGTCTAGTGGCACTCCGCCCTGGTCGAGCTATCCACTATCTTGGTCTAGTGGCACTCTGCCCTGGCCGAGCTACCTCTATCTTGGTCTAGTGGCACTCCGCCCTGGCCGAGCAACCTCTATCTTGGTCTAGTGGCACTCCGCCCTAGTCATGCTACCTCTATCTTAGTCTAATGGCACTCCACCCTGATCGAGCTACCCTTATCTTGATCTAGTGGCACTCCGCCTTAACCAAGCTACCCACATCTTGGTCTAGTGGCACTCCACCCTAATCGAGCTACCCCATATCTTGGTCTAGTGACACTCCGCCCTGATCGAGCTACCTCTACCTTGGTCTAGTGACACTCTGCCCTGATCAAGCTGCCTCTATCTTGGTCTAGTGGCACTCTGCCTTGGCCGAGCTACCTCTGTCTTGGTCTAGTGGCACTCCGCCCAAATCGAGCTACCCTTATCTTGGTCTAATGGCACTCCGCCCTGACCAAGCTACCCATATCTTGGTCTAGTGGCACTCGGCCCTGGCCGAGCTACCCTTATCTTGGTCTAGTGGCACTCTGCCCTGACCAAGCTACCTCTATCTTGGTCTAGTGGCACCCCGCCCTGGCCGAGCTACCTTTATCTTGGTCCAGTGGCACTCTGCCCTGATTGAGCTACCTTTATCTTGGTCTAGTGGCACTCCGTCCTGATCGAGGTACCTCTATCTTGGTCTAGTGGCACTCCGCCCTAGTTGAGCTACCTCTATCTTGGTCTAGTGGCACTTCGCCTTAGCCGAACTACCCTTATCTTGGTCTAGTGGCACTCTGCCCTAATCGAGCTACCCCATATCTTGGTCTAGTGGCACTCCGCCCTGATCGAGCTACCTCTACCTTGGTCTAGTGGCACTCCGCCCTGATCGAGCTACCTTTACCTTGGTCTAGTGGCACTCTGCCCTGATCGAGCTACCCCATATCTTGGTCTAATGGCACTTTGCCCTGATCGAGCTACCTCTACCTTGGTCTAGTGGCACTCCACCCTGATCGAGCTACCTGTATCTTGGTCTAGTGGCACTCCGCCCTGGCTAAGCTACCTCTACCTTGGTCTAGTGGCACTCCATCCTGATCGAGCTACCTACATCATGGTCTAGTGGCACTCCGCCCTGGCCGAGCTACCTCTATCTTGGTCTAGTAGCACTCTACCCTGACCAAGCTTTCAAAAGCAAACAGCATCACCGTTGCGGGCCTTACGTCTGAATTGGCAGAAATTCTTTCTTTGTGTTAGCATTACATTCTTGCTAACGAATAAATCCCTCTTTTGGCGCAAGACTCCGTGTCCTAGCCAACTTTCATACAATATCGCCGTTGCGAGCCTTACGTCTGAATTGGCAGAAATTCTTTCTTTGCGTTAGCATTACCTTCTTGCTAATGAATAAATCCCTCTTTTGGCTCAAGACTCCATGTCCTAGCCAACTTTCGTCGTTGTGGGCCTTACGTCCGAATCGGAGAAAATTCTTCCTTTGCGATAACATTACCTTCTTGCTAACGAATAAACCCCTCTTTTGACACAAGACTTCACGTCCTAGCCAGCTTTTGGATAATATTGCCATTGCGAGCCTTACGTCCGAGTCGGTAGAGAATCTCTCCTTGCTCTGGCATCACCTCATTGCCAACGAATAAACCCCTCTACATCGGCGTAAGGCCCTGTGCCCTAGCCAATAGCCATCCACTGTCGGCAAGGGTCGGATACCACGTCTCGACCTATCGATCGTTTCCTCCCATATGTTTTAAATAAAAAAAGAGAAGAAAAAGGAAGAAAGAAAAATGGGGTTAAAAATAGAGATACCCCACCGGCCTTGTTCTTACATCGGGACATGGGCAAAAAGGGCTATAACCCGGCTGTAGCGAAAATCCGAAAGGGCGCTGCAAGCAAAATCAAGTATCCCGCCACGTGAAAACCCAAAAGGGCATGTGGGCAAAAGCAAGAGGGGGCTGACTTCGGTGAAAACCCGAAAGGATGCTTAAGCCAGTAAAGTGGTAATTTGAAAGTTCCTCTTTACTCTCCTCCTAATGAAACTCCAAAAAGGATAATCATCAAATGTCCCACCGGGGATCCCATAACAAACCCTTGTTTGACCATCGTCATCATCAGCAAGATCAGTCGACATTCTCCCTTAGCTTGGATCTTTCGTCCCTGCTAATGAATGAACCCTTTGCTTCGGCATTTAGCCAATGCCGACGAACAAACCCATGCTCGGCCCTCATCATCATCAACGAGATCAGTCGACATTCTCCCTTAGCTTGGACCTTTCGTCCCTACTAATGAATAAACCCTTTGCTTCGGCATTTAGCCAATGCCGATGAACAAACCCTCGCTCGGCCCTCGTCATCATCGGTGAGATCGGTCGACATTCTCCCTTAGCTTGGACCTTTCGTCCCTGCTAATGAATAAACCCTTGTTTCGGCAATTAGCAAATGCCGACGAATAAACCCTTGCTCAGCCCTCGTCATCATCGGCGAGATCGGTCGACTCCCTACCTTAATGTGGACCTTTTGTCCTTGTTAAGGAAGGTACCCTTGCTTCGGCATCTAACCAATGTCGACGAACATATTCGAGCCCAACCCTTGTCAGCATCGGCAAGACCGATCGGCATTCTAGCAAAGCCAACTCTCATCCGTCTCGATTATGTTCCGTGGAGTGAATATATAAAAAAAAGAGAAAAAAAAAGAGAAGAGAAAAAATAGGGTTAAAAATAGAGATGTCCCGTCGGGTTTGTCCCTACATCAAGGCAAGGGCAAAAATGGCCATGATCCAGCCGTGGCGAAAACCCGAGAGGGCGTCACGGGTAAAATCGGGCACCCCGCCACGTGAAAACCCGAAAGGGCGCGTAGGTAAAAGTTAGAGGGGGCTGGCTTTGGTGAAAACCTGAAAGGGGGCGCTTAAGTCAGTAATGCGATAAAAAAAAAGAGTGACGATGATGTAGCAACAAGGTCACCCTCGTTCATCATTCAACTCCTTCAAGCAACCTTTCGACCCTTGTCACCATCGGGAAGATCGGTCACTACCTTTCGACCCTTGTCACCATCGGTAAGATTGGTCACTACCTTTCGACCCTTGTCACCATCGACAAGATTAGTCGCTACCTTTCGACCCTTGTTACCATCGGTAAGATCACTCACTACCTTTTGACCTTTGTCACCGTCGATAAGGTCGGTCGCTACCTTTCGACCCTTGTCACCATCGGCGAGATCGGTCACTACCTTTCGACCCTTGTCACCATCGACAAGATCAGTCGATACCTTTCGACCCTTGTTACCATCGGCAGGATCAGTCACTACCCTTTGACCTTTGTCACCATTGACAAGATCAGTCGCTACCTTTCGACCCTTGTCACCATCGACAAGATCGGTCGCTACCTTTCGACCCTTGTCACCATCGGTGAGATCAGTTGTTACCCTTCGACCCTTGTCACCATCGACAAGATCGGTCACTACCCTTCGACCCTTGTCACCATCGACAAGATCGGTCAACATCCTTGGTCCTTGTCATCATCGACAAGATCAACCATCGTGCCCTTAACTTGGACCTTCTGTCCTCGTTAACAAACAAATTACCATTGCTTCGACATTTAACCCATGTCGATGAATAAACCTCACCTTCAATTTTCGTCACCATCGGCAAAATCAATGGACGCGTTCATCTCTTCTACCTTCGTCCCACCTCGGCCAAGTTTGCTCCGGGAATAGCTGCACTGTGGTGGAGCGAACACCTCACCCCTTCGCTGAAGGCGTGAGCGCTCTCCTGCCCTAGTAGCTCGTACCCCTGAGCTGAGCCAATCGGTTAGAAAAAGAGAGAGGGCTAGAAAAAGAAAGAAAGAAAAAGAAAGAGAAGAATGACAAAGTCGTGATTAAAGTGGCAAATAAAGATGTTTCATTACTATGAAATATCGGAACATATTATTTTTTTGTGGGACATCCCCCGAGGTACATAAGCTCCAAAGATGAAAAAGAGCAGAAGTCGCGATCCGAAACTGATAAAACACGAGATCCGAAGTCCGGGGGTATTACAACTCCCACCACCTTACATAAATTTCGCCCTCGAAATTTAAGCTGGAGCACGGGGAAGGAGAAGAAACTCACTCAAATAAGTAGGGAAACTGTCACTACATCTCGTCCTCTCGCTCCCAGGTCACCTCATCACTTGAATGCCGCTGCCAGACGACCTTAACCAGTGGATAATCTTGTTCCTCAATTGCTGCTCATGTCGATCTTCTACACGAATGGGATACTCAGGAAGAGACAGATCGGACGTCATCTCGGGCCACACGGCATCCTCCAATACATGGGAAGCATCGGGCATGTACTTCCTTAGCATGAAAATATGGAACACATCATGCACAGCATCCAGCCTCGGGGGCAACTACAACCTGTACGCCACTTCATCGACGCGCTCCACGATAAGGAACAGTCCAATATAGCGGAGGCTCAACTTCTCGTGCTTGTCGAACCGCATTACCGCTTTCATGGGGGAGACTCTCAAAAACACCTGGTCACCTACTTCAAAACAGAGAGGTCTCCTCCAACGATCTACGTAGCTCTTCTGCCTACTCTGTGCCGCCCGCAGTCTCTGTCAGATGAGCTGAACCACCACCACACACTGCTGCACAAGTTTCGGCCCTGTCATGAGCCGCTCACCGACCTCGAACCAATCTAGCGGAGTCCGGCATGGATGCCCATACAACGCCTCATAGGGTGCCATGCCAAAACTCGAATGATAGCTATTATTGTACGTAAACTCTACCAATGGTAAATGATGGCTCCAGGAACCCTACCACTCCAGACAACAAGATCTCAACATATCATCCAAGGTCTGAATGGTCCTCTCTGACTGACCGTCAGATTGTGCGTGATACGCCAAACTAAATGCCAACTCCGTCCCTAGAGCCCTCTGAAAACTCCGCCAAAAGCCAGAAGTGAAGCGGGGGTCTCGATCTGAGACAATGGAGATAGAAACTCCATGCAAGGGCACAACCAACTCCACATACAACCGAGCCAACCTCTGAACACCCCAACCAACCTTGATCGGCAATAGTCGAGCTATCTTCGTCAACCTATCAACTAACAGCTAAATACTATCATGACCACTCAGGGTTCGCGGAAGTCCAACTACAAAATTCGTGGTCACATGGTCCCACTTTCATTCTGGAATGTCTAGAGGCTGCAACGTAACTCCTGCCCGCTGGTATTCTGCCTTCACTTGTTGGCATACCAAACACCGGGCCACAAACTCTGTCACATCTCTCTTCATCCCCGGTCGTCAAAATTACCTCTTCAAATTTTGATACATCTTCGTCGCTCCTGGATGGACCGTATAACATGTGCCATGTGCCTCCTGCAACACGGCCCTCCTCACCTGCTCCTCCGCAGGGACATACAACCTGCCCTTAAACCTCGCTGCCTCATCCTCGCCGAACTCCACCTCCGCCATCAATAGGATGCGAGGTAGCTCGGGATCCTCTCGCTGAGCCTCCATCACTTGACGATGAATGACTAGTGTGATAGTCAGGCTAGCAAGCACGACCGACCCCTGGTCCCTTAGGACCTTAATCCTGAAAGTTACCACTGGTACCTGCTCCCAAAGTCTCCACTTCCTCAACATCATATGGCTGACCACCACCTTCCTGCTCAACGCATCCGCTACCACGTTCATCTTGCCTGGCTGATAGGACAAGGTGAAATCGTAGTCCTTCATATACTCCGGCGAGTTAGTAACTACGAACCTTTGCGTTGCATCTTTGAACCTCGAGGAAGAACTACAACCCCTAAAAAGTAGGGGTGAGTCTCATTTCATTGGCTCAGTAGGGGTCCTATAGAACCCTACCATAAAACAACAGCAGTAAATAATGCTAAGGAGAACAATAATAACAATAGCAGAAACAGTAGAAGTAACACTAACGGCAGAAAGAATAGCTGTACGACGGTAGCCGATGGAACCACGGCTCTATAAGCTACTCCTAATAGCACAAAAAGCATGCCCCGATCTCATAGTTGAGGGACCATCAGACTAACGAAAAACCCTAGCTACACTGTCAGAAGAAACATCCCGACACCTCTGTCGTGGAGGCCCATCCTCACATACGAAGGCCCAACCTGAGACCATGCAGTCCGAGGGTATAGTCACGACCTCACCGTCGTTAACCCTACAACGTCTATGGGTGAAACCTCGGTAACTCTACCGGAAACCCTCAACCTAGAAGTTGGGAAAGCACTCAGGAACCACCTAAAGAACCATGAGAAAACTCACCTCGCGTGATAGGTTTACTACTCACTGGAAGCAAGGCCGGATGCGTCCACTGACGACTTAGTCCACAACCTCAGGTGTCTCCCAACATGTCCCAGGCAAACATTAAGACACCGTACACGAAACACAAGATAAGGGTCTAGTCAGGCCATGCTCGTCAGCAAGCGTCTGAAGTCCCCGACCACATGTGCACACACTGACTGACTATGCTATGTCAGACTCTCTAGCTGGTTTTCCTCCTGGCCCGGACTCGAACTGACACAGTGGGAGGCCCTACTATAAACCAGCCTAAAAATCATCACTCCTGGGTGTCACTCTCCACCGACTCCGTGGTAGGTAAGCACACGCGTGCCCAGGCAAGTTGCGACTAGTGGGGGGTCACTAAATGTGTACACTCTCCGTAGAGAGGAAACACAGAAGCACCGAAGGTCAAGCACACACCCTTCCTGAGTAACACGGAGTACCAAGTGGCTCAGGGTCACCAGACTCTAGATAGTCCACTAGACCTACTAAATCTAACGGCCCTTGAGTTATGCGACTCAGGCCAAGATCATCGGGTAATACGGCTCTATGTCGTCAATCTACCCTACCCCTACTATCAGAAACCACAATCGAATACTCTTTACGGTGACCCACAACCATGGAGTTCATTCCCTTTTCCAAGGGAAACCAAGAAGCCTTCAGCCCTAGGCTGGGTCATAGAACTGCAGTTCATAGGCCACACGCATGGCCCACATGGAAATCACTTTTGGAAGAATCTAATGTTGTGTAGGGATAACCCTCCGCACGTACACCGATACACGATGACTCGATCTAGTGAAATAGGAAAGCCCGAAACATATGGGGTCACCCAAACCCTCAAAACCATAGGCACACTAATCGAGGTAACATGATACCTCCAGACACCTAAAAATATGATCACGGTGCCTACGGGGTGTCCAAAGGTCGACCAAATGGTCACAACTGGGTTGACCGGGGGCCAAAACGGGCAATTCTACTACATTTCGGTTGACCAATGGCCCATTTTCAGTTGACTTAAATCGGACAGACTACCCTTCTCGATGCAAGGCCAATCGGTAGATTGATTTGCCCAATTAGTCGATCGATTCCAGTGATGCCCCAACAAAACCCCATTCGAGGGGCCCTAAATCACAACCCAATTACTCCGAGTGATGAAGAAAATATGGGGAAACCATGGAGTGGCAGCCGCACGTACCTAGCCCGTCCGAAGGACCGGCTCCGGTCGGAGACGAGGGTGAACCGGGGAGCGTGCACACCCGACGGACACGTTGCATCAAGGAAGCTCAACGATGATCCCTGCTATACAATTACTACAATCCATGTAGGGAGGGGATCATGGGGATGGGCAAACCATTACATGCACTACCCTCGCACAGGAGGGGGGAACAAGGGGAGGGGAAACCAAACTGTCGACCTGCGCTCGCTTTTCCATAGCATACGCCTAGCTCCGACGTCCAATCGTGATGCTGTCAACGCCTGGACGAAGCCTGGGGGATGCCGAAGGACGCCTAAAAGTCTGACGTCGAGTTGATGTCACTGGAAGGTGGAGGAGGTCATAGCCGATGGCCTGCGCAGTTCTGCCTCGTAGGATTGGATGGCGCAGTCGTGATGCGTCGACAGGTACACTCGCTGTAGAACTCCAAAAGTGACGGGACCAACTCATGGTCGTAGTAGACAGAGAGCACTACGAACCCTCAAAAGTTGGGCCATCAGATCACCTCGCCGGTCATGGTTGCCGAAATGGTCGGCGTCAGGTTCCTAGGTGAACAGTAGGATAGGTCGACGATGGCTGTAGTGGAATCTTCTGTGACGATGTCAGAATGAGACAAAACCACTTGGGTTGGCTTCTTATCATCGAAATTTATTCTTCTATCACTTTCACTAGTTCTGCATCATTTTTGCGATATTCCGTGATTTCCAAAATCTACCACGACCTCCCCAATTATTTTTCCCCATCAGCCTAGCGTTCCTAGGAAGATCGCTAGGTGATGGTGGCGGTCTTCACTAGATCGCTAGGCCCCAAAGTTGCCCGAAATCATCCTATTTCATCCTCTGATGCCTTGTGGTCCTCCCTAGACTATTTGGTGATGCCTTGCGGTCCTTCCTAGACCATTTGGCTCCGTATGTGGCCCTGCGATAGACCGTTTGCCAGACAGAGAGTCCTAAATGTCCTGAACTCTGATTTCTTCACCGTGGGGTTCTTTGGAACCCTTATTCGACCCATTTTCTTAGGGAGGAAGCTTCCAAATCAACTCTAATCGATTAATGACTCTTATTCTCACTATTATCCATAAGATTTATCAATCTGGAGCCCTATTTTGGGTGTTTATCTCGGATTTAAATTTTTGGGTTTATGCAAGTCAAACTTTGTCCAATCAAGCTCTGGGCCCTTCTTTCCACGCAAATATCTTCCAGATTCTTCCAAGAAATTGTGTCCCACTTGTTTCTATCTCTTGTCCTCACTATTATCTCGAGGTTGACCCAAAGAACTCGAGTTTTGGCGGGCTGTATCTTCTGAAATCTTGGCAGAATTTTCTGGATTCCTGCACTCCTATATAAAGCACCCAGGTTCGCAGGTCACGAAGGGGGGCTCTTTCTCGGTTCGGGGCGAAGTCATGCTGCAACGTCGACTCATCTCTTCAACCATGGCCTGAAGAGGGAAGTATTGTCTATGTTTTTCACGCTCAAGGGCTTGTTTTGGTTCACCCATCTCTTAGTTCTCTCCACCTCAATTTCACAAATCATCACAATTCTGCACTTTTCTACACTTGCACTTTTCTCCATTTTGCATGGCATATTCCCGCTGTTGTGCTGTGTGATTTCTCTTTCTATTTGTTTCTATTCTCATCACAATACACACACCTATCTTTTACACCCTTCCACAGGGGTTAAAAATCTCCCCCCGGTGCGTTCGGAACCTAAGAACTCTCAAGCAGCGGCATCCAGAGATTATACTAAATGAGCAAGCTAACCGGGAAGGTAGTGGACGTATACCTCCACGCTCGGGGCGTGGGGAAGAAGCCCAGCCAAGTCACACGATCACATGGTACATAAACTAAAAAGAGTACAACTAAACACAGCCCACTCCTTAGAGGGAGGTAAAAGGCACACAACGAATACAAGGATGTGTGACGTGGGTTGATGGGCCTCGAGTTGGTGAAGCTCATCGCCCACGAGGTGCTGCAAGCCGAAATGGACTGGTCTGCGCACACGAGTCGATCTGGGTCCAGCAGTCGGGACGGCGTGCTACTGAGGTCAAGGCTAGTACCAAGGTGATAGATGGTGAACCACGTGGGAAGGCGACTACTCCTGGAGCGGACGACAGTCGGGGAAGCCTGCTTGGGCCCTCGTAGCCTCCGCGAGTCAGAGGTTAGAAATCTGGCCGGCCTATGCGGGTGCAGATAGCCAGCAAAAGATGGTCTTGATAGGTGGACTTTCGGGCATCCTCTAGTCATGAAAATTGCTGTGGACGTGGGCAGGTATGTCCCTGCAATGCTCGAGGAAGGAGAGCCACAACGGAGCGTCGAGGAAGCTGGGACGACGCCGAAAGTGGATCCCTATGTAGTTTGCCCGTTTTGCTGGCAGCAGGGGAGCAGTAGGAAAAGGGGGCCAATAGGCATCTTCTGGTCATCCGTTGTGCACGAAATTTTGCGTGGACGGTGGTAGGGAAATCCCAAGGTTGTCTGTGGAAGCTGAGCTGCAACCGAGCATTGTGGAAGCCAGGGCGAATTTTGAACAGACCCATGTGCATTCAGGTCTGTCTGCAAGTTGCAGAATAGAGCATGAAAGATTGGGCTGGTACCGGGGCTTCCAGGCAGCTTTTGGGGTGAGGTTTTCTATGGGGGTTAGGGGAGGGTCATGGGAGAATGGAGATGGGGTGGCGGGGCAGCGTGTAATGGGAATTTTGGGCGTGGGAGGCAGTGGTAGGGGTGCTCTATTCTGTAAATCTGTGCAGACAGAACTGGGAGTAGAGAATGTGGGCGATGGGACGTGGGGGAAAAAGGCTTATAAAATTATAAAAAAAAATTATGGGGGATGGGTTAGGGCTTGGGGAAGATGTGCGCCGAGTTTCAGAGCGATTGGGTCTGGTTGGGGGACGAAGTAGGGTCTATGGCTTGGCTCTGCCCCTACAGGTCTGCACAGAGACAGTCTGCGCAGGAAAAGGCCTATGAAGAGAAGTCGGGCCACAGAATGTATTTGGGTTGGAAATTTTATAGGGGCATGGGGGAAATGTGGGGGAAGAAGTGATCAAAAGAGGTGGGGGCAATCAGAGGATGGGAAAAGGGTAGACCAACCATGTCTCTAAAGCTCTGCCCAGCAGATAGACACCCAGGGGCGCACCGAAGAGAGGGGCTTCCACAGGCCGCCACGCTGTAACACCACCATGACGAAGCTTCTCCTGGCTTGGAGGGATGACGGGGAAGATACCTCAATGTCAAGGTAGCAGCAGAAACTCAAATGGAATGGCCTTGGGCTTCGCACCCAAGAAGAGGAAGATGGGGAGGGGAGGTGGGAGTCGCACCCACCATGAGAGACAAGAGGAGGCGCAACCTTCTCCAAGAGAAATCTCCAATTTTCTATCATTCATTAATTCCTAAAAGAATACAAGATTTTTTTATATGGGGAGGGGAATAAAACCCTAGTTTTCAAAACCTTTTGGCATCTCCCCCATAGCCATATCCTACCCCTCACTCCAGTCACCGCACACACCGCTCCTGTGGGCCCGCCGGCCACACACGCATGCCGATGGACACCCCCCCTCTGGGGTGAAACAAAAAGGATGGCACACCCGGTGGGACGTCTCCCACCTTCCTTCTTTTGCTGAAGTGAAAGCCCATGCCAACCCTGAAGTCTGGGTGCCCTTTCCCCATCCTTGTAGGAGAGGTAGCAGAAAAGCACTTGTTCGCTCTTCCCAGTAGCTTCTAGTTCATCTCCTAGTTGTCAGATCGTGTTCGACAACCACCCGCGGCCATCGCCTCTGCTCATCCAGGACTTTAACAACTATGGCGGCCATCACCTATGGTCCCATCGTCGTCGCCACCCACGCACGAGTGGCCTACTTGGCAGTGCCAACCGCTTTCGGCAGCTTCACCCCATTCGTCGTATCACCCTACTTCCTAGGTGTGGTCCCCGTGGCAGCCCCACTGCCACCACCAGCTCCTGTTTCCTCTGGCGCCACCAATGCGCCACGCCAGCTGCCAGTCCCGACAGCTAGGCCAAGCGTCAGGCTTGGCTCTCCAGCCACCGGTGCCTGTAGGGGTCCCAGACCCATCCCAGCCAGAGCAAGTATTAGTCCCCGGGGCCAATCTCGACCGGCTTCTGAGGCAAGCCTTGCGTCGTAGGTTCCAGTCTCTAGTCTTAAAATCCGCTCGGGCCTTCAACCCTGAGCCCCAGCCAAGTCGACATCCGATGTGGGTCTCCACCCCACGGTGTTCGGCTCCTCAGCACTCAGCGCGAGCCATCAATCCTGAGCTCCCACTGAGCCAGATCCCCACACAGTCCTCCTAGCACGGGGGTAGGGCTCCCCAGCACCCCGTTCGGCCCTCCCAACCTGAACCACAGAAGCGTGACTGCCACGCTCGGGTCTCCAATCCCAGGCACGAGGCTTCCTACCATCCAGACTAGACATACAACTCTGGGGTTTCCTGCGGATGATGTCTGGCATGAGTGATCCGCATTAGGTCTCGGATCCTTGGCTCTACCTCGGGGGCATTCCTCCTGTAATCTGACAACGCTGATTCCCAGCATGGGTCTGCCTTTGTGGGATGCGGTGACCTCGGTACGGACTGAGCGCCCTCTGTCGCGCCTTTCGGTCCTGCCAGCTCCCAGTTCAGGCTCAAGGTCTTGGCTCAGTGGCATCCCGGTGCCCCCTATAGTGACAACTCCAGGTGCAAGCATGCCGCTGTGGGTGTCCACTGCACTACTGTTGGCTCGGGCGAAAGCCTATACCTGAGCTACCCAGCCGCTGGCCTTCACTACAAACCTTGAATCTTCGGGGCTCATCCTGGCATTCCCGATGAATGGCCCTGTGCCACCAGCACCCACAGGCTGGGTTTTCTTAGCCTACCACCTTGGAGCGGAGTCATCTTCGGCTCCCCAGAAGAAGCACCATCATAGCCGTAAAGACAGGCGACCCGTTGCTACCACCAGCAACTCCGTCAAGAGCATTCTTATCGGAGACTTACGGATTCGCTTGGATGGGGGCGAACCCATTATTCCTCTGGAACAGATCATCCCTACGGTCCCTATCACCAACCGCTTTAGCCTCCTGTGTCGAACGTGGGAAGACAAGGCGAAACTTAAGCGGGCGGACGCTTCGGCAACGGCCCAAAAGCACCAGCATCGGTTTGGCACTCAAGCTCCCAAGTCGCGTCGGGGGAACAAGGATGTGTTTAGTATATTTTTAACTGAACTAATGTTTGTTTCTGTGCTGACAGGTAATGTCTTGAGGACAACAAGGGTGGCATGTGATCCAAGGTTGGATGTAGTGCCAGGATTGTGACACGTGTAAAGTGAATGGTAAGATACTGCCACATGTAGAGGTTCTAGGGCGGGACTTCGTGGAAGACACGCGCCCTTCCTGCTGCTGGTATAAAAGACATTTTTTCTCCTCCTGGAAGAGGATGATCGTGAAGAACTTCCAGACAAGTAGAAGCCAATCTGTGCGATCTAAAGAAGAAGAAGGAATAGAAGAAGAAAGCAGAGTAGAGAAAAGAGAGAGGAGGATTCCACAGAGAAAAAGAAAGAGAGAGCAGCAGAGAGCAAAAGTAGTAGAAGAAGAAGGAATAGAAGTAGAGGGAGATAAAAGAAAGAGAGAGTGACTGAAGAGAAGCTTAGTATATACTGGACCGTGGATCAAATCCAGGCCAGTCAGCTCATCAAGTCCCATATTTATGCTTAATCATTTGCAGCTTTTCGATTGCTGTGCCTTTCCCATTCTTGTCATTCTTTTTATCCTTTCTTCAAGCTGTTTGTCAGCGGAGTAAGCTGTGAGGCTCAACGGGTAGAGGAGGATTCCTCTAGATGGGTCAACCTGTAATCCCCAGCGGGCAGAGGTGTGGTACCCTCTGGACAGCAAGCTGTGCTACTCAGGGGTTTGTAGGCAAGCTGTGGTGCCCAGCGGACATAAGCTGTGTTGCGTAGCAGTGAAGCCACACTCGGGTTGAGTGTAGGGTGGACGTAGGTCTGGAAGACTGACCTACCTAAAACTTGAGCGTGCATTATGTTTGATTGTCTTATCTGATTCGCTAGATGAATGCGTAGGTCCGAACAACCTCCTCTTCCAATTTAGCAAGAATTTCATCTGCACTTTGCATGTTTGCCCGTGGTCTAATGTGAGTTGGATGACTTAGGATCTGTTTATCAGTCTAATACGTAGAACTCAGTAAATCTGGCTATCTGTCATTCACTCATCACTTGTAGAGAGCATCTAATTCATCCCAGGGACTTGTTCACTCTGCTTCCACATTTCTGATAGCTAATTTTTAAATAGTCAAGGTTTTTAGAGAGGGATTCCTTCACCCCCCCTTCTGAATCCATCGCATCTATCCCATCAAACGGCACAACATGCACCGAGGTTATGTGCTTTTTTATAACAGTGACTAGCATCGACTATTTATGCAGGCAGACAAAATGTGCACTGACCTTGTCTCTATCGAGCTAAAGAGTGCACTGACCTTATAAGCAAATAGTGTGAAACCATGCACTGACCTTATGTATTGTAGTAAAAACGTGCACCGACCTTACGCCAGCCCGATGCAAAAGTTGCACTGAGTTTGCATGCTGAACAAGGGATATGCACAGACTTTGGTTATAGCACACAGGTAAAAACGTGCACCGATCTTATCCCAGCCTGATGCAAAAGTTGCACCAAGATTGCATGCTGAACAAGGGATATGCACGGACTTTGGTTATAGCACACAGGTAAAAACGTGCATCGACCTTATCCCAGCCCGATGCAAAAGTTGCACCGAGTTTGCATGCTGAACAAGGGATATGCATGGACTTGTTTGCATATATGAGAAACGTGGACATACTTCATGGACTTCATATAGCACATAAGAAATATGCACAGACTCTGTCGTTCAAAGGAAAGGTGCACGGACTTAATATGCAATAGTACAAAGAAACAACCCCCTCCCCCCTCAAAAAAAAAAAAAGAGAAAAAAACTACCAGCAGATGTAATAGAAAAACTTCAAAGTTTACAAACATCAGTTGCTAAGTTAAAACCAGAGAATTCTCATACTATTATAGCATCAGTATAATCTCAAAACAATCTTTTTGTGAACTGCACAAGAATGTAACACCAGAAAGCTCCACAAAATTATCAAAGGCATGCCAATAAAATGAATGACTACATGAGAAACCTCATCGCGACTCTAGCGCACATATCAGCCACCACTTTACCGTGAATAAAGAATAGACTATAGATCAGACACCCAGTAGAAGTGAACAACATTGATACTAAAGAAACTCCAGTTCTTGAACCCAGGTTACACGGCTCATCCGGCAGTACATACTAGAGGTTTGGGCACAAGACATCAACAAATATACATTAAAATAGAAGGCAGGAAACCAGGAAGTCTGCCCCTTTTTCTTCATACTACCTTCTTTTAGTTACTTGAGAACCCTAGCTTCCGTGTCTCTACTTGTAATCAAACGTTGGTACCGGGGTGCTCGGCGTGTCAAAGCTCTCCAAAACCTTTGTACTGCTTTCCTCGCCGATCGCAGCCTCCTCTTTCTTCTTTCCTCCCCCTAATAGGCCCCCAAACCACGAAGAAGAAGAAGAAGAAGTCGATGAAGGCGATGAGCCACTAGTTCCCTCCGCCGCCGCCGACATTGAAGGCGCCTGAGGCATGTTCTGAGGCGAATACCCAGGGTAAACCCCGCCCACTCCACCGGGAGCAGCAGCTCCGGTCATTCCGGCCATATTCGGCGGCATCCCGCCCATCTGGTCCTCTTGCGGGGGCAGGTTCTGGGGGACGCTGAGGAACCGGTTGAGCATGATCCCGGCGCCCTCGATCAGCGCCAAGAGGATCCCCCCAAACATGGCGGACCTGGAGGCGGCGCCGAGGCCCTGCCGCATCTGGAGGAAGCCCCCGGTGGCGGCCCCGGCGATGATGGAGTTCCACGGGTCCTCCTTCTGGCGGAGGTAGACCATGGTACAGTCGAAGGCGGAGAAGAGCCCACCCCACACGGCGAAGCTGCCGCCGACGCGCGAGGCGTTCATGTGCACGGCCTGGGCACCGCCGACAAGGCGCTCCCCGTTGGGGGAATTGTAGAGACCCTTGATGAAGTGGAAGGCGGAGCCACCGATGGCGCCCATGGCGAAGGCCCCCCCGACGTCGTCCAGGATGCGGTCAGGGCACGGCTCCCGGGATGTCTCTGGCGTCCCCATGGTGATCCGGCTACCACCGCCGCTACTGGGACGGCCACGGCCACCGCATGCGCCGGGAGAAGAGACGAGGAGGAAGAGACTTTTAGGACAAGATGGAGGTGATAGGTGAAAGGGTGGTAGGGATCCGATTAAAGTGACGCAAATGGTAACGGATACTCCGTTTACAGATCTGTTAAGGATGATATCAGAGACCGCCAGTTCACCGTCGTCAAGTGTAAGCTAATGGTAATCCTGTTCATCTACAGAGCGATCCGTCTATAAGTGACAGACAAGAAAGGTTTGGGCATTGATGGTCAAACTGCACCAAGGTTTGTCAGATCGTTGACCGGACTTGGCTTGGATGGGTCATGATCATGTATAAGTTAACTTGACCCGGACCGGATAACGTTGACTTGACTCTGTCGCACAAAGTCAAATAATTTGATGTTATTTTTATTTATAAAATCTAACTTTAATGAAATTTTAAGCAACCCACCCCTTTCTCTCTCTCATCTCACTCACGCTCTCACTCTCCCTCACTCCCGTTCTCTCTCGTTCTCTCAATCCATCGGCTTCGGTTACAGATGGAGGCGACTGTGGGCGAGGTAGCGACGCCGAGAGGCTGCCGAGACAAGTGGTGGAGCGAGGAATGGCGTGGATTTGGGGCGATCCCGAACGGTGAATTCAAAGCTGACGGTTCAGTTCGCGTGGTGGTTTTCGGCGCGGTTTAGTCGCCTCGACGCTCGGTTTCATCGGTGGAGGTAGGGAGATGGACTGCCACTTCATCCTCTACATTTTCCCTATAATTTTGCGTAGATTGGTGCTCGATCGGGGGAGATCGGGCCAGTTTAGTGAAAGTCATGATTTTTGTGGTTTGTAGGGTTCACCAAAAAATGACAACCATTCTCAATGTAATTAGTGTCAAATTGACCGTTGGGATGTCAGGATCCCAACCCCAGCAGTTTCATGTCGATTGCTCGTCATTTGGGACCGGTAGGAGTCTGGGAACCCCGGTGACTCATTTTGGGTCGATTCATCAGAATCGCCCTGATCTCGCATTTTAATGCGTTTCGATGGATGCATGTGGCATTTTTGACCTTCTGGAGTTGTTTCCCATCGATTGGATGTGTTTCCCCTGCACTACGGCGTGCATGGGACATGGAACGGGCTGATTCGACCATTCCATAGTTTTAGTCACCGGGTTGGTTTAACGGTCCTTCCAGAGACCATTATAGGCATAACGGTCCCTCGACAGACCGTTATGGTTCGTTCATTTTCATCTTTCGAGGTCATGGAGCATAACGGATCAGGCCTGGTCTGTTATTTGGATACAACGCCCTAGGTAGGCGCATTATATTCGGGTGTTTTCGAGGTCATCTGCCATTGTCAGATCCCTCGACGATCGTACTTCCTCGAAGACCATTTCAGTCGTTTCATTTAACGGATCATTCCCCGTGCATTATGGTTCAGGTGACGCACTTGTGTGGATCCGTTATGGTGTGTTTGACGGATATTTGACTGGGTATGGCAGTTGATATAACGCACCTAACCCTGTGCACCATGTGGCTATGGCGGACTCACTGTGGTCCATTATATGCTTCTTGTCTGTGTTAGTGTTTTGGGTTTGTTGGATATAATGCCCCTATCCTAGTGCGTTATACTTGTATAACGCGCCTATGGAGGTCCGTTATATTCCACTTGGTTTGAGTTTTGTGTCTGTTGGCCATAACGCGCCCGTCCTGGTGTGTTATGCTGATATAACGCCCCTATCTTGGTGCGTTATATTGTCTGTATTGGAGTTTTGGATCCGTCTGCCATAACGCCCCTCATGTGGTCCGTTATAGCAGGTAACGCCCTTATGCTGGTGCATTATAGTCCTATTTTTGGCCGTAATGGTCCTTATTTTGTCCTGTGTGTTGGTCAGTCTTAGGTCGTGTTCTAGGGCGGTGTCTGTCTGTTGGTGGTTGTCTGGATCAGTGGGTTTAGGTGACTGGGTGTGGTCTTTTCCTTGACCATGATAGTACCCTAACGACTCAATCTAGAACTGACAGTGTCCTTGTCTCTGGTTGCATAGCGGCTGTGCCTTGACTGCCGGGTTCACCTAGCGGTTGAGTGATGGTTCACTTTGTCCAGAGTGTTGTTGTCGTCTACCGCTCCGATTTCTGCTTGTCTTGGCTTGATCTCGTGGTTTGCCCATGACCCGTGGGTGTCTGTTGACATCCTATGACACGCTAAAGGGACATTTCCCTATGAATGGTCGCCTCATATTCCCCGGCCCCACCAGCAGGGGACGCATAGTGGCTAGTCATTTAAAGCACAGGAAAATGAAAGGATGCCCTATCAGACGCCTGCCAAATCAGCGTGTGGAGTTTACGCAGAAAAAATTGGTACTTTTCACCTACTGCAGATATGCTGGTCAAACCACGGCAAAGGTGACAAGAAATAGTAAGTCCGTATTTTAATAGCACCGCCCTACATTTTCCAAGAAGTAGGCTCTTACAACAATACACAGAAAGGGAAATCCTTCTTCAAATAGAAAGTACATATAAGAAGAGTACACATAAGAAGGGAGAAAGAAGGGAAGCAAAGAGACATCGAGCCTTGGGCCCATCCTGTGGATCAGGAGATGAAGGCTCCTCAGTGCCGAATGATCTGCCCCCAGTTCCCTCGGCGACGGTCGACCCAGGCACTGACCCCACCAATGTAGGAATTGCCTCGGTCGTGTGCCCACCCGAGGCAGCCGGAGTTGGTGACCCCTCGGATGCAGAAGAATCTCCTTGGCCGGCACCCTTGCTCGGTACCGAGCTAGAAGAGTCGGAGGACACCGCATCCTAGTTGTAGCATTGCCTAGATGGGAAAGTAACCGCCCCTGGCACCTACCCCTGAGCCCAAAAGATGGCTCGGCCATAGCCCTAGGTGAACCTTTTTCAGACGCCCCAGCGAAAGCCCGACTCATAGTAGGGAAGGGCAGCCTTCTGGAGGTCGACCTCTGAGCACTTGTACTGCTCGAGCGCCTCCACCCCTACCGACTCCACCTTGCTTATGAGCTCAGTAGACTTCTGCTCTGCCGCGGCCAACCCGCGCTCTACCTCGGTCGACTTCTTCTCCACCTCGGCCCGTGCAGCTTTAACCTCCGTCCGAAGTCACTCGGCCACCTCAGCTCGGCCCGCGAGCTCAGCGTGCTCAATTTCCCACTGACCATCACGCTCGGTCTGAGCCCCGAGCTCCTGCTCCAAAAGCTTACTCTTTAGCTCAGGAGAAGCGCGGACCTGAGCCAACCGCTCAGCCAACACCCGAGCCTCCGCCTCACTCGAATTTGCCCACTCCCGAAACAAGGCACTTTCTCGCCGAAGCCCCTCGAGACTGGCCGTGAGCCGAGCGATCTTCTTGTCAGATGCACCAGTGGCCCACACAAGAGTCACTCGCTCTGACTCCGACCGAGTGTACGCATCGGCCATGGTAGCCCCCATCTGAGCCATGAGCAGACCACCCTCCATGATCAGCTCGAGGACCGCAGATGGAGAACGTTTCTTATCTCCTCCTCGTGCCACCCCCGAGGCTACATTGCGACACCTCCAGTAAAGGGGCCCCAGATGCCGGGAGGAGGGCCAGCCCTTTCTGATGTAGCTGGAATAGGGGCTCCCCCTCAGTGCGATACCCCCTCGGGAGCCCCATCGGTCGGCAGGGGTTGTGTCACCCCATCCCGCGTCTCTCCAACCTCGACCGGCCTGGCCCTGGTGCCTCCACTTTGTGCCCCACCGACCTCACCCGATGCTCCAGTCTCGGCCAACACCACCCGGGAGTCACCCGCCTCGACCACACCTCTGGGATCTCTCCGGCTGATGGGAATCGACTCCGAGCCTGTACCTTTTATTTTTGTATTTATGTCCTTTTTATTTATTTTTATATCCTAGGGAAGTAGATTCACAATTGTAAGGCTTTAAGAGCCTATTTGTTCTTCCATGCTAGTAGTGAACAAACTAACATAGAAAGAAGATTAGAGGAGCTTGCCGAACTGGAAGGGAGGCGACTCCGGGCACAACAGAACATCCAATTATATCAGGCTCGCCTGGCCCGTGCTTTTGATAAGCTGGTCAAGGAGTGAGAGTTCAAGAAAGGCGACCTGGTTATGGTCAAAAGAAGAGAAGTAATAGCAGCTAACCCCAAAGGAAAGTTGATTGAAAATTGGGTAGGTCCGTATGTTGTACATCGGGTTTACGAAGGAGGCGCTTACGTCCTAGTGGATCACAAGGGTGCAGTCCAATTTTTCCCTCTCAGAGGGAAGCACATGAAGTTATATCAGGTGGCTACACCGGCACCTGAAGATTGAACAAAGCTCAAAAAGAGCTTCATAAGCCTAAACACAGTCCCACCGGGTCATAATGCCCCCGATGGACCTTACGTCTACACAGGTGAAGAAAATTATTCTTTGCACCGGCATCAACCCCATGCTTGTGAATACATCCATGCGGTGATGGGCTTTATGCCTTAGCCAAACACCATTCGGTAATGCCCCCGATAGACCTTACGTTCGTAGGGGTGAAGAAAACCTTTCCCTTGCACGGGCATTAACCCCATGCCCGCGAATACATCCTCGGCGCAAGGCTTCATGCCCTAGCCAGAATTCACATAATATCACCATTACGTGCCTTACGTCCGAATCGGTGTAGAAACTCTTCCTTTGCGTTGGCATTACCCTCTTGCTAATGAGTAAACCCATTTTCTCGATGCAAGGCTTCATGCCCTAACCGATATTTACACATTATCGCCATTACGGACCCTACGTCCGAATCGGTGCAGAAACTCTCCCTTTGCGTTGGCATTAACCCCTTGCCAACGAATAAACCCCCTTCCTCAGCGTAAGGCTTCGTGCCCTAGCCATGTTTCACACAATATCGCCATTACGGGCCTTACATCTGAATCGACGTAGAGACACTTCCTTTGCATTGGCATTACCCTCTTGCTAACAAATAATCCTCTTTTCTCAGTGCAAGGGTTTGTGCCCTAGTCGGCATTTACACAATATCTCCATTACGGACCCTACGTCTGAATCGACGCATAAACACTCCCTTTGCATTGGCATTAACCCCTTGTCAATGAAAAAACCCCCTTCCTTGGTGCAAGTCTTCGTGTCCTAGTCAAGTTTTACACAATATCGCCATTGAGGGCCTTACGTTCGAATCGGCGCAGAAACTCTTCCTTTGTATTAGCATTATTTCCTTGGCAATGAATAAACCCCTTTTCTCAGTGCAAGGCTTCGTGCCCTAGCCGGCATTCACACATTATCGCCATTGCGGACCTTACATTCGAATCGGCGTAGAAACTCTTCCTTTGCGTTAGCATTACCCTCTTGCTAATGAATAAACCATTTTCCTCGGCGTAATGCTTCGTGCCCTAGCCGGTGTTCATGCATTATCGCCATTGCGGACCTTATGTCCGAATCGACGGAAACTCTTCCTTTGCATTGGCGTTATCTTCTTGCCAATAAATAAACACTTTTGATTGGTGCAAGGCTGCGTGCCCTAGCCAACTTTCATACATCGTCGCCATTACGGATCTTACGTTCGAATTGGCAGAAATTCTTCCTTTGCATTGACATTATTTTCTTGTCAACGAATAAACCCTTTCTATCGACGCAAGGCCCCGTGCCCCAGCCAACAATCACATGCTACCATCCAAGGTCGAACATCGCATATCGATCCGCTTATATTTGAGTGGCTACCGCGGGTGAGTTGTGAGAGAGACCCTTCATCCCACGCCCTCGGCGTGCTGGCCGCCCACTGAATTGGGCATCCCAGGCCCTTAGGGATCCATCCCTAGCTAGCCATATGCCCGGAACGTCAAGGTCCCACCTCGGACCCTTCCCACCATCGCTGGTTTACCTACGACCAACCGTGAGCACTTCACAAGTTGGTTCGCTAGAGTGAGTCCACTGCCATGTTGCTTACCTGTGGGTCTAGGTCCAAGGTGCCTCGGTCTAGTAGCTCTCATCCCCAAGGTGGTGTCACATCAAATATTTTCTTGTAATTCTACAATCCCCCACCCCTAGTCCACCCCTCCTGTGCGAGGAGTAGTGAATGTAATTCGTTATCACAGGTTGAAGCGACATCGGCGCAACGTGCGGGGAACCCACGCTTCCTTGCTCACCCACATCTCCGACCGGAGTCAGTTTCTTCAAACCAGCTAGGTAAGCTCTTGTCCGTTTCTCCCATTTGTGCTTGTTCATTTAATATTCCTCAATTGCACCGTCGGTTAAAGGGGAGAGTGCCTGGTCCCAAGTCTCCACTGCCTTTTTGCAACCACCATGGATTTGAGCGAGTGAACCCGCGCCCTTCGGCCATTGCCGACTCATTGGATTGGGCATCTGTACCTAAGGGGAGGTTAGCCTTGAACCCTGTTGGCCCTCTACTAGCAAGGGTCTTGTCCCACACCCTCGACTCGGCATCCCCGAGTCACCCCTGGGTTGAGTGTGCGCGTCGACAAGTGTCTGCTTATGTAGGCCTCTTGGCCTTGTGGTTGTGCTTGCATTCCTAGGTCCAAGGATCATTAGCCTAGAGTCGGTCTAGTCGCTGCATTCCCTTAGTGTATCACCACCTCCATCCTAGGTCGTGTCACATCATGGAGGTTTTGGAGGATGGCAAGGACAGAAAGGGGCGCGGTGTCCTAAGCAGAAGAGAGAAAGAGGATCCGGGGGTTCCGGAGGAATAGAGAAAGAAGGGACACAATGCCCTGGGAGGAGAGATAAGAAATCTGGGGGTTCCAGAGGAAGAAGATGAAAAGGGGCGCGATGCCCGGAAAGAACGATGGAGAGAAAGATCCGGGGGATGCGGATGTGGAGGTGTGGAGGGGTGTGATGCCCAGAAAATGAGATCCGGTGGTTCCAGAGGAATGGAATCAGAAGGGATGCGATGCCTGAAAAGAAGATAGAGAGAGTAAAATGAAAAATCTGGAGGTTTTGAGGAAAGATAGAAAGGGACGCGATGCCCTGGGAGGAAGTCCGGAGGTTCTGGAGGAGGAAGATGTAAAGGGGCACAATGCCCTAAGAGATCCAGAGGTTTCGGAGGAAGGAAATAGAAAGGGACGTGATGCCCGAAAAGGATGTCCGGAGGTTCTAGAGGAATAAGACACCATGGGGCATGATGCCTTAGGAGGACAAGAGCGAACTCCAGAGGGTCCGGATGCAAGAGTTGGGAGTGGGTGTGTTGCCCTGAGAGAAATCTAGAGAGGGCGTGATGCCCACTATGCAGAGAAACATCTAGAGGATCCGGATATAATAGGTGGAAAGGGGCGCGATGCCCTGAGAGAAGATTAGAGGGGGCGTAATGCCTAGGAAGTGTAAGGGGACCGGGAGATCCCGAGGATAGAGATGAATGAGATTGGGAATGTGGAGGATCCGGAGGTTCCGAAAGGCAGGGAAGACATGGGTTCGGAAACCCGGGAAAGAGGAAATGTAAATGCATGTGAATTCAATGCAATGGATGCGATGGATGGATGGAATGCATGAAATGCAAAGAATACGAGGGATGAGAGGGCGAGAAATCCTTCCTCACCCAACGGGTGGCCCAATCAATGGTAGATAGAAATGTGGATGAAGTTGAATAAAAGATGGATGGGGTGATGGAATACCCCCCTGGCATAAGAATGCCCACCCCTCCATGACGGTGAGAGTGTATAGCCAAACGACCCAAAGGATAGAGTAAAAGCCCATGACGAAGCTTCAATAATAAATGACAATTCTCTTAGAGGATGAAGATCAATAATGTAAGGGAGTTGAACAGTTGAATTGGAAGCGTCGTGTCACCTAAGGCTTGTGGCGTATAAAGAGTGTTGTGTAAAACGGGCATTCGCTCTTTGTACGGAGGAATGGGTTCGAGATTTGAGAGTAGGAACAAGGGGTGCCCTGCCTGACCCTTGGGCATGCACGACATCAAAGCTTGACATCTTCTTTTGATGAGTAGCGGCGGGGACTTGGCCTCTTCAACCACGCTCGGCACAAAAATGTGAATTGGCATCTGGCAAATAAATTCTTGAATCTCGAATAACATGACTGTGGCCAGCGCCTTTTCGCCCGGCTCTCGATCATCTTCGGCACAAATATTTATAGAAGGACCCCCATTCCGAGTGGTAGAGGAAGGTGAAGCAAAGGCGGAGGGCTCCATAGATGGTGGAGGTGTAATAAAAGATGTTGGAGAAAGGGCAAGCGGAAGCAGAGGTTCAAACACGTCAAGCTTCTCCCCTTGCTTGGAAGCGGAAGGGGTTGACTCGAGTGCAAAAAGAGGTAGACCCTGCTTAGGATTAGCCATGGGTTTGGGTAAAGCGATAGGTGGAAGGGTAGGCAAAGTTGGTTTTGGAGTTAAAGGGATAGCGGAAGGCCGAGGTGGCGACACAGGCAGGTTGATTGGAAAATGTTTGGTGGTAGGTTTGGCGTGGGCCGATGGCGTAGAGGTTAATGAAGGTATAATTGATGGAGGTTTAGTGGCAGGTTCGGCGAAGGCCGATACTGCGGAGGTTGATAGTTTAGCTGGTGGAAGTTTAGTGGGAGGTTCGGCAGAGGCCGATGGAGTGGAGGCTAATGGTATAGTTGGTGGAGGTGTAATTGGTGAAGGTTTGGTCCGGAGGAAATGCCGAATGGGGCGAGTGGTGTTAGGGGTAGGAGAAGACTCATGATGCGCCGGTGAGGGTGATTGGAGTATCGGGCCATCGTTGTAACACCAATAAGTCTCAAAAATGGGGGTTGGATTAGGAACGGTGGCATTGTCCTGAGCAGGAGGTTCATCTGGTGGTAGTGGTGGTAGAGGAAAGCGAAGGAAACTCAGAATGGGTGCCTTCAAGACTTCATCATCACATGCCGTCTTCAATTGTTCACATGTCGGCTCTTCATTGTCGGCTCAAGTGGACGTCGTTGTGGAGGTGAATTAATGGGTAGTGAAATGTAATGTGGAGAATTGTGTGAATGTAAATGGGTATGCGGAGGCGGAGGGCCATCTTGATGAACAGAGTGGATAGGTGGAGGGCGGACGGCGTCCACTTGATCATTGAAATTCACCGGCGCCTGCTCACTTGCGTTGGTGCCGTAATCGTCTCTCCTATCCTTTCAATCTTTTTCCATCTTAGTGATGTTGTTCAAGAGGCATTAAGAGGGTTGACTAGAGAAGGAGGAGGAGGAGCGAGCCACGGGCCTGTGACCCTCTTAAGTTGTTCCTCCAACGAAGTGACTTTATCAACGAGAACCTGTTGGAGGGGTGTAACTCGAGCGACCGAAGGTTGACAAGGCCTTGATGGAGGGGCCGCATAAAAAGGCCGTGGAGAGGGCGTAGCGGGGTGACCCATGGAAGGACCCAGTCGGGCTGGATTGCAGGTAATAAATGAGCCTTGGGGCCGTGAAGGATGAGGAATAGAAAGAGGTGGGTGATGGGCCAGCCGAAGAGGAGTGGGAATATGAGTAGGAAAGGGAGGCGGGTGATGGGCCACATGAACAGGAATAGAAGGAGGATGAGAGGAATGAGATGCAACTTCAACAGCGGCCTGAAGGGCCTGGATTTGTTGAGGGGTGAGACAATATATGGCATGCAAGATCTGAGAGACCTTCTTGTCATCAGGAGAGACGATTCCATGGGAACAGTGGCTCGCAATGAATGTGAGGGACCATGAGGTTGGATATTGCCTGTGGGTCGGGCAATACTGTAGGAGTGGGGACGTGGTCCCTTGAAAGAATTGTGGTGAGAATTATGATAAACATGTTGAAGTTGAGGTGTATAGGATGTGCTAGGTTGTGCATCCTCATGAATATAGACTGGATTAGACATGTCGATTTGATTATTCAAGCGAAACATCATGCCCGCAAAATAACGTTCAATCAAAACAAATATTGCAAAGATTATCAACCAATTGGATGTTCACACTTGATTTTTCTTATGTTGAACCCTCTTGCTGTCCATGGCTGTTATTTACTTTTGAAGTTCCATTTCCCATTGATCCATGAACCAATAAGATTAGAGATACCATGGGGATTCAAACAGAACAAGATGCGGTTCGGGCACAAATCGAACCGGGCACGGTTTTTCTTAATAACCCAATATCCCTCACCCCTGCGACTCATGGAACGGCTCCATCAGAGTCTGCGGGTGCCCTGCTGTAGCGGCAAGGCAGCGATGGCTCGGCTGGTGGTGCAGCAGACCCCTGTCGATGACGGCTGCCGGAGCAGAACGTCACGGAGAACTGTGTCAACACCACGGACTCTCATGGGCACAGCTCTCCAGTGGCAGCTGGCTCGCAAGTTTTCGCCAGTCTCTCAGTGAGGGCAGAACCTGCCTTGCGGCTCCATCCATGTCTGCGGTGGCCGTACAGCAGTGGCAGGGTCCGGCCGACACATGGTGCCAGAATGCAACACCAGTGACGACATGGGCAAGCACCTTGCCCCTAAAAGCTCTACGGGCCCCGACGACCGCGGTTCTCCTGCATTGACAGGCCCATTTGTTGGTGACAGCCATTCGAAGGGTCTCGCGGCCATCCAGACAGAGGGCAGTACCTGCCTGGACAAGCCTGGAAGAGCTTCATCAGCAGCCCCTCCTGAACCCTCTCTGGCCTATGTTCCATGGGATGTGGAGGATGGCCCTGAGGTTGACCTGGCTCTTTTATTCCAACTATCCTCGCTGCGAGACAACAACATTCTCCAGCCACCTTCCGAGGACCGTGTCGCAGGGACTATAGAAGAGGCTCCAGATAGCCCGGACTACTATCATGGGCCATTTGCTGAGCCGGGTCAGCAAGACGAAGAAGTCCAAAGAGACATGGAGGGGCTGCGAAGGGAAGAGGCCAAGAAGATGGTGGGCATGGTGGAGAGATGGACTGAAAATCAGGTCCGAGAACTGGCTAAGAAGGTGAGGGTGTCCCAGGGCTCGAGAAGGACATTAAAGGGCTGTTCATGAAGGTTGAGAAGAGATGGTTGCTCTCCTTGGAGCGGGAGGTAAGAGGAGGGAGGCCCACTAAACAGCGTGAAAAGAAGGGTGTGGATAGAAAGGGGATGCAGGGTGCTATGGGAGGGGTGAGTGAAAAGTCCAATTCCTCTTCTCAATGAGGATTGTATCGTGGATGTGAGGGGGATTTGTGGGAGGGAGAAGAGGAGGGGGGTCAATGACCTCGTTGGAAGATGTAAAATCGACATTGTGTCTACAAGAATCAAAGTGTGAGTGTGATGGGGAGGTGTTCGAAACAAAAAAAAAAAGAAAGAAAAGAAATGAGAAGCTTTGTGCACAAAATAAAAAAGCAGATAGAGAGAAGCAGATGATCAATTGCCTGTTGTTGCTGCTGCTGCACGAAGAGGAGAGGTCCGGCCCTCCTGCATCAAAAGAAAGACAGAAAGCGAGAGAGAGGATGAGGGGTTTTAAAACAAAAAAAAGAGGAGTCTGATTAGGACTCTGACTGGCCCCAACTGTTCCCCTTGGAGAGATTCTGCTGTGACAGAAAATAGAAAAAGGAAGAGATTTAAATCAAAGAGAGAGGGAAGAGTTCTAATTGGAGTTTGAAAAGGGAGATGGCAGCATTGGATAAGAGTCTGAATAGGACTCTAACAAAAGGATAAGAGAACAATTGGACTCTAATTAAGAGAAGGCCAGAAGCCCACCTATTGGTCTCGAGACGACTCCTCTCTCTCCATTTTCTCGGGTGAACCGGGTCGTTCACCTCCCCGCGGGTGGTACCGTTGCGATCAGCGCGTTCTGAGGATCGATAATATGTATTTTTCTATTTTTTAAGATTTTTTTATTTTTTCTAAATTTTCTATAAATAACCCATTTCTTTTTCTCTTTCTTTCTTTCTTCTTCTTCTTCCTTCTTCTTCCTCCTTCCTCCCATGATCGAACCGAGCGCCCCCTCTCTTTCTCTCTCCTTGACCGACGATGACGCGAGGCACCCCTCCGACTGCAGATGACAGTGGGCGACGACGGCGGCGGCGAGACGATCGTGGCGACGTGTGGTGTTCGTGGGAAGCGTGAAGGATGAGGGTTTCTAGCGGCGTTCTTCACAGTTTGGGCTCGATCCGGCGTGCCTCGAAGCGAGATCGAGGTAGGGTGACGTTCCCTAGCCCCTTGCGTTCCTTCCCCGTGGTTTGTAGGCCGAGGCAAGGCTGAGAGTGGGTTATTTCATGCCGAAAAGGGTTGAGCATGTCGTGGAGTTTGAGCACTCGATCTATGGTTTTGAGCCGTGATTTTACATTTTAAGGGTGTAGAAGCATGCTAGGGTCCATGGGGATGAGTTCAGCTTCGTTTCCCCCTCAACCGGGACGATTTGGGGCTTAAAATGGCATTTTCTGGCGAGGTTCGCCGTTCTCGGAACGATGGGACCTACACGGTCCTAACAGAGACCGTGTATGTCATTGTGTGGTCCTGAGATGGACTGTTCTATGGCCCTGGAGCGTCAGTGGAGTACACGGTCAATCGTCTGATCGTGCACCCCATGGGCAACCGCATACCCCGTGGGGTCAGCGTAACTCCCAAGGTGTTTTGACCGTTGCTTCTTGACCGTTACACAGTGTTGGGATGGCACGGCCTAGGCTTGACCATGCAGTCCTTGAACAGGCCAGGGTTGGCCATTCTGTTTTCGTGCTGTTGGGTGACTGGACGGCCCAAATAGGGACCGTTCTGTTCACCAAGTGGCCCACCGTAAACTGTGTTACAGTTGATCAGCCTGAGTTGGTCCATTCGATTTTCTTACCATTGGGTGATTGAACGGCCCAATTGGTTCCGCTCATCTCCCAACGTGGCTAAGAGTTAGCCGTGCCATTCATGAACGGCCATGTCCTGGCCATGTAGCTTCCCGTTCTGACCAGGGGTGGAACGGCCGTCTCTTGGGCCGTTCACCTTCTGGAACGGTCCCAGAGGGGCCGTGCAGGGATAGCACGGTCCAGAGAGGACCGTGTACGCTGGTTTTTAGGTGGTTAGTGGTGGACCATTTCACATCCTAAGGCGGTCCATCCACTATCTGCTTACACCAGAACGGCCCATGATGGACTGTCCATTGTCTGAGGCCTAACCAATGGTTTCTTCTATGCCGATCCGAGTCCCGATGAGTAGACCTCGATCCACGTGTTGACCCGTGGTCTGACTAATGCTAGGCATCATGTGGGGGCCATGTGTGGGGTGCCGTGGGGATCCGGGGAGGTGGCATATTCGGCTTGCGTCACCATGAGTCGGTGTCGTACGAGGAGTGATCCTTGTACTTGTCTAGTTCTGGAGTTATTTTTCATGACTTGAGAGTCTGTTCTTCCAGTGACACATCCACTAGTCATAGCCTTCTTACGGCACGCGTGTGCTGACCCATCCGGGAGTGGTGGAGCGACTGACCCGAGTGAGACAGTGAGTAGGCTGGTTACCATAGGGCCCCCACGTACAGTCAAGTCCGGGCCCCTCCGCCTAAACCCTTCCCAGACCCTTCATCTTCCCCTATAAAAGCCCCTTAGAAGTTCAAAGGGTGGAGGCAAGGCATACAAGCAAGGGCAACCAACGCAGTCAACAACAGGCGCAACAAGCAATGAGATTTGTGTGTGCAGTTGGCTTGTGAATTGGCTTATACACGCCGAGGGTATGTCACTTGTACTCCCCTCGTACGACGTTTAGCCATGTCTCACAAGACCATTCCCGCTACACATAAGGCGTGATGACGACAACAAATATACCCTCACCTTGGGTTCACCTGCGTGTGCCAGTCTACCACAATCACGCATACGCCATGATGTCGCACCTCCTGCCGTCACAAGGCCACGCTCGACTGCTCAATCCGAGTCGCGCCCGACCCTCGCCCAGTCACTGGCCAGTACCGCCTCCGTTCACCCAGTCTAGTCCTCCCTCGACAAATCGAGCATGGTGCTTGCCTCGAGGAGAGCCTCCATAAAACATGCGAGTGTCTGCCTTATCACGCCTTGACCCAGGGACCGACCTCTTTGTCAGAATTGTCTCGTGACTTGCACCAGTTGTACCTCGACCGCTACGGCCCTCCTATAAAGCCCCTGTGGCTCTCCTAAATTATATGACCACCTGAATGAGTGTCTCCGCATCCACGTTCGGGTCCCAATCTTCCCTCACATCACTCGGTGTGTGTGCCCGACACCTCTGGTCTTAGTGAACACCCCTCGGTCGAACGCGAACCCCTAGCAACGAAATGCTCCCAGCTCTCCACCCATGGCTTCAGATACATACAGATTTCTCTTCAACATAGAACGAAGGCGTTCGGATTCAATCTGATGTAAATAAACACTGATTGCTTGCAGTCAGTGAGAAAAGACGTCCGGTACACGACTCCCCACAATCGCCTGCGCACTCGCACCTATGGAACCTCCCTTCTCTCCACGTGTCACCCGTCCCTCAAGTCCACGTGTCGTGCCTTGGCAGCGCTTCCTAGTCAAACCTTGGTTCCATGGGTGATTGTCGAGAAATCGACTGGCACGCGCACATCCCAGCCACGTTTCCCTAAAACCTGGAAACCACCCGTGCCACTCGAACCTCCCTTGGCTTTCCGTAAAAGGCGAGTGTCTGGTGCCACCTTGAGAAGGATACGGCCATGGGAGGGGACACCCGAGATACATCAAACTCTGACGCCCCCCTATCGCCTTATCTCGCCCCTCAGTTCGGTCACTGAAAACACACACTCCGCACCCGGGAGCCACCGATCCCGAGGGCATTCCCCCCGTGGATTCTGGACCCATGACCCGACGTGCGCGAACAAGGGGAAAACGCTCTAATCATCAGACGTAATGGGTCATGGAGAAAGCATCTCGAAGGGGAAGGGAAGAGGAGCATGAGCATGAAAGGATGAAGATCATAAGTGCTACAGTGTAAAAATCTCCCAAAGGGGAGTGCTTTTCTTTTTATTTCATATGGGGTGAGAAGAATGAGAATACATCAAAAAGTAGTAGGGGAGAAGAATCGGAATACACCAAAGAGCAGCACAACAAAAAAAGGAGAAAATCCAAAGGGGGGAGGGAGCAAGGGTCGGAGCCTCCTGCTCCCTTTCCCTCACCTCTCTCTTCTCTCTCACTCTCTTTCTTCAGCTTCTGCAGCAGGGCTTCTTCTCCCAACAAATCTCCAGCATCTCCCCCTCTTCTTCTTCTTCAGCCAGGGGCTTGTACATATAGGGACGCAGGCCCAAATTTTGTCACCTAGTGACTGGGACACCCACGTAATAAACTTAATAATAATTTTATATATATATACACACACACATATATATATACACCATAAATTAAAATATCATCATTCCCACAAGCTGGCACGCCTGGTGGGACACAGTCTCCCTTCATCTCTTTGCCAAGATAAATGGGCCTCGGGGCCCTCCCAAAGAATGCTGATTGTTTGCTTATCTTTGTGCTTGCAGAAATTGACAATAGCTGCTGGATTTACTGCTCTGACTTTTGGCCCAGCGGTCGTGGCCAACAACGCTGCCGGTGGGTACCTGGCGGTACCAACCATCTTTAGCTCCTTCCCACTAGTGGTCGGCTTCCCCAACTTCTTGTGGGTAGCCTTTGAAGATTTGTTGGAGATAGAGGCCCCGGAACTGATCGCATCAACAAGGAGTCTAGGGCCTGCAATGCCCGAAGTCACAAGGGCCTGCCATCAAGCCACACTCGACTGACCAGCTGCATGGTGCACCATGTAGCCCAGGGGGCTCACCCCACCCACCACAACAAGCTCGGGGGTCGCCACAAGGGGAATTCCCGAAGAAGAGCTACTACTCCTGTTACCAGACGACTGTCAGTGTCTGGAAAGTCTGTCTTGATTGATGGTGTCCGTGTCTTCCTGGATGGACGCGACGCCCAAGCAATCCCAGATAGGGTGGTTCCTACCGTACCAACCCACAATTCCTTCTAGGCCCTCTCTGAGAGGAGAGCCGAGAAAGAGGAAGCTGGACGTCAAGGCCAAAGAAAGCTGGCCCTAAGGCTGAAGATGTTCAAGTAGGTGTGGGTCCCCAAGAAGATCGAACATGTCTGCCAAGAGGCACCTACTAGCCACTACCCTGAGCCTACTGAGACGCGGAAGAGGAATGAGAGGGGCTTGGCCCTAAGAAGAGAAGAAGCAATTGTGGGCCCTCCACGCTGCACTAACTTCAGGGCATGTTCTTGACAATTCAATATCTCTACAGTGGGAAGAAGATTTGAGCAACTCGCCGAAAGAGCCCGGTTAGCCTACATCCCTTAATGGGAGGTTGACAGTTATCCCCGGTCCTACACCAGGGACGGGGGCAGGAAGAGATGACGAACATGGTCAGAAGCTATTTCAGGGGTCTGGGCAACCCCTCATTGGGCCAACAATGGCTACTGCAAGCAGCCGCGGTCGAAGAAGAGGACTACTTACCAATGGCAGTCGAAGAAGAAGAAGAGAGAAGAATGACGTCATCGGTTGACGACAATGGGTATGAAGATGGCCCATATCTCAAGGCTGATGAAGCCCCTCCCCAGCAGGAGGAGAGGAGAAGAATCTCCATGTTCGAGACATTGACCTTCCCTGGTCATGCAAAAAGGAAGGTCCATAGACAATGAAAAGGAATGCGGGTTTTTACCGACAATATGGTCGTTATGGCTAGCAAATATGGGGGTTTGCCCGAGCAACCCCAGGAATTGGCTCGATTAGTCGAAAGGCCAGGGCCAAATAGCAGAAGAATAGAAGCCGCAAGGGAAATGTTGAAAGCGGCAAAAGGGAAACAAATCTTGGCTGAGGAAGTCACCACCTTGACTACAAACATGGTGACAGCTGAAGAGGAGGAGGTGTTGCTGAATACCTCACCTGAAGGCGCTTCAGGGGAAAAAGTAGAAGCCATCCCCAACATAGTGACCATGGACCCATCAGTACTGATGCTGCTCCAGAAATATCAGCAGGAGATAGAACTTCGTAAGGGTTGGAGGAGTTTATCGAGGGGATGCATAACGAATTGTAATTGCACACACGCAGTATTAATTAAAGCAGGAATTAGAACTTTAATGGGAAAGTAATTTAAACATATCAAAGTAATAAACATATATAATAGTCCAGATTCACAAATGAACAAGTCCAATAATTAACAAAAGTCTAAATGTACAACTACACGGGACATACCTCGGCCAAAAGGATAAAAAGAGGACAACAACAGACTGACTATGCGACTACTGTTGGCAGCTAAGGACGGTCGCCAAAAATTTGAGAAGCTCCAGGAGACGGCTGTCGCGGCTCACCCGAAAGAAGAAGGGTGAGTCACAGTCAGACTCAGTAGGGGTCATGCGGATCCCTACCTCGCACTAAACATACAATCATGCAAAGGCAATTAGAGCATGCATTTAAGGAAATAACCATGCATTGGCATAGTTTAAACACAATTATAGTAAAGCTGTAAAGCCCATCTAAATAGTTTCTAACAGCTAACTATATGCCAATTTAATTTAAATATAAGCGACAGGAGCTAAATCTATCAATAGAATAAACCTCAGCTAACCAAGTGACAGGAGAGAGAAGGAGACCATCAGAAAGTAGAGACCAGATGCATCCACTGACGGCTTATATTGCGTCTTAAGCAACTCGCAAGTCTCGGAACATAACAAGTGAGAGGCGTAATAGTATCAGAACCAAGTACTAGTCAGAGTAACACTCGCTAGTGTCAGTCCAAGCCTCTGACCACGTGTGCACACACAAACTCCTACCTAGAGCCAGGTCTCTAGCTAGTATTCCCCACCGTAGGACGCTAAGGTTGGACCAGGGCCCACAGAACTAGCTTAAAAATCGTACAACGGGACTATCCCTCCACCTCTCCCAGGTGGGCCGACTCTAAAGGTCGCTGGGCTACGACTAGTGGTTCCATCGCAAGGAAAGAGAAAATAATTTCATCGGGATGTAAAATATGCCATAGTTTTATAAAATACCTTAAACATGGTGATAATGCGGCAATTAAATGCATAATAACATTAATATGCAACCATTAGATTCTGCAGGTACTACACGGTTTTAACCCGACCACTCAACGATTGAGCGGTCAGATGACTGACCGCGTAAGGGACCTACGTGGTTAGGTCTTAGCCGCTCAACGCCATACTGGAACCTGTTCTGCAAGGCCTACGTGGCTACGGAAGGGCCGCTCAAGGTGCTACACGGCTTGGGATTAGCCGCTCACCCACCAACACCACATAGGGTCCTAAGGGCTACGCAGCTGGGAACAAGCCTCTCAAGAGTTAGGCGATTAGGGTCTAGCTGCTTAGAGGGATGAAGGGTCCCCTAGGCGGTTGGGCGACAGGCCGTTCAAGTGGATTGAGCGGACAGACCTTGGCCGCGCTAGTTTCCACCACCCTACTATTCAAGGGAGCTACACGGTAGAGAGTGTACCATGCAGGGTCTAGGACGGTCTAGTTTGGACCTTCCAAGGGTTTTAAGCAGTCTGGAGTGGACCGCGCACTACAGAACGATCACGGGGTTGCCGCGCCATTACCGCAGTGACGAGAATGGGTTGTCCAGACTGGAAACCCCTCCCGATCGACTCGGATCGACGGGAAATAAATTTTAAACAAACCTGCCAAGCCCACACAACAATTCTACAGCTATGCATGCCATCAAAACTTAAAGACGATGCCCATGGAGTCAATTTCAGGAAATTAGACTAAAATATCAGTGGGAGAAGCACCTTCCCACGCCACCAAAAACCCGCCCTCTAACGCCAGCAACCCTGACAATGCGCAACCCCCACCTGCGGTGATGGGACTACCCCGCAGTCAGAGCGCTGACACCTTCCAAACCCTCAACGCGAAGCTAGATGTCCTCATGGATCTCATGAGGACCCAGGCGGCCAGGGAGGAAAAGTCACACCTCCAAAAAGTCCCCCCCACGGCAACACCTCCCAACGAACCGCTGGAGGCCATTTCACCCTCCGGGGATGGCAGCTTATCTGCAACAGTTCAGGCAGACCTTCACAGGCCCCTCCCCCAGAGCAGGAAGCTTCCTCGACTCCCAGGGGGGAGAGGCCTGGAGCGCGTCACCCGTTCCAGGAGACTGAAGCCCCCGAGGGGTGCCAGGGCAGCCTCTGGCCCCCCCTAGCCCCTCAGCCCAGCCACATCCAGAGTTGTCCCTCTAGCTGCGAGACTTCGAGAGGAGTTTCGCAGAGCAGGAGCACGCCCTTCGTGCCCTGCAGAAGACCTCTCCTGGGGAGGGTGAGGAGAAATCCCCATTCTCTGACCACATCTTGAAGGCAGAGATCTCCACCAGGATCTCCCTCCTGACCTTCAAGTTGTACGATGGCCAGGGTGACCCAGCCAATCACTTTGATAGTTTCGATGCCCTGATGACTCTTCATGGGGCGTCCGACGCCATTAAATGCTGAGCGTTCGTGACCACCCTGGTCCAGGGCGCTCAGGCATGGTTCCGGGCCCTCACCCCCGGATCCATCTGAGACTTCAAGCAGCCTGGGCGAGTATTCAAAGAGAGTTTCGTAGGTAATGGCCCCCCCAGGTCGGTGGTGGGGTTGCTGGCTCTCAAACAGGAACAAGGGGAGAGGCTCCGGGCGTATATCAACCGATTTAAATCGGAAGCCCTGAGAATCCCCCGCCTGGATGTAGCCTCGGCCATAACCGCCCTAACTGGGGGAACCCGTGATGAGAACCTCTGCCGCGAACTCATCCTCCACCCTCCCTCGACCCTCACCGGGCTAGTGACCCTGGCTCTACGACATGCTGAGTGCGAAGAGGTCCTCAGCGTATGCCAAGGCACAACTGGCTCGGGTCAGGAAGGAGACAAGCAGCGGGCGTCTGAGCCAAGCTCGGGCCAAGGGAAAAGGCAAAATCGAGATGGAGAGCACAAGGAGCCGTCTCGGAGATACGAGCGGTACACTCCCTTAACCACTCCGATGTATGAGATTTATGAAGACATTAAAGGCTCAGGTCTCCTCCGCCAGCCCGAGCCTATGAAGGCAAAGCACCACAATTGCAACAACACTTTCTATTCCATACCGACCACGGGCATCACACAGGCGATTGCCACCAGCTCCAGGACAAGCTCGACCGCCTCGTCTGCCAGGGACACCTATCCTGATACGTGTCTGGGCACAAGGAAGACTGAGGCGCCCCAGAGGAGATCGACAATGCCCCCCACGGGGGCCACATTAACATCATCGCCAGAGGAGCTACATCAGGCAGAGATAGCAGTTGAGGAAGGAAACGTCATGCCGAGCGGGCAGGCAGAGCTTCCTAGCCCCCCAAAGCCCCGCCGAGTGAACCACAGGCCCTGGTATTCTTAGACCAAGACCTGGAAGGGTTGACCACTCCACACGACAATGCTCTCGTTGTCTCGGCTACAATAAACCATTGTAACGTAGATAGGATTCTAGTTGACAATGGTAGTGCCCCTGATGTATTGATCCAAAATTGATCTCAAGAGTGGCTACCACCAAGTCTGAATAGGCCTGGGATGAATGGAAAACAACATTTAAGACCAAGGGTGGCCTATATGAGTGGTTAGTCATGCCTTTCGGGGTGTCCAATGCCCCAAGCACCTTCATGCGTCTCATGACGAAGGTCCTTCATCCCTACGTAGGGGTCTTCTTAGTGGTCTACTTTGACGATATTCTCATCTATAATCAATCTAGAGAGGTCCACTTAGACCACCTAAGGCAGGTTTGCACCACACTTAGGCAAGAGAGCCTATATGTCAACCTAGGGAAATGTCACTTCATGACGGACACCGTTATCTTCCTAAGGTTTATAGTCTCCGCGCAAGGAGTATCCATGGACCCCGAGAAGGTTAAGGCCATCCTTTATTGGCCGGAGCTCAAACCCCTCCACGACGCCCGTAGCTTCCATGGGCTAGCCACATTCTATAGGAGGTTCATCCGTAGGTTTAGCACCATCACTGCCCATATCATTGTCTGTCTCAAAAGGGGACCTTTGTCTGGACTAGGGCTGCCTCCAAGGCGTTCCACGAACTCAAAGAGCATATGACCCAAGCCTCGGTTCTTTGCCTCCCCAACTTCTCCAAAATCTTTGAGGTGAGTGGGAATTGGTTGCATCCTTAGCCAAGAGGGGACACCCTGTGGTTTACTTTAGTGAGAAGCTTTGCGAGGGCAAGATGAGGTACTCTACTTACGATAAAGAGTTCTACGCCGTGATCCAATCCCTTCGTCACTGGCGGCACTACTTGTTGCCTAAGGAATTTGTGATCTTTTCGGATCATGAAGCCTTGAAGTACCTCAATTTCCAACAAAAGCTAAATATCTGCCATGCCCGATGGGTTGAGTACATCCAATCTTTCATCTTTGTCCTCAAACACAAGGCGAGAAGTGAGAATCGCGTCGCCGATGCGTTGAGACGAAGTGTGACTTTGCTCCCCACTATCGAAGTGGAGGTCACGGGGTTTGAAAGGGTCAAGGAAGAGTACTCCAAGTGCCCTGACTTTGGGAGCATCTACACCACCCACTCCACTGGGGAACACGAGGGGTTTATCCTCCAAGAGGGGTACCTCTTCAAGGGGTCTAGATTGTGCATACCCCGGATCTCACTTCGGGATTTTCTAGTATGGGAATGACATGCGGGAGGCCTAGCTGATCACTTTGGGGTTCATAAGACCATTGAGATGGTCGAGAGTCAATTCTACTGGCCGAGTCTAAAAAGGGATGTTGCTAAGATTGTAGGCCAATGTCGCACATGTGCTTCTGCTAAACAAGTCAAACAAAACACTGACTTGTACACTCCACTTCCAATCCCCGACCGTCCATGGAAAGACTTGAGCATGGATTTCGTCCTCGGTCTACTTAAGATCCAACGCAAACATGATTCTATCTTTGTAGTGGTCGATAGGTTTTCCAAAATGGCCCACTTCATCCCTTGCTCCAAAACCTTAGATGCCTCCCAAGTTACCCGCCTGTTCTTAGATGAGGTAGTCCATCCTCACGAGTTGCCCAAAACCATTGTCTCCAATAGGGATGTGAAGTTCACTAACTACTTTTGGAAGACACTTTGATTTAATGGGTACCCTTCTCAAATTCTCCACTGCCTATCACCCTCAGACTGATGGCCAAACTGAGGTGGTCAATCAGAGTCTTGGGAACCTCCTACGGTGTCTAGTTGGGGATCATCCGGGAAATTGGGATCTCATTCTGGGGACCACCCCAAAGGCTCATTCCAAAGCTTGAAATGCCCATATTAGGCTCGGAGACCTCCGGCATGCATGGGGAATCACCCCCGCAATGGCATGTATGAAACTCAATTTTGTCGAATCGACCCGATCTCACGCCCTAAAATATGCATTTTCCCCAAAAGCAGTAAACGCCACTCTCTCGCTCAAAATAGGACCGCATGAAGCAAAATGCGAGAAATGTAGTGTGGGTCCATCCTCCTACCTTCGCAAAGAAAACCGCCAAGAAAAATGCCACAACCACGCAAGTCGAACCCCATTCACAGGAACACACATTGGGCTACGCCACTACCTCCAGCTCCTCACAATCATCTCTACCGCTCGCCAACTGTGTCATCCCCTGGTCTTACCACTGTCGCCGTCCGTCGGCCACCGGAGTGGTGGTGGGAGAGAAAGGGAGATAAAACAGGAGGGTGAGAGAGTGAGAACATGAGAGTAAGGGAGAGAATGGTGAGGGGGGTTATTAGGTTTTAAAATTTTATTTTTATTGTTTCTAAAACTCACATTAACCTTAAAAATTTTCAAAAATTACAATTTGACGTAGAAAAATTCTGGGAAAAAAGTAAGGCCACTCAATACGCCACCATGGACCCAAAATGACCCACAAAAACACCATCTGAGGGTCCAAAAATCTAAAATTAAAGTCTGAAACTCACTCGGACGCGATCCGCGACATGCAGAAAAATATCCAAAAAATCCAAGGCATTATAGACCTCCCCCCTTAAAAGAATTTCATCCTCAAAATTTGGGACTAGGCACAGAACTCACAGGGAAGAACACACCAAACGGGTAACACCACCGAAGTGCAACACCACCACCTTACTCCACACGACTTCTCTGAGGGACAAAGCCAGACCAAAGCAACCAACAAGCCTCGCATCCCTATGCCAATCCAAACCAATCCTCAGACTGCCTGAGGCCCACACAGATAGATGAGTTTAGTCTTACCTCTGCTTCTCAAAACTTCATGGCACAACTAACATCGGACACGCTTCATCCGATGAGGGAAACACCTAACTCCAGCCACAACTCCATCTATCACTAGGGAGAACTTCATTCAGCTATCCACTCAGGACATCATCCTCTTCGATTACCGAACGCCAACTACCCCTCACAAGGAGCACATTCACATTTTCAACCATGAGCAAAACTCACATAGCTATCACCATTAATCACAATACTCCTGACGGCTCTACACAATCAACGACTCTCACCTTGAAAGCCGAACGCAACCAATGCTCATAGGTTATCACTGATCCTAACACCAATTTCTCACCAACCTCCACCAATACTCATGGGACACCCACTAGTAACCATCAGAAATCTCACTAACTGCTAATCATATCATACCAGGACCAACCCGAGGAATAATACACCAGTTGAAGATGCCAACCACCAATCGTCAGTCCCACACCGACCAAGAAATTCTCAGATCACTCTTCCCTTCTGGTTCTCCGTAGAACCGATAATCAAAACTCTGGATGAGTGCCCACATCCCTCGACCTGTGCATCTACTACCTCCATGCCTGGCCATATATCGACTGGGCACTATTCCAACCTCTCTGGCTATCTATCCAAACCCAGATTCTTATGAGGGAAGAAGAACAACAAGGTTACCCGTACCAACCTCGAACTCCACAATCTCGCTAGTCCTTGCACAACGCCTAAAAACCCTTCTCAATGGCAGGGCCCCAATCTCACACTCACACTTTAGGGGATTCTTTTGTTCAGGAAACACCCACTCCATACTACGACCGTCCGATCCACACTCAGCCACTCTACAGTTCCTCCTGGCCTGCCAACAAACAATAACCAAATCTCAGTGCCCACCTGGGCGCAACACCACACAGATCGCACAATCTCTCGCTCCACACACCGTCCCCTCTGCAGCTCCTCCTATGCCAGGGGAAGCCTCTGACCTTAGCACAACAATCTAATCAGTGGTATCATGAAAAATATTGAGTTCCAAACTCTCCTACACCTGGGCAAGGCTAAGCTCGATCCACATTAATCACATCGCTTATCTGGATCCGAGCATCAAGTCCATCAGACGACCGGCACACTAAACCACCCACTATCAAGGTGCCAAAACAACTCAATTAGCTCCTTCGCCCGCTCACAACTGCCTACGGAATCTCATCCATAATCACAACACCGTCGGCCCATCAGGGTCGGTCAAAACACCATCTCGACTTTGAGCAACATACACCAGTGCTTTGTGCCTAACGGAAACCACTTAGACCTGAGGATAACACCTCGCACCACACCAAACCTCAAGCACACCAGAACGTGATCTTAATCTAGGTCTTGTTCCATTAACCTTTACCTAAGCTTCCACCTGGTCCCTAACAGCCATCTCTGCTACACACCCGACATGCAAAATCATGGAATTACTAGGTGCTAGGGGTCCAATCAGCCACCCCGACATTCACAATCTTCCTACTGGGAATCGAAAGCCATTTTCTCACTCGCATCAATCACCAAATCTCGAACCAACCTGGAGAGCACTAGCTAAATCGAAGGTGATCAAACAACTCCTCACTCCAGAGTAGCACCTTCTCACTCCCAAAAAGACCAACTCAATGGCCTACACCTTACACACAGCATTGGCTGCACCTCGGGCTCCTCCATGAGCCAAACACGACAAGTCCAGGTGAGAAACTAGAGCAACTATAGTCCTCACGCGATAGGCTTGACTCCAAAAGCTCCCCAATTCATACCCCACCAATGCTGCTTAACACAATGCCTTAATAATGACACGCCAATCGATGCCAACCTCGTGGCCAATGCCACTAAAATACCAAAACCCAACCTCCTAAGGTTAACCAACCAACCTCCATAACTCTACTTGCCACCCGGGTATCCTCAGATCTTTCCTGGTACCGATCCTAGGCCCATGGGCTCTGGGCCCACCATGCTTCCGCTATGCAACTCTGCATAAGATACCTCACCAAAAGGAAGATTTTGGCACCTACCACAAAACATCCTTCATCTCCACTGACCACATCTAGAAAATAGTGTGAGAAACTCTAACACCTTAAATCTGGAGCATAGATTGGCAAGCTTAGTCTGGCAATTCACACATCAAACCAAAATTCAGGCCTAACTCATACCGAAAAAAATCAGGACACCAACCACACGGCGCAACACATGTAATGCAACTGGTAACTAAACTCCTCTTACTACAACACCAATAAGCCATATAAATAGGGAAATGAGCACTAGACTCCTGCACATGGCACCACTACCGCTGCACAGGACACCGTCTTAAACTCCCAACACTCGCACGGGAACTCACGAACATAATTTAAGTAAGATGGGGAAACAACGGAACCTAATGAAGTGCACCAAAAACATGATTCAAACATCTCAAAATTACACCTGCCACGAGGTAGGACACCTCCTCGCTCCCATCGCTGCACATCTAGAGGCCCCGAAAGTCCAACCTTGCCATCTCAAAAGTCATTGAGGCTGCTGGGATAGCCCCCTCCTGGCCACCTCATGCCAAATTGTCCCACCTAACTGCACCTGCGGTACCTCCCAGCATTAGAAATGACCTCCAGAGTCTGAGGTGAACCCTAGACACCCACCCTAATACACGTAACCCAAGAGGAAATCATAAGGAACATGGATGCAGTTCGACAATGAGACTCGACTCGGACTGGTTGTGAGATTGGGACTCTAGGTGACGACGCGACCCAAAGATGACGCGACCAGCAACGACACGACTGGTTTGGCACCTAACGTTGTTCTTGAAGAGGCGAACGTGCCTTAAACAAGAAGTACTCGCTTACGATCATCCTCAGCGAGGGAAACATGTCGATCTGCATGGTTGAGAAACCAGCGTTGAGTCTCGCGTGGTTAGCTCACTCTCGTGCTCAAAATGAGTCACGGGACAGGTCTCGCACTCACAACTCACAGTGGTGACTAAATTTAACTAGATAGGGAATAAACTACTCACATGCAGTGGCAAATAGAACTTATACTAAATAAGCAAAAGATGACAGAGATGGTGGCGAGTGTACTTCCACGCTCGGGGCGTGGGGAAGATGTCCCAGTCAAGTTCCGTAACTCTTGGTACAGTAACAAAAGTTAATTACAGTAGTGATTTTATTTGCCCACTCCACTCAAGGAGGTAAAGGGCTACACAATAATGCCGGGAGCACCGAACTTGGGTTGGCGGGCATCATGCATAATTTCTTAGCCCTAATTGAACTAAAAGGAATTCTCTTGTAACTTTCACAGAAACCCATGCATATTGTTAGCTTATCTTCATTCGATCATGCTACATATTTTATATATGTTGGTTTCCATGCATGATATGTCTGGGTTTAGCTTTTGATTTTCAAACATTTAGTTTTCCTGTCAATCGGGTCTAAACGGCTATTTGCGCGCGCGGGGGAAATTCCCAGTTTTTGGTTCCTTTTCCCTAGCGGCGGGGACGTACACTCATCTTTTACGGAAGGACGAGATTGGTCAATTTAACACGCGGGGATTCCATGGGTATTGAAAGGAGGGTGAAAAGAATGACAGGAACGCACTGGCGAGAGTGGCATATGGTTAATCGTTCTAGAAGATTGGAACGGGGATGGCTGCATGGAATGCGAGCGTGCCAGTTGATTTCTCGATGATCACCTGTGGACCTGAATGTTTAACTGGGGATGCATTGCCAGGATGCGACACGTGGGCTCGGGAGACGGGCAACACGTGGGGAGACGGAAGGGTTCCACGGGTGCGAGTGCGCACGTAATTGTAGGGAGTCGTGTACAGGACGTCTTTCCCCACCGATCATAAGCAATCAGTGTTTATTTTACATCGGGCGAAGCCCGAACACCTTTGTTTCTATTGCTGAAGAGAGAGTTAGGGACCCTGGGAGCCGCGACGTCGGGAGGGCTTAGTCCATGCAACAGCGATAGGGCAACAACAACAGAACGGGGATAACTGGGGACATAGAGACTGGTTCCAGCGAGGCGGGAGATCTGCTCCCTGATTGGATTACATGACTTGTATGCCGTGAAAGGCATTTATGTGGGGGAATGAGAGCCCGATTACAAGTGATTGCAAGCCGCGGGACAATTCTGTCATTTATGGCAGTCCCTGTGTCATTGCATTATTGTATGGGTAGCTCTATATCTATACATAGTGTCCGTCAGAGTACCTGTGACTCAGCAGGATGCCACCCAAGGGGAGTCACAATGTCTTCCCGTCATGCGACAATGTCGAGGTCGAGACAGTAGGGGCGCCGTAGGCACCGTTGTGCTAGAGCAATTGGGCATCACCAAGGCCGAGGCGACCGAATGACGTAGGCATCACTTGTCATTGGAGCGGCTGGGAACTGTTGGGACTGGAGCGGTTGGACGGCGTGAGTATTGCCAAGACTAGAGCGACCAAAAGCTGTTAAGCTCAGAATTATCGGGTGTCGTAGGCCCCAGTGGGACTGGCGTCGTTGAATGATCAGGCGTCGCGGATCCCGATGTAATTGGAGTAGTTGGAAGTCGGGCACCGGGGGCACCGCTGTGACTAAGGCAGCTAAGTAGTCGGGCACAACGGGCCCTGATGTAGCTAGCAGTTGGGTACCGGGGGCACTGTTGTGACTGAGTTGTTGAGCAATCGGGTGCCGGGGGCACCGATGTAAGCAGAGTGGCTGGTAGTCGGGCGTCGGGGGCATTGTTGTGACTGAAGCAGCTGACAGTCGGGTGCCGGGGGCACCGTTGTGGCTAAAGTGGCTGACAGTCAGGTGCTGGGGGCACTGTTGTGGCTGGCAGTCGGGTGCCAGGGGCACCGTTGTGGCTGAACTGTTGAGTGATCAGGTGCTGGGGGCCCCAACGTGACTGGAGTGGCTGGCATTCGGGTGCCGGGGGCACCGTTGTGGCTGAGTGGTTGAGTGATCGGGTGCCGGGGGCACCGTTGTGACTGAAGTGGCTTAAGACCAAGAGGCCTTTTATAGTGCATGGATTAGGTTGTGTGTTGGGCTTTTTTAGTCCTTCTTTCGTGTGGGTCTTTTGCTTATTTTATTTAGAGAATTTATTCATTTAGGATAATTTTATTTTTTCCCCACTTATTTTATCCGGGGTGTTACACCCTCTCTCACTTTAAAAGAATTTGATCCCCAAATTCAATTGCATATTTAGATAGAGGGTGCAATAACTTACTTATTAGAATAACTCTGGGAATCTTCTTCACATAGATTCTTTTTTTCCCATGTGGCTTCGTGCTCCAGATTCTTACTCCATTGAATCTTTACCATGGGGAAAGTTTTGTTCCTTAGTATCCGGACCTCACGATCCAGTATCTTTCGGGGCTTCTGCTCGTACGTTAGATCCTTTTGTATGACTAGATTGTCATGTTCAATGATGTAAAACAGATCATGAACATACTTCTTGAGCATTGACATGTGGAACACATTGTAAACTTCAGATAATTGAGGTGGCAGGGCGATCCTGTAGGCAACATCGTCGACTCTTTCTAAGACTTAGAAGGGACCTATATATCTTGGTGCGAGCTTTCCCTTAACACCAAATCTTCTAATACCTCATCCAGAGGAAACTTTAAGAAACACATGATCTCCAACCTGAAATTCGAGGTCTCTTCTTCTAGTATCGGCATAGGATTTTTGTCTAGACTGAGCCATTTGAAGTCTTTCTCTAATTATTTAAACTTTCTCAGTTGTGTCTCTCACCATCTCTTGGCCTAGAAGCTGTCTTTCCACAACCTCATCCCATCATAGAGTGAATGATAATTCCTTCCATAAAGTGCCTCGAAGGGTGCCATTTGGATGCTTGCTTGATAACTATTATTGTATGCGAACTCGACTAGAGGTAGATGATCATGTCAACTTTCACCAAAGTCGATGATGCATGTCCTGAGCATATCTTCCACAACTTGGTTTGTTCTCTCGGTCTGACCATCCATTTGAGGATGAAATGCAGTGTTAAAATTTAGTTTTGTCCCCAAGGAGTGTTGTAGACCTTTCTAAAAGTGCGAAGTGAAGTGCAGGTCTCAGTCAGACATGATCTACACAGGAACTCCATGCAGTCTAACCACCTCTTTGATGTATAAAGCAGCTACAACATCAATCGACCATCAACTCTTAATAGGCAAGAAGTGTGCCGACTTGGTCAATCGATCTATGGTAACCCATATTCCATTATGTCCGCCCTTAGACTTAGACAAGCTCATGATGAAGTCCATTCCATTATCTTCCCACTTCCACTTGGGAATGTCTAGAGGGGGTAATTTACCAGCAGATTTTTGGTGTTCTGCCTTGACTTGTTGACATATGAGACATCGGGACACAAAATCTACTACCTCCCTCTTCATGTTGGGCCACCAAAAAGTCCGTTTCAAGCCCTGATACATCTTGGTAGCTTCCGGATGAATGGTGTACCAAGATCGATGAGTTTCCTCTAAGATCTTCTTCTTTAATTTGGGATAATCCAGTACACATGTCCTTTCATGGAATAGTAGCCTGCTGTCAGATGCCAGTTTGAAATCTGGTCATTCCTCCTGCTTGTCCTGGATCTCTACTAGTATTGGGTCTTCATCTTGTAGCCTTTTAATCTCAGAGAGTAAATCTGGTTGTATCCTTATGTGGGCTAGAGTAATACATCCATTCTCCTTGTCTGTGCTTATATCTAGGTTAGAGAATTGCTCTAACATCTTCCTCGGTAGATTTAATTCGTAGGTCATCAATGAACCAATGAGCTCATCAACTCTTGTGTTCTTCAGATCTCTTGACTCCTCAATAATGGTTACTTTGGGGTGCCATGTTGGAGTCAGAGACCGCAATATCTTTCTCACAATTCCATAGTCTGAGTACATCTTCCCCAGACTTCTAAGACCATTGGTAATGATGGTGAGACGTGCGTACATTTCTGCAATGGTCTCACCGAGCTTCATCCTGAAAGTTTCATATTCTAAGACCAACATGTTTGCCTTGGTCTCCCTCACTTGAGAGGTTCCCTCATAGATGACCTCCAACCTGTCCCACATCTCTTTAGCTGTGGTGCACGATGAGACTCTAGAGAACTCCACAGGGTGCAGAGCACACTTGATTGCATTAATGGTGCTCCAATTAAGAGTGGACTTCCTAATCTCCTCTCTCAACCAAACATCTTCGTTCAGGTGTAGTTCGAACGGTCCTTTGCTGACTACTTTCCAAATCTCATAGTCTTTAGCCCTCAGAAAAACTTGCATATGGTTCTTCCAGTATGCGTAGTCATTTCCATCAAAGTACGGGGGCTTGGAAGTAGAGTGTCCCTCAGCCGTCATCCCTCTTGCATCCATGGCTGTTTCCTCTTTAGGATGTTGATCCATGAAAAAGAGTTAGGCTCTAATACCAATATGTTATGTCAAATGGTATGCTCTGATACCAATTGATAGAACTAAAGGGATGCTCTGATGCCTACAGACAAGACTCTATAGACGATCTAGAGGGGGTGAATAGATCGATCACCCAATAAAACTCCTACAGCAAACTCAAGTGTGGAATTAAAACAAGCTACTGCAGGATGGTGGGAAAACACTCAAACCCGATCACAGAGTGCCAACTCCAATAGATCTAAACTTGAACGATCTTAAATAATCATCCACCGCGAGTGAAATAGATGAGCAAGACGCGCACAAACCACAAGGCTATCACACAGTAGATGATGTATTTTTTAGGTGGTTCGACCTCAAACCCAAGGTCTATGTCCACCCCACACTCAAACCAGAGTGTGGCTTCCCGCTAATACACAGCTTAATTACTGATTCACAGCTTCCGAGAAATCCTTCCCTATAGACCATTGAGTAACACAACTTGCTGTCCAGAGAAGACCTCCTCTACAATCGCTGAGGAATTATAGCTTCAGCTGTCGAGAGGATACTACACCTCTGCTCGCTGAGGAATTACAACTTCACCTCTGCTGACACACAGCTTGACTAAGGGTTTCAAAACAAAAGAAACAAACAAAGAAACAGAAATCCACACGAGGATGTAGCTCAATAATGAGCAAGATCAGTTCTGGTTCTGAACTAGGAAACTGATGAACAAATCTCTCTCAAACTTTCATGAAACTCTCTCAAAGCTTTCTCTCTCATATCTTCTTTCAGATCTACTCTCTTTCTTGTTCTCTCTGAATCATGCTGGCTCTTGCGCTCCCTGTTTCAGTTCTCAATATCATGATCAATCTTCTCACAAAGGAGAATCTTCTTATTTACAAGCGGTAGCAGAGAGGTAGGGCGTGTGGTTACCCTAATTCCTACCCAAATGCCTGATCTAGATCTGGAGTTAGCGGCCACGTGGCAGCATCCCAACTTATCTGCTTTCCACATGTTATGATCCTAAAATCTCCTTCATTCTTGGATTGCGTGCCATCCTTAGACTCCATGAAAAGATTTCCCATCAAAGTTAGACTTATTTAAAAATTATGACGCTGCTGCCAAACAGCAAGTTTCAGCTTTCATCAATTTTAAACTTTAAGTCAAAAATTGTGTTGACATATTTTTTAAGATAGAAATAGCTTTTAAAAAAAATTGTTCCCAAACACCCTATAAACCACCCCAATTTTGTAATCTCCAGTCCCACCGATAAATAAACCCACATCTCAGACCCTCTGTCCGAGTCAATGAACAAAAAGAACTCCTTTGCGTCGGCTCGGACCCTCCGTCCAAGTCGATGAACAAAAAGAATTCCTTTGCTTTGGCTCGGACCCTCTGTCTTAGTCAATGAACAAAAGAACCCTTTTGCTTCGGCTCGAACCATTCATTTGAATCAATGAATAAACAACTTCCTTTAAACCAAGCACGAGTTGCTAATTCCCCCTCGGGATTGGCCACGTCTGGGTCATTTCAGGCCTCTCACCTGAGATGATGTATAAACCCCTACTTCTTGCTTCGGTGTTAACCACATGTCGATGATTAAATCCCCACTCAGGCATCTCAGTCTGTGTGCGTAGGCGGTGAAGCAGTTCCCTCATTCCTTCACTGAAGGAGTGAGCGCTTCCCTGTAAATTCGAACTCGGACCAGCACCCCACGAGCTCGGAATAACAAACATTTTGTCAAAAGAATTCTACACTCGTGGGCCCCACGCACTCGTCCCTCTCTTGTGCCACTGGCGAGTGGGGGGCATTTGTGGACGACAAAATTTGATATACGGCGCGTACGTCTCGGCATTCGAGAGAGCAAGTCGAAGATGGAAGTGTCGAATAAACCCCATACATCGCTCGATCGGGACGAGAACTCACTTGATGCCCTGCTACTCAATAAGGAAGCTCCTCAAGCAGAAGATGCAGCCACAACTCTCCAACCGGCTATGCCAAAGCCCAAATCAAGAGAAAACCTGAGAGTTTGGACACGGGTTCGACATGTGCTAAAAATCATCCAAAATTCTAAGCCGGGGCTCAAAGGCTTCAAGCCAAACACCGCGGAGGTAATGCATTGAAACCGGAGCATTCCGAGAATACATACAGCCATCTGGATGGCCGAAACATCGAGATAAAGCCCAAATTGGTGCGCCCCCTAAACTGATGCGCCCTAAACCGACGCGCCCTAAACCGGCGTGCCCCCTTCCCTTTGGCATTAATCCGGCGTGCCCCTTGCCAAACATCAATTCCGGTGCACCCTTCTTCACCCATTGGCCATTCTTCTTTCAATGTGTTAATCCGGTGCACCCCTTGCCAAAGTCCTTAATACGGCGCGCTCATATGGCCTTTGCAAAGTGACTAATCCGGCGCCACTAATAACGACGCGCTCCCTTGGCCATTTTTGTGCTTGCATTGTTAATCCGGTGCGTCCCAATGTCCCTTGCAAGGTCTTAATATGACGCACATCTATATGGCCCTTGCGAACCTCCTAATTCGGCACCACTTAAAACAATGCGCATCCATTGGCCATTCCCCCTTGGCAGGTGTTAATCCGACACGCAAAATATGGCGCCGTTTCAACCTGTGCCACCCCATCCTACTTTCAGTGCCTTGTCTCCCGCGTGTAGTTTGATCGTGAATGGCGTAAAGCAAGAAGTCTTCCGACAGCAGCCCAACACTTCGTCGGTGAGGCCATGGAAGTCAGGAATGCCCGCTACCAGCTCTGGACAATCCGCAAGTCATGCTCATCAGTCGAGGAGAAATCAAATGAGAAGCTTCTGGGAGTTTTCTTCTCCAGCGGAACCCCAACCGAGAACAATGGCAGTACAGAAAGTAGTAACTACAATTAGAACAATAACAACAGTAGGAATGGTAACTATAGTGGCCGGTAAAATCTCGACTCTACAGCTATTCCTATTGTATCAAAAAACACGACCCGACCTGCCAGTCGGGGGACAACCAAGCCATGAACCCGACATCCTGATCCCATGGTCGGTGGACAGCCAGATATGAACTGCCCTAGTCATGCTACTAGGAAAACGCCACGATGCTATAGTCGCGAAAACTTGCCCTCACAGTAGGGCCAAGCCGGAACTACATAGTCCGGAAACACAATCACGATCTCGCTATCGTGAACTCCACACCGACTAGGAAAAAGCCCTCGGTGACACTCACCGAAAACCCTATACCTAGGCTATGGGAATGCTCTCAAAAATAACACCCAAAATCCCCTCTCACTGACGGGAAATAGAAACCCTGGACACGACAGCTCATGTCACGTCACGGGAGTACCACCCACCACAAGAATAGGCCTGATGCGTCCCCCGACATCTTATATCGCGTCACAAGTGTCTAGCTACAACACCCCAGGCGGAGACAAAGACACACCAACTAACCAGTAACACAAATAAGGACTAGCTGGGGTCGAGCTTGTTAGCGCTGTCCGACGCCCCCAACCTCGAGTGCACACTCAGACCATACGCCCTAGGCATGTCTTGTAGCTGGTTATTCCCCCTACGCCCGGACTCGGCTGTACGTGGGGGCCCAATGGTAACCAGCCTAACAACCGTCTCTCTTAGGTATGTCGCTCCACCACTCCTGGGTGGGTCAGCACATGCGTGCCGTAAGAAGGCCATGACTAGTGGGGGCTCACAGAACGTGGACACAGAAAATCACGCACGCACTCATCTCGAGTAACGTGAAGGAACAAGTGGCTTGCGGCAACAAGACTCTGGACAGCCCACTAGACCTATTAAATTCAACGGTCCTTGAGTCGTATGACTTGGGTCAAGATCATCACACGTGAGGGTACAAAGCCATCAATCTTGCCTATTCCCTAGGTTCGAAATTACGAAGCGATGACTCACGAGGCAGACCATAACTGTCGAGACCCTTCCCTTGAAAAAGGGAACACTGGAGACCTCCAGCCCCAGGCTGGGAGATTGGACTCACAGTACAAGGCCACACACATGGCCCACAAGGAAACTTGGAACATACGCATTGGGTCACCCGGACCCCAAGACTCACGAACACGCTAATGAAGATGATGCAGCACCTCCGAACACCCCCAAAACACAAACGCAGGTGTCACGGTGTCTGGGACATTCTCGAGGCCGACGGTCAACCACTGGATCCCAACTGGGTTGACCGAACACCAATACAACGCACAACAAACTCAGCAAACATGGAGAATCACCTGGCGGTCCTCTCTTGGGCCGCCAGAGAGTCTAGCGGTCCAAACCTGGACTGCTAACACAGATTAGCAATCCACCCTTGGACCGCTAAGCTCCAAGGATGCACAAAACTCTAGCGGCCGCTTCCTGGGCCGCTAGGAGAAGTGGCTGTTCAACGCCTGACCGCTAGATGACCTCTAGCGGTCAGCCGTAAGGCCGCTACCTCACCCCATCATCACATTCCTCGCCCTGACGCTGTCCCTGCCTCGCCCACCATCACCCCCATCGGCTGCCCGAAGGAGAGGGGGAGAGAAAGAGAAGAGAGAGAGTGAGAATGAGAGAATGAGAGAAAGACAGGGGAATATGTGTTGTTCAATTATGCTCCCATATTGATCCGGGCCGGCATCTACCATATCGTATATGCCTCTCGATATGGGTACCCGATCTCTAAGGGTCTCTGTTACGGGATGATCGAGATCTTCTGTGCGGAGACGAACACTTTCTACACAGCGGAGGGAGAGACCTCGTTGGACCTGTGGAGTCTGAGCCAACTGAGTGGCTTGTCCACCGACGGGGAGCCCTATGAAGAGGTCTATCTCTCGGATTTAATCAAGGATGAAACCGACAGAGACGGTTATTATTCCTTGGGATACTCATACCGGTACCTGATGACGGCCTACCGGGATCTGTATCAAATCACGCACGGTGAAAAGCAACCCCACCGCGGAGACCGGAAGAGGGTCCGGATGAATCTGTGGCTACAATATTTTTATGATGGCCCAAAGGAGCATGCAGATTTTCCTTGCATCGGGACGGTTGTCGCCCAGAAGAAGTGTGCCAAGCCAAAGACGAACATGAAGATCCCTTCCAAGGGGCATCTGGGTGGGTCCAACCCGATGGCTGTCGACCCAATGACACACTGCACGGCCTATCTGATGTACTGGCTGTGCTCTTTTGCTATGTCGTACGGGGACGAGACGGTGATACGGCCGGACGCAATCTACCCTGCATGCCAGATGGCGTGGGGGATCAAGCTATCCCTGTGTCCGGCAGCCCTCTGCCTGATCTATAAAGCCCTGGGGGATATCAGCACGCATCAGTTCCCAAGGCAGGCCCGTTACGTATGTCCCTTGCATTTCTTCAACGCTTGGCTCTATTCTCTATTTCCCGAGTTTGCACCTCGGGCTATCCAAGACTGGGGCCTGACGCCGAGGATGCTGGAGTTTGCCAGCGCAGAGGCAGGTGTCACCCTGAAGCAGCTTTATGACCTTCGAGGCCGGCTGACAATAGTCCCGCAAGAGGCCACCGGGATGATTTATTTCTGGAACCTGGCAGCACATTCAAGTCCGCTGGAAAATAACAAACGGGAGTGCAAGGATGACTAGGTTGAAAAATATGTGCACCCCATCAGCCAGGCAAACATCACCTGTCCACTGCTGGAGCCCGAACTCAGAGACTGGGCTCTGTCTATTCGCCCGAGCGTGTTGGCATTCCGAAAGGGGGAGACCCTGCTGGTGGAATCATATTACCCCTTCCGGTTTGCCCGTAACTTCAGATATGATCAACACATCCCGGTGCATGGCGCCTAGTTTGGCCTTGCCGCACGGAGTCTACGAGGGAGCTCAGTTGCAGAACAAGCAAGGGCCTGGTGGGACTTCTTCCACCGGGCAGATGCTGCCAGCTTTAGAGTGCCCGCTCCCGGTCGCATTCCTCGAGTGACCCCTAAATATGTGAAGTGGTGGAATGCCCGAACGGCCTTCTATCGGTCTCACAAGACCGATTGCTGGGACGGGGCCGAGAGAAGATTCTTAAGCTGGCAGCCCACGCCCGTCCTTGATGTTGAGCCAGAGTACCTCCTGTGCCTATGGCGTGGCAAAAGCAAGGACGTGGCCGACTGGCAGCAAGTGCCAAGTACACTCAACAGAAAAGAAAGAACGTACCAGAAAGTCGGGGGAAGCCCGACAAGGGTACCAGCTGGCCACACTAGACGCCACGAGCACGCGCCCCAGGGACACACGAAAGCCGAACGAACGATCACCACCTGAAAAGCAGGGGTGAGCCTCGTGTCACTGGCTCAGTAGGGGTCACGCGGATCCACGTCCTAACAAAGGGCGTTAGTTATGAAATTAACGCCTCTCATTAAGGCGTGAGTTATTAATATAACGCCTTTCACTAAGGCGTGTATTAATATTTTCTTACAATTTTTAAGTTTTGAAAATTCAGGGTTGCTACATTTGGTGTATTGGTTTCCTTCGGCTTCTTTGCTTCAGTGTGCCACATCATTCTTATCTTTTAGGCTTGATCACCATTGAATATATTTTGAGTGCCAACAAATGCCCCCTAGCTGCAGGTGCTGCGAGCAAGGCACGAGTGAAGCGGGACCAGCGGATGAGTTTCGTTTGGGCAGATTTCCCATCTGGATGATAGAAGCTTGGAAAGGTGATTAACTCGGTGCGGCGGTTAATCCGGCGTGCTTGGGGCATATGCTAATTTGACGCGCCCTTATCCGATGCGCCATTTGGTGGGATGGGGGTTAATACGGCACGCTAATTAGCACGCCGGATTAACCCAGGAGAGCCCCCCTATATAACCCATTCTTCCTTTGTTTTTTTCTTCAACTTCTTCATTTGCAATAGTTACTTTCTCTATCCTCCTTCTCATCTCCTCTGCGGTGCCGAGCGAGTTTGGGAGCGCGGCTGAGTTCTTCGAACGGGTGAGGGAGAATGTTGCTCGTTTAGGTTTCAAATCCTAGTATCCGGACCCCGGGAGGCTACTAGTAGGGCTTGCCCTCGGAGCTATTCCCCGGGGTGTTCCATTTTGGCCTCGGTGTAATACCCATGGCTTGTTTTAGGGACCATTCCCTTGGTGGACGTGTTCTCGCTTCTTTCTGGCAATCTCCCGAGCTGGGGTGACTCTGTCAAAATTTTATCAGAAGTTCTATCTTGATCAACCTTTTCTGACCTTGTTTACTTTTCCTGATATTGCTTTCTTGCAGATAACGTGGCATCTGGCTCTTCTTCTTCTGTATCTCGTGCTGTGGTGACATAAGAAAATGTTCATTCCTTGGACCGGGGGCACGAGCAGATTGCTGTGGTTGCAGAATCCTTGGACTCAGAGACCGACACAGTAGACACCAGCCGCCTCCTGATCATCGGGGGTGATTCCTTCAAGTATGACTGTGGAGAAGCTGTCAAGAGGGATCATCCTAAGGACAAGCACATGATGGCCTTCCTTAGGCGGTTCAATATTCAAGGGAAGAGGGACTTGTTCCTCATCCGCAAGGCTGAGCAGGCATTACTTGTTGAAAGAGACAGCCTAACCGACTTTGTTGTGCGGGGGAGACCCATCTACCTCACCGGAGAGATCAGGAAGTGGAGTGCCGTGCTTGGACTGTAAGACTTGGCTCTAGAGGACGGGCTGTTGACCAGAGCCCCTGAATTCATACCCGCTCGATGGAACGAGACAGGAGGCCGTGTTGACTGGGAAAAGCCAATCTTCGGCTTGTTTCTTGCCCCATTGAAGTGGGGATATAGAGAAGAATCCTTCTTACTGGACTGCCTAGTGGTCCGTTTCAAACATCAGATTTCTGTAGGCTGGTTTGCCGAGCTGAGGGCCACCGATGCCCACGCATTCAGACCTGGAGCTGTGGAGTTTACAGACTATGTGCTGCAACATTATGCTCCTATCCTGGTCAAAGCTGACGTGTATCTTAGCGTGTATGCTTCAAGGTACTGCTACCCTATTTCCTAGGGTCTATGCTGCAGTATGATTGAAGTATTCTGCCCCGAGTACAATACTTTCTATACTTCGGAGGGAGAAACTTCTTTGGATCTTGAAGCTCAGAGGGTTGTAGGGATTTTATCCCCAAAGCTGTGGATCTACAAATTCAAGCAGTTTGGCAGTGGAAGCCTTACTCAGTTGAGTAAGGGGTGGATGTAGATCTCAAGCTTGAGATCGAACCACCTAAAAACTGAATTGTTTCTATGTGATTGCATTTCTATTCTGCTCTGCGATTAGATGAATGCATAGGATCGCTTATTATTAGCATGCGCTTAATTTGTCTGATACATTCATCGGATAGATGTGGCTAAGTCCTTCATCCAGTAGCTATATAAAAAGGCGTAGCTGGAAAGATAGGTTACGCCTATTTGGAACTCCACCTCTTGTGTGAGGAGATCTCTGATCGAACCTCCGTCGAGTACCAAACCTAGATGTCTAACTGGGGGTGAGAGATAAAACACAAACAAAGTCCTCCACCACCCACCTTTGTTAACACTCATAAAATTGACTGGACTTCCCAACTCTGGGTGCTCTCTGCAGACAGATAGGCGGGGTGGATCTTAGGGAAGGATGACGGCCCTCAAACTCCCTCGTAGAAGAACCTTACTTGTTCCCCAATCCTCCTTCTCTCAAGTTGTTCTGTTTCTCTCCTCTTCTCTCTCCCCTTTGAATTGGTCGAACCAATTGATGTTGTATAGATAGACCCTATCACGGCGTGGGGAATGCGTGCTAGGGAGGGGCCTTATTGAGCTTTACGCGTCGGGTAAGAGGGCACCGGAAAGGAGGGCACGCCGAGTTAACTCTATTTTGTTGCGGTAGGTCAGACGGTGGGTCTCGGATTGGCTCCAAGGTCACCGCAATCTTTCATCTTGCCACAGTCTCGCCAAACCTTAGTGAGAAGCCTTGATGAAGCTTTCGAGTCGACATACGATCGCTTTTGGAACCATGTGTACCTTTAGTTTGGGTACGTGGGTTTTCCAGTGACACGGCCTTTGGCACTATGGTTCGTGCTACTGGCTCTGCTTGACTTGTGCTTGTAGCTTTCTCGGGGAGTGAAATACCACCCGGGATGCTTTCGCCTTGACTGGGCGATCATTTGGTCACTAAGGGACCTGATATGCTGGGAAGCCGTACCCATGCCGGGTCATCGGGGTCTTCTACTAATGGAGCCTTCGATCCCTTGTTCTGAAGGGCCAGTGACATTCTATCACCTCAAGAGGATCTTTCGTTCAGGCGGCGGGCCACCGGGTATACCCTTGTCCTTGGTCAGACAACGGATGTTGTTTATACGAAACGATCGAGTCGATGCCGGTTCATTGGGCAGGCTTGTCGACACTGCCAGTTTATTGTGAGTTCTTCTCGATTCTCCTGAGGTGAAGTCCCTGGTAGTCATATTGGGTGACCTGAGGCTCTGACAGCTCGAGAAGGCTTCTGTGTATTGGTTTCCTTCAGCTTCTTTGCTTCAGTAGACCGCATCATTTTTGTCTTTTAGGCTTGATCGCCACCGAGTCTATTTTGAGTGCCAACAACCCCTTAGCCACTCGTCTGGCTTTATTTCTTTTTATGACTCCATCCTCATTCAGTTTGTTTCTAAAAACCTATCTAGTCCCAATGATATATTGGTCAGTGGGTCTGGGAACCATATTCCATACATTGTTCCTCTCAAATTGATTAAGTTCCTCATACATGGCGTTAACCCAATTTTCATCTTTCAAAGCATCTTCAATGTTTTTGGGTTCAAATTGAGAAACTAATGCAATGAGGTCTTCATTATGCACATCTTTATGAAATGATCCCCTAGGTTCTCTTCGAATGGGCCTGTGACCAAACGATGTCAGAAGAAAAGATGATCCCCAGTTCTATCCTTATCACCAGAGAGTGGGGCATCCTATTAAGGATTGCTACATGTTCAAGGACATTATTGAAGGTCTGATCAACAAAGGCGAATTGTAAATGGGTGAGTATAGGGTGGACCCACCGCACCTTCGCCAGATGCCTGTCTTAAAAATAAATGACCAAAATGGCCTCACTATATCAGCTTCCCCTTAAAGGCATAATTGAAGTTACCAACCAGCATGTCTACGAGGCTTAAATTCCAATGCCCGCTAGCAAAAAGACTGTTCTGGGGATAGACATCAATAAAAAATGAGACACACATGTTCTCTATGTCCGCCTTCACTGGCCAAGACTCCCTTGAAGCAGTACATGTTGAATGTCTAGGGAACATGAGATGCGCCGTCTATAGAGCTAAGAAGACTCTGCAATGGCAACTATCAACGTAAAAGACTAGGAGAATAGCACTTGGCATAAGCCCTAGAAGCTTGTTCTTGCAAAAGCCCCAACTCTTCGGGCCATCTCCCGCATGAGCCTATGACAACAAGGGTGCAACCGCTAATCCTATGCATAGCTGTTACCGAATATCCCCTGAGGGCAATATGAATGAATTAATAGTCCCATCGGTGCAATAGCCAAGCGGTCAAGTCTATTAACAATCCACGAAGCACCCCACATCGTGGACAAATCTACGTCAGGAAGTCCATCTAGCTGAAAGAGGAACCTGACAAAGAATGAAATGAATCCATGAAGGCCAAGAAATCTCAAAAGTCTAACTGAGAAGGACTGTTAGCATAGTGATTTAAACAAAAAAAAAGAAATAAAAGAAGAATAAAAGAAGATGAAGAATGAATGATGAAATAAAAATGAGAATGGACAGAATGATGACAAAAAATGATGAATGAAATGATGAATAAAAATGATGATGAATGATGAGTGTTGTGCCCCATGTTGATTTTGATGATGACAAAATGCTAATCCAATATCTTTTATGTGTGAATTCTTTTGGTTGCTTGCTGGATGAGTATCTTATCTCCTTATATCTGACAGTTTGAATTATGCAGCAGGTCAAGCATAAACATTGACAAAGTGGTCGTATAATCACTCCCAAGTGAACCGGTAAGAATGAAGGTTTGGGATAGAGAAGGTGAGAACAATCCCATGCTTTTAGATCTATGTTTTAGAGTCAAAATGGGCTAATATCTTCAAGGCATACATGATGGTAAGGTGACAAGACTTTAATCACTTTTTGGTTATAAAGTCAGTTCTCTCTTGAACGGGTCGACACCCTGTCTAAAGGGGTCAACACCTGTGACGGGGCTGATGCTAACAGCATGTCCTGCGCGATTGTGCTGACACTTTTTCTCAAAGTGTCACCACCTGTGAACTTTGGGTTCTGGTTCTAGAACCTAGTCTGCAAAGGGGATGTCCCCCTTTGGCAGAGTGTCGACACCTGTAACATGATCTGGCCAAACAGAACTTGGTTTGTTGGGGGGCGTCCCCCCTTGTTCAAAGGGTTGACACCTTTTCTTCTTTCACCCTTACGTGTCAGTTTGTTTAAATATTTGGGTTATCTGGGTTCTTAGGTGTTGATTAAGGTTAATACCCAATCAAATGTCTTCCCCAATCACTATTAGATGAGATGCCATGTGATTGACTTAACTCAACCTTGATTTATCCTCCTAATCATCTTATATGGGATTAAATCTCATTTACGGCTCCTTATGTGTAGAGAAAAGGGCACACGCTCCCCTTGCCAATGGGAGCACTAAAAATGGATTATTCTCCTACCTATTCAGGCGCTTTTGTGTGGAGTATAAATGCCAAATGATGGCGTCGAAATATGTGAGAGGGAGAGGCAGCACACAAGCTCTCAAGCATCTATTCCAAGGACAGTCACCGTTGAGCATACCAAGGGGGAGAACTTCAAGAGAAGAGGAGGAGAACGTCCTCCCATCATGTCAACCTGAGCTCTGAAGGCGCTCTCGCATCAACCTCCTCATCCAGGCGTAGTTCTCATCATCGTCCATCTGTCTCCACTAGGAAGCTTCATCGGCTAGCTCTGCCTTACTACTCCAAGTCAAGGACGCAGTGATATGAAGGGGAAAATTCTGTCAATGCTTGTTATGTTGCCATTTGAGCTTATTGTATATATCTGATTCTAGTTTTACAAACTCTCAAGAGATACTTGTGTGTGTGTATGTGGAGATCTTATCTCCTAGTGTGGGCACCTCTTGTCGCTCTTGCGAAGGCACGTGTGTTCTGGGGTCTTGGACCTCGTGTGCGTGCTCTTGCTAGATTATCCCCAGCGTGGTTATAGTGGAATCCTCTCGAGTTGAGAGGGGTTGACGTAGGACGCACTTGGGTGCATCCGAACGACCTTAAAATTATTCTCTCTTGTGGTTTGCTTCTCTATGTGATTGCTTGTGACATCTACTTGATGTGTTGATGTTCTCTGGTATTATTTGTCTTAATATGTTCATTATTTGCATTTGGTAGATCAATTGGTGGGTCTTAGAGTGCGTGTTTTATGTTCTCTTGTTGGGCTGTGTTTCCCTGGGTCTGCACTAATAACGAAGTTTATTTTTAATCCTAATCTTCATCTAGTTAATTTTTTTTGTGGCAACCAATTCACCCCTCTCTTGCTTGCCAATTCAACGGGACAACAATTGGTATCAGAGTCTCAGCTCTATTCTTGAGAACCCCACAGTTCGTAGAGTGATGCTTTGAAATGGCAAACAAAGGGATGATGCCCGAAGGGTATTCGATTCATCGACCACCATTCATTGACGGGACGAACTACAGTTATTGGAAAAACCAAATGACTGTATTTCTTCACGCTCAAAGTCTTGTGATCTGGACCGTCTTCAACAAGGGTCCACATACTTTACCATCAGATGAAGAAAAATGTTCTGAAGAACACATTAAACAAGCCACAATGAACTTTGATGGTTTGAATATTATCCAATGTGCCATACATCCTAATGAGTATGCTTGTGTTTCTATGTGCACCATTGTCAAAGAAATTTGGGACAAATTGAAGCTTATATATGAAGGGACGTCAGAAGTCAAAGAGACCAAGGCAAATTTGCTAATCAGAGACTATGAGCTATTTCAGATGAAGCTGAAGGAGAGCATATCAGAAATGTGTACGAGGCTTATGGAGATCACGAATGGGATGAAGGCACTAGGGAAGGACTACTCAAATTCATATTTGATTTGCAAGGTATTGAGGTCCTTATTACCAGCATGGCACACTAAAGCCACGGTAATTGAAGACTCGAAAGATTTGTCTGTTCTGTCATTGGATGAGCTCATAGGGTCACTTATGACCTATGAGATCAATATCAAAAGAACTGAAGAAGAAGGCAAGAAGAAGAAGTCAATTGCACTAAAGGCAAATCCGGAGCAATCTAGTACAAGTGACGAGGACTCCACAGAAGACACTGAAGAAGAGGAAGACATTGCAATGCTGACTAGGAAAGTTAGAAGATTTATGAGTTTTTAGGAAAGTTTAAGAAGCCATTCAAGAAGCAGTCCAAGCAGAAGACGGAAGGAAGCAAGCTTACGGATGTGATATGCTATGAATGCAAAAAACCCGACCACATGCGTGGCGAATGTCCGGAGTTGAAAAAGAAATTCAAGAAGGACAAAGAAAAGAAGTCCAAGGCAATGGTCGCTACTTGGAGTGACGACGAAGTGGACGAGGATGATGAAGATGATGCTGAACTGGAAGAGCTGATGAAGAGCATGTGTCTAATGGCACATGAAGAGGAACAGAGTGAGGTAATCTCCGACTCAGATACTCTTACTGTAGAACAGTGGGAGTCTGAATATGTTACACTTTATGCAAAATTCAAGAAAATAAGATCTAAAAATAAACAACTAAAAAAGAAAGTTGAGTCTATGATTCATGCTGATGTCTCAAATAATAAAACTACTAAACTAACTAGAGCTTGTGCCGACATGAAAGTAGAAAATGAAGTCATTCTTGAGAAAATTAAAAGCCATGAGGAGATTGAACTGCAACTCAAGGGTGAACTGGAAAATCTAAAAAACATCCAGCTCTACAATTCTGAAATGAAAATAGTAGTGAAGAAGCAAATGCTAAAATCCAAAATCTTGAGGATGAAACTGAGAGGATGAGAAATGATAATAAAATCCTGAGGGATCAAATTTCGTTTAATCTCCTGGATGACCTTCGAAAGTTGCAGAAGGTTGAGCAATTGTTTTCTTCATGTAATCCTTCTACGAGCTATTTGTCATCCTTACGAGATATTTTTCACCTGTAATGCCCATTTGTCTACCTTAACCATCTATTTGTCACCCTTATTCACCAATAACCATCGCCTTTGGTCCATTTGTCATTCTTGAGATTTCAACATAACTGGAGTCGACTCCAAAGCCTTGAGCCAACCCCACTTCTTTATTTTTCACTCTTTCAGCCTTGCCACCTATTTTTCACCCTTGCGGAGTTATTTCTCTCCTTATAACTCACTATTAATGGCTATTTTTCACCCTTAGCCACTAGGAGCCGTCGCCTTAGATGCTTTCTGTTAGTCTTGACCCATCGCCTTTACCTATTTGTCACCGTCAGCGCTTTATTTGTCACCTTTGAGTGTTATTTGTCACCGCTACACGCCATATGCCACACTTATGAGTTATTTGTCACCATTGAGTATCTATTTTTCACCGTTAAGGCTCATTTGTCTACCTTATGACCCATTTGTTTCCCTTGTTGTCTGTTTGTTACCATTGTAAGCCATTTGTCACTGGTGATAGCTATTTGTCACCCTTGTGTTACAGTCGTCAGCGTTAAAGCTCATTTGTCTACCTTATCAACCATTTTTCACCATTGTTGCTCATATGACACCAGTAGTAGCCATATGTTACTTCTGTTGTCCATTGGTGAGAATTGTGACTGTAGTTGACTACGTTGACTCTGGCTGAGCATGTGTTAACTTCTTCTTGTAAAATGGCATTGAGGTAGCTGGTTGACTGTGGACTTGGCTATGTTGACTCTAGGGCTTGGCTACTTTGACTGTGTTAAATGCATTGACTTTGGGGCTTGGCTACTTTGACTGTGTTGAATGTGTTGACTCTGGGGCTTGGATCATCATTTATTAGCCTTGCTCAACATTTGACTTTCTTGTTTGATGTTTGCCCTTGACTGAGTTGACTCTGTTAAGCATTAAGTCAACTCCACTTCAGATTTTCTTCTTCTTAGCTCTTTATCTTCTGTGCCAAGTTATTTGTCACCACTATCGATCTATTTTTCACCCTTATTCCTCATTTGTCGCCCTTGTAAAGCTATTTGTTACCGTTGTTTCTTTCAACTAGCGGGTGTCTCTAGCGTCGACTCCATTGGCTTTTAGAGTCGACTCCAACTTCATCTTTTCTTCTTCTTGGCCATTTTTCTCCCTTGTTTCGACATTTGTCTAATGCCTTGCTTTGACTCCATAGCAAGCTTTGCATTGACTCTATTGGATGCTTTGCATCGAGCTGGAAGATGATTCTGCTGGGCTTGTGCTGTACTGGAGTCGACTTTGATTTCACATGGCGTTGACTCCTCTTCATGGCTTATTGAGTTTGGGCTACTACTACTAATGAACTTCAGCTACTGAACAAAGCTGGAGAGATCGGCTGGAGTTACTGTTGCATTGCTGATGGGTGACTACTGCTGAAGTTGCATTGACTACAAGTTGCCCTTGGCTCATGCTTCTACTGCAAAACTGCATATCTATTGACACTTGCTGGCTTCAACGTTATTTTTCATTTGTTAGCTCGGTTAGCCATTTTTCACTTGTGTCTATCTATTTGTCACCTCTATCAAGTTATTTGTCACCCTTAATTTGAAACAACGGCAGATCATTTCGGTTGACCGAAATAGGCAAACCAGTCGACTAATTTTGGTTTAAAGCTTCTCTCGCAATCCTCGCTCCATTCATAGCGGATCTCCTTTCGGGTCAACCTGGTAAGTGGTACTGCGATCTTGGGCCATTACATCGACTCCTTTAAACTTTGATAAAAGACAATAAGAATCTCACTAAATAACTTCGACATCTTAATACAACGACTCATAACTCAACAAGACATAACTATGACGACAGGACTAGACACTCAACGATGACTCTGCTGGCTCGCTCCAAGGTTTACTCTCGCCCTTCCCCATCGGATTGAGCGTCCTCATTAGAGCTATCTGAAAAAGATTGGAAAAAACTGGGTGAGCGAGAGCTCAGTAGGGATTATATCTCTATGCCAGGCAATCTTAAAGTGATTATCCAATTTATAAGATCTTTCGTGCTAACGAGAAAATGAGCAAAATAAATAACGTGAAGAGGCAATTAACTAGTCAGACAAAATGATGAGACGAAATAAATTAAGAGAATAACTTGGAATAGAACAAGTGAATAGCGAGAACTTTCATGTAATTGGCCGTAACACGCAAGTACAATCATATCATGTGAATTTATCATGTAGAAGTGAATGTCATAGATTAACACGCTAGCAAGTACTTCGGTGTAATGTCACACCTTGTCATTACAAACTCTTATGGGCACAAGTACTTTCGGACGCTCCTCTCAGGACCGGACCGGACCCTTAATGATGCGTTGGCATTTAGTGGTGGATACAAGATCCCAAGTAAAATCTAGATATTCATTATTTGTCGGCCAAGAGTTCCAAGGGTAAGCTCATGTAACCAGGCACTAAGAATGAAGGCAATTCCTTAGAAGGAATTCAAGAGATAAATCATAGGGCCATGACTTTGGGAAACTAAGTTCAAGGAAATTCCAGAAGCAAATTCTGGACTATAACATTAAAGGGGTTGAATATACACAAGAAGCACGAAGTTCGGGAAGCTGGGAAAGGTCACTGTTCACAGAGAACCGCTATCTCATAGTAGCAGTCTAGGCATGGCCGCGATCTGAAGAAGGTCAAAACAGGGGTCTGCGTCGACTCACTAGGCAGGTGGGTTGACTTACAACGTGAGAAGGATGACGCGGTCTAGAGACAACCGCGGTCTGAACAGGGCTGCGTTCAGGATCAAGAAATCAATCGATAGTGGCAATGTCAGTCCACTGAAAATAGGAGTTCGGTCGACTGAACATAATGTCAGTCGACTGAAAAACGGGTTATTAGTCGACTGATCAGGATATCAGTCTACTGAGACGGACAAGCATGCTAGCCAAGAGGAGAAGAACGCGGTCAGTCGGCCGTCCGAGACCTGATGGTCCCGGTTCTCAAAGGGCCGCATTCTGGGCAGAGTTTGGCAGAACAACCTCGTTCTGTCCACTCAAAAGCCGATCGAATCTAGTAGGGGTTCAGGATTTTTAGGGTACAACCCGCTTAACGTCCTAGTGGGAATCCCAGACTCGCGGAGTCTTACGGAGGCATTGTGATAGAGGTTCCAGTCCGACGAAAGGAATTTCCGGCGGAGGGTCCATGCTATTCCAAGAAATTTAGGGTTCAAAAACTGCGAAAAACAATAGTAGCGGTAAGTCGATACCACCGGAGTGGCATGACCCTCAAACTAAGTCCTACAATGCCTTAAATAGTATGGCTACAAGTCAAGATAACGCAAGAATGTGAACAAATTTAACAGAACTTAATCTACTCTCTTCATGAATTAGAATGGAAAGAAAGTAATCAAGGGAACAAATTTGTGTGGCACGGCTTTATTTTACCAACGACAGGTTGTGACGCATCACCTCCTCATTTTCTCTCACAACGAGGTTGGTTGATTGGTTGAAGGATTGGCTACCTCTTTTGTCTTTTCCTTCGAATGCCCAGCAGTGCTGAGGTTGATATCTCCAAGTTTGTTTTCTTGTTCTGCCAGGGTGGTGGTGGAGTGATATTTTGCCAGGAAGGCTTCAATATCAGCTACTATCACGACCAATTGATCAAGGGATTGGACGTCGAGGTCGACCATCTGCTGCTGAGTCTCTTTCTTCAAACTTTGTCTGCAAACCCAGATGGCAACCTCGTTGCTCAGCAGGAACTTGCATCTCACATAAAGGCTTCTCCATCTTTTGACGTAGTTTAGAACGGGCTCATCTTCTTGCCTATGACTATAGAGTTCTACCCTGATCAAGGGGAAGTACTTTGGACTTTGAGCGAATGCGATACCGAGGGAGAATACCCCCTATTGGGTCAAACCAGTGCATGCTTATCTCAACTAGTTGCTTCTCTATACTTTCGATTTCTTGCCGTAACCCACCATACAATAAGGGAAGGGCGGAGTCATATTGTGGGAAATCCACTTTAGAGCGTCTTCCATCGGTCGGGTTTGTGCCCTCCACGAGGAGGGAGACCACATGGACTCCTTTTTTATAAACGCCTACTTCATGGGGTTGTGGTGGGTCCACCTCATAGCCCCCCATCTTCAATTCACCTTTCCTGATCAAGTCTTGGACGATATCCTTGAAGACATAACAATCCTCGATAGGGTGGCCCAAGATTCAATGATAGAGACTGAACTCAGGGTCGTCACTTCTTCTGGCGTCCTCTAGCCTTTTGGGCTTTGGCAAGATAACCCTGCCGTAGTGACAAGCCCATTTAAAGATCCCCTGAGTTTTATCCGTCGGGAAGGAATAAGACTTCTTCATCTTTTCCTGCAACGTGAGGAATCATTCCGCCCGTCGACTAGTGAAAGGGCCGACTGCTTCCTTCGCCTTCCTACTTGAGTGCATGAAAGCACTGAAGTTGGTGCTCGGGGATTGATTCTTCCATTCTGCCATGATTGTGGGTGAGTGTCCTGGGTTCATGGATCTGTCCTGCCAGAGGTGGATGCCCTCAGTTAGATCAGGCAACAGTTTGGTCATCTCGGCCAACTGTGCCTTCAATGTCTATATCTCCTGTTGCTGCTCATAGCATATTATGAACATAACAGGGTCATATGGGGAGAAGTCCAGAGCGTGGCTTGGACCACTATCTTCCATTCTGATGTCGGGCAGAGGCAGCAGCGCCGCGTCAACATGACTACTTGGGACTGGCCCCTTAGAAGTGGATGGTGCGACCCTATATCCCTGCTTAGAGGTGGGTTCTGGAGGGACACTTCTTCATCTTGGCTCTTGGCTTCCCATGCATCCGGGTCTTTTGGGGGATCGTCACCAGCCAGGGCTGAGACAGATATCATGTCTTCTTCATAGAAATCTTCTGCTGGGAAACCCAATCCAGGGTGCCGGCTAATCTTCAGGAGTTCTCTATCCAAGTTCGGTGGATACCACAGCTTCTTGAACATCTGATTCCAACTTTCGGTTTGAAAGAAAGGAAGTTGTTGCCCCCTAGCCATCTTCACCACTTTGTCGGATATATCCGGAAGTCCCATGATTGGACCGACCGGGTCACGAATTTCTTCGTGGAATTTACAATCATCATCACCTTTTACTGGCTGTTAGTGGTCCTTCCAGCAACCACTTAGGCACCAGACGGTCTGAACTAGACCGCTAAGGCTAGTGAAACGGTCAAGAGATGACCGTTAGGGTTCTGAGGGTGATTTTTTTTAATGCAATGCATGACTTATTAAACTACATGGATGACTGACCTAGGACTTTTAAATGTATGCAGGGAAAGCATAGGAAGAGGATCTCCTAGTTGTAGGTCCGAGCAGTGTACTTGGAGCTGTCAGATTTCCAGAGAGACAGACTAGCTGCGATGGGGTTTGTCGAGTTTCTCAGGATAGAGGTGATGAGACTGGACACCGCCCTCCTATACGCGCTCCACGATCAGTGGGATCTAGTCAACAGGGCATTCTTGTTCCCGTGGGGACATATGATCCCCACGCTGGAGGACGTGGCAAGGATCACGGGGCTACGAGTCCATGGAGCGCTAGTGACAGGGATGACATATACCGACGACCGATAGTTGGCGTGTGAGCTGCTAGGGCTGGACCTGATGAGGCTGAGACACCACTCGTCCATGCTGGCACAAGCAACCCTCCCGGAGAGCTTAAGACTGAGAGGAGCGGTGATATCCATAGGAGAGCTACCAGAGGAGCACTTGGGATGGCTGACGGACAGAGCCAGACAGAGAGTGGCAGCGGGACCAGGCCTAGAGGTAGACAAAGTCCTTCGTCACTTCTTGATGCTGCTATTTGGGAAGCTCATTTTCGCAACAAGGGCAGACGGAGTGAACCGCAAGCTCCTCCCTATACTAAGAGTCTTGGATGGAGTTGGAGACTACGCGTGGAGTGGGGCTACTCTAGTATTCCTTTTCGACTCCCTCAGCACCACCGACCGGCAGATGATGCTGGGTGGGTTCTCACCTCTGCTACAGTTAACCTTACCACCTTAAAAGCTTATGCAATTAAGATTATGATTCTGTGGCTGCTATATGCAGACACTTGACAATGCAGGTGTGGACTTACATGTACCTCCCTGGCCTAGGGAGAGGGAAGGAGGTACATCCAGATCGTGTACCCATCACGAGGCGGTGGATGGTAGTACAGGACACCGGGTAGCTACGACGGTTAGTGCGAGTGATCCAGGACGATATCGACACGCTGCCCTACCCCTCAGTAAGACTCTAAACCCTAAACTTCTAAATGCAATTAAATGCTTGAACTTGATGACTCTGATGTTGACTCTAATGCCTCTCCTTTTAGGTGCGCTGGACACCGTATCGCGATGAGGGGCATGAGGGATAGCCCTGGGTAGAGGTAGCCCAGGCGTATGTAGGATGAGGCGTATGGCTGCACTGCATGAACATCATCGAGCCACTGCACCACCCCCTAATCATGAGGACCAGGGTCATCCACCAGCCAGAGGTGGAGTTCTCGGTGAGGGACGAGGAGTGCGTGAGGTGGTCTTCTAGGGGACTGACCAGGGAGATCGACTGGATCACCCGGGTGGTGGACCAGGTACGGGACTAGATGAGGAGAGGGTACGTAGTGCAAGCCCGAGCTACCAATGATGAGGCCTACCTGAAAGCCTACGCAAGTGCTACGGAGACTAGGTCTTCCGTGGATCCCGATGACCAGTATGACTCTCTAAACTCTATACTCTTTCTAATGACTCCGATGCACTGGCAACTCAACTTTGTACATGTAGCTAGACCCCTAGGGGCAGATAGCGGAGCTCCAGGGTCTCCTCCACTCTACCATTCAGTAGAGGGATGAGTTCCAGTGCTTGCTGGGAGAGGATCATTTTGACTATTTTTACGTATTTTTCTGAATTAGTAGATTTTTAGCTCAAAAATTAAAATTTTAAAAAATTAGAAAAATTCTTAATTTCCTTTCTATTTAACCCTCAACTCTCTCTCTCCTCCCTCATTTCTCTCAACCCTTTCTCTCTCTCATTCTCTCTCGTCTCTCGGTCGTTCGGCGTGGGGCGCATGACCGTGAGCTGGCTAAGGCGAGCACGCGATGGAGTGATCGGATCGCGAGATGGAACGGCGGTTTGAGTGTGGCGTGGCGTGATCCCTCGGTGGATTCCGAGACGACGTCGTTCGATGTTTTGGCGATTTCGGTATGGATTAGTCACTTCGGCACACTATTTCTTCGGTGGAGGTAGGGAGATGGATCACCTACTTCTTCTGTACGTTCTCTCGCCAGTTTCACATCGAACGGTGCTAGAACGAGCGAGTTTGGGCTCGTTGTAATTTTTGGGAGTTCGTAGGGTTCACTAAAAAATGGTGACGATTTTACGATCAGTTGGTGTCAAACTACTCCCTGGAATGTCAGTGTTCCATAGTCGCTGATTTCGTGTCCATTGGCGGTCATTCGGGACCGTTAGGAGCCCGGGAAGTCTGGTGACTCCATTTGGGTCGATTTCGTAAAATTGCCCGTTTCTCACCGTTTCTCAGCCGATTTGACTCCAATTCGAATCTATATGTTTCCCAGCATCACCGTGGTTGTATCCCCTTCGTTTCAGAACGAACGGGGCGTGGAAAGGTCACGATCGGGCCGATCCCAAGGTTTGCTTGTCGTGACGCCTAAGCGGCTTCACAATAGCCGCTTAGGGTATAGGGCAGCTGGTTTCCGACCGTTCAATGTGTGTCGGTTCGGGTTTGAGCGGTCCCACGATAGACTGCGTTGGGACTTGAGCGGCCTGTTGGGAGCCGTTCTGTCCCCTTGGGCGGTTGCTTTCCAGTCGTGCCAGTTTTCCCCTGGTGTTGAGCGGCCAGCTAGTGACCGCTTAGCTTGGTTGACCTTGGGCCAATAGTTTGTGGCGATTCATGCGGCGGTTGGCCCCTAACCGTTCTATTCCCTTGAGTGGTTTGGTCAAAACTGTTCTGACCGTTACAGTAGTAGGTCGGTTCCCCTGAGTGGCCTGGTTCAGACCATTTAGCGTCCCTGGATGGCTTCCTGTGGACCGTCCAGTCCCCTGTGAGCAGTCTTTCATAGTCCATTCAGCCCCTTTTTGAATGGCCTTTTGCTAGACTGTTCATCCCATTGAGCGGCCCCTTTGTGACCGCCCAGTGAGTCTTGTCCGTTGTTGTGTCTGGTAGCCGTAATGGCTTGTCCCGTGTCCATCTGTCTTAGGTCCGTGTCTTAGGATGGTTAGTCAGTCCGTGTCGCGGGTCTTTTATAGACCGCTTGGTGGTTGTTTATACAGGTCAACTGGCGTTGACTGACCCTAGTGGTCATGTCCTTGATCGCTATAGTCACCTCATGGCCCAACCCCTGACCCCCAGTATCCTTGCCTCTGTTTATGTAGCGATTCTTTCCTTGACTGCTTACGGCGTTAAGCAGCCGAGTGATTGATCGCTTATGCCCAGAGTGTCGTTTCCCGTCGTTCTGGTTCTCCGATGTCTCGGCTTGACCTTGTGGTTTACCATTCCCGTGGATGTCTCCTGAAGCCCTATGAGGGCGAAGACCACGCTATGAGGTAGCCAGGAGTTTCCTTGCTTGAAGTGGGATTCTCTTTCCTATCCTGAGATGGGGATGGGTGTGAAGCCCCGACCGAGCTCCTCCATTCTTCTCTAGTCACCTCGCCTTCTTGCTCTCCGGCTGACAGTTTAAAGTCCTTCCTCGACCTCGTTTCACATCACTCTTGGCCCGCTTAGCCTCCTAGACTAGGCCCCCGAGCTCCTCTAGCTCAGCCGCCCATTGTCCTGAGCGTGCCACATGAGCCTGAAGCTCCTCTTCCAGGAGCTTGCTCTTAAGCTCGGCCATATACCGAGCTTCAGATAATTGCTCGGCCAATGACCGAGCTTTCTCTTTGCTTGCCAAATCACGTGCCTAGAGTGAGGCCACCTCCCACCGAAGAACCCCAAGCTCGAAGGTCAACCGCCCAATCCTCTGATAATATTCTGTGAGAACCTGGGACTGGGCCCTTTCCTCACTCTACAGCAGCACTAAAATGTCTATTTTCTCAGCCCCTAACTAAGCCACGAACAAACCACCCTCCATGACCCATTCAAGAAGCATGGTAGGGGAACAAGGATGGAATTCCTCCAGAACAAATGGAGGTGCCAGAGCTCAGCACCGATTGCACAGGGAGGCCTGGATGGCGAACCACCCCTGCTGCTGGGGAGAAGCCCTCTCTAGAGGATGTTGCATCCCTAAAGTTTTGATGAGGTTAAACACCATAAGTCAATCATCTTTAGTCAAACAACATAAGTCAATCATTTTTAGTCAATCATCTTATGTCAATCATCACTTGATGATTATGTCTGCTCAAGTCAGTTGCTTCTCATGTTGAAATCTGCTATATGGTTGCTGGTAATCCAGCGCACATAGATCTAGGTCAACGCATCTGCATAAAGTCTGTGCACATGAATGTTTACTGAATAACCAGTGTGCATGGCATTTGGTCGAATAGGTGTTGTGCATGATAAGGTCTGTGCACATCACTATAGCATGTCGGTGCATGTCTCTGTTCATCCAACATAAAGTCCGTGCAGGTTTCATGTTAAGTCAGAATAAGGTCGGTGCGCTTTACTATTCAAAGTCAGTGTAGGTTTCATGTTAAGTCAGAACAAGGTCAGTGCATATTTCAGTTCATGGCATATGAGGTCAGTGTAAGTCTTGGTCCATGCCATATAGAGTCTGTGCAGATTGAGGTCGGCGCATGTTATCCCTTGCACTAAACTAGGTCGGTGCACATATTAGTTTCATGTTATAAGGTCGGCACATCTTTTGCTTCATGCCATATGAGGTCAGTGCTAGCTACGTTTGCACACAATGAAGGTCGATGCTAGTTGTAGCTCATGCATAGCTAGGGTCGGTGCTAGTTGCATTTTCACACAACTAAGGTTGGTGCATTTCATGCTCATACCACTTCTAAGGTCGATGCACCTTTTCGTTTCCTCGTTGGAAGGTCGGTGCACGCCCTGTTTCTTTGCATAAAACCTTGGTGCAGTTTACTATTTATGCACACATGAGGTCAGTGCATATTCCTTCTTGTGCATACTAAGTTCAGTGCAGGTTTTGCATTGAGCGCATATAAGATCGGTGCACGTTGCATGGTATATGTGGATAAGTTAGTGCAGTTCACTATTTACGCATACATACATGGTTTGAGCATGGTTCCATGTTCACTCCTAAGTCTGGGCGTGCTTGCTATAAGGTTTGATCATTGTTACATATCGCATCATTAAGGTCAGTGCATATACATCATCCTTCTGATCTATGTATGACTAATATAATGCTGGCTAAATCTGCATCAGATCCAGATACCGAGAATTACCTGATACTATTCAGATCCTACGCCACCACCCACGAGCTGGGATGCTCGGAAGGGTTAAAAGGATGGTATGGTTATGCATTGAAACTCTAAATAAGGAGGAAATAAACTACATAACTAAATAATTTAACTAGTAGAAAAGGGAATTTAATATTTTGTAACAATTAAATATAACTACAGAGTCCAGTCTACAAGTGCAGTCTAAAAGAAAAGGGAATGTACACTGTCTTGGGACATACCCCGACACTAGCGAGTAGGCTACTAAAAACCTCCAACCAAAATGCACCACCTCGAGGAGGACCGCTGCACCTGAAAAGTAGAGAGTGAGCCTCATCTCATAGGCTCTGTAGGGGTCCTGCGGATCCCCACTGTAACAAAATGGTAACAAGAGTAACAACAGTAGAAATAACAACAATAAAGGAAAGTTGTAAACAAAATAATAACAACAACAACAATAGTGGAAGAATCACAAAATGAACCAACATGGTGAATAACTCAATATAACATGAACATGGCAGAATCACAAAGTCTCTATGCTACTCCATCCCTCACAAGGGCACCTCTATCCTAAATTGGAACCACTGATCTCAAGAGGGTTGTGGTGCCATTGTCGAAGGGTCTACGAAGCCTCGAACGTAGGGAAAAGTCCACACGGTAAAAGCCACTACGATAATTACACCACTGAAACTCCCGATCCTAATTATCGGTAAAACCCGAACTATGTTGTCAGGAAATCTTGACCTTGGAGGCGAGAAAACAAGCTAAAGTCACTGGGTCTGAGCTCACTAACCCCACACTGGAGAACCACAGCTCATGGTCAAAAACTAAACCCACGGTGACTAGAGCACTCTGTCACTAGCACTGGCTGGATGCGTCCCAAACTCCTTACACCATGCCAACTCTCCCAAACCTGGCCAGCTCTCCCAGAGAGTAAGGCAAGGGACTGGGTCGGATGCGTCCCTGATGCCTTACACCACCCACTACACTCACGCCTGCCCACCTCTCCCAGAGAGTGAGGCAGAGTCGCTACGACACAAGGACTAGATAGGGTCACGCTCCTTAGTGCGGGTCCACTGTCCCCAACCATGTGTGCACACATAGACCATGCCCTCAATGTCGGGTCCTCAAACTAGTTTTCCCCTCCGCTGGACTCTAGCTACTAAGGCGAGGGGCCCTACGGTAACCAGTCTAAAATCGTCAGATTGGGTATAGCTCTCGACCATGTGATCGAAACATGTCAACAGTCAATAAGCAACGCTCTTGGCCCAGTTGGTACATGCTCGACACTCAGTAAGCTTAGGCTAGTGGAGTACTACTCTAGAAGAAGTCCAACTCACACACCTCTGAAACCACGACAGGGCAATTTCTTGTTGGCCTTGGACTTCAATGCATGTGGGAAGGGTACCTTTGGCACATAATTGTGGGGTTCTTCCTTAAGCTTTCCTTTTCCTTTATCCTTTTTCATCTTGTCTTCCTCCTCTCCCAGCTTCCTTTTTCCTTATTTTAAGATCATGGGCTCCTCATCTTCACTATCACTTCCCTCCTGTTGGGCCCCTTGGGCCAAACTACTACCCACTTCCTTAGCCTTATATGAATCTTCTAAAATCTTTCCGCTCCTAAGAGTTGAGATGGCCTTAGCATTTTCAAATTGAGGACCTACAGGAGGGGGAGGCTGAGGTGGACCAGGTTGAGGAAGGAGAGGAGTTCTTTGATGGAAACCGATTCCACAACATTTTATAAATTAGACACAAGGTTGTCGGGCAGAGAGATAGTTTCACTCCCCATGCCATTAAGCATGCCGGGTAAATAGCTTCGGCGTGAATTACGCTCTCATCGCCCTGAGGGAGAGCAAATTCACACAGCCAATATGATGCGGGATGAAAATGGGGTTTGACTGGACAATACAACCTTGGACTCTAGGCGTTGACTCGACTCACTTTGGATTGACACTTCCAGCAATGATGCGCACTATGGAGCACCTCAGCTCGACACTAATGAGCTCCAAAAGAGATGAAAAGTCCTCAACAAGAAGTACAAGTTCACGGTTCATCCCAGCAAGTGGAAACATGTGGATCAGCACGGTTGAGAAATCGGCACAGAGTCAAGGGTGGTCAACACTTCATCGTGCTCGGATTGAGTCACGTGAAGGGTCACACACTCTCTCTTACAGCGGTGATTGAAATTGAGCGGGCTAGATTTCCTATCTCATGCTAGCAGTGGCTTTCAAACACATATGGAATAAGCAAGTAAATGCGAAGAGGAGCGAGAATGTACATCTACGCTCAGGGTGTAGGAAAGACTCCCAACAAGACACGTGACTCCCGGTATAGTAATAACAAGTAATTACATATATTAATTTTACTACCCACTGCACGCACGAAGGTAAAAGGCTACAACAGCGATCCGAAAGCGCCGATCTTGGGTTGACGGGCAGCAAGCCGAAGGGGCTTTCGGCGTGAAGGTGGGCTGCCAGTCTGGATCGATACGGTTTAGATCTATTGGATAGCAAGCAAGAGCGGCACATAGGACAGTAGCTTCTGATCATCTTCTGGCGGTGGCAGTTGGCTGGGATGTTAGTGGGATGTCCCTCTGTGATCCCTGAGATCGGCCGTCCCTAGACCATAGCCGAGGTGCCGACGTGAGATCTAAAGCCCAGATCTGTCCCACAGTCCTGTCTCTGGACAGATCTGCGCGACCCAGTTACAATGATCCTTGTGCTCAGATCCGAAGTCAGATCAGAACGAGACTAGTGCCGTTGCGAAGAGCATTCAAAGATATTCAATTTATATTAATTCCAAATTCATCCACTGGATCGATTTTCCAAGAAAACCTCTATAACAGGAACCCCATGCTGGAAGGGGTTTCAGGATAGACTGTAACTGGTCTGGAGATGAATGTTGACTAGAGGGCAAATGATGGATATGGGTGAAGGGGATAACATGGATCAAAGAGGGGGAAGTGGGGATCATGCACACCAAATTTGGTGGTGATTAGAGAAGATTTTGGGGGCAGGAAAAATGGTTATGCAGGGTTTTATCCCACAGATCGTCACTGAGATAGACTGTACTAGGTGGAGAGACAAAGGTCGAAGGGGGGCAAACGATGGTAGATCGACATAAAAATTGAACTAGGATGAGGCAGAAATGCAGGGAAGCGACTGTTAAAATATGAGGACGATCAGATGGTTGGATTTTGAGAACTAACCTCTCCTTTCACGCTCTGTCCTGCCTCCCAGAGTTTTGGACAGCAGGCCAAAGAATGGGATGTGGCGGCTCGATGGCGGCACAGATGATTGCGGCAGCGGTGGTGGTTGAACGTGGCATCCAGAGGAGGATATAGAGATGGAGATAGATCCCAAAGAATAGGGTTTCACCCCTAGATTTGCTACTACAAGAAGGAGGAAGGAGGAGGAAGAGAGAGGGAGAGGGCACCCCTTGGGGTATTCTTGCACAAAATGACAAGATCGTTCCCAATGTGCTGATCGGCGCGGTGCAGGCCACCCTGATCCTGCTGGTGGGCAAATTCATCTTCGGCGTGCCCATGATCGGCTCGCTATGGCTGCTGGCGGGCGCGCTGACCGTCTTCAGCGGGTCATTGCCTAGAACCACTGTGCTGGCCAAAGGACCGAGACGAACAACACCGCTGCTGCCGCCCGTTCCCGGTGCCCCGGCTCTCCCCGCTCCCCGGGTGGGTGGGTTACGAGAGGGGGTGGCGCGCTGTGGGTTACAGCCCACTGCGGCTGGGGATTGGTCGGTGAGTGGGATCGGCCACGCCAGCGAGTGGGTTACGTTGGTAACCCAGTTGGACGGGGTGTGGGTGGCGGTTTGGGGGTGTGCTTGGAGGTGTTACGGCAGCGTGTCGGCACGTAACCCACCTACGAGATCGGCCGTTGGCCCCCGGTAGTAGGGTGGGGGCATGAATCAAACTCGCTCGGCAGTCCGTCGCCAGCGATCGGCCCCGATCGTCTCGCGCCGCATCGTTCCGCCAGCCGATCACCCCGACGCAAAGCTGCGCACCTGCCGGGAATGCGGCGAGAGGTTCCTGGACTGGAGGCATGAGGATGCACGGCCGTGCGTGCCCTGCTCGATCGCCAGGGCCAAGGCGGCACAGATCAGCATGGCGGCACGCTGCGGGCCGTTCTATGAGCAGGCGGTGCTGAAGCAGCTGGAGTTCTGGCTGGGCGAGGCGGAGAGGCTCGGGATCAGGGCAACGCAAGCACCCCCGACCCCCGGTTAGTCAGCATCGCCGGGGATCGGAGGTACAATCGCGCCAGGCCGTCGCCTCGGCCCACTCGGTAATCCTACCCAGCGAGGTGATGGACATGGCAGTGAAGAAGACCGCCGCGCAGGCGGCAAGTAACTGGGAGTCGGGTTTCAGCGCGGCTGGCCCGGCCTACACCGCAGGGATCCAGGCCGTTCAGGTCTCCCCCGGCCAGGCGGCAGCCCAGCAGGTGAACGCCTACGTGGCAGGCGTCCAGGCGCAGGCCAAGAACTGGCAGGCCAAGATGGCTGCCATGGACCTGGCGACCTGGAAGAACGCTGCTGCTGGCGTCGGTGCGCAGCGCCTGGCGACTGGTGCCACCAAGGGCCAGGCCAAGATGCAGGCGTGTATGCAGCAGTTCATCGGCGACCTGACCCAGGCCGTGAACTCGCTGCCGTCGCGTGGCACCTACGAGCAGAACATGGCTCGCCAGCGTGCGTTCGCCGACGCTCTGCACGCCAAGAAGGGCAGCTACTAGGCCCCGGCCTGGTAGCCACCCACAACCCTGAAAGGACGCGCGAATGGCAAGCGCACTAGTGACCGACTGCGGAGTGGCGACGATCGCTGCCGGGCCGGTCTTCACCGCCGCTGTGGCCGGGCAGGGCTCGACGTTCATCGTCCGCAATGCTCAGGCACAGTCTCAGATCCAGCTGGTGGACACCTGGTTCAAGGCCCCGCACGCAGGCCAGGTGCGGATCACCTCACCGAACCTGGTGCCTGTCACCAACGGCATCCGGATCTTCTCGCCCACCGGCCTGGGCGACTTCCTGCTGCCACGCAGCCAGTGCCAGAGCCTGATCCCGCAGGACACCCTGGCGATCGCACTGGACGGCACCGCCGCCGATGTTGACGGTGTGGCGATCCAGACCTACTACCAGAACCTCGGCCCCAACGGGATGAACCTGAAGAACCCGGGCGACATCGACGGCAACTACCAGTTCATCTTCTCCTGGCCGGTTGCCTCCGCCGCCTCGGCGACGGCAGGCAACCAGGGGCTGACCGCGATCACCACCACGGTGGACTCCTCGGACGCCAACAAGTGGTATGCGGTGCTCGGCTACCAGGTCGACACCACGGTGCTGGCGGTCGGGATCTCGGGCACCGACACATCGCAGCTGTTCGTCGGTGGCCCCGGCGATACGGCAGGGTTCCGCACCAACAGCTACTTCCAGGACCTGAGCCTGGAACTGGGCGCCCCGTGCATCCCCTGCTTCAACGCCGCCAACAAGGGCAACACCAACGTGGTGGTGGTCGACAACGCCGCCTCCACCACGGTGAACGTGTCCTTGATCCTGGCGCAGATGAACGGGACCTGGGCGCCGTAGGCCCGGGCGGGATCGCGGGGGTTGGGCATGCCCCCGCGATCCAATTCCTACCACAACCCCTAGTTGTATTCAGATCGACATTAGGAGGACACCATGGGTCTCACAATTGCGCAGCTGCAGGCATACCTGACCAAGGCGCAGCAGATCGTCTCCGAGGGCGAGGTGATCTTCAAGGATGCGGAGTCCGGCGCGGAGACCGTGCTGCACTCGGTCCAGCTGGACCTCGGCGGCAGCGACACCGAGCCGTCAAGCACCGTCACGATCACCCACGGTGCCGCCCCCGCCGCCCCCTCCCCCAGCGAGGGCGAGACCGCACCCGAGGGCACCAACGCACCGACTGAAGCTACGGCGGCGTAGCCATGCTGCGGACCAAGCCGATAAACACCCCGATCGCCAACCCCGGGGCCGGGGCGGAGTGGTCCAAGGTGCTCTCAACCACCGACCGGGCCGTCATCGTCAGCATCACCGCCACGTTCACCTCCGATGCGACGGTGGCGTCCCGGTACCCGGGGATCAGCTACGTGGACCAGGAGGGCACCGTCTACATGCAGTCGGCGTCCGGCCAGGCGCACGCCGCCTCCCGGGCAGCGTCATACAACTGGGCCAAGGTGGCCGGCACGAACCTGACTGCCGCAATCCAGGCGGGCCAGGTGGTGACCCTTGATCTCCCCGACCTGTGGCTATCCCCCGGCGACGCCCTGACCTCGATCGCGGTGGCCGAGGATGCGGGCGACACCTGGACCAACATCCTGGTGCGCTACTACACCGGGGAGCAGTGGCTGGAGTTACAGGCAGAGCTTGCGGCGCTGCAGGCCTTGCAGGGCTGACATGGCCTCGCAGATCCTGCCGTTCACTGTCACGATCCCACCGGGCACCACCGCTGCCGCCCCGTTCACGCAGGCGATCAACCTGGACGGCTGGAACGTCCAGGCGGTGGACCTGGAGGTGCCGCCCGGCCCTAACGGGCTCATGGGGTTCCAGATCTACAATAATGGGGTGGCATGGCTGCCATACGGTCCCGATGAATGGATCGTCTGGAACGATCATGCCGAGCGCTATCCGCTGGACAATCAGCCCAACGGCTCGGGCTGGGCGGTCGTCGGCTACAACCTCGGGGCCTACCCGCACGCGGTCACCACCCGCTGGCTGGTCGAGTCGGCCGCCCAGCCCGCAGCACAGGGACCGCTGCCAAGCGTCACGATCAACAGCACACCGCCCGCGACTGAGCCGGTCCTGCTCGGATAGGCTCAGGCGATGAGCGCACCACTGCAGATCGACACACCCGATAACACGCTGGGCGTGGTCAGCCCGCAGGTGGTGCTGGCCACCGTCCCGGCCGGGACAGCTTCTGTGACGGTCACGATCCCGCCCAACGCCGAATCGATCATCGTCACGTCACTGGACTGGCCGGGATCACTTGACGTCACCTGCGTGGGGGTCACCACCGGGCTCGGCTACGCCGGGGCGGCAGTGTCTGAGTCCGGGGCCACGCTCTCATCGCCCACCGTGTTCTTCGACGTCTCAAACGTCCTGGACGAACAGGTACTGATCACCTGGTCACCCACACCCGGCCAACCGTGGTATGTCTACGCCGACGCCGGGGTGCACCTGGTCGGAGATCCCACCAAGCGGGTGAACGCCCAGCAGCTGCAATACGTGGTGCCCTCGGCCCCCGGCCCGATCTCAAACGATCACCCACCCAACGAGATCTCAGTGCACGGCGGAACCGCCAACTCAAACGGGGTGCTGCTCGGCGTCCCGCCCGGCAGTCAATACTGGCGGGTCTTCGCTGTGCAGCTGACGGCACTGGGGGCCTGGACGGCACAGATCGTGCTGAGCAGCGGGCAGTGGCTCTGTGCCTGCCCGCCAGGGGGATCGGGCACGATCACCTTCCCCCTGACCGGCATTCCGACCGCGCCGGACACCTCGATCAACCTGTTCACCACCACCGGCAACGCGATCGCCTGGGTTATCGCCGCCACCGTTGAGACCCTTTAGCACCAACCCAACCCCGCCGATATGGAGGCATGCACATGAATGACCTACTGAAGTCCCTGCCGCACCTGATCACCGCCACTCTGGTGATCGCCTCAGCCACGGTGCTGGCAGCCACACACATCATCTCGGGCACCGAGGCCAGCGTGCTGATCTCGGCGGCAGGCGGTTTTACGCTGGGGGGCACCGTCGCGTCCGGCTCTATCTCGACCGCCGCACGCGCAGCGGTGGACGTTTCACACTCCACGTCGGAGGCGATTACACAGAATCAAACCCCTTCGAGCCCCTTGCCCGAGCAGCCGAGCACGGTGAGCTAGTTGAGCACCTGGACCGACAAGGGCGAGAGCAAGGACGTACGGGACGCCTGGGACAATCTGAAGGACACCTACACAACCAAGGTTCCAGGGCACGCCCAACAGCTGCGCACCCTGAGCCAGCGACCGATATCGGGGTAGAAGATGGGAACCAGCACACCAGCCACCACAGTGACCAGTGACCAGAACTCGATCACACTGCCACCGGGAGTGACGGTCGGGGCGGGCAGGGAGACCAGTCAGCTGAACTCGGCCGGGCAGGTAGTCCAGGGCATGAACTTCCCGGTCACGCTCCCGGGCGGTGCCACCACCTCGGTGTTTGTGCCCTACACCGTGCTACCCAACCCCGCCCAGGTGGCCGCACTGTTCACCAACCGGATCGGTGCCCTCCTGGCAATCCCCGGGCAGGGGGCCTGAGCAATGCCGTTCGTCCTGGTGGACGTCGGGCTGCTCGGCGCGGCACTGTTCTGCCTGCTCATGGCGATCGCCTTGACCTACCTGGTTAAGGCGATCGCCTCCGCGCTTCCGAACCTCTCGATCCTCGGTGTGGGGCTTGATCTCGCAAAGATCTTCAGGGATGCGGGCGACGCGATCGTCTCCTGGGTGGTCGACAACACCCACCAGTTGTGGGACTCGATCGTCGGCTGGATCTCAGGCCACGCCTACCTGTTGGACTCCGCGTTTGGGGCGGTCGTGCAAGCGGTATCGCACCTCGGGGATCAGATCGCCCACATAGTCACCGAGGTGGTGCCCAACGCGATCAAGGCCACAGAGAGCTATGTCGGCAGCGAACTGGTGAAGCTGCACAACACCATCACCAACGAGATCTCCGCCTCGGTGGCCAAGGCCGAGGCGCTGCTGGAGGGTGATGTCAAGTCACTGGCCGATACGGTCACCTCCGACGTCACCACCCTTGAGGGCGATATCAGCCGGGCGGTCACCAAGGGTGTGGCGACCGCCGAGAACTACACCGACGCCGCCGTGCAGGCGCTCAAGCAATACGTCGACCAGTCCGTGAGCGATGCCGAGTCGGTAGCGGCCAAGGCGCTCTCGACCGCCACCACCCAGCTGGGGCAGGCGATCACCGGGGTGGCCTCCACCGCCTGGCAGGATCTGCAGTCAGCCGAATCGAGCCTGGAGGGTGATATCAGCGCCGCTGCCGCCACCGCCGCCTCAGCGACCGCCGCTGTGGCCTCAAGCCTCGGCCAGGAGATCGCCACCGATGAGCAGACGCTGCAGTCACAGATCGGTTCCGCCGTGCAATCCCTGACCGGCGACATCGCCTCAGAGGCGCAGACGGTGGCGGGCGACTTCTCCAGTTTGCAGGGGCAGCTGCAGGCGATGATCACCGCCAGCCTGGCCGGGGTGCTGGCCCGGGTGGCGACACTGGAGGAATGCTCGGTCGGGGTCTGCGAGGACTCCCCCAACAACTTCTCCAACCTGCTCAACGCTGCATTGGGTGTCGTCAGCCTGGTTGGCGTCGGGGCTTTCCTAACCCAGGTGATAGACGACCCCGCCCAGGCCGAGCAGGATTACGCCGACGCGATCCAGGGCGTCTACCAGTCGGGCAACTCGGCGCTTCAGACGATCCTCTCACTCTGACTCCTACCACAACCCGAGGTTGTGGTAGGCTGGCGGTATGTCAGCCACCACGCAGCGCACACTCGACGACCGCATGGGCGGCGTCCGCAGGTTCATCCGGGCACTGGCCAACGATGTCTCCGAGTGGGAGCCCGAGCACCTCGCGGCCCTGTTGGAGATCGAGCAGGAACTGTTCACCGTCCGCCAGAAGGTCGTCTATGGGATGCGGGAGCATGGGGTCACGGACGGCCAGATCGGGGCAGTCCTCGGGATCAGCCAGCAGGCGGTCTCCAAGCGCTGGCCCGGGGGCGGCAAATACCAGGGGGCAGCCGGGCGCTACCGGGCTCCCGCAACAGACACAACCAGGAGGTAGGCATGGCAACCAACGCACAACGCAACCACGCGGTGGCGATCGCCACACTGCTCAACCAGTACGCCGAGAACGTCGACTACGCCCAGGTCAGGCCAATGGCCACTCGCTACCTGACCGAGACCCAGCTGGAGCGCAACGTCCGCACCCCCGGCAAGGTCACCATGGACTGCTCGGAGTCGGTCACGCTGATCTTCCGGCTGGCGGGCCTGAAGGACCCCAACGGGCTGCGCTATGACGGCTACGGCTACACCGGGACGATGCTTGACCACCTGCCGCACTTCAGCGACTACGGAGAGCTTCACAAGGGCTCACTGATCGTCTACGGCGCGGGCACCGGCACCCATGTGGTGATGGTCACCGCACCCAATGGCGATAACCCCGAGGTCTACTCGCACGGCTCCCACGCCGCCCACGCGATCTGGTCGCTGGAGGTGGAGAACGGCTACCACGTCGGTGAGCCGCGCACACTGCTGGCGATCGAGGATCTCTAGCCATGCTCCAGGATCTGACCAACGTGGTGGTGTGCCTGGCGCTGGCGCTGCTGGTCTACCGCACCAGGCACATGCGATGAGTAACCCCGACGAACTGCACGCCCAGGGCAAGGGGCTCGCGCAGCTGCTGGCCGAAGTGTTGATCCAGCACACCCCGCACACCAGCGAGGTGGACGCCACGATCCGCGACGCTCACCTGCACCAGTTCATGGAGGAACTGGAGGATCACACAGCCGCCCAGGTCGGGCCGTTCCTGCGCAAGGTGCTTGAGAGCACCAGCGTGCCGCCCGAGTTCGAGCACCTGCTCAAGGAGGCGATCGAGCCGCCCGCCCAGTTCTCGGCGATCATCACGCAGATCTTCCTCTACGGGGTGGTAAGCCAGCTGCTGGGGGCATCGGTGCAGCCGTTCGTGCAAGGGGTCTCAAACGATCTCTACACCGCTGCGGTGGGTGACGGGATCGCGGTCCCGGTCACCCCTGCGGTGATCGCCACCGCCGCCGCCCGAGGGCTGAACCTGGGGGATCCGCCGACCGTCAAGATGCCGGGCTGGGCCTACAGCGAGGCTGCCAAGTCGGGGGTCTCGGCTGCCGACATCGACCTGCAGGCCTCGATCGTCGGCACCCCGCCCGCACCGCAGGAACTGTTTGAGCTACTGCGGCGCGGCATCATCCTCGAATCCGACGTTGCCCGGGGCCTGGCCGAGGGTGATACCCGCGATGACTGGATCCCGCAGCTGGTGCAACTCGCACATGGCTGGCTGACACCACTGGACTTTGTGCGAGCAGCCGTCCAGGCGCAGATGTCCTATGAGGACGCGGCGGTGTGGGCGGGTAAGACCGGGCTTGACACCACCACCACGCTGCCGATCACCGCCTCTGAGGTCGGCGGCTCCGATGACATGTTCGGGCTGGCGTGGGCGATCGCCGGACGTCCACCAGGGCCAGTGGAGCTTGCCAACATGGCGCTGCGCGGGATCATCCCGCAGAACGGGACCGGCGCCGGGGCGACAACGTTCCAGCAGGGCATCGCGGAGTCCGATGTGAAGACCAAGTGGACCGACGCCTTGTGGGAACTGGCCCAGTATGTTCCGGCCCCCAACGAGATCGGCACGCTGTTGGAACGTGGTGCGATCGACAAGGCAACAGCGGTCGGATTGTGGAAGCAGCGCGGCGTGCCCGACGCCCTGGCGCAGGGCTATGCCTACATCGCCGAGCAGCAGCATGTCGGCCAGGACAAGCTGCTGGCCAAGGGCGAGATCCTGCAGGCCTACTATGACCGGATCATCGACCAGCCCACGGCGCTTTCCTACCTTGGCGATCTCGGGTTCAGTGGCCAGGTGGCCGATGAGATCCTGGCGGTGCAGGACTTCCGCAGGGAACTGCAGGCGGTCAACCGGGTGGTGACCAGGATCCTGGGGGAGTATGGGAACTTCCGTATCTCTGCCACCAATGCGAAGACGGCCCTGGTGTCGGTCGGGATCGACCCCGACCAGGCGCAGCTGATCCTGTCGACCACCGAGGCGCTGCGAATCGCACCGATCAGGGTTCCCGGCCCGCGCGAGATCGGCCTGGCAGCCAAGGCCGGGACGATCACCGTCGATGAGGCGCTGCAGGAGTTGGCGAACCTGGGCTATCAGCCCCGGGACGCCGCGATCGAGCTATCCGCCCACCTGGGGGCGGCGGTCACACCGCTACCGCCAGCAGGCACCACGGTGACGGGATGAGCACCCTGGCGGAGCGCTTGACCGGACTGACGGCTGCCCAGGTTAAGGAGGGGCTTGAGCAGGCCCGCGCACGTCGGGATCTGGCCTGCGTGGAGTACGAGCAGGCGTGCAGGATCGTGGACTGGCTGGAGCATTACCTGCAGTTGATAGAGGCCGAGCGGGAGCGAGCGAGATGACCGATGAGCAGGCGACAGTCAGAAAGCACCACGCCAGCGCCAAGGAGCACCTGGCGGGGGTCAAGGGGGCGCAGGCCGAGATCCAGATACTGGCCTCAGAGCACCTGCTGCGCTCCCAGTCACCGATCAGCCGTGAGCCGGTCCCGGCCGAGGGTGAGGCGACATCGTGAGCGACCTTGACCTGACGTCAGAGCAGTGGAAGCAGGCGCGCCAGGCGGGGGCGGCGTTCACAGCTGACAGCGATGAGCAGTCGGGCGGCATTTCTGGCCAGCAGCTGGCGCTGCCCGGTCTCGGCCCTGAGGTCGGGCACACCTACCGCAACGTTCACTCTGACCAGATCGGCACGGTGGTGGAGGTGACCCAGCGCCAGTACTGCTGGGTGAGGGTGCGCACCAACGGCCGGGTGAGTGAGTATCCGCTTGAGTGGCTGACCAAGCACTGGCGGCGCTGCCGTCCTGACGGCAGCTGGCTCTAAGCTGGCGGTGCTGTGCCTCCGCCTCGGGCGGTGAGCGTGATTTGGCCCCCGATCACCTCACCGTCCGGGGTGTATGTATATTGTTATCCCATGGCACAGATGACCATCTACGTCCCGGACGTGCTGCGCGAGCAGGTAAAGCGAGCCGGGCTACCAGTGTCGGAGGTCTGCCAGCAGGCGCTGAAGCAGGCGCTGGCGGACTCTGGCCATGCAGTGGCACCCGAACCCATCCCCGGGCAGTTGAGGATGGACACCAATAGGAGGCCGTAATGGCACAGCAGACAGAAGTGGTCGAGACCAAGGGCGGCGACCTGGTTCTCTATGACCCGCAGCTATTCCCGGCGCTGGTCGACCAGGACCCGCGCGAGGTGGAGGCCCGCCTGGCGCGGCAGTTCCTCAAGGCCAAGTCACTTGACGACCTGTTCGATGTCCTGGAGGGCAATAACACCAAGGGCATGGTCGGCATGAAGGTGCAGGTCGAGAAGGTCAACTGGGCGCCGTATCAGGCCGATGACGGGATCATCCCGCTGGCGATCTGCGAGGCGATCGACCTGGACACCGGCGAGGTGATCGAGTTCGCCACCACCTCGGGGATGATCTGCATGTTCATCCGCCAGGCCGAACTGATCGGGGCGCTCGGGTTCCAGGCCAGGATCGCCGAGAAGACGACCCGCTCTGGTCGCAAGGCGCTCAATTTCGTGCGGGTCTGAGCGTCGAGGCGTAGGATGATCAACCCAACTTCGGACTGCGGGAGGACCCCATGGCCAACGCGATGTGCATGAGCGAGGACGGCAACCAGGCGACGTTCATCGGGACCTTCATCCCCGGGGGTGAGAACGTCCGGCTGTGCGACGACTGCATGCCGAACTTCTGCGCCGCAGTGTTTCAGCGGATGACCGGGGTGGACATGGAGCCCGCGATCGCCATGTGGTCACAAGGGGTGGGGGCCGTCGATGAACTACAGGTCGGCGAGCCCCAGGAGGTGGCCTACCCACCCAACATGGGCACGCCACCAACCTCGGACGTCGACCCTACCGGCGACGCTTCCGGCCCTTCAGGTGAGGATCCTGCGGACCCTACCGATGCGACCTCCCCAGCTGGATCGGATGCACCCGCAAACGCTGGTGCTCCCGGCTCGGGCACTGCTGGTGGGGAGGCTGAGTCACCGCCCGAGGGTGAGGACGCCGCCCACGCCGAGGCCGCATAGCCTCGCGTGGCAAGCGACGGGGGCTGGCCTGGTGCCAGCCCCCTGCTTTCCGGCCTGTGGGGCTCACTTCAGCAGGCGGCGGTCAACCGGCTCTCCACGGCTGACACCTGGGCGCTGCTGCGCACCCAGGCAGCCCAGTGGCAGCAGCAGGTGTCAGGCAGCCAGGCTGACCTCTCCGCCGAGCAGCTGCAGGCCACAGGTGCTGAGATCCTCTCCGCCCAGGGCGTCGGTATCCAGCAGGTCAACAGCTACCGAGGACTTGCCAACCAGTGGCGAAGCGCCAAGGCCAGCCTGTTGGCCCAGGATCCGAGCGAGCAGATCCAGTCGGGGTCGATCTTCCGTCCGCCGTGGGCGCAGACAACAGCCTCGGCGGTCCCTGACCGCTACCGGCTGCGGGTGCAGTGGCTGGTCTCCCCGACCGAGGGTGATGACTTCACCACCTGGGGCAGCTATGAGGCCGACTCCCCGCTTACCAGCCTGCAGGACCTGCTGGACCAGGCGGGGGCGCTGGTGGGCCGCAAACCGACCTCCAACGTGCCGTTGGGGGCGGTGGTGAAGGATGCAGTGGACTACGAACTGGAGCAGATCTAGGAGGCATGGCAGTGGCACATCTCAAGGCACAGATCACAACCCGGTCAGGACCGCCCGGCACCAAGGACGTCACCCCAGTGGTGCACGGTGAGTTTGACCTGCACAAGGGGCGCACCAACCGGGGGCTGTTGGCGATGCTCGGCAACTGCATGGAGGCTGCTGCCCAGGTTGGGCAGGACGGCATGGTGACCGAGGTTGCGGTGCTGATCTACCCCGCCAGCGCGGTGCCGCAGGTGCGGCGATGAGCACCCGGATCCCGGTCAGCCCGGGACGGCTGCACTGTGACTTCTGCAAGGCCGAGCCGGGTGAGCCGTGCTGGGCGATGAGCGTCGATCCGGTCACCGGGGCCAACTACCAGGTGAGCCCGCAGCGGGCGATCACCGGCTATCACTCGATCCGCAAGCACAAGGCCAAGCATGGCGTGGTCTAACGGGACCTCTGGAATACAACCCGGGGTTGTGGTAGATGCCCGCTAGACCGCACTGGCTGCAGGTGTCGGGGCAGACGTCCACCCCGAGGGTGATCGTCAGCTTCGACACCGAGACCAAGCTGGAGGCCCGCGACGGCTCAGAGATCCTGACGTTGCGCTGCTGGGATGCGATCACCCGTCACAGAGGCCGGGTGGTGGCGCGTGACGACATCACCATGGACTGGGCCGGGGAGAGCGCCGCCGATCTGGCCAACGTGCTGAGCGCGGCGGCGGCGATCGACGGGGAGGCCTGGGCGTTTGCCCACAACGCGGGGTTTGATCTGACGGTCACCTCACTGCCGATGGTGCTGGCCGGGTGGGGGTGGGATCCCGAGTTCGTCAACCTAGGCGATGAGACCTGTGTTTTCGTGATGAAACGCGACGGTGCCAAGCTGGTGATCACCGACACCTGGAGTTGGTTGCGCTGCGGGCTGGACACCGCCGCCAAGGACGTGGGGATGCGCAAGGTGGAGCTACCCACCGAGGCTGACGACCTAGCGGCGTGGCATCACCGCTGCCACCACGATGTAGCGATCCTCGATCAGCTGCTGGCCCAGCTACTGGACTGGTGGGATGAGCAGCTGCTGGGCGGGTTCGCTGTGACGGGGGCGGCGTGCGGGTGGAGGACCCTGCGCTCGAGGATCGAGCCTAAGGCGGTGCTGGTCGGTCCCGAGCCGCCGAGGACCGCGTTTGAGCGTGAGGCGATCTACGGTGGGCGCAAGGAGGTCTACCAGGTGGGTCGCACCACCAACCGCTGGGTGGAGGACTGGGATCTCACCGCAGCGCACCTGACCTGCGTTGCCAACCAGCTGCTGCCGTGCTGGCCCACCAGGGCCTCCAACATGTCACCACCCCCGAGCGTCCTGGCGCCCCCTGGCGGGCTCGGGGCGATCGCCAGGGTGAGAATCACCACCCGGGTGCCCTGTGCCCCTGTGCGTGTCGCAGATGACGTCTGGTGGCCCGTTGGGGAGTTCGTCACAACCCTGACCACACCAGAGCTCCAGCAGGTGATCGGGCTGGCCGATCGCGTGGAGGTGCTGGACGCCCAGTGGTACATGCTCGGCGAGCAGCTGCAGGACTGGGGCCAGTGGTGCCTGGGCCTGCAGGCCCAACCAGACAGCCAGGTTCCCCGGGTGGTCAAGCGGGTGGCCAAGGGCTGGGGGCGGGCGGTGCCTGGACGCTTCGCGCTGCGCACCTCGCAGCTGATCAGAGAGGCCCCGGCCACCCACCTGGGCTGGGCGCTTGAGACCGGCCACGATCTGGACACCGGCCACGCGATCGAGACAGTCACCTACGCAGGCGTTGCCCGCACCTATCGCAAGGACGTGGACGGCTCAGACTGCTTCCCGGCCGTGCTGGCGTTCGTGGAGGGCTACGTGCGGGCAGCCATGGCGGTCACGCTGGGCGACCGCTCACCTGGCCAGCTGCTGCAGGTCAACACCGACGGCTGGTGGGAGATCCGCCAGGGCCGGGGCGTCTCGGATGCTGCCGCCTCGGTGCCAGCGCCCTTCAGGGCGGTGCGTAAGGCGATCTGCCGGGACGTGACGGTGTATGGCCCCAACCACACCGATGCCCGAGGCGATCAGCGGTTGGCCGGCATCCCGGCCAACGCCAACCGCTCGCTGGACGGCTCCTTCAGCTGGCATGACTGGCCGGGGCTGCGCTGGCAGATGCAGTTCTCCCGCCCGGGTGAGTACACAAGGCCCGGGCGGGAGATGCTGCTGGCCGACCACTACTGCCGTCGCTGGGTGCTCACTTCGGGCGAGACCGTGCCCGTGTCTTGCCGGGTGGCAGAGGATGGGCAGCCCGTGCTGCTGGCTTGGTCACAGACCGCTTGCCGTCAGCCGGGTGACGTGCTGGCCGACTGGCAGGTGCCTGCTTTGGAGGTGCTGCGGGATGAGTCGGAGCCGTGGGCTTGCTCTGACGTCGCACCGGGGCCATGGCTGGCTGGGCGGCGATCGCCTCCGCCAGCCTGAGCCTGCGGGCCATTTGCTGCACAATCGGCCCCTGCGCGTGCTCCGCCCGCCAGGTCGGCAGCGCCAGCAGCAGGGCGTCACGCACGAACTCCCCGAACGGGGTGTCGGAGTCGAGATCCTGGACCTCGCGGTGCAGCTGGTCGGGTACGTTGATCGAGGTCTTCACGACTGCGCCCCGGCCGCGATGCTCCGGCCGCGCAACACCAGGATGATGTCGGTGCGCGCCCCGTTGGCCACCTCATCGTCCTGGTATGCAGAGTTACTCAGGACTTCTCCCAGCCCTCGGTTGAGCCACCGCAGTTCGTCGGTGCCGTAGACCTCGATCGCCGACCGCCCACCGTGCAGCCAGACGTCGCAGCAGAGGCTTATCGGGCTGCCGTCATCCTTGGCCCTATCCCACCAGGGCGTGGTGGGCTGCTCATCCTCACGTTGGACGTCTAGCTCCCAACCGTCCACGCCCTTGCCCACCAGCCCTGAGAGGTAGGCCACCACGGTGGGGAGGTCGTCCTCGGGGCATGCTCGCAGTTCCCGCAGCAGCGCCACCAGGGCGGCGTTGGCGGCGGCTAGCGGCAGCAGGGCCGGGTGTGGCTGCTCGCCGAGCCCGTCGACCGCTGCCAGGATCGCGTGGCGAACCATGCCGTAGGTGGTATCCCCGCGCTGTTGATAGGTACTCATGCTGACTGCCTCCTGTTGGTTGTTTGCCCGGCTGGCGATCGCCAGCACTGGGTTACCCGGTCCTTCCGCGACACGGGCTTCCCGTTTAGCGGATAGCGGAGCAGAAGGCGCCGTACTGATATTTGAACCTTATGCAAGGGGCTTTTACAGCCACCGCGTGGGAGTATACCCCTTTGCCAGACGGGTTTCGGCTTTTTATCGACCGCCGGCAGCGCATCGAAATAAGCCGCCTGATGGGCGCGGTGATCGACGCCTGCGCGCGGATCGAGGCAAGCGGCTTCCGCGAAGCCGATCGCGGCGCGACCGTCATTTACGTGACGCAGGACTACAAGGAAGCCATGCTATGGCGCACGAAAGCGGCAGAACAGGATTTGCCCGAAGCCGAATTCGACCTTGGTGCGATGTATGAGAAGGGACAGTCGGTGAAGACCGATTACATCGCGGCGATGAAGTGGTACCGCCGGGCGGCGGCGCAAGGCTACGGCCCGGCGAAGGAAAGCGTAGATCGCATTACTTCGCGCAAGCCGCGCGAAGAATAGATTACGATCGTTAAGCAGCTTTGCGAGCGCGTGCCTTGACGGTGCGAGCAGCAGGGCGCTTGGCAGCCGGCTTGCGTGCGGCAGGCTTGGCGGCAGCGCGGGCCTTGGGAGCGGCAGGAGCGATCTTGGCCGACAGCACGACCAGGGCCTGGCTCAATTCGTTGACGCGCTGTGCGCCCTTCAAGACTTGCTTGGACAGTGCCAGGCGGCCTTCCTTTTGCTTTTGTTCAAAGGTCGATTGCGCCGTTTCGACGAAACGGGTAGCCGATTCACGCACGGTGTCGACGATTTCGTTCGGGTTCAGCTTCAATGCCGAGTGCAATGCAGTCGCCATGGTTTTCTCCAGTCAGGGTTTTGCGGAACCCACGATAGGCTCCTCTCAGCCTGCAAGACTACGGAGAAAATCTAGAGCTTGAAATCTAAACAAGCCCGATTTTCTAGTAGAAAGCTTCAACTAATTGGCGGCGCGGCCCCGCGTGCATGCGACCCCATGATGCTATCCTAGGGGGATGCGATATCCTGACAAGTCGGCCTCAGGCCGCAAGCATGAACAACAAGCAATAGAAGCACCGGGCTGGTTCCTGATGGCCCTCGAAGGTCGCGCGCCGCTGGAACTTGGCGCGTCCATTCTCTCCGCACCCTTGCTGCGCCAGGCGCCGCATGGCGACGGCCATCCCGTATTGGTTTTCCCCGGTCTCGTAACGGGCGACTTGACCACCGTAGTGTTGCGCAATTTCCTTGAGTCGCTTGGCTACGCCGCCTATGCCTGGGAGCAGGGCATCAATTTCGGCCCGCGCCCCGGCGTGATGGAACGCTGCATGGAGCGCTTGCAGGAAGTGCGCGCCGAGCACGGCAGTGCGGTCAGCCTGATAGGCTGGAGCCTCGGTGGCGTATATGCACGTGAACTGGCCAAGCTGGCGCCGGATGACGTGCGTTGTGTCGTTACGCTAGGCACGCCGTTTACCGGCCACCCCAAGGCGACCAATGCCTGGCGCGTCTACGAATTCGCCAGCGGCCAGAAGCTGGTGGACGATGCGCGGCTGGCGGCCTTGAAGGAAACGCCGCCCGTCCCGACCACCTCGATCTACAGTCGCACCGACGGCATCGTGGCCTGGCGCTGCAGTGTCGAGGAAGACACCGCTTCGTCGGAAAACATAGAAGTGCATGCCAGCCATTTCGGCATAGGCATGAACCCTACAGCGCTTTACGCCATCGCCGATCGCCTGGCGCAACCGGAAGGCAAGTGGCGGCGCTTCGATTACCACGGGCATGGCGGCATCAAGAAGCTGCTCTATCTCGATCCGCAGCGCAAGCCGCTGTTTGGGCTTTTTTAACTCGATGGAATGGCTTGAAGGCGTTGTGATCAAAGGCCACGGTGTGGCCGGTGGCGGTGCTGCCGACAGCCCCTATCCGGCCGGCTCGATCAGCCTGCAGCAACCGCATTTCCTGCACGCGGGTGTTGACCTCTCGCCTTATTTCTCCGGCACCTTGAACGTCGACTTGGCGCCGCTGGAGCCACCGCAGTCGAATCGTGTAATGTTCGACGGCGTACTGCATTGGTATGGCGATATTGCCGAGCGCTTCACGCTGGCGCGCGTCGACTGCCGCATCGCCGGGCGCGAGATCGAAGGCTTGTGGTATTACCCGCATCCCGAAACCAAGCCGGCGCATTTTCAGCGCGCCAGCGTGGTGGAGCTATTGCTGCCTTACGTCGCAGGCATCGCCGCCGGCGATGCCGTCTCCGTCAGATTCTAGTTGCCGCTGGAGGAGTGCGTAGGCAGCGGCGTGTGCGGCTGCCAGTGCGTCGACAAGCTTTGTGCTTCCTCGAGCTGGTGCGGGGTCAAGTCCTTGGCCAGGTCGCTGCGCAAGTCGGCTGCTTCCATGTTGCCCGCTGCCGCCGACAAGTTCCACAGCATGTAGGCGATCACGTTATCCTTGGGCACGCCGCCCACGCCATGCAGATGCATCAGCCCCAGCAGGCGTTGTGCTTCGGATTGTCCCTGTTCCGCTGCGCGGCGGAACCAGGCTACCGATTGCTGGTAATCCTGCGGCACGCCCTTGCCGGTGAAATACATGGCGCCGAGCATGTATTGCGCGTCGGCATGGCCGGTACTGGCAGCCTTTTGCAGCCATTGCGCGGCGTCGCGGTAGTCCTGCTGCACGCCCTTGCCGGAATAGTACATGGTGCCGATCACGTATTGCGATTCGGCCTTGCCTTGAGCCGCCGCCTTGCGGTGCCAGTTCAGCGCTTGCGCGAAATCCTGTGCCACACCTTGGCCCATGTAGTACATGTGGCCCAGCAATTGCTGCGCATCGGCGTTGCCTGCCTTGGCGGCCGGCATCAGTTCGGCCAGCGCAGTGCTATAGCTGCCGGCGCGGAAAGCGCTCAGGCCCTCTTCATAGCCGGCGTGCGCCAAGGGGGCGGCGCACAGGGCCAGCAGCAGGGAAAACGATCTGATTGTTGTTCTCATCGTCAGCGAAATTTTATTGTTCCCAGTTGATCTTGCCGAATCCGCTGACTTCCGAATTGCGGTTGGTCGGGTTTCCATATACTGTGATCGAGCCCATGCCGTGCAGGTACATGTTGGCCGATTTCCTGGCATAGACCTTGGCGCTGCCCACGCCGTTCAAGTAAGCCGTCACACTGTCGGCCTTCAATTCCCGGGCGTCGAGCCCACCGACACCGTCGAGCTTGCTGATCAATTCCTTGGTTTGCCCCACCAGGGTCACGTGGCCGGCACCCGGGGCATGGACTTCAATCTTGTCGCTGTCGCCGTCATTGATGTTGGCACTACCGATACCGGTCGAGCGTATCGTGATTTGCTTGTAATGGGTATTGACGCTGACGCTGCCGGTGCCGGTGATGTTGATTTGCAGGCTGTCGCCGGAAAACCCCGTTACCTGGGTCGTGCCTATGCCGCTGCTGGTGAATTGGCTCAGATTGGGCAAGGTCAATTCGACGCGCAATTTCGGCACGTGCATGGCGAAGCCGCTTTCATTGTCGATGCGCAAGGTGTCGCCCGACAGCCCGGTGGTAATCGATTTCAATTCGTCCTTGTCGCCGTAGACGACCAGCGCCGGCGTCGCACCTTGTTTCAGCTCCAGTGAAGCCGTGCCGTCGAGGATCACACGCGAGATACCGGGGGCGACGGTTCGGCTCTCGCTGCCGGCGTCGTCCGCCAGCGCAGCACCCGAGACGGCCAGGCCGATTACGGCAAACAAGACGGGTTTCCAGGAATATTGTTTCATTTTCATCTCCAATCGCTAGGGCAACGCTTTGCCGACGATTCGACTATATGGTGTACAAAGGCGAAAGACTACAGGATTGCGACGTAATGCAAAATACTGGGGCCAGTCTGCAAATATGCGTCCGTAACCGAAAAGCAACAAATGACCGTCATGATAAAGTGCGCACTATCAATCATGGCCGTTTCACTGAAGGCTCTACAAGGGAGAATAAGTAATGTCAGAGGCAATACCAAAAGATCACACGCCGTTTGGCCCTTTCCGACGTGTGGTGGCCCGAAATTTCATATGGTTGATTCTTTTTATTGCCATTCCTGTCGTTCCAGCCTTGCTTCGTTCCGGCTCCTTGGCCAATGTCAATTGGCTGATGCAGCCCGGCCTTCCCGTTGCAGCCTACGTCCTTGTCATGGCGCTCTTGACCCGGTCAAGATTGAATTGGGGGGAATCGCTGCATTTCGATGGAACGCTTACCGTGCAGCGCAAGGGCGAGCCGCCCTTACAGACCTTTCATACAAATGTGCATCGACCTTCATGACTATGAACAAGGATATGCATCGACCTTCATGACTGTGAACAGGGATATGCATTGAACTTCATGATTGTGAACAGGGATATGCATCGACCTTCATGATTGTGAACAATGATATGCATCGACCTTGTGTTTCACAGGGTGAAAACATGCTCGACCTTGCATGCTGCACTTGGCTAACTAGCGTCGACCTTATGTGACAGAATGCGAGAATGCTCAGACCTTATCCTCTCAAGGCAATAACATGCATCGACCTTTACTGCAGTCTCTAGCCAACTAGCATCGACCTTATATGCATGTCAGTGCCATGTGCATCGACCTTATTATGCCTAGTGACATATGTGCACTGACCTCCTTAGTTAGAAACACATATGTGCATCGACCTTTATGCAATGAAATGAACATATGCATTGACCCTATTATGAAAATGCTTGAACTTTATGAAGGCGCTCAGATCTTTTACATGCACGTGCTTCAACTTAGTGAATTAGACTTTATGCATATGTGCAGACCTGAACGAAGATGCTCAGACCTGACAAAGACTCTTATGCATGTGCAATGACTATCAACTTGTGAAAAAATATTTGTGCACACAACCTATTCGATAAAATGAATATGCATGCAACCTGTTTGATTAAATGACCAGAATGTTTAAATGTGCACAGCAGACTCAGGATGCAGCGACATTGTGTCTGACATCATCAAGGCCACACTAAAGTCACATCAAAACTATAGCATCAAGACAACACAAACACATATGACATTATGCACATGAAGATAAGTACAGCTCAACACTTATAACATCATCATCATCTTCATCATCATTCAATTCACGTAATTTAGCATACTTTAACCCTCTTTTTTTTAATTTTCAGTCAAATATAGTCACAATGGTGGACATCATAAAAACATTGGCATCATCAAAACGTAGAATGCAACAGACAACCACCTAGATATTGACAATACCTCCTAGTGCTCTTCTATCTTTCCTACACCCTGCATAGTCTGCATCAGTGAAAGCCACAAGTTCAAACTCACACCTAGCAGGACACCATAGTCCTAACTCAAGGGTGCCTGATAGATATCTAAAAATCTTTTTCACAGCACTCATAAGTGATTCCCTAGGACTAGCCTGAAATCTAGCACACAAATACACTGGAAATTGTATACTGGGTGAGATGCAGTAAGATACAAAAGGGATCCGATCATACCTTTGTATAGTTTGGTATCAACCAATTTACCTTTTGGGTTAGCATCAAGACTAGTTGATGTACCCATAGGTGTAGTGATAGCTTTGAGGTTCTCCAACTTGTATTTCTTCAGGTGGTCCCTGATGTATTTGGGTTGTGTGATGAAGCTTCCCTCTGAAGTTTGATTAACTTGCAATCCAAGGAAAAATTTCAGTTCTCCCATTAAGCTCATTTCAAATTCATTGGTCATTAATCTAAGAAATTCCTCACACATGACAGGTTTAGTTGACCGAAACACTATATCATCTACATAGATTTGAACAACGAGAATATCTCTGTTGTCTACCTTGGTGAATAGAGTCTGGTCAACCTCACCTCTTGAAAATTCTTTACCTGTGAGGAAGGAGGTCAGCCTATCGTACCAGGCCCTGGGAGCCTCCTTCAGTCCATATAATGCCTTATCTAATTTATTCATATAATCAGGAAAGTCAATGCATTCAAATGTAGGAGGTTGTTTGTTCTTTAATGACTTGTTAGACATAGTTTCAGATTCCAGATATTTAGAAGGTCATCTGGGACTATAACAGAGCATAATCAGCTCCCTTGGCTCAGACTCTTGGGTTGAACAGTTCTGAAAGAACGCGGTTGTAGGGGACCGTGATAAGGAGAACATGGTTAAGTAGTAATCCACGATCAGGAAGTGCGTTGATTCAGGATGGAATTAGGTCGACTTGAAAACTGGGCTGAACATGAAATCAGTCGACTGAAAATTGGACTTCGGTCGACTGAACAAGAACACAGTCATGGGCCAGCCGCGATCTACAAGTCGCGGTTGTTCGTCTGGTCGCGATCAGGACAGAGTGCAGGAAAATCACGAGTGCTCTTCTAGTATTTTGGGCTTTAAGGGTTAAACCAGCTCGGCGTCCTAGTGAGAATCCCAAGCTCGCGGAGACTTACGGAGGTTTTGAAACAAGATAACCTAGTCCGATAGAAGGAATTTTCGACGGAGAGGCGCTTAAGTTCAAGAAAGTGTTCCTATCAAGTGCAAGTGACTAATAGCAAACGTACCGGAGTACGGGCTATGTGCAAGTAATGAAACCAGAAATAAGATGGGAAGGAAACATGCCAAAACAAAGATCGAAGTGTAAGAAGTTTCAAAGAATAAAATCCCTTAAGTACAATACTATAAGGTTTTGATGTAAAATTAGCATAAGGTGAAAATAATCTTTTAAATCATGCTAAGACACAATGTGCAATCATGATACAGTCAGGAAATGCAAATAAACGAAATAAGGCATGAATATTACCATATATAACAGGAAATAAATAGGGTTGATCTGGTTACTGTAACCAGATTGCGGTTTACACCCCGACCGCCTTCTGGCTGGTCACAGTTGATCGGGCGTCTTCAGGTCGCGGCTCCTGGTAGGCCGCTATCTGTCTACTGTCAGACAGAGACAATATCGGCTTGCAGGGTCCCTTTCTATGGCAAATAAAGATGCAATCTAATATGAAACTGAAATAGGAAGCATGATAGCATGTGACTAATGCATGAGAAGGCAAGAATTTGATTAAAGTTATCATCTTGTTCATCTACGTTGCAGGGACATCATGCACTATAAATCTATTGCGCGATCATATAAAAACTTGAAATACTCCGTGCATGATGCACATGAAATCGAGAGGAATCAAAGGGCTTTTGTTCCTAACATTAAATTTAAGCCATTCACGAGACAACCTATCTCTGGGATAGTCCCTAGACTTCGGATTTCTCGCCGGAAGAAGGCTCTTGTTCCTGCGTGTCCTGCGTATGAACAGCGACTTCCGTTAGCTCTAACTCCTTGATTGCTTGTCTTGCTATCACGAAATTTGGAGACGTGTTAGAAGACACTAAAGGGAACAAAAAGTTCTAAAGGAAGATCTTAAGATGACGATACTATACCTTCGATCCACGCTATCCAAAACTAGGGTTCGCGCAGGACGAAACTGAGTTCTATTTATAGAGAACGACCTAGGGCTAGGGTTTTGATTGAAATTAGGATCCCTATTGGAGGTAAAGTCGAACCCTAAAGGTGACTTTGATAACAGAATAAGGGGTGAATAGGATGAGTTATTCTGCCTACTCGCCCTTAACCGAGTTTGATAGTAGGTTTAAGTTACTTGGGGTCGGTTAGGGTTAAGACCCTTATTCTAGGAATAACTCATTCTACCATTTCACATAGAATGAGTTATTCCCAGAGTAAGAGTAAGTTATCGACGATGTGTAAATATTATTATCCTTGTTTTGTGGCAGGATCCTCAAACTTAAAAGTCTACTCACAACTTATATATGACAGTGATGGGTGACTTGGCAGCAGACGAAGCCTATTTACTAAAATTCTTCGGGTCATTTCTTATCGGACTAGCTTTTAAATGGTACTCGAGCTTGCCGACCGGGTCAATCCTAGACTGGCCTATTATGCAGCAAAAGTTTCGTGAAAGGTTTCATGTCACTGAGAGGGAAATCACAGTGGCAGAGCTATACTCCACCAGGCAGAAGTAAGATGAAACCGCCTTGGATTAAGAGATGGAGGAATCTCAGCATGAGATGTAAATGGCCTCCACACCAAGAAGACGCTATTCAGATTTGTAAACAACATCTGAGAAGAGAGGTGCTAGAAAAGATCATTGATATTGATACCAGGTCATTTGACCGTCTTAACATTGTGGTGGTAGAGGTTGAGTCTTTCCTCACAAAGCACCCCGACATCCCTACAGTTCAAAAGGGAAAAGGCTATTGATTGACGGCCAGCCCCGAAAGAGGTGAACATTGTTGATTTCAAAACCTTTGAGCAACAAAGAGAAAAGGCTAAAACAATAGCTACTCCTCTGCCAGCCAAGCCCGCTGAGAAGAAAGAAAGTCCTTCATTGAGGGACAAGATGAAGAAGCTATATTTGTTCCCAAAGAACAAAACTTGGGTCTTGTTTGAATGGGCGAACAAATATAATAAGATAACACTGCCCGAACCAAAGAGACCTGCTGATGCTAAGAGACAAGATGATCCTTTGTTCTGCCTGTATCATCGAATGCTGGGGCATGCTATAGAAGACTACTACGTGTTCAAGGACGTAATGGAAGGAATGATAAAGAAAGGGGAGCTACAAATGGGCGAGCACTAGATTGACCCGCCATGCCCCCATGAACCCCCAATGTTGAGGCAAACCCTTAACATGGTGTCATTGTACCAACAGTTACTAGAAGTGGTGTCTGAAGCTAGCACTCAGCACACCTATGAGGCCTGTTTCCTCATACCCATTGCAGAACAGGAAGGATGGCAATCCGTACCTACAAGAACAAGAAGAAGACTGCCAGCTCGTAGAGTCACAGGTGCTCACATTCGTGGCGTCACTGCATGTCCCACTCCACCCCTGGTGGCTCTTGCGTGGCAGATGACAGAATCACCGGTAGTCATCTGCATCCCAACTCACAACCGAAGGAGACAGACTCCATTGCCCACTCACAAAGAAATAAGCCCTGAAGTACGGCGCATGCAGGCCTACATTAATGGACTTGATGAGTATGAACAACCCAAGTTGACACCTTTGCTAGTGAAGGATCATGTATCTTGGGAGTAGCTAGAGGGTATGACCATTAAAGAGTAGAATGAAAAGAACACAAAAAAAGTTGATGACGACCTCTTCTGGGGGCAGGTGCCAGCCCAGTCTGACCGGCGAAAGAAAAAGCTGAAAAGCAAGAGAAACCACCTTGCACTGCAACACACTGTCTGCCTTGTTCAGCTTGCCAAGAGACGGTGAAGTAGAGGAATCAGGAGGTGCGTAGCCCAAGGCAAACCAGGCAGAAGCTTCGACCATGGGTCGCGCCACCCACTCTAGGAAGAGATGGGGGTGTCTCTGTAACATCCCAGAGCTCAGGGTACCGATAACCCAATACAAATACCGAATTACCGCCACCAAGAACTGGGGATGCCACCCAAGAGGCTGATGAGGCCCCTGTGGTTTTATGTACAGTGTCATCTCCTACTTCCACGACAATGGAGAGGAAGCCCGCAGGCGAAGTAGGGCCACTATGTTCATACGACGTGGGCCTCATTAGCGGCGATTGGCTGAAGCCGGGGACATGAGCATCACAACGGCCCAACCTGCTCTCCCACGCACGCCACCGTTGTCACCGCCAGCAGCCACTGCCATGCACCACCCTTGCTGCCGTCAACCTCTCCCTCTCTCTTTCTCTCTCTAAACCTCACCACGTCCACCATTGCCGTAAGCCCCCCTCTGGTTTCACGTAGCCCACACCGGCATCGCCTCCCTACTCTTGCTCACTCCACACACTCGCCCACACACCACCGCAGCCTCCAGCCCTGCTCCCTTCTCTTCTCCCTCTCCCTCCTTCTCTCTCACATTCGCACTGGCCATGCAGCACCGCAACCACCGCCTCATCTCCTCTCTCCCTCTGCCTCTCCCATCTGCTAACGACCTCCACCTGCCACCCACCACGCCATCCAGCACCCACCCACCTCACTGCTCACCCCTCCGATAGCCCGGTTCTCTCCACCGGAGCCCCTGCCTCCGTCTCCACTGATCTCTCCCTCTCTCTCAGTTCGCTGCGCCTCTCTCCCTTTGCACACCCACTAGACCACCGAGCCGCAGTCGCCAGCCCATGCACGCCCCACCTCTGCCCCCCCTCTCCTACATACACCGGCCTTCCTTCCCCTTCCCACGCACCACCGGCACCCATGGCCCATGCATGGCCGTCTCCCCTCTGTCGCACCTCCTCACTGCATGCATGTCCACCCCCTCGCTACCATCGCTCACCCACCTACCGTGACCATCTGTGCACCCATCACAGCACCCCTCTTCTTCACATCTCTCTTACCGCATGCACCAGCTCCCCCCCTTCATCCCACACACTCTCTCTATTCCCTCTCTCGTTCTCTCTCTAACCCACACACACAAATCGTGCCATGGACCTCCCCACCGCTTGCCATTTTCCCCCTCCCTTCATCTCCTTCTGTGTACATACGCATCCACCATCTGCACAGTGCCACTGTCTCCCACACCAGCGTCGACTCCACTGCACCCAGCCCCTCCACTATTCTCACTATCTCACATCCTCCCTCTTCCCATGCATGACCCCCCGTCACTTCTCTTCTCCCTTCACAGCCCTCACTACGTCCTCCCTACATGCTTTCCCACATACACCATCTCCCCCTCACCATCGCTCCACCACCCCCTGCCGTGGCCGTGTTACCACCACCTGCTTCTCTTCTACTCTTCACACACACACCGTAGCCACCCCATATCTCCTCTCCCTCTTTCTTTCTCTCTCTAACACACGCACTGCACCCAACACGTTCCCACACCTAACACCCTTACCACCTCTCTCTCCCACTGACACCATCAACACACATGACCCATGCACACCACATCCCCACCATCTCACAGCCCACACCACGTCGACCTCCCCTCTTCACACACACTTGCATATGGTCTCTCTTTAAAGCTTACATGGGATGCATATGGGTTGGCTTCAATGTTTGATTGCATGGTATCTTCACCATTAGGGGTGAGTATGGTTTGGTTTGGTTTAGTTTGATTTGAAGAGAATTTTCTCAAACTAAACCGAATTGAATTAAGACTTCAACCTGAACCAAATCAAACAAAACTACTTTGAAACCAAACCAAATCAAATCGCCTCACTTTCTCAACAGCTAATCTCCCCCTCAGCATAAACATGCTAGTTACAATGTACTTCACAAGTTGGTAAAGCATTCAATTGTAAAAAGACTATCTGAAATCAAATTCAAATTGAACTCTAAAATCTGTGATGCATGTGCTCAAGGAAAACTGACAAGAAAGTCATTTAAGAGTCAAACTGAAAGCTTATCATCTAAGCCACTTGAACTTATTCATATGGATCTATTTGGTCCAACCAAATCAGCTAGGTTAAGTGGTAAACGATATGGCTACGTGTTAGTAGATGACTTTACTAGGTTCACATAGGTGTTTTACCTTGCACGTAAGAATGATGCATTTGATGAGTTTCAGGCACTCTACATGCAAGTGAAGCAAGACGGTAAGTTCAGAATTTCTAATATCCTTTCAGATCATGGTGGGGAATTCGATAATGTTGACTTCAGCAACTTGTGTAGGACTGAAGGAATAATGCACAGATTCTCTTCACCAAGGACCCTAGAACAAAATGGGGTGGTTGAGAGAAGGAACAAGACCTTGATAGAGATGGCACGCACAATGCTCGCTGAAAGATAGCTCTCTAGGAGGTACTGGGCAGAAGCGGTTAACACAGCCTGTTATATCATAAACAGCTCCATGGTAAGACTCTTCACAAAGAAAACTCCTTATGAGCTGCTGAAAGGTAAAAGGCCATCCCTATCTCATTTAAAAGTTTTTGGTTCAAAATGCTACATTCACAATAATGATAAAAGAGATTTGGATAAGTTTGAACTAAAGAGTGAGGAAGACATTTTCTTGGGCTATTCAGAACGGTCAAGAGCTTATCGAGTCTATAATCTCAAGACCTTGTGTGTGGAGGAGACACCCCATATCACTATTGATGAGACTAATGAGGAGCACTCTTGCAGGGACAATGATGATGGGGAGTTTTGAATGCACATGGAAAGGAGGATCTTCCACACAAGGAGATGCAAGAAAATGAAGATCAATGTGAATCTAGCAATGCACGGGTCACGGATGTAGATGGAGGTAGTGGTCAAACTGACATAAGGATGTTAAAAGACCATCCATTAGAATATATAATGGGTAATCTACCAGACCCACCTAGAACAAGGTCTCATTTTAGAATCATGGATGAAATTGAGCAATTAGCCCATGTTTCTCAAACTGAACCCAAGAATATTATAGAGGCTTTAAAAGATGAAAACTGGTTAAACTCCATGCATGAAGAATTAAACCAGTTTGAAAGAAATAATGTATGGCATCTTGTTCCTAGGCCCCAAGAAAAATCTATCATAGCCACAAAATGGGTCTTTTGGAATAAACTAAGTGAAGATGGGAAGATAATCAGAAATAAGGCCAAATTGGTGGCTCAGGGGTATAATCAAGAGTTTGGCGTAGACTTCAAAGAGTCCTTTGCCCTTGTAGCTAGATTAAGGGCCATTAGAATTTTACTTGCATTTACATGTTCTCATAAAATCAAACTATATCAAATGGATGTTAAGAGTTCTTTTCTAAATGGTCTAATAAAAGAAGAAGTGTGTGTAGGGCAACTTCCTGGTTTTGAATGTTAACATTTTAAAGACCATGTTTATAAGTTGGATAGGACTTTATATGATCTGAAGCAAGCACCCCGAGCTTGGTATGATAGGCTAAGCTCATTCCTCACTAAAAAGGCTACATTGGAGGTAATGTAGACCAAACACTCTTCACAAAAAGATAAGGTAAAGACATCTTGATAGTTCAAATTTATGTTGATGATATTGTGTTTGGCTCTAGTAGCAGAGCATTATGTGGATTTCAGTCGACCGAGAGCACTGGGTCGGTCGACCAAAATTTTATAGAAAGACTCCTTTCAACGTTGTTAAATTCGGTCAACCAGAGGCCCAGGGGCGGTCGACTGAAGTTCAGTAAAATCTAATTTTTTGAAGAATTAAAGGGGCTAACACATTAAATTAACATCTGCTATAGGAGACACCCATTTTTATGGAAAATTTGAAATTACTAAATTAAGCCCAGGAATGAGCGTCCGGACTAGTTGGACGCCCATTAAATTGGCGACGAGTATTCTGGACGCCCATTTTTCTTGCATCTTCGCTTTGATCTGGGCTCCTTTACCTGGTTGTTTACTGCCCATTTTGATCCCTCCTCTTCTTGGGGAAGTCTATCCCCTTCGTTGCTTAGAATCCTTCCTGAGCTGAGTCTCCTCTCTTATAAATTGGACTCCTTTATGCCCGACGCACGAGACATACAGAGAGGGATACACACAGAGGGAGATAGATAGATACACAGAAAAAGATATTGAGTGCAGGCTAACCAAGGGCTCTTGCTTGGTCATTTCTGTGTTTGGTCCAGTCGGAAAGGCTTCCCTTTGTTTTGTTTTTTCTTCGCTACAGTGACACTTGAGCGGAGAACCTCCTCTGTTTCTTCTCTGATCTCCCTTCTTTCGTTTATGTAGTTTGCATATCGCATCGATATCACTACTCACACACATTATATATAGCCTTCACTATATTTTTGTTCACTTTACTGCATAGCATCCATACTACCACCCTTTACACTTAAGGGGTTTAAAAACACACAAGGTGCGTTCGCTTTCCATATGCATATGTTTATTCTTATTGGGAGTTGATACTACACGACCCGTTCTAATTTTGTGCGCCTTTGCTTGTCTTTGTTCATTTCAGGGTAATCAAAAGAAGAGAGACCCCCTTAGTCGGCCGGTCGGTTGAAGGCAGAAGCAGAACCCATACACACCCGCTTCACAAGGTACTTTCCTGTGATCACTTCTTCGTTTAAGTTGAGGAACTTCCTCTGGCGATCACGTTCCATTGAGCACCACATGCTCCCTTTTAATTCATTAGCTTCTTCTCTCCAGTTGGTTTCCATCAGTTTTCCTTTACTATTATTTTCAATTACACTAAGTGACACGTTCACACCTTCCATTAACCCATCATCCTTGGCCGCTTCATCGTCCAGAATGGCATTAAGATGAGCTTGCTGCTTGCATCCACCGCTAGAATATTGCTTCTCCATGAGGGGGTACTCAGGCATCCGATGCTTCCGGCTTCCACAACATAGACAAGCGCCAAGGCGCTTCCAGTATTCCTCGACCTAGTGGCCGAACTTTTCACAAAATGAACAAGCCGCCATGACCTACTTATCTTCCTCCTTGGCCATCTTGTTCTTGCCATTCCCATTATTGTTCCCACTCTAGGATCCCTTCTTACTATCACGGGAGTTGTAGGACCTCGTGATGCAGAATTTTTCTTCTTTCTTGTCTTGTCGATCAAAGTTTTGGCTCGACTCCTCTTTTCTGCCTCTAAATTTCTCGACCTTCTCCAAGGTCCTTTCGCAAAGATGTGCTTGTTGGACCATCTTCGTACAGGTCCGAATATTTTTGGGTCGAGTTGTTGAATAATGCCATTCCTTAAACCATCCATAAATCGGTTTGCCTTTAAAATATTGGTGCTGACCATATCCGGAGTGTAGCACTCCTGAAATTTTTCTAAAATTTCCGTCTAGCTAGAGAACAAAAAGACCATTGCTTTGATACTCACCCCATCGACATTGATGAATAAATCCTTGACTCGGACCTTCACTCTAGCTAGAGAACAAAAGACTCTTGCTTTGACACTCACCCCGTGTCAACGAATAAGCCATGTCAACTCCCGGCACCCCGCCGACATTGACGAACAAATCTTTGACCCCTTTCACCTGTGGCCCAAACCTTTCGTCTGAAGTAGTGAACAAAACAACTTTGCTTTGGCACTAACCCCGTGTCAATGAATAAATCATGTTAGTCTCTGGCATTTACATCAAGGCGGTCGCTTACCTTCTCAAAAAATAAAGGAATATGCTGAAGAAGTCTATACCCACAGGCCCCGCGCACTCGTCCCTCACTTGTGCCGCCTGCGAGTGGGGGACATTTGTGGACACCTAAAAAATTTTACCAAACCACACCGACTTGAATGAGGGTAATGGAGAAGTAAAAGAAGAAGTGTGCAGGCACGCAAGCCCAGTGCGTGCAGAAACAAAAGACAACACACCTGGTGGTCCGTCACCAGATGAGGAAGTTTCCTGGGGTGAAGAAATGTGCCTGGTCCCTCGAAACGGGGTGCCAAAGGCAATATAGCAGAAAACTCGAGTGACTCGATAAGGGCACACGGTATGCCAAAATGGTCCACTGGAGGCCGAAGAGCTACCCCGTGGGGGCGAAAACACTTTGAGTGATTTCTCACTCGATGAAGACACTATCCACGTGCACATAGTAGGCTTAAGGGCACAATTCACAATGCCAAAGGCCAAATCAGCATAAAACTAGAGTGACCCGATCGGGGCACACGGTATGCCAAAAACGTTCGTAGGAGGCCGAAGAGCTGCCAATGAGGGTGAAAACACTTTGAGTGGTTGCCCACTCGATGAAGACACTCCCCAAGGTAGGGAGCGGGCTTAAGGGCACGACTCATAGTGCCGAAGGCTGAATCAGGATGAAACTCGAGTAATTTGACACGGGTTCGGCACGTGCCGAAAATCACTCGGAATTGCAAACTAAAGCTTAGGAGCTTCGAAATAAACACTCTGGAAGTGGTTCACCAAAATTAAGGTGGTACTACATGTCAAGCACTCATCCAAGCCAGTTTGGAGTCAACAAAGTGACGAAGAATATGGCATTTACCAACATACCCCTTGGCTAAGTGATACGGCACACTTTTTGGCCAAGTGGTACGGCACACTTTTTGCCAAGTGGTATGGTATACCCCTCTTGGCCTCTTGAATCGGCACATAAAAGCCCCAATGCCCCTTGAACCAACGCGCTAGCCCCCATGGGCCATGAACCGGCACGAAGACAAGCCCCTATGGGTGTTGATACGGCGCGTATGGCCTCCTCTCCATATCATGATACGGCGTGCTCAAAGGCCCTTTGAAGGCATGATACGGCGCCCATCTCCTCTCATACTTGAACTGGCGCAGGGAAGAATCAACTGAATTGGCGCAGGGAAGAGACATCCCATCCACTCCACGATACTCTATTTCGCTCGAACACGAAGCATTGAATGCTCGTGCCTCTGTCTCGCGCTCAGGATGACACGGCAATGGTGGTAGGTCGTCGACGTCAACCTTGGCCATCCTTGTGAAGACACGTTGACTACCTCATGTTGTCCCTACGCATAGGCCACTTCACTACAAGAAAAATGAGAAATATCGACGATATTTTTTGACTAAAAAATTTTCGTCAGAAATACGTCAGAATTTCTTCATCAACATCTTTCCGGGCGCGCTCATGCTTTACCTGCTCGGGGAATATCTCGAGTGCGACAGCACAACGCACCTGGAGATGCTCCGCGAGGGCGACTACTTCGGCATTATATGCATGGCGCTCGGCCTCGGCTCGCTCGAGTTCGTGCTGGAGGAGGGCGAGCGCAAGGACTGGTTCGGCAACCCGCTCATCCGCGACTTCGCCATCGTGGCGGGAATCTTCATCACGCTCTTCCTCTGGCGCGAGCTGACCGCGAAGAAACCGTTCGTGAACCTGCGCGTGCTCAAGCACCTGCCGTTCACGCTCTGCACGCTCATCCTCACCGCGCTCGGGCTCGCGCTCTATGGCTCGGTCTACCTGATCCCGGTTTACCTCGCGCAAATCCAGGGCTACAGCCCGCTGCAGATCGGCGAGACGCTGATGTGGGTGGGCCTGCCGCAGCTCGTGATCCTGCCGTTTGTGCCGAAGCTGATGAAGATCGTCGACCCGCGCATCGTGGCCGGCGTCGGCCTCGCGCTCTTCGGCGCGAGCTGCGTCATCAACGGCTACCTCGATCCCGATTTCGGGATGGACCAGTTCCGGTTCTCGAACATCATCCGCGCGCTGGGCCAGCCGTTGATCTTTGTGCCGCTGCTGAGCATGTCGACCGAGGGCATTCCGCCGAGCGAGGCGGGCTCGGCCTCGGCCGTGTTCAACATGGGCCGCAACATCGGTGGCTCGATCGGCATCGCCATGCTCTCGACCATCGTGACGCAGCGCGAGCACCTGCACTCGGTGCACCTCGGCGAGTTTGTCACGGTCTACACGCCGGCCGTGGCCGCGCGGATCAACACGCTGGAGCAACTTTTTGAAACGAAGGGAATCGATGCGGGCACGGCGCACGGTTATGCGTTGACCGCGCTGAATCACCAGGTGCAGGCGAATGCCTATATCATGGCGTACAGCGATGCGTTCCTCTGCATCGGCTGGACGCTTTTCGCGGCGATCTTCGCGCTGTTCTTTTTGCCGAAACCCAGCGGGGGAATGCCGACAGGCGGGCATTAGAGCGTTGCTGAACTTCGCGGCGGCGCGCTAAACAATCCTGAAAGGATTGAATCACTCAGCCCAGGGTTGGCGCACCAGCGCCTATCCTGGGTACGCTCCAAAATCGGCCAACCCTGAAAGGGTTGAATCCGGTCCAAGCCGTCGCCATGCTTACCGCGTGGCCCAATCGCGCTCGAAGGTTCTTGTGCATGCCGTTTTCTCGACCAAGGACCGGCGTCCGTTTCTCCAAGACGCGAATCTCCGCGCTGAATTGCACCGCTACATTGGCGGCGTTGTCACGGGTCTCGAATGCCAGCCGATCATTGTCGGTGGCGTGGAAGATCACGTGCATTTCCTTTGCACCCTTGCGCGCACATGCTCGCAGGCGGACTTGGTTAAGGAGACGAAGCGTGCGTCGAGCCTGTGGGTGAAAACCAAGGATGCGAAGCTGGTGGATTTTTCCTGGCAACACGGATACGGCATTTTTTCCATCGGCTTTTCGCAAATCGAAAAGACGCGCGCCTATATCGCGAACCAGGAGGAGCATCACAAGAAGGTGTCGTTTCAGGAGGAGTTACGGGGCTTTTTGAAGCGGTATCAGATCGAATATGATGAGGGGTATTTGTGGGATTGATTCAACCCTTTCAGGGTTGGCCGCGTATGTGGGCGCACCCAGGGTAGATGCTTCGCATCAACCCTGGGCTGAGTGCGTCTTCACGCCGGTCTGGTAAGCTCCTACCCTTGCTGCCCTCATTACTGTTCTTTTAATATCCGCGAAGCATATCCACTGGAGAGGAAGCGAGTGCCCGACCCCAGAACCACCATCTTAGTGTGGTCACCGTGGATTGAGTGAGGGAGTGTCGTAGTGCCCCCAAGCGAGTGCCTGACCTCATTACTAACTCGACCTCAAAGAGAGTGTGGATGGGAGAGTCCTTGAACTCGGTCTGGATAAACCTGGCCCTATTGTACAGCTGGTGCATGTTGAAAATGACCCAGAAAGTAGGGGTGGCATTGGAAATCAAAAGCTTAACTTTCTCTTCCTCTAGAATCTGCCCGGGCACATGGGAGGCCATCTGCCTCCACCTATCAGCATATACTGTAAAGTCTTCATCGACCTTCATTTTCTCGGCCACCAGATCAGTAATGGAATATTTCGGGCCAACCTGATCTTGGAATCTCTGAATGAACATTTCTTTGATAACTTTAAAGCTCTCTGCCTCCTCCATAGGTAACACGTAGAACCATTCCAAAGCAACCCCATCCAATGAGCGGTGGAATAGATACGCCATGGGGTGATCATCGTATTGAAACTACGCCGACACATATATAAATTCCTTGACATGGATGTTGGGATTACCATTCCCATTGCACTTTCGGTACGTGGGGAGCTCTGACTAGGGCAGGAAACAAATGTTGTGATAATTGGGAACCGGGACATCCGCTAAGGACTCTAGGCTGACCCGTTTGTGAAGGAGGTCAAGCTACCATTGCATGGTAGCCCACTTATCAGGAAGCTCCCGTTCCCGAGATGGGGGAGGCAAAACTGGAAGGGCGGACCCGGTGTAGGGGGCCGAAAGATAGGTAGACGGAGGGGGAGGCCCATAAGAGGGATATTGGGCCAAGGAAGGACCGATATTGGCAGCCCCCGCTTGAGGGTGGAAGAAGTCAGTCGGGCCCACGAGAGCCTGCGACGCTGAAGAGGGGGTCCTATAAGGATCCATGTAGGCAGACAGGAGGAGCGGGGTCTTCCCCTTATCAAGAATCTAATAGGCCGAGGTAGAAGATTGGCCCGCCTCCAAATTGGGGAAACTAAGGATCTTGTGTTGGACAGGGGTGAGATCGATGGGAGCAGCAGACGAGGCCCCTAGCCCACTAACCAAAGACAGAGAGGTGGCAGTTGTAGACACACCTTGTGGAGGAGTAGAAGATGGGGCGTCTTGCCCCTGTAAAGCTTGGCAGAGAATCTGAAGCTGGGTCGAATCCAGCTAGGCCATCATGTGGAGGATGTGGTTGGTGGAATTGTGAGTAGAAGAATTAAAGAGGGAGGGTTGACTACCCTTAACCATAGTGGATGGAGGAGGTTGGGCGGACCCCTCTCTACCCTGTACAGTCGTGACCCTAGGTGGGTCCTCCAGAAGTCCTTGAGGAAGGGAGTCCTCATGGGAATGAGAAAAGTCGTAGGACAACATGGTAGAGGTGGAATTAAACAAGGGGTTGAGATAGGAGGTGAACGAGGAATTGCCCCTAGGAGAAGATCCTATGGGTGTGAAGCAACTCCACATAAAACGAGTATCTATAAAGAAAGTGACCATAACTAGTAAGCACCTAGACAGGGATGACTAACAACTTGCACAACACAAAAGGAGATAAGAGGCAACCAATGATCAACTGAGTGGCAATGATGCATGAAATTTTTATATGTTTCCCCTTTAAGGACCTTAGTAACTAAAAGGTTTGATTTGAAAATCAAACATTTCTAGCCTTTGTAACTATCATTCCTTAAATTTAAATACACAATATAAAATGTAATTCAAGCTACAACACAATCAACCCCAATGCCATGATCTCAATAATGAAATTTGAATTCCAACACAAAAAACTTGCACGATCACAAATTTATCAAGATAGCACTTCAAGCACACTATGCACATTGACTTGTTTTGTCAAAACCAAACAGATGCACATGGGCCGACCCATACAGAGAGGGAGTCGACCCTTTCTAGCTCTGCACATTGAAATGCCAATTCTATGAGGCCCAAATGATGTAAACATGCAGCCCATTGACATCAAAAACTCAACCATGAATTTTCTTCTTGAAAATCAAAGTAGAATAAGTGGTTTACATGTGAATCAAGACTTATGCTTCAAATATAGCACATTAAGGTTGTTCACTCAAAGATGCTTTAATGAACCCACTCAAACATGTTTTGGACTTCTATTTATGACCATCAAAGAGCACATTTCACCAAGAGATGTTACCATGATCCACTAGACATGTGAAGGTTTAAAAACCATCCTTGAACCTTCGATATCAAGAGGAGCATTGGTATGAACAAGGGACTTTCATGGATTTCTATAAAAACACCATGGACTCAATATTCCACTTACAAAGAATATAAGCTTGAACGCTTTGAACGATAATATCCATTCTCATTATGCATCACCATGATCTCACACACATATGTAGATATGCATTCATGTAAAGATGTTTCCACAATTTCATACTTATTCTCATCTCTTGAAAAGTCACATACATCACATGCATCAATATGCATATATTAAAACTCATCACAAAATTCTTGAAGAAGGCCAATTCTTTAAACCAATTTTTCAACCACGCATAAGGCAAATCCATACATTATAGCAAGAAAACAAGGATGTTTAAGCACATGTAATCATAAAAAATCATTCAAACATAAGGTCAAATCGACTTCCAAAGAAGCATTGGTATGAACCAGGGACCTTCTTGTATTCCTGTATGAACATTGAAATAAACATATTTAACAAGGTAAAATGAATATGAATTTCTGACATTTAAGACAAATTAAACTCGCCATGCAAACATTTTTCCACATCTATCTCAAACATATTTTCTCAACCAATATAAAGTTTTGTTGCCATCAAAATCACACATGTAGCATAACACAAGCTTACATTCAACGGATGCATCGACCTTGCCTCACAGTGCATCGACGCACTTGAAGCTTTTTCAGGCCATTTTTTGTAAAACTATAGCTGCTTCGGAAGCCATCCAGGAACCAAAAATAGGAACCACAAACCTCCAAAAACACATCTGTTTAGGTCTGGAGGAGGTTTCTAGGACTGATCACTGTCCCTGTCATCATTACAGTACCAAAATAACTTTTTGGAGGCAGATCAGCTAGGTATCATATTTGGGTAAAGTCTCTTTTCATGGTACTCTACTTTTTACAGTCAACCAATGGGATTACAGCCCAAGAAAAGTACCTAGGATTGAGGACTGGCCTGAGCCAATGAGAAAGCAGATTTCAAAGAACCTTTCTACTACCATGGACCAATTAAAGGCTGCCAAGAAAGAAGCTCACTTGACCAAGAAATCTATTTTATGCTAGACCAATCAAGTTTAAACCTGTATAGTGCTGAAGAAAAGAAATCTCAATTTTCCTTCTGGGCCAATCAGATTCAAGTCTTTATCTTTTTCTAGTGAAAGAATCTCATAATATCGGACCCATGAGTAATAATGTGGGTAGGCCCCTTACCGCTGAGTTGAATGTAGCTCACCTTGTATGTAGCTTATTTAAAATGAAAACATTGAATGGTTGAACTTAAACCGATCAGAGGAACATCATCTTACAAGCTTCTACATTTTGTTTTGAATTCCCAACGCCCCAAAAATGAATAAAAAAAATTCACTGTCCTTTGTGTCCTTTTTGTATTTAGCACTGGTTACCTATCCTCTATGTTCATCAAGCTGCTCCTGGAGAGAGGCTACACCATCCACGCTAGTGTTCGGGACCCGGGTTCTTCTTCGAGGCCATCCTCCTAGCTAGCTAGCAGTGGCTGCCACACTGTGATGTGCTTTGTGATTCTTACTCTCCTCTTTGCCTATATGTCAAGCATTAGTGTCGAAGCATATAGTTGCATTTTTACAAAGTTCAAGTTTAGGTCTTACCGATGCATAGGGTAGCACGTCGAGGTCATCTTGGATCGTCTGCATGTGGCGCCGCAGTGAGCCTGTCTCCCGCACCACCATCCATCGCCTTGCGATGGGCACTCGGTCAGGGTGCTCCTCTGTCCCTCTCCCCAATCCAGGTAGGTACATATAGGCCCATGCCTGCATTTCATGCATCAAAGTGTCAACATATAGCATTCATAAGTAATTGCACAGCATTTAGAGATCAAGTCTTACCTGAAGTAGTGGGGAAAATTTGTCGAGCATCGTCTACCGGCTCGTCACGCTGAGTGTGTCGAACAAGAAGGCAAGCACGGTTGCACCCCACACGTACTCACCCACTCTGTCCACCTCCTCGATCAAGGGTAGGAGTCTACAGCTCACTCCATCAGCTCGGGTCGCGAACAGCAGCTTCCCGAAGAAGAGCATTAGGAACCACTGAAGGACCACGTCTGCCTTAGGTCCCGGTCCCGCTACTACCCACTGTCTCGCACTGTCCGTCAAGTGCTCCAAGTGCTACTCTGGTAGCTCTTCAATGGCGATCGTAGCTCCTCATAGGCCCAGGCTCTCCTGAAGGCCCTCTCTCGGTAACACTGAAGAGTGTCACTCCGGCCTCTGCAGCTCGAGTCCCAACAGCCTCTGGGCCAGCTCCCGATAGTCCGTATGAGTCCTCCCCCTCACTGGTGCACCATGCACTCGTAGCCCGGTGATCCTCACCACGTCCTCTAGCATCGGGATCATGTTCCCCCACGGGAACACAAATGCCCGGCTCACCGAATCCCACCGGTCGTGTGGAGCATAGAGGAGAGCCATGTCCAGCTTCATCACCTCCATGCCTAGGAATTTGGCAAATCCCATGGCAGCTAACCTCTCGCGTTGAAAGTCTAATAGTGCCAAGTACACCGCCTGGACCTGGAGCCATGAAATCCTCACCCGACATTTTCCCTGCATGCATTAAACATTTTATGTTAGTCATTCATTTCATATAGTCATGCATTAAAAAAAAGAGAGACTATCTGCTAAGGTAGCGACCATAATGGGACCGTTTCTATCAGTCCAACGGCCATTTGAGGATCGTTTGTCTCATCCCAGTGGTCTGATTCAGACCGTTTCACACCCACAATACCCCATTTGATAGATTCTGGAAAAAGGTCATCCTATGGCCATTTCAGCCCACTTGACAGCCGTGTTTATGCCATTTTCACTCCAACGGTCATGGGCGGACCGTTTTGCTCCCTTAAATGGTACATGGTAGGACCGTCTCTCCCTCGCGCCGACCTAAGCCTAGCCTGAGCCTGACCCATAGATAACCCTACGTGCACCGACAGAGGGGACCGGAGAGGCTGTCTTACTGTTTGTCCTTCTGACTTTTTATTTGTTTATTTGTTTCTTTGGCGCCATGGCGGCGCCATGGCTATCGCTGCCATAACCCCAGCGCTCCTATAGCGTGACAACATCCTAGAGATGCCATGCTCCTACTGTTGCTCCCTTACGGGCTGCAACTACGAGCCACCTGCCATGCCCTAGTGGTGCTCAACGCTGACTCCAAAAACCTGTCATCGTCCCTAGAAGACGAGTACAAACAAGATGCGGAGCACCACCAGGCAGAGGGGAGGGTCGACTATCACTGCCCAGCAGTCCTACCAAGATGACCCTCCTCTTCTCTCACTCGCAAGCAGAGGCTTCAGATCTACTAAGGATCGAGCAAAAGATAGGAAAAATAGTATAAGCGCACAAAAACACATAAGCACCTTATAGATTGTATGCCAAACAAATTACAACCTAATTCTCTGATACTATTGTACGAGGAGATTCGACATACTTACATATTATTCCAGTAAAGATTATTGATTGAAGAACACAATCTTCACCCTCCATAACATGCGAGAGCAGACACAACCATGAAGAACACGCCGAGGACATGACCTCTCCCGCAAGAAGATCGTCATTGATTTTTCTCTCTCTAGAAGATCTCTTTGATGGAGCACATGCACTAATTATCTTCTGAGAAAGGGCACCAAGTCTCTTTCTGATTTCTTACAAGTTATTCTCCTGTCAAGAAGAACTCTCGTAAGATTATATGAGATCTCAAGAGAATATTAAGAGTCACCGAGGGAACCAACACCGGTTTCAGTCCTCGGTGAAACGCTTGGAGGAGGGAGCTCCCACCAAGAACTCCCCCGTCCTCCTCCTCTCGTAGGAGGCCTTGTCAGGTGAGTTCTCCGGGACTCTCCTAGATTTTGTCAGGTGAGTTCTTCTGAACTCATCTGGAATCAGACAGGTGAGTTCTCCAGGACTCCCCTGAAATCATCTTCTTTAGTCTCCCCTCTTGTTCAGCCTCCTCCTGTGTTCATCATTTCATACGTCTTTTGATGCAAGATTTCTTTGAAGGCTACTCCCTCCTTGCTCCCAACCCCAGTTGCTAACTCCCTTTGAAGCACACTGTCTCCTCTCCTTCTTCGCCTAACTCCCCCGACTAGACGATTTTCGTTATTTGCCTATCGGTTTCTTTTCATGGCGTTGGCCATACCTTTAGGGCCACTTTGGTAACGGGTTAAGCCAGGTTAGGGTGAGTTAATCGGGGTCGGGTAGGTTATTCCCTGTTTGATATTTTTTTACTTAACCCGAGTCGGATAGGGTTAAAGTGGATTAAACTCATTCTTAGGAAATAGGTGGAATGAGTTAATCCACTCGGGTTAGGCTTAGAGGTGGGGTGGACTAATCCGGGTAACCCACCCGCCCCTAACCTAACCCATTACCAAAGTGACCATTAGGAGTTCGACAAAGCATGAGACATTATCTTCTTGGAGCAGTTGTTGTGATTTTGTCCTTGGCCTCAAGGGGGCTAAGAGATTCGGCGCTTATCTCCATTGCATCCAAGTGGACGCTTGCTACCCAAGTGGCCCCCTTGCTCTGCCATTTGTCTGAGTTGTTCGGTAGCCTTGTGCTCCTCGAGGAAGTAACCCTCAACTTTCTGATGAGGCTTTACCTTTTTCTCGGTGTTTCCAAGTTTAAAGCTTCCTGTGGGAGTTTTTCTTGAGCTACTTGTTGTCTTCCTGAGTGAGGGAGAAGAAGAAGAGAAGAGAGAATGAGAGGGGAGAGGAGGTGCTATACTAGGGAGGGGAGGGAGTCAATGCTCCTCCCTCCCCCTTCATTTCTTCTTTTACATGCTATGAATGTTTCTTTTTCCTTTTTCTTTCAATTCGATTGTCTCCCAAGCAGACGAATTAGTCCTGGTTTGATGTATTTCCTTATGCAATGAAGTGAATGAAATGAGTATTTTGATGTTTGAGCAATATGTGTTGGTCTTGGTAAAGTTCCTTTCAGACCCGAACCCCATGATCGTATTGCAGTTTTGTTGTTTTCATTCATTTTGTTTTAGTGAAATGATGCCTTGCTTTAAAGATGATATGGATTCAGGGTCTGCCCAGTCACAGTGGTTGTGATTTCTGAATCCAGTCTCTTTTTCCCAGGATGAGGCTCCCCAGTTGGACCTTGTTTTGATTTCTGGTGGACCAGACTGCTTTCAGGGTGGCATGATGGCCCTCGTAGTAGACTCATGCCCCATGGGCAACATTAACTCTACAAGTCCCTTCCCCAATGCCTCTGGGCAGGTCCACTTCATCTATCTTGACCCCCCCAACATCTTTTCACAAATGACATATATACTTCCCATTTACTTAACATGTATGCCCGCTTGCTATTCGATGCATAAGATCCCCCAGGGAAACAAGCATCTGCCTCCTCACCCGCGTCCATGGGTTGTGGAGACCCTGGCTCAGTCCCAAATTTATTGCTAGCTACTGTAACTTATAGTTCTTCTTCTATTCCCTTTTACCCAATCTCAGCTCATTGAGAGGTTATTGTTCGTTGCACAAGGTCACCCTGGCCTCTATGCCAGCCGCACACGCACTATCCTATTTGTGTGAATGTCCAACAAGGGCTCCCACACTGGCATGTTAGTAGCAAATTCTCTCCCCACTCTCTACACCACTGCATATTTGAGTCTTCATTTCTCATGGGCCTGTACCCTGCATAAACCAAGTTTCTGCCCCAACTATACATTCCATAATTTCCAGCACATCGATGTTTTAGATGTTGTGTTTTCAAGTCTCCATTTGGGGCACAGGTTTGCTAATGACTCAAGTGTGACCGGTGTCCTCATGTACTGGAGCAGTAGTGCTTATCTTTCAATTTTGTCGAAGCTTTCCTTCTAGAACTAAGGACCTGTCACGGGGAAGGGATACATTTCGACTTTACACTGATCAAATTTTCATCCCACCACCCCCAGGTCCCCAGGGATTTGCTTCCTTGTCGCATGATCTCTGAAGGACCCTTCACTAAAGGGTTGGATATTAATGGCTACTGGGGCCAGCAGCAATATGCTGCACACTGTAGTTGGAAATTTAGCAATCCCAAGGTCAGTGGAAATTCCCTTGGTAGGCTAGTCCTCGGGGTCTTACCTACCCACTTTGGGGAAACGAAGCAGCCATTCTTGGCTTCCTCTAATTTTAGGGGCCATCTCAGAACTTCCGTGGATGTGCTTCCAATGTTTCACACCCAAAGGCTCCGATCTAAAGGAGATGTTGCCCAATTTTTGTTAAGGCTATGGACTTAACAAAATCAAACTAATGTTGATAACATGAACATACACAAGAATAACGCAAATGGAGCATGCATGAACACAAGCACAATGCTAAATGAAGAAAGCAACCAAATAACAAAAATGCTGCTCTTGCAGCAGAAGTAGGTTCAAACTTTAAATTTTTATTATCTGTTGTGCCACCCTAACCAAGCTGTTCGAATCCTTACAAAAATAGCAAAGGTTGTACCATAGGGCAATAGGGTGTCAACCCCAACTCTCGGAGTACCGCCGGGGTCAGCCTTGTATCGACATCCCTGAGGGGGTGGTGAAGAAGGGCCATAATCGCCCTTGCCTCCTAGGCAATCGGAGTAGGCAACATGTCTGCCATGGGAGGATAGAAATTTGCAACGAAACTCCAATCACTTGGGTTGGCACTACCTCCTGCCTTCATGATGAAGTCAAAGCACTCGGGCCAGTGCTTAATGTTGGAGAAAAGGGAAGTGACATGGATAATGATCCTATCCTTCTTGACCCGAAGGTAAAAATACGACGTCTCAGTCGAACAACACTGGAGACTATAGAATTGCTGAAAAAGGAAGACGTTGGGTGTAACCAAAGCTTGGTTACAAACGTGCACAAAGCCGTACAGGATGCGTCAAGAGTTGGGGGAGAGGTCCCCTGGGTACCTACCATAGTAGTGAAGGATTGACTCCATGAAAGGATGCATGGGGAGACGGAAGGCTGCCCTAAAGGATTCAATGGGAGCACTAATGCTACCTAGAATACGACCCCCCAGACAATCATCAGATGTTGGGAAGATGATATCATAGTCAACAAGGATTTGGAAGCCCTCGCGAAGGCCATGGACTACCTTATAGGCAACTAGCGGCGGGGAGTGGGGGCGACTGGGACTAGAACCTGAAGTGCTCGGGACGCCGACAATGCTAAACTCCTCTTCCGCAGAAGATGCAGGGTCGGCACGAAGGAGGATCCTCCTGTGAGGCACTATTGGTTCGGGGACAGAGAAAGATGGAAGAATCCTCATCAGTGTAGGAGGAAGACAATGAGGTGGCACCCGACACCACAATGAATTCAAGGGAGGCAAGTAGGGTTTCCCTAATATCTTAGTGTCAGTATTTATAAGCTTCGAAGGCGGAATGACCACTTTGAGGTAGCACGAGGGGAAAAGGGGGGGGGTCATCACTACCAAATACAGTCGTCGAGCTCAGGCGACCGTTCACACCCGTGCTCCCAATGATAGCGACACTACCTGACACCTCGACAAGCGATGCCTTGTGTGCCAAGAAGCTAAGTAGGTGGCAGGGCCCACCTACCCTATTGATACAAGGAGATCCTCCTAGAAACTCCCCTCAACAGGCTCATCGGGACTGTCTCTCAGATCCTGAAAGTGCTTGGCATCTGAGAGTGGGGGGCTTGTGAGGAGGGTAAAATGCATACGGCCCAAACACTGCCCGTTAGTGCAAGGCCCGTATTAGCCCGAGATCTATGAAGCACATAGTAGATCTCTGACAGCCATGGCCCATGCCAAGCAACCTAATAAGACCAGCAATAGGATTTGCCAACCCGCAAGGGGCATCGACCCAGACCTATTGGACATCAGATGATCCTCCCATGACCGAGCGTTACTCCCAACATCACTAGCCTCCACTCTAGTAAAGATGAGCACGTCCCACGAGAGTTGTAAGGCTCGCCCGAAGATTGCCCGACCCCGGAGGAATGGACGCACAACGGGAAATCCCTCACGATCGCGGGGAGACGTTACCTCACAACTCACTCCCTTCCCTGTTAAGGCATAGGCCACCACCACCAGGACAACCCCTATAAATGGACCTCTGACTAGGGATAACGGGATGGACAGATAGTGTAATTCCCCAGAATATCATTCGAGAGATCCAATCTCCAGAAAAGCCTAAGAGAGGATTGGGGAACAAGCAGGGTTTTCCAGAGAGTAAGCCTTAGCGCCACCATCCTTCCCAAGTCCATTCGCCCGTCTGAAGAAGCTCGGACCTGGGGAAGAAGTGGGCCGTTCTGATACTTTGTTTCTGCTAAGAAGTCTAGGTGGGTTCCCGTGATTTCCCTGGTCATTCCCCATTGTTCCTCGTTAGCGTGATGTAACCGGAGGGGCGATGATATGAGCCCATCTCCCTCTCACTATCCCTCTACCTCTTCTTCCTCTATAGTTCTTCAATAATTGGGGTATGCCCGTCAGTATAATCACTGGGCGGTCTCCGTGCGATAATGCCGAATCGCACCGAATGTGTGCTATATCTGATTCTCTTTTCTACTATTTCCACTAATGGGATGAAGGATATTTAGTGCAGCAACGTCTCTATACATATTTTTCCTCTCCCTTCTTCAAATCCATATGTTCGATTAGCCCCTGTGCATGATCGTCGGGTTTCATTTTGTGACGCCTGATATGCCCTGGGATATCCCCCCAAAGGGCTACAGTGACACCCCCCTCCCCGGGGTTTACTGCCATTGGGATACTCGTATGAGGCTTTCACTACGCTCATCATGGGTTTGAAGCCAGAGGCATATGTATGTGTCCTTCTGGACGATTCCCCGGACTGGCTTCTCTATTATTCCCCTATTCCTAATCATGAACTGGAGGAGAATGCGGCCGTCCCCATGAAATATCTTATGGCACCATCGTCTTATTATCTATTGCATATTAATTGTCTGATGAGTTGCCCCGCACTAACTTGCTAACCCTAGCACCAACCTGTTGACGCTCATGTCAATCTGCTAACATGTTAACCAGCTAACCTTATTCCTTATATGTAATTGACCATGGCCAGTCCCTTGGCCAGGTGTGTTATGTATATGCATTACATGTGAGTGTTTTCTCGAGGAATTCATTGACTGGGGAGGGGGGAACATTCCCCATCAACGGTTTCAGATCACCATGAGGTCTAAAGGGACGTGTCCCTCAATGACATGCATCTCTGCAGGCCGCCGGAGGGTGAACAACAAAAAGGTTCATAACCCAATATTAAACCCACTATCCCTAAGGGAATTAGTGGTGGCCATGGGTCGTGTGCCCCTCGTACGCTAGCCCTTGGGGTTTCCTTCCCTATCAGTTGTCCCTTTAGATCGTGCTTTGACCACGGGTTGTGTGCCCCTTGTAGGCTAGCCCTCGGGATTTCCTCCCTAATTGGTCATCTCGCCCGATCAAGTTTCAACCCATGGAAGAATGGTGCCCCTCGTAGGCTAGCCCTCAGGGTTTCCTATCCGTTCGGGTCTGCCGACTGCTGTTGTGCCACCCAGCTTTAAGGAGCCTACTCTGTTACGTGAGTATGTCTCCGCTTCTGCCCCGCAATCCTCCAGGGATGGGGAGATGCTGCCTAATTTTTGCCAGGTTTTAATTAATGAATTGCCCTTATAATTCGGGCTTAATAAGACATGTTTCCGAAAGAACGAACCTCCGTGCTCGAGTCTGAACCTCGCACGAATTCCGGCCCTGTCTCTAGGGTGTCTAGGACTCCAATTCAATAACCAATTAACCCAATTAAGTCTAAGACATCCACAAACATCTCAATAAGTCAACATAAAACCAAAAATACAAGAAAAACCCTTAAACTGGTGCGGACCTAATCCGGTGCTCCCTAATATGGCCTTCTGGCCGCAACCCCCTCTCCCCCACCACAGCTTCTGCTCCAGCAGCTCCCACACCCCTCCCTCACTCTGGTTCGTCCTCACCTGGCCCATTTCTCAACCGAGCAGCACCCCAGCTCTATCTTCCACCATTTTACCCTCTCTCTTCCCCCATTAGCACCTCCACCACCTCCACATCCAGAACGGGTTCGCAACAATAGAGTACCACAAAGTTGCAGAGGCTGCCACGTCTTCATACCACATCTTATGGTGGTGTATCATACACTTCTAGAAAGCTCTTCAAAGCAGGTTCACAGGCGAGGTGGTCTCGCATCCGTCCGGGCACCGAGTTGCCAGGGAGAGCCATTCTCCCTCGACTGTGCAAAACTACTCTGGCAGGGAACCTGATCCCAAGAGAAGAAGCTACCACGGCCGATCTTGTGTGAGTCTGGGCATGATATTTGGCTGTGACCTTCTCCTTCGAGTCCTCAGCCAGCACCAACAAGAAGGGTGCCATTCGGACTTCGGAGCATAGCATTCCAGCATTTCTCCCCAGAGTGCTCAGGTTAGTCCAACAAAGCCAACTTCGGACCACCCTCTATTTCTCTCTACCTCATCCATTGCTCCAACCTCCTCTGTCCTATTGTTCCAGAGCAGACAGAACCAGCGCGGTTCGGCAATTTGGTTTTAGTTTAGTTCCCCCCACCCCCGCCTGGCTGGCTTAAAGCCCCTCCCTGTGGGAGGCAATGTTTGTTTGTAATCTATCGTTCCCTACCCCTTGTCCACCCCTACTGCGTGAGGTGTAGTGTATGTAAATTATTAATTTTCAGTTGAAGCTTCCTCGGTGCGGCATGCGGGTAAGCCCACGCTTCCTCGCTCGCCCTCGTCTCCGGCCAGGATCGGCATCTTCACGCCGACCAGGTGAGATTTGGGCCCCCATCCTCTGCTGGTTACATTTCCTTGCTTTAATATTATTGCATCTAAGTTGCCCGTCGGTGGTGAGAGAGTGCCCAGTCCCGAATTATCATCAAATTGAGTGCCACCGCGGGGTGAGTTGTGAGAGAGACCCTTCATCCCACGCCCTCAGCGTGCTGGCCGCCCGTCAAATTGGGTATCCCATACCCTTAGGGGTTCAACCTCAAGCTAGCCTAACCCCGGAACAACGAGGGCCCACTTCGGACCCTCTCCACTATGGCCGGTCCGTCTATGGACCCAAGTGTGCGCTTCGCGAGTTAACTCGCTCAAGTGAAATTATCGGTCTGTTGCCCTGCTTGCGGATCTAGGTCCTAGGCCCCTACAGTCAACCCCCCCCCATAGCATGACTCCATGGCTGCGAAGAGGTATATCAAAAGATGTCGTGGGAAGGTCCGGTTAGGCCGGTCCAGAACGCGACCTTTCTTGCGTCGAGGAGACCTATGGGTCATTCCTTCGCCTTGTACCACTTTGTTGTCTTGGAATCACGATTTGGGCATCCATTCGGGCTCATCACCCATTTCCCCTAGGTCGTGTCACGTCACAATGGGCCGATGGAAATTTTACACTTCTGATTTGTCCCGCAGTCCTGTGACTGGACAGATTTGCACGACTTGGAGGGAACACTTGCTGCACTCAGATCCGGGGGTGGATCGGAACGAAACCAACGCTGTTGCAAAGTAGACTTAAAGGGATACAACATATGTGAAATTCACATCCATCCAACGGTCAGATTTTAAATGAAAAATTCTATAACACCATGATTTTTCTGGCTCAGGTTACAGAAATAACAAAAATGGGGCTAAAAATAGAGATGCCCCGGCGGACCCAGTCATCCCTCCTGCATGAGGAAAAAATACCATCAACCCAGTTGAGGTGAAAACCCAAAAGTGAGCCTCAGGTAAAATCGGGTCACCCCTCGGTATGAAAACCCGCAAGGGCGTACCGGAAAAAGTTAAAGGGGGCCAACTCTGGCGAAAACCCGCAAGGGTGGCAGAGCTGGTAAAGAGAAAAAAAATTCATATCCCTCTCTGCTCCTCATCGACGAGGGTCATCGACCGCGACATCCTGTCAATGGCGACCTCGGCATCGCTCCACGATGATGGTGACCCCTACACCCTAGAGAGCCGGGCCACCCCAGTCCCAGTCCCAGTACCAGTCCCAGTCCCAGCACCGTGGCTTCAACACCTCTACAGGCTAGCCACCCCACTCCCAGTACCAGTCCCAGTCCCAGCACCGTGGCTTCAACGCCTCCACAGGCCAGCCACCCAGTCCCAGTCCCAGCATCGTGGCTTCAATGCCTCTACAGGCCAGCCACCCCAGTCCCAGTACCAGTCCCAGTCCCAGCATCGTGGCTTCAACGCCTTTACAGGCCATCCACCCCAGTCCCAGTACCAGTCCCAGTCCTAGCACCATGACTTCAACACCTCTACAGGCCAGCCACCCAATCCCAGTCCCAGCATCATGGCTTCAACGCCTCTATAGGCCAACCACCCCAGTCCCAGTACCAATCCCAGTCCCAGCATCATGGCTTCAACGCCTCTACAGGCCAGCCACCCCAGTCCCAGTACCAGTCTCTATCCCAGCATCGTGGCTTCAACGCCTCTACAGGCCAGCCACCCAGTCCTAGTCCTAGCACTGTGGCTTCAACACCTTTACAGGCTAGCCACCCAGTCCCAGTCCCAGCACTGTGGCTTCAACGCCTCTACAAGCTAGCCACCCAGTCCCAGTTCTAGCATCATGGCTTCAATGCCTCTACAGGCCAGCCACCCCAGCCCCAGTACCAGTCCCGATCCCAGCATTGCAGCCACAATGCCTTTACTTGCCAGCCGCTCAGTTCCAGCACCAATTACCAGTTCCCACGTCGTGGTTACAATGCTCCCGTGGGCCAGCCGCTCAGTCCCAATACCGATCTTCATCTCCAACCTCGCGGCTACAACGCCGTCCTAGGCCAGCCGCTTGGTTCCAGTGCCAGTTGCCAGCCCAGAAGTCTAGCCATAGCACATCCGTGAGCCAGTCACCCAGACCCGGTATCGGTGTCCAGCTCTGGCCTTTTGACTACAATCCCTTCACGGGTCAATCAGCCAGTCCCAGTCCCTAATCCCAAGCTGTTGGTCACCATACCCCCTAGGGTCATCCGACCATCACGACCCCAGATTCTCAACAATTACATTTCTGGCTAACAACATGAAGACAACCAGTACCCTAGCGTCGATTCATAACCGACGCATTCCAGAACCAATCTCCATCCCTAATCCCATGGGTCACCATATCCTAATGGAGTACATATTAGGGAAGAATCAAGCAGACTAACAGTAAGTGGTCGCCAGTCCCTGCATTCAACACCGTTCCTTAGAACAAAAAGTGGAACAACTCAGCAAACAACAATACCCAAATCTAGAATTTGTCATTAACACTCTGTAAAAGGGATCCCAAGACATGCCCTTGGGGTAACAAAAAGATGTACAATCCGGATAACAAAAAAGAGGAAGGGGAAGGGATACGATCACGGTCTAGCCTCGCTCAAATCCTTAGAATACCACGGAACATTTAACCTAAGGCTCTGATACCAACTAAACTGTCACGCCCCGAACAAAGGCGGCCCTTATCTTTCACCACATGATAGGGAAGCTCTTCTCAAAACTTCTTAGAGGAGGAGATCCACCAGGTAGTTTTTCTCTTGTAGGTGACATGACGTCAGGTCCAAATGCATGCCCTATTGCATTTTTTTCAGAAGTGTTGGGATATCATCAAGGGAAATCTCTTGGCTGCTTTAAGGGAGTTTCAGGAAGAGAGGGCTCATCTTGGGGGCATAAACCACACCCTACTTGTTTTCATCCCCAAGAAGCAAGGTGAACAATGTTTTAGGGACTCTAGGCCCATTTGTCTCCTTAGTAGCAGATACAAGATTATTAGGAAGCTACTGGCGGGGAGACTTGATAGAGTAATTGCCAAGATAGTCAGTGGCTTCCAAGGGCCTTTCATCAGAGGCAGACACATACAAGAGAACTTCTTGGTGGCTTATGAACGTCTCTTTGCTATGAAGATTTAGACGAGGAAAGGAGTGGTGCTGAAGCTAGACTATGAGAAAGCATATGACAAGGTCAATTGGGCATGCCTGTTTGATGTGATGGAAAAAATGGGTTTTTCTTATAGATGGATTGGCTGAATCCGAGCATGCATATCTTTCGCTACATTTGCAATACTGGTTAATGGGAAGTAGACTACGCCTTTTCATAGTGGTGGAGGCCTCTGCCAGGGGAACCCTATTCTCTTTTGTTGTTTGTGATGGTTGCATACATACTCAGCAAGTCGTGGTCAAGAGCTGAAGTTTCAGTGCTGATCAAAGGCTTTCAAACCGGGAGAGGTGGCCCTTCTATTACACATCTGCAATATGCGGATGACACTATTCTGTTTCTAGTAGAAGAGGATCCCTAGTTGTATATAGTTAGGCTGATGTTGGAGATGTTGGAGGAAGTCAGTGGCCTTAATGTTAATTTTGACTAGAGTCTCCTTGTGGGCGTGAACGTGGAGGGTAGAGCTGTTGACAAGGTGACATTCATTTTGGGATGTCAAATTGGGGCTTTTCCCCTCTCTTATTTGGAAACTCCCGCCATCTTTAGGGGCCCTGCATTGTAGTGATTGGTGCAGAGGTATGAGTCCAGACTAGCAAGGTGGAGGGCGAGACTACTCTCCTATGGGTGGAGATGGGTACTTTGCAAGTCTATACTCGATATTCTATCTATTCCTTTCCATCTACTGGACCCTGAAGATGGTGGCTAAGAAGATTGAATCGATACAGGCAAGGTTCTTGTGGCACAACAGTGGAGAGAGAACTAGGGGATGGCATGATATAGCTTGCGGCAGAGTTGCCAAAAGTAAGGATGAGAGGGGTGGACATGAAAAATATCAAAGACTTCAACTTGACACTTCTGTGCAAGTGGCTATGGAAGCTAGGAGCAGGGGAAGATGGATTGTGAGCACAAGTCATCAAGCAGATATGTTTCGACAGAGTGAGGCCGTGAGATATGGCACCAATATCACAGCATGAGAAGTCACCCATCTGGCGGGGTATTCTGTCTTGAAGAGACTTCATTTTTGCTAGTGTTCGGGTCTGCTTGGGAAGTGATCAGAAATGTCTCTTCTGGAAGGACACATAGTGTGGAGACTTCACCTTAGAGGTATCATTTGCAAGGCTTTTTGTAGTTGCAGCAGAACCTTTGGCGTCAGTTGTGCAACACTTTGGTGGCCACCTGTTAGGAGCTATAAATAGGGGGGCTAGGCTTGTACGAGAGATATGCCATATGTGAAAGAAAGTATTGAGTTAAGGAGCTTTGCCCTTTGTTCATCCCCCTTCCCTCTTTCCATTGTGAGAAGAGTGTGTCGCCCGGTGTGAGACCGTCCGACGTGAGGCCGAGCTGTGCGAGACAGCAAGTTACCCGTCGTCCCGTTCGCGTCCCGGAGCAGCCGTCGATCCTTCCACCGACGTCGTCCCGCGTCACAACGCATACCTTCCATGAGGTGGGACGCCTCCACTCTTACCAGGGCTATACATCTCATGTGCCTCGAGAACCATGCCTCACTGCATCGAAAGACTGCTACTGCTGCTGGGGTGGCCCCTCAGGCAATCACGTGCCTTGTGTCCTGCTTGACCACACCTGTAGTACCTCCCAGCTCTCGAACACAATCTGTCTGGATGCAGCTTGCCACATTTCGAACACTAACTCTACTGACCTCCAGACGCACTCTACTGTTGTGATTGACCTAATGACTGTTGCACGCTCTTCTCAGATGCCTGCCTCTTACCCTTAAAGCATTGCCCATACCTCCATCCTAATCTCCGAGGACGCCTACCGGAAGGTGAAGATGTCATCAAAGATGGCTAGCTCGAAGGTTGTTGAACTTCCATTTGCTGATCATCAACCTGCTAAACCTGACCCGGTGGGGATTGCTCCGCTCGAGACTCCCGGGTCCTCATAATGTCCGCCTCTAGAGCCGCCGCTGCCCGGCATGCCACGTCTAGATCTGTAACTCGAGTTGTAATCAAAGCTTGCTGCAACTCTACTCTCAAGCCCCGAAGAAATTGCTGAGTCCTCAAGACTTCATCTGTCATCACATGAAAGGCATAACGGCCCAATTCCACGAAACGGGCCGGTACTGCATCACTGTCATCTCACCCTGCTGCAAATTCAGGAACTCAAAACATCCTCTCCGTTCGTAGGTACTCAGGACTATAAGCTCGTTCGAACGCCTCAATGAACTCCTGCCAGGAAATCTGCCGAAGCGTTCAAGACTGAAAAGTCATCTTCTACTCTGAAGTCCACCATGAAAGAGCGGGACCATGCAACTGATAACTCGTCAATAAGACTCTCTCATCATTAGCACATTCCATCGACCGGAACACTCATTTCACTGCCACGATCTCGCTGCATTAGGATCCGATTGACCCTCAAATATTGGTGACTAAAACTGTAGAAACTCTCGCAAAACACGTCCACGGCCACCATGGGACGAACTACTTACACCAGCCTCCTGACCACGACGCTGCTGACTGATACATGTCGGCGAAAAACTTGGCTTGACTCAGCACACTTGGGGCCGCTATTACTGGAGGAGATGACTTCTTAGTTGGTTCCTCTTAGCTCCTCTCGGGCCCCTGCTGACACTTCTGACGACGATCGAACCCGCCTCCTAGGCGCCATTTGACTCTTCTAACACAAACACATAACACAAGGTGGTGAATAAAACAAAACACCCTATGCCAGCTGTCGACTGTACTGGACTCTCTGAACTCTTAGACACTGCATTCCTTTCAAATTCCCATGCATTTTCACAACCTGACTCTGATACCAACTATAACGACCCAAGATCCGAATATCGAGTTAGACTCGATACCATTCGGATCCTACGCCGCCACCCACGAGCTGGGAAGCTCGAAAGGGTTATTTGGGATGTTGTGGATATACATTGAAATTCTAAACAATAGCAGGAAATAAATCACCGAGAGAGAGAAAGAGATGAGAGAAATGAGGGAGGAGAAGGGGGTGAGTGTTATAAATAGAAGAAATTAGTAAATTTTCCTAATTTCTGTAAATTCTGATTTTTGTGTCAAAAATCTACTAATTCAAAAAAATACGTAAAAATAGTCAAAATGATCCTCTCAAAGAGTACATCGCAGCTGTGACGTCCTCGAGTTGATGAACTGAGGAATAAACTCACCGCAGGGTTCCATAACTGGTACGAGAGAAAAATTTACACAGATCGTAAAACTCAACTCAGGACTCACAAAAGTGATCCGAAACTCTCCAATAAGGATCCGAAAGACCTAATAAGACTCCAGGGCATTACATGATATGTGTCTTTTAGATTAAAAATGTCACCTAGAAGAAGAGGTCGTGTCCCAAGGGAGGAAAGTGGTACCTCTCCTCCTCTAGTGAATGCTCCAGGTCGAGTCCAAATAGATCCTGCTCCAGCTGGAGATGAATTGCCAGGTGGCCATGGAAGAGCCTTAAAAGAGTTCCTACTATTCTATCCACCAACATATGAAGGGCAGATAGATCCAGATGCAGCCAGAGTGTGGCTAGATGCGATAGAACGTGTATTCCGTTCAATGGAATGCACTGAAGATGAAAAGTGATGCTGGCTACATTTCAATTGCAGGGAGAAGCACTCACGTGGTGGACCACGGAGTGGGAAGTTACTTTCAGATCTCGTCCGCTTCGTCAAATAACATGGAGGGAATTTGTCACGTCCTTTGAGTGTACATACAGTCTGGCATATCTCCGAGTGGACAAGATGTACCAGTTTATGGATTTGACTCAAGGTGACATGATAGTGATACAATATCGCAATAAGTTCATGGATTTAGGTCGATATGCGCCTCATATTCTTGCCGATGAAGGTTTAAAAACTGAGCAATTTCTGCGTGGGTTGAAGGCAACATTGAGGCAGCCCTTGATAGCAACCCGGGTAACGAATCTAGATGTGGCTTATCAAGCAACTATGGCACTAGAACCTGATATGGCAAGATCTCGAGGGCAAACTCGAGTGGAGTCAATTCAGCCAAGTGTGCAGCATCAACAGGTCAGTCAACCGACTGTGACAGGAGTCCCATCTTCTGTTCCTGCTGCCAGTGGCACTTCAAAATCTAAGTTTAGGCGGATGTCCAGAAGATCCAAGAAGTAGTTTGATCGTCAAGCTTCTTCTGGTACTGTGCAGTAGCAAACAACACCTTCTTCCTTCCAGCAACAGGGGTCAGCAACAAGTCAGCCAAGACTGTGTCTGAGATATGGTGGCAGCCATCCGGGCAGACCTTGTTCACTACTGGTGGTTTGTTTTCATTGTGATCAACCTAGACATGTGGTTCAAGACTGTCCTCAAAGGCCGAAACCTGTGTAGTTCTCTCAGTTTTCTCAACCACAGTCATCCCAGTTCAGACCTCCACCACCACCACAATCTCAATAGTATCCTCAAGCTTCAGTCTCTTCATCTTACCAGTCTTTAGCAGCTGGTAAAAAATAAAAAGGGAAGGTCTCGCATATAACTCATGCTGAAGCTGTGGCATCTCATCTCGTGGAAGGTATAATTATGATTTATGGCCATGCAGCTCATATTTTGTTTGATTCATGTGCTTCTCATTCATTTATTTCTGAAGAGTTTATTATCTGTGTTGAGGAGCCGACATCTGAAATGTCTTGTGAGTTGCTTGTGGAACTACCTTCTGGAGATTTCATGTTCACAGCACGCTCATTCAGTGTTCTATTCATCCGTTCTGCAATACCATTTTGTTGAGGTGGCCTACTCCATTTCTCATCAATAAATTGCAGACCCTATCCTGTTCGCAGACAGATCTAGGGTTCGTGGAAGCTGCATCGTCTCCAAGCCTTCCCGAAACCATCTGGTGACAAATCATATACCACTGGAAAGGTCTTCTAGAGAGATTTCCAGGCGAGGTGGTTTCGTCCTCATCCGAGCTCCAAGCTGATCGTGGCAGCAATTCTTCCTCGACTGCACAAAGCCACCTAGGCAGCCAACCAGAGCCTTAGAGAACATTCGACCACAGCTTCTCCTTAGAGAATCTGGGCGTCAAACTTGGCTGGGAACATCCTCTACCAGTCTTCTTTCATCCCCAAGAAGCTGAGTGACGTTTGGATCTCGGCAGCAAGAGTTCTGAATTTTCTCCCGAAAGTGCGCCAGGTTGGTTCCCCAGTTCCTGAACTGTACCACTCCCACCATTCTGGCCACTACAATCATCCCTGACATCAGAGGGGTTTCCATCAGTCCCGTATGAAAGGAGGCTCGTCCGCGATCATTTCGGTACCAGTCCCGACTCCAACCGAGTTTATGACAGTCCGTGGCGACTTCTTCTTCCAGCAACACCACCCTGTGAGCGGCCAGAGCCAGAACTGTCCGGCTCTGTTCCAAATCCAGCATTGGCCAGCGGTCTTCTCTAGGTGAACCACGAAAATTCAGGCATCTTCCTGGGTCAAGTGGGAGAATTTTGGCCCTAGTCGCATGTCAATTGGAATTCGGGAGTGTCCGTGGTAGTGCCCTCTTCGTCTAACTATCAAGTGGTTCCAGAAGCAGGTAGAGTTAACGTCGTCCGTCCGTTCAGTTTTCGTTCGGTCTTTTCCACTCCCCAGCTTGGCCGGCTGAAGGCCCCTCCCTGCGTGGAGGTAGTTTTGGCTATAACCCCTTAATCCCCACCCCAAGAACCCCCTCCTGCGTGAGGAGTAGTGCTGTATCTGTTCTGTTTTCAGGTCAAGCTCCATCGGCGCAGTGTGTGGGGAACCCACACTCCCCGCTCGCCCTCGTCTCCGGCCGGGATCGGTGTCTTCACACCGATAACGTGAGATTCGGGCCACTCTCCTCTGCTGGTTTTTCTTGCCTTTGCTCATCATAGTATTATCTCTAGTTGCGTCGTCGGCGGTGAGAGAGTGCTCACTCCAACTTTCCATCTAATCGAGTGCCACCGCGAGTGAGTTGTGAGGGAGACATTACATCCCACGCCCTCGGCGTGCCAGCCACCCTTGAAATTGGGCATCCTTGGCACATCGGGCGTTCATCCCTAGCTGGCCATACCCTTGGAACCCCAAGGCCCAATCTCAGACCCTCACCCCCATCGCCAGTCCACCTACAGACTTGGGTGCGATCGACGCTGGTGAACCCACTTCTGAGAAATCGCCGTTCAGACCGGTTGCTTGCAAAATTCAGGTCCAAGGGATTGTGGCACATCACCCATGGTCTGCCAGATGTGACACACCTCACCGCCTATTTGGCATGCCGGTTGGCGACGCTCATGGTTCTGCAAGGAGAGGATGGTTTGCTGAGAGCCGAGCTGTTGTGGCCAGCTTGTTTGCTGGCTGAGGGGAGACAGTTGGCCTTGGCTCCTACTGCACTAGCCAACATCTACCAAGGACTGGGAGTTCTGGCAGCGTACCCAGCGCCGAGGGAGAGGAGCATACTCCTGTCAACCCATTACCTCAGCGTGTGGGCCGGACTGCTATTTCTGGGACTAGAGACGCTAGGGACAGTGACGAACCAGGCAGCACCGCTTTTATTCAGCTTCCCTGGATAGCTTGATGGGGACGCAGAGGTGCAGCTGGAGGGGGCTAGGAGAGCCCTTTGCTACTTGCCCACCCGGGGTGAGGAGGGACTGCCTTTCGATAGTGCCACGAGGGACTCCCGCCTTTTTCTGGGACCTTCAGGTGGAGGGGTGACCAGTGCGCACCCAGTTCAGGAGGTGGCAGATGCCGGGCTGTAGATGGAGTGGAAACGGAGTACCCGGTCAGCGGTGTTGATGTTACACCAGTCAGTGACAAGTTCCTTGGAGCCATACTATCCACACCGGTTTGCAAGGAACTTTGGGTATGACCAGGGGATCCCGCCGAACTGGGAGTTCCCTTTGGCTGGCAGGCAGTACCAGGGAAGGGATACCCACTTACTCGTGGCAGCATGGTGGGACTTCTACAGTTGTCGAGAGCTAGAGCAGTTCTCGATGCCGGGACAGGGACGCCGAGGGAGGTTCGACGTTCACTACGCCAGGTGGTGGTTTGACCACAGCCACCTGTACCGATAGAAGGCCTCCACAATCTGGAAGGTGGAGGAGAGCCACTTGCTGAAGGAGGATCTGCCTCCTATTGCGCTGGATGAGGGGTACCTGAGGACCCGTGTCGCTCGAATCCGCTGAGAGATCGAGCGAGTCATGGAGCGGTGGCCCCAGAGTGGCCAGGGTTCGACCTCTGGGAGCCAGAGCAATGGAGGGGCACTGAAGCCCCTAAGACAGGTGTCAGCGGGAGAGGTGGCAACAGGAGGGAAGATGTCCCGGTCAAGGGTACCTAAGGCTTGTTGGGCCTAGTTCTTGGCTGACTGCGGCTTTCAGAGCAGGGGTTCTCTAGACTGGGAACTCCTGCATGGGAGCTTCACTGATTCAGCGATGGACGACTGGCGGTGACATATCGACCAAGCGATCGGGTCTGCCAGACCCGTGGAGTTCTTATCTGAGATTGAGTGCGCTCGCACTCTATGGGACATCCGGGAGGCCGTGACGATAGCGGCCCGGGTGCTAGCACTGATGTTGGAGTAGTTGGTACTCCTGCCATCGACCCCATTTGGGGCTCCAGGTACGACCTTGTTGGAGACACTCCGTCCCTTTTTCTTTTGTTACTTTCTGGTTTTAACACTGGGACATTGTATAATGCTGTGTCAATTGACAGGTTCGACAGCAGAGGGGGACAACCCCTCCACAGAGGCATCCTCGGTAAGTGGGGACGGAGTTCCACGGTCGAGACAAAAATGCCCCAGAGTAGAGGCTGCGATAGCCGAGTGGTGAGGACACGAGACGCGTCACTCGACGGAGAGGACACGAGACGCGTCACTCGACGGAGCACTCGAGCCACGGCAGCATCCCTTTGGCTCGGCGACTACGGCACAGGCTACGGCACAGTTTAGAGGATCTTTTATCACTTGTTAGGCCATGTTGGGCCTTCGTTTGGTCCCTGCGTGGACTAGTTATCTTTTTATTATTGCTATCAGACTGTTTTAGTGTTATTGGGCTTTAGTTAGTAGGAGTAATATTGGCCCATGGGCTAGTAGATTTGGATAGGGTTGGGAGAAAAAGGGGCGCCCCCCTCTTTCCTATTCTGGTTTATTCCCTTGCCCCCCTTGATCTTCCCCCATTTATTACCTCTTTATTCCCTCCCTTTTATTGATTTATCTAGTGGAGGAAATCCCTTGAGAGAAGGAAAGGGGCGCCCCCTCCTTGCCCTAGTGAGCCCCCCCTTTCCCCCCTTGTCTAGGGTTGAAACCCTAATTCCCCCCACTAGTTATATAAGCCATGTATTTTCCTTTTGGAGATAATAATTGAATGAAAAAAAAGACTTGAGCATTGCTTGAAGGTGGCTGCGCCCCCCTCCTCCTCCTTGTTCCTGCGACGGGAACTCCTCCGGGGTGCGACTCCCCATCCCCTCGGTGCGACGCCGAGGTCCCTCCCCCATTCTATCTCGTTACCGGCTCGACAACGGCTCGCCAGAAGTCCCGTCTGAAGGCGTCCGCGTCCCTACCAGCTCCTGATCGTTTCTCTTCGTCTCCTTTTTTCTGGAGATACTACTACGAGTCAGGAACGCGTGGCCTTTGGTTTCGCCTCGATCCGAGGTCGTCAGCTCCGGCAACAATTCCCGCCGCGGGATCGCGCAGGACCCCGTCTCTCTGCGCGCCTGGATCCGACCCACTTCTTGCGAAAATCCCACAGGGCGGACGTTAGCGAGTTTGGACGCGAGATCTTCATCGGTCGTACCTCTCCGAGTCTACTTTCCAACGCCGCCGACCCCGCCCCGTTCCGACGTCGTGCCTGTCCGTGGCGTCCGTTCTCGTGAAGTCGCGCAGACCAGTTCTGTCCGCCCGGCGCCAGAACCACCAGCGGATTCCGGCGCCGACTGCTACCAGCCACGACCAGATCTCGGGATTAAAAAAGTTACAATTATTCACTTCTAAAGGAGCAGAAAATGTAGCTTTATTAATTTCACAGTAAAGAAACCACACTCTTCAATCAGGCCCAGTTCTTGTGCCAACTACACTAGCACGACTGAAAATGATTCTAGACTTGCCATTAGAAATCAACAATTATTTAAAGATATCACAGGCAAGGCATGTAGTCTTTTGTTTTAATGAATTCCAAACAAAGCTTGTAATTCCTGCTTTTCCAAGGTCACATAAAGCTCATGTGACGTTCTATAAACAGGATACAGACATCATTATATGAAAAGGAGGTACCTACTGTGAGGCAACAGAAAAATCATATTGAGGATTGTGCCACACACCATTTATTTATTTATGGAGCACCCCATTCTCTCCACCTCCTTCTCCAAAACCCTTCTTTCAATTCAGATGATTTGCACTTCCCAAATCCTTCCCCGGTCTTCTTCCCCTCCAAACCCATAATTATGGCTTACTACCACGTGTTCTACATTGAACTAAGACTTAAACTCCGATCAGAGTTCTAATTTATTTATCCTAGACTAGTGATGCTTATGCATCTATCTAGTAAGTCACACCTCAGAAAGCCTTGTTACTGCCACTGTACTTTCTAAACTATGATGCATATAAATATTCCAAGAAAGCCTAACAGGAGTAAGCTTGATTCTTTGACTAACTAAAGAGGTCACATCACTGACGTCAAATTGGACTCATGTCATTTGTCCATGATAGCTTGAATCACATCATGCCAACTCTGTCACAACCACTAACTTCATCGACTCCCTGGACCTCTTCTCTACCACTCTCTGAGTCTTACATCCATAAAATGACTTTGTAATTAAAACAGATAAGTAAATTTCAAGTTCCATCTCCTGCAATTTAACCAAGTTATAAGCATGTCTCAATGTATTACACAATCATCACAAACTTCATAGTACTTGGGAGACCAAATGAGCATCCATTACAGATATCACCACTTCTTAAAGGCCTTTGTGATTGATTGTGTGTGGGTGTGCATGGTTGGGGGGCAGCACCATGATGTAGCACAGGGCAATACAGTAGGGGTATAGCAGTGTCAACAGTAGCCTCATTTCCATTCTTTCCATTGTGTCAGGGAATACCTGGCTCCACAAAGCTGCATATTGTCAGAGACAAGCAAGAGACCATTCAATTGCCCATGACAAAAAGGGAGCTTGCCACCCCCCTCCCCCATCTTCAAACAGAAAGAGGAGATGGGTCACGGGTGAGGAAGGATGGTGATGATGACAACAGCAGAGAGGGGGCAGTTCTTTTTCCTTTTTCCCTTCTTCTAGAAATGGATCCAGCAGCAAGGGGAAGAGACTTCACCCCCCCTCACTCATTCCAGAAAAAAGCTTGTTGGTAAAGCAAGGGTGTTACCCCCTTCTTGTTGCTGCCTTTCTTTCTCCTGCTCGGCTCGAAGAGGAAAGGTAGAGGATCCATGAGGGAACCAAATGTTCCATTTCTTCACTCGTCTCCCTTTCTTGTCACATTTTCTGTTTCCCTTTCACAGAACAGTCCCTAAAGAAAACATAGACACTCTTGGAAGGTCAATTGACACTACGATTAAACCTCAAGCATGGTCAAGTTAATAAAACTTGACAAAAATGGACAGCATGAACTTTGAATTAAGATTATGAAGTCTGCAAGAATTCATTCCAAAAAAATGTGTGATACAAATGTTTTCCTATAATTCATTGGCTTCCCTATTTTTTTCAGGTAATTTCGATGACGAGACTCATTCGGATGGGGATGGACATGAGTGAAGAGTTTAGAGCCATTCCAACTGCCAACATGTTATCTAGTCTTGTCTTTTCTATTTCTTGAGTCAATCCATTGTACTTTTCTTTTATTGAGTCTTTTGTTCTCTTATCAAGAATTGTAATCAAAGTACTTTGAAGTTATTAATAAAGGACTTGGTTATCATTACTTGTGTGCGCTCTGTCTATATGTGTCGAATACACTTACGCTCTGGTTAACATGATCGAATATAACTCATCATGCACTCCGGGTTCCTTCCGCGCTCGGGGTGTGACAAGGACGTAGTCCGTGAATTCCACTGCTCCGGGTCTGAATGCATGGGCATCGGTGGCCTTCAGCTCAGCGAACCACCCAACAGAAATTTGGTGCTTGAATCGGACCGCTAAGCAGTCTAGCAGGAATGATTCTTCTCTATACCCCCACTTCAACGGGGCCAAGAATAGATCAAATATCGACCTCTCTCAGTCAACACAGCCAGTGGTGTCATTCCAGCAGGCGGGTGTAAACTTAGGCACGCTGGTCAACAGTCCATCCTCTGGAGCTAAATCCTAGAGTCCGAGCACAGCACTCCATTTTTGGGGTTTACCAGGCAGGTAGATTGGCCTTCCGTGCACTACAAAGTCTATCAAGCTGTCCCTCTCAACTAGCAGTTCCTGCTCAGCCCTTTGGACAAGGAACAAATCTCTCTTCCCTTGAAGAATGAACTGCCTGAGGAAAGACATTAAGTGCTTGTCCTTAGGATGATTCTGCCTGATGTCATCTCTGTGGTCATACTTGAAAGAATCACCCCCAATAATGAGAAGATGGCCAGTGTCTACTGTGTCGATTTCTGAGTCAGAAGACTCTGCAACTATAGCCAACTGCTCATGGCACCGGTCTAGGATGTTAACATTCTCCTACGTCACCACGGCACAGGAAGAAGAAGAAGAAGAGCCAGAGGCCATCTTATCTGCACAAAAAAATAAACCAAAGAAAATAAACAAAGTTAGAAGAGGGGTGTGGAAAATAAATTTCTGACAAAATTTTGGCAGAGTCTCCCCAACCCGAGAGCTTGCCAGAAGGAAGCACGAACATGTCCATCAAGAGACAGTCCCTAAAATAGGCCGTGGGTATCATACCGAGGCCAAAAGAGAATGCCCAGGGGAATAGCTCCGAGGACAAGCCAACTAGGAGCCTCCTGGGGTCTTGAAAGAGGGGTTTGAATCCCCGAATGGAGTCAATGGGGTTCTCTCTCACCAACTCTCACTACCGCCGCCACAAGCCAAACCTCGCTCACTCGGTGCCGTGAGAAGAGGGGAGGATAAGAGAGCAAAAGTAAGTTTGCAAATGAAATGGGAAAGAGGAGAAATAAAAGAAGAAAGAAATATATACACGGGGCTTCGGGGTCTAATCCGGCGCGCTCAAAGGGCCTGCCGTTTTAGCCTTTCCCACCCAAATTCGAACTCAAAAGGGCGTGCTGGAAAAAGTCGTGCCACATTAACAATACCCTTTGGCCGCGTCGTTTAAGCATACCGCGCCATTTTAAGGTCGTTATGGGGTCTGTGCCAATCAGACAAAGAATGTGCCCAGTATGAGTACATCTACCGATCCCGCGTCACTCGTTCCTCGCTTGCGGCACCCACGGCTGGGGGGCATTTGTTGGCACCCAAAATATGTTCGATGGCAATCATGCCTAAATGACAGTCCATAAGATAACACTCTAGCCTTCCAACCAGCCAATCTAGAGTCGTATCCCTAGATAATAGGAAGCCAGTTTGTACAATGAAGGAAACCTGGGGTAAGAGGGAGACCTAGATAGGAAATAGAGAAGTCTCCAATCTTACACCCCAACAAATAGGTTGCCCTCTGGAAACTCCACTTTTCCACATTCACTCCTACCAACAAGTTTTTATTGAAGTTCACTTTTAGACCAGTGACCTCTAATAATTCCAACAATAGCTTGACCATCAAAACCTGTTGTCCAGCCTCCGCCACCCTAACCCCTCTAATCAACCCAACAACCTCAACTCTCAACTCTCAACCACACCCTGTTTAGAACACTAGCCATAAGCACAAAGAGGAGGAGGGCATAGGGTCTCCTTGACGGAGACCCCTACCACTGTGGAACCATGGGGACGATTTCCCATTGACAAGGACCACAAAAAAGCCGGAGAAATGTGAGCCCTGACCCAACCAATCCAACTCTCCCCCAAGCCCATCTTCTTCAGCACATCAAACAAGCACTGTCAATTCACCCTGTCATAAGTCTTCTCGAAGTCCAACTTCAGGACCATCCTCTTCTTCCTCTGTGATTTAGTAACAAATAAACACTCATGGGCCACCAAGAAGTTATCCTGGATAGGTATCACCCTAACGAAGGTACCCTGGAAACTACTGACCAACCTATCCATAACACTGACCAATCTCCTTGTTAGCAGCTTAGTGACAATCTTGTTAAGTCCCATTCAGCAAGTTAATGAGTTTGAAGTCCCGAAAATCTTGAGCACATGTCTTCTTAGGGATGAGGACTAGGAGGGGTTTTTTTATACCCCCCGAGTGTGCTTCAATCTTCTCCCAATAGTAGTCTTAATAGAGGTACCCACTCCCTGTTCATGCCAAGCACATGTGACAATCTCCATAAAGTCTATATCTCTAAACCAGAACTTCTCAAGCTTGAACCTATAACTCCTATCGTGTGCACGGCTGGTCTTTAGAAGGATGGGCTTATGATCCAAGACAAATCTCGCCAGAGGTTGCACTTGCACATAAGGGAAGCGGTCCTCCCAATCAACAGAAACTAAAAACATGTCCAGTCGAAAGCAAAAAGCATTCGCTCGAAAGTTGGATTAAATGAACAGACCATGGGCCATGCCAACATCAACCAGAGAAACCTCCTGGATAAAATGTGAGAAGTCCTCCATGTCACCAGCAAATAAGCTATCCCCCGTCCTCTCCCATAAGGCGGCCACCGTATTGAAGTCCTCACCGGCACACCAAGGCTGCCAAGAGGTGAGGTGATGGTGAGTCAAGTTAGGCAGTCAACCCACAACTATCGCTTCTCTTCCCTAGATTGAGGTCCATAGACCCCAAGTCCCAGGAGAAGTCATCTACAATGCTCTTGAAATGCAAAGAGATGGCCCATCTGCTAACCATTCTGTCCTATTCCACCTCCTACACCCCACAAAAGAATTCCAAAAGATCATGACCCCCCCAAACCTACCAACCGTTAAGGAAACAGCCCCCAAGAAAAGACAGGCACCTCCGATTTCTCTCAAGAGGGAGACACCCTCCCCCTCACACTTAGTCTCTTGGATGCACAGAATATCTATCTTGCATCTCCTGATCAGCTCCCTCACCGCTCTCTTCTTTTTCCCTCCTCCTAGCCCCCTCGTGTTCCAGGAGACAGTCCCCAGTATGTCGAGGGGGTGGCCCCCGCCGCCCCGAAAAGGGAAGATGTCGTCAATCAAGCTAAGAAGTACACTGAAGAAATGAGGTTCATTTGTCAAACATGTCCTGTCCATTCCTTTTGCTATACAAAATTCTAGGGGCATACCCCTAGTGTACAAAAGTCAGCTGCTACATCCACTCGGTTCTCCCTCTCTCATTAAGCTCCATTAGTGCGAGGCCAGCTATGCCAGCTACTCATCTCACCCTCATCCCTACTCCTCCTCTCTCGCGATGGCCCCAAAGCTCTCGAACCTGAGGCCTCTGACTGGATCACCCTCGGCTCCACCTGAGGAGACTGCGTCAGCCCTAGGAGCTCCTCCATGGTAATCTCCAAATCCCTCCGATCTGTAGTGACTCTATGGGAGTGGTGTGTCCAACCGCTGCCTCTCCCGGACCGCCTATACCCTGGTATGTCCATAGCACACGCCGTCACAGGGCCTCTAGCTGGTCGAGAGCTCGTCGCTCTCAGATCGCCATCTCCATCTCTCAAGCATGCGCCGTGGCCTCCCTCTCCTTCGCCTCAGCAAGACGACCTTCCAATCTCTCCACCATCTCCACTGCTCTGAGGCGACGTGTCAGGTCCTCGACAGGCCCTTCCAGCTATCGCTGAGAGGGTAGGGAAGCCTCTAGCTCTTTCCGCTGCAGGAAATTCACAAACAAACACAAGTCAGGCAAAGATGAATGAAAAGAATAATTTCTCCTAGCCAAGAGTGCTCAGTCCTCACTGTCTCAGCTAACTTTACTTCTCTCTCCTCTTCCCGTTCGAGGGCTCCCGTGAGGCGATCCTCCAGCTCCTCTCTAATATTCGCCTGGGTTGAAGGTCTGGCTCTGCCAGTCATCCCTGCCCTCACACGGAGGTACGCAAGCTCAGCTCACTGTTGGACTAGGGGCAAATGGTCAGTCAAGAATCTTCAAAGCCTTAAATTAATCAATCAATTTTTGACTTACTCAAGTTCATGATCGTCTGATCGAGAACGACAATCTATTCTTGAAGGATCCGGATCACCTTTGCTTCCGCCATCTTCTTACCAAATTCCATAAAATTATTAGATGCAAGGCCCTTTAACGATAAATTTACACCTAGGAAGCTAAAAGGAGTAGCTTACCTGTCGGGTGTCGAGGTGGAGATGCCCAACATACCGATCCCCATAGTCTGTCAAGTAGGTCTCACTAGTCCCTAGGTTCCTATCTTGCTCCAAGGAAGGTCCCTTCTACAAAGCCTCTGCCTCTGCACGGTAGACCGAGGCCCAATCTTGGTCGCTTGTTGAGGTCCGTTGGCATACCCTGTCTGATCCATGCTAAGCTTGTTAGGGTGCACGGATGAGATCTATAGGGGGTGAATAGATCCCCAAATTAAAATTACTCATAGTTGAAAACTTAGCCCAATGAAATATGAATAGAATAGAAACTAACTAGCAAACTAAGATGCTTACTTGGTTTATCCAGAAACAATGTCGAACAGTTAATAGATGAAGAAATGAATAGCTCACGCACTTATGCAATGTTTCTACGAGTCACACTTTCTAACACTTAGCAAGCAACAGACCAGGTATCGATCTAGTTAATCACAAGATCGAAACCCAGAGCTCAGATATAAGCTTTGAGCAACTCAATCAGTGATTAAGGTAATTAACAATTTTTTGTGTGTGAAACTGTACCTACGTGCAATAGGAGAGTGCACCCTCTATCAAGGATAGAGAGAAAGCTACTCCACCATCACAACACTAGGAGGTTAAAAATGGATAGAACGGAACTACGAAAAACACATCACGTACATATACATATTGGGAGAGGATAGTCATAGAAGATAAAACCGTGCACAGAAAAAACCTACAACATATGTATACATGTGTATCAGGGGCAAGCATATCATTTTTTTGGGGCGGAAGGACGTTGCATGCTCGAAGGAAAAAAAGAATCAAGGCCAATAGCCCGAAACCTTCTTATTTCTGAACAAGCATATGCATCCGAGACACACAGAGCCCAATAGATTGTACAAGGAGAGATGGAGAGAAAGGAGAGAACAGAAAATACAAAGACAAGGGGGGAGTTCTCTTCCCCTCACCTCTCTCTTTTCTCTCACCCTCTTCTCTCTCTTCACACTTCGGAGCAGGGCTTCGCCGCTAGCAGAGCGTCTCCCTCCGTTCTTCTTGCATGGGGCTTGTATTTATAGGAAGAGCAGGGAAGCAGGCTTCCCGTTTCTGTGGCTTTTTGTTCTGTTCGCAGTTGCCGCTGCTGACGTTGCTACCCGGATGTCTTGTTGCTGCCGTGGCTGGCTTGCAGGAGGACACGGATGATGCTGTTAACGTTGCTCGCGGCTGCTGCTGCTGATCTAGGTGCGTGGCTGCCCCTGGTTCGCGGGAGGACACGGCTAACGGGCGGAGCAGGGGGAGGATCTTCGGGCATGGCTGGCCGGCGGAGTGAGGAGAGGTGTGAACGGCGGGCAATAAATGCCCAGTGGAGAAGCGGAACAACGTGGCGATGGGGCAAGCGGCGGCTGGCGGAGTGGGCGAGCGTAGGGGCCAAAGGAGACTTCCGTGCGCGGCGTGGCTGGTCGCAGGCCGGCGTGGGCGTGCACCATTGCCGTGCAGAGGAGGCTTCAACCGCGCATGGAGAGCGAGGTTTGCGGCCATCAATGCCCCGGGTGGGAGAGAGCTTTGCGGGAGAGATAGAGCCTGCGTGAGAGAGAAAGAGAGAGTGAGAGGGTGAACAATGGGGAGACACGGGGGGAGGGACATAGACACGAATGAACAGTGTCCTCCGATTTTCCTCCTATTTTCGTCATTTTTTTTAAAAAAATCTTTCTCCTTTTCCCTTGTCTCCCTTGCTTTCTTCTATTTGTGCTCATGCCCGTAGCGCCCTTCTTCTTTGTTGTATTGGACTTGGCCCATTTTTTCATTTGACCATTCATTTAGCTCATCTTCATTTTTTTTTCTTTTAGTGTCAACACCTCCGTCTCTGGAGGGAGTACATCTAGTATTCCACATATCCATATTGAGGAGATATGTGTGATGCCCCAGACCCTTTTGGATCTGTGCTTTCGGGTTCCGGATCTATTTTCTCGAAGTGCCTGACCCCATTGTATCCGTGATTACGTTTCAGATATCTTTCGTGTACGGATCGACGCGATCCGGAGCTGTTTCAGAGGTCCGGAGATGTTCCGCGATTTTTTTCACGTATTTTTCTGATTCCCTACTCAGTTTTCGGTAAATCCTGCGAGACTCCACTGCGGGCGAACCGAGTCGTTCACCCAGGCGAGAGTGGTACTGTTGCGATCGGTGTGTTCCGAGGATCGCAGAAACGTGATTTTCTATTTTTTGATATTTTTTAAAAAATTTAGATTTTCTATAAATATCCCATTTCTTTATTCTTTTCCTTCTTCTTCCTTCCTCTTCTTCCTCCCGTGACCGCACCCCCTCTCGCTCTCTCTCTCTCCCATTCGACCACGGTGAGCTCCCTTCCTGCTACAGACGACAACTAAGCGTGTTAATTTAGATATTTTACATGTAAGGTATATATGAATTAACCCTCATTGAAATGGTCAGCAGAGGAATAAAGAAGAAAGTTGTAACGACCAGGAAAAAGTTAGAAAAATTAACTTGCTAATATGTGTTGTAGCATGTGGCAATGAGAAACAGTGCACCATCCAATTTGATATCTTTTTGCTTAGCATTTAAATACTGAGAAGGTGATCCGAGTAAAATCCAGATAATGTGCACATCAGAGGTCACCAAGAGGTTTTGGATTCATGTCCATGGGAGCAAATCTAGAACTGCAAACTGATCAAGTGAACAGGTTTCTTCTGTTTTTTCATAAGAAAGTGGTTATTTAGAGAACTTCCCAGGCAGTGAGATGATAGGAAATAACAAAAGAAATAGATGATCAAGGGAGAGAATCCAAAGCTTCATTCAAAATGCTACTCAATAGCAGAGGTGCCACGACAGTAAGGGACTTGAAGAGATCTCACTTTACACATTAATGTTTGTCTCACCTACTCTGATCTTTCCTTTTTTTGGAAAATGGATTGTACCACACTCTGTTAACCTACCGTGTTAAATAAAGAGTCCATTGGCAGAGACTTTCCAATACATGACATCCAATGTCAGAACTTTTCAAAAAAAACAAAATGTCAGCACTTTTCACAGTATGCAAAATCAACTAGTCATCAACAAATTCTAGGAACTGCTTTAAGAACACCTGAAGTTTGCAGGCATAACATTTGATTAGCACCCTTGGCAAATGCTAGGAATTTCTACTTGAGGCAACAAAAGATAGAAGATTCAGAATACTGTGAAATATATGATTCACTGCCAAGCTAGACATACACAAACCTCTTGAGGCATCACTAACAGAATCCCCTCCTCCAACTCCCTACCCCGACAGAGAAGGAGAAGAGAAAATTCATGGGCAAAATAAATTGCCATAGGCTTGCAAACCGACAAAGAGCATAAGATAGCTAAAAGCACATTCTACAACACTACATAGTTAAGATCTCAAAAGCAAAAATGTATTTTGCCACTGCAAATCTGCAAACAAAAAAGAGAGAGAAAAAACACTCACGAACACCTTAACGAAAAGTGCAATTAAGATGACCCAGGTAGCTAAAAAGACCAACTAGTGCCAAATTCATTTGCATAGGATGGTAAAGCTGGTTATTGAGGACAGTCGACCATTTATCCTCACGACTTGGCCTAAAGTTAGGCGCATCCCCACTATTTCGACAAAAGCTGTGCGAATGGATATCACTTTAATCTTCAAACTTCAAGCTCAACTGCCAAACAATTGAGTAAAAGTAGCATTTCTATTCAAATCACATTCTTCTCTACTTAAGCCTATATATACGGTCTTCTTTAAGAAAATTACGGGAAGATGGACTAGTTACACACCAGAAGACGAATGATAAATGTTGCCTCGACCGATACCCTGGGACATCCTCCTCACAGCCACAAAGGACCCACCGTTCTCGTCCATCTTCGAAGTTCAAACCACGCTGCCTCGACCGATTCCCTGGGACATCCTCCTCACAGCCACAAAGGACCCACCGTTCTCGTCCATCTTCGCAGTTCAAACCACATCAGCGGTGGTACTTCACAGGAAATTCTGGAAAGAACACAGAGGCAAACATTTCAAACTCCGGAAGAATTGAAACAACATGATCCACATCACCCCACCCGACACATTCCAATTCAACTGCATCCCGTCACGGAACCCTCTCCTCTTGTTTCACTACTTCTCTCCCTCCCTTCTCTGGGTGCCCGACGGAGGACGGCGTGCACGAGGCTACGAGGCACGTGGGGTGACGATCGGCATGGATGGAACAAGGAACGGGGCGGTAGAGCGATGAAAATCATTTGTGAGTTCGTGAAGCCGGCAGTCGTTTGAGGGGTAATTTCACATGGAATCGACATCCTCGACAAAAGATCTCATTGTGAGAGGTAGGGGGATGGATCCCTAGCCATTGCATTTCATTTCCCCGCATTTGTAGGCCGATGTGAGGCCGAGGGTGGTTTTCTTTCACATCAGGGTTAAAAAGCATGATTTGGGGTGAGCGACGGATTTGTCATTTTGATCGTGTTTTTATGATTTATTTGACCCCTCTCGAAAGTTTAGAGGGTGGGGAATGTTTCCCCCATGTTTTCCCATCACTCGGGGTGATTGGGGCGTAGAATAGGGTCACTCAGATGGGGTTTCGTCAGTACATCGTCAGAATCTGTTGACTGACCCAGTCGATCGGTGGGGTGTTCACCACAAAGGGCAAACTGCCCAAGTTTGGTCGACGAACCCAGCGAGTTTGGTCAACCAACTAGGGCTGCTTATAGCCTCGCTGTAGGCCAGGTCGACTGACCCAGTGGGCCAAGTCGACCGACCTCTGTGTAGGTTGACTGACCCAGTGGGTTGGTCAATCGAAATGTAGATCCTTCGCCCGTTTTGGCCCCTGGTCGACACAATTGAGACCCTTTGGTCAATCTTTGGCCCCGTGGATGTCCCGGACATCCCGTGGGGACCGAGTTCATATTTTTGGATGTCTGGAGTAATCATGATACCTCTATTACCATGCCCTTGTGGTTTAAAGGGTCTGGGTGACCCCGTGTGTTCCTGGTGGCCCCGTGTGTTCCAGGCTTCCTTGTTGTGCTAGATCGAGTCACCGTGTACTGGTGTAGGTGCGGAGGGCTGTCCCCGCACGATGTTAGCTTCTTTGGAAAATGGTTTTTAGTATGGGCCATGCGTTTGGCCAGTGATTGAGAGTTTCGTGGCCTAGCCTGGGGTTGGGATCTTCTTAGTGTCCCTTGGAAAGGGAATGAACTCAACAGTTGTGAGCCGCCTTAAGGATTCTTTTGACCGTGGTTTTTGACTCTTGGACTAGGGTGCTTTGACGGCATAGTGTTGTATGGGACAACGGTGTTGGGATGAGTCGCGTGGCTCTATGGATATTGGATTAGCGAGTCTAGTTAGTCATCCTGAGTCTGGTGGCATCGAGCCACCCTGTGTTATGTGATACTCATGACAGGTGCGTACGTAGCCCGTTGGTACTTCGGTGTTTCTCCTACCGGGAGTTTTACGTCGAGTGACCCTCCCACTAGATGAAGCTGACCTGGGCACATAGTTTCTTAGTCACCTGTGAGTGGTGGAGGCTAGTCACGAGTAGACGATTTTTAAGCTGGTTACCATAGGGCCCCTTGCCTTTGCAGCCTGAGTCCGGTTGGGGAGAAAACTTTCTAGAAAACCTAACCTAGAGTAGATGGTCTATGTGTGGACATGTAGTTGGGGATAGTGGACGTGTGCTGAGGAGTGTGACCCCGACTAGTCCTTGTTCTGTGGTACTATGTATGGTGTCTCAGTTTCCGCCTAGTACAAGTAGGGAGACACCTGATGTAAGACCCGTGTCTTAGCGGATCCTTAGTGGTTCAGATCTAGGTTTTATTCCGTGAATTTTGGCTATTTTTGTGACTAGCTGCAATTTCCCCGGAGGTGGAGAAGAAAACTTCCCTCCTTCAGGAGAACCACCGATCCACCACCGAGTTGATGACCGCGGCCAACATCGAGGAGTATCCTTCTTGGGCGGTCGTGCCTCCAGGTAAGGGCTTCAGAACCTTGCACTGATGTTGGGTTGCATTAGTGAACTTTTTACTGACGGCTCACTTTTCTTTGCTCAGATTCGAGGCGAGTGGCAAATGAAGAGGTGTCACCGGCCGAGGTGGTGATCCCTGACGAAGAGGAGGCGCCTGCTCCTGGCGGACCTCAAGTTCTTGGAAGTTCTTCCTGTGCACGGGACAGGGGCAAATAGATCGCTCGGGATGGGGCTTTCGAGCATCGTGGGGCCAAGCGCAAGGATCCCTTGGAGAAGGTGTTATGATCTTTGATGAAGGTCGTGACTGCCGAGAGAAAAAGGGAGAGAAGGGCGGAGGCCGCTCGCTCAGTCGAGGGGGGCGGTCTGGCCCTCCCGTCTGTTGAATCCGAGGGAGCCACTATCGCCAAAGGGGTAGTGACCGAGGCGGGTGCATCTCAGGCGGGGGCGATCGCGGTCGATGTGCCTATCGAGGTCGAGGGGGCACAGGACGATGGGACCCGATCCAATCCCGTCGAGGTCGAGGGGTCACAAGGCGAAGCGACCCAATCCCAGTCGATCGAGACTGCGGAGGCGCGAGGGGAAACGGCCCCGCCCAAGCTAGCCAGTGGGCCCCCGGGAGTGGAAATACCCGAGGGGGTTTCCATATCCTAGCTGCTCCAGAGAGGACCATCCCTCCTGCGGTAGGTACCTCTATTGTCCGAACCTCCTTGTACCATAGGTGCCGCTCTGTGACTTCAGATGTGATTCGGGGAAGCCTCGGGCGTAGCTCTCCTTCCATGCTTCTCGAATGAGTGATGGAAGGCGGCTTGATTGTGGCCCAGTTGGGGGCCGAAATGGCCGATCTGCATGCTCGGGTCAACTCCGAGAGGGAGTCCCTGGCCTGGGCCAATAGTGCATCCGACTGGAAGGTCGAGCGCCTTGCCCGCGACCTTGAATCTTTTCGGTGGGAGGCAGCCTCACTCAGGGCGCCAGCAGAGTCGAGCCAGAAAGTGGCTCGGGAGTAAGCTGAGCAGTTGGGTCAGGCCTGTTATATGGTAGAGCTAAAAGATAGAGTCCTGGACGCAGAGTGAAAAGCGCAGGCCGAGAGTGCCGAGCAGTGGAAGGCCGAGCGTAAGGAGCTCGAGGGCCAGGTCTGAGAGGCCGAGTGGCAGCGGGCGGAGGCAGAGGTCACGCGAGCCGAAGATGAGCAGAGGCAGTTCCAGGTGGAGCAGAAGGCGGCCGAGCTCGAGGAGAAGGTAGAGCTGGCCGACCTGGAGGTGCTTGAGCAATACAAATGCTCGGAGGGTTACCAAGCGGCGATCCAGCAGGCTGCCATTGCCTACTATGAGCCCGGTTATCGTCGGGGCCTGCAAAAGGGGTTTTCGCAAGGCTACCGTCGAGTGACCACTCTGGCCTATGAATAGGTGCACGGAGAGCTCAATTTTTCTTCCAGGCAATACTATGACTCAGATGAAGATACTATGGACTCCTCCGTTCAGACGCCGAGCAGAGGCAAAAGTCAGGGTGCCTCTATTTCGTCTGAGGGATCGCCAACTCTGGTAGCCTCGGGAGGGCACGTAGCCGAGACTATTCCCAAGCAAGTGGGGTCAGTGTTTGGACCGACCGTCACCGAGGGTTTTTCTACTCATTTAGTCTTCATACTATTTGAGAGAAACATGGTTATTAATAAAGTTTTGGGTTATTTCTATATCGCGCACTCTGTCTGTATGTGTTGAATGCACTACGCTCTGATTGACATGATCGTTATAGACCTCGTCACGCCGCTTTCGAGTAATCTTCCGTGCTCGGGGCGTGACAGTTGCTGCATTGTTCTAGTTGAGCAGCCCTTATCTTCATATTTGGCTTTGCATCTTTGCTTCCATATTTCACAAATGATGTGTAGCATGGATAGAATGGCCGCATATCCATATGGGTTATCAATATTTGCTGAGTTAATAATATCCCAGCATTTAACAGTTATAGATGTAGAACCCCTGCACCGTGGATCAAAAAGAAGTCCAAAGTGTTTCCATAAAGCTTTAGCCATCTGACGGTCCAGGAACAAATGGTTTAAACTTTCTTCCTGGTGATTTTCTTTGCAGCATACACATTTGGATGGGATGCTAATACCACACTCTTTGATAGTGCAATCCACTAGAACTACCAAATGTAGAAGACGCCAACAAAACAAAGAAGCCCATGGTGATATACAATTACCCCAAATCTTCTTAAGTGACTGTCTGTAGTTACCTTTAGGCCGAATTGAGTTGTATGCTGATTTACATGAGAAATTTTCGTCATTTGTTGCAGCCCATACACACCTATCTGCCTTCGTAGTGAACTGCATTGAGTTTATCATCCCCACAAGGTGGTTCGGGATGTAAGACCAAACCTCACAATTTGGGTTTTGTCTGGCTTCCCACAAAGTGGTCTTAGGAGTATCTCCTTGAGGGTCAATCACTATACCACACCAATTGTCTTTTAAGATGTCAATGGATTTTCCATCCATAGGGACCCATCTAGTATTGTCAAGGACAAGCTGCCTAGCTTTATTGAATATATCCCTTCGAACACCACCAGGAAAGGGCTTGACAATGGTGCTAATATGACCTTTTATATATTTAGAATTGGCATATTTAGACCATAACGATGAGCCCTGAGTGATTCCCCATATTTGTTTTGCCACCATAGCAATTTGAATATGTTGCAGGCTTCTTATGCCAAGGCCACCCTCCTCAACAGGTTTTGTGATATCAGACCATGAGACCCACTGATGCTTTAAACCATCCTTTTGGCTCCAGAAGAAGTTGGCGCACATTCTATTAATAACGTTAATGAGAGTGGATGGCAAGCAAGATGCATTGGCTATATATAAGGGGATGGACTGTAGGACAGAATTGATGAGGCATACTATACCTACCTACGACAAAAATTTTGACTGCCAGCCTTCAAGTCTAGTGTAAATCTTGTCCAACTGGTACTTGTAGTGAGACACCTTTGTTCTACCTTCGAATAAAGAGACACCAAGATATGAATTTAGACCTGTTTTATGTTGAAAGCTAGTCATATCAGAGATTCTTCGGATAGTTGCATTTGTTGTTTTGTGAGATACAATGTAACTCCTCTTTCTAGCATTCACCTTTTGTCCTGATGATTCTTCATAGCTCCTGATAAAAGATTGCAATTTTCTGATATTCCTGGAGGTCCCATTAAGGAAAATTAGTGTATCATCTGCGTACAGTAAATGAGAGATTTGTATGCATCCCCTGGGCATTTGGAAATACTGAATCTGACCACTTTGAAATAGATTGGATATGCCTCTACTAAGAGCCTCCTCTGCAATAATGAATAGGGCAGGAGCTAACAGGTCTCCCTACCTTACTCCTCTAGATGATTTGAAATATCCCGTAGGGGAGCCATTAAAAATAATAGAGAACCAACAACTATTTATCATCATTGCAATGAGTGAGCAAAAATTTTGTGAGAATCCAAATGCTTGCATAACCTGCAGAAGAAAGTCCCATTCCAGCCTGTCATAGGCTTTTGCCATATCCAGCTTTAATATAATGTTATTTCCTCTCACCTTTCTCCCTATATCCTTCATCATCTCCGCGGCCAAAGATATAGTATCCACTATATTTCTTCCTTTGATAAAAGCCCCTTGATTTTTAGAGATAATTCTTGGGAGGATATTAATCAGCCTATTGCTGATAATTCTGGAAACAATCTTGTAAGAAAAGTTACACAAGTTGATAGGCCTCATATCTGCAAATGTAGAAGGGGATACCACTTTTGGGATGAGGGCAATCAGAGATGATGTTGTACCCTTCGGCATGGGCATTCCTTTAAAGAAACATTGCACAGCTTTTATAACATCAACAGCTATAATATCCCAACATGAAGTTAAAAACAGACCTGTGAACCCATCCGGACCTGGAGCACTGTCCGGAGACAGACTGTGTACAGCTTCTTTTATTTCCTCAGCCTCAGGAATAGTTGTGAGGGAAATGTTGTCATCTTCAAAAACCAGGTGTGGTATGCTCTCTAGCAATTCAGGCTTTATTTGGTGTTCAGAGGAGCTGAAATGACTGTTAAAAAACTCCATAGCCTTTTCCTTAAGGACAGTATCATCTTCACACCATTCCCCATTATCAAGTCTTAATCTGTGAATGGCCATCCTGGATCTCCTTTGTTTGACCTATAGGTGATAGGATTTTGTGTTCCTATCCCCATGCTGAAGCCAGTTGATCCTAGCTTTTTGTCCCCAAAAAATCTCCTCCATGTGTAGATTTTTACGCAGTTCAGCTTGCACTGCCTGCAGAGTAATCTTGTTTGCCTCACATGGGTCAGCATCAAAATTTGCTTCGGCCATAGCCATCTTCTCCTCAGCTTGTGCAATCCTGTCAAAGATGTTAACAAAGTGCTCTTTATTCCATTGTCTAAGACTCCCTTCTCTAGGTGGCTAGTGGAGCAAAAGGCGGACGAGGCGTTGAGGATCGTGGGGCAAGGAGCAGTGAGGATGGAGCAAGGATCGAGGCAGTGGCGCAGCATGGAGCTCGCTCGCGAGTTCATGATGCTGGCGGGATTTCAAGCGACATTTTTAGGAGAAATCGACATCTTCAGCATGGGAAATCTTCAGTGGAGGTAGGGGGATGGATCCTGGCCCTTTTACTTTAGATCCGCGAGTTTTGTAGGTCAAAGTGTGGCTGAGAGTGGGCTAATCTTCTTTTCAGGGTAGTTTTTCCATGTTTAGGGTGAGTGACGGGTTTCACTGGTTCGGGTGATGTTTCGTTATTTTATTATGATGATTTTGTGGTTTGGGCCTTGAGGAGTGGTCCCCGATATTTTCCCGCTTGATCAAGATCGAGTGGAGATGAAAATCAGACCCCTAGGTCAGGGTCAGATGGTTTTCTGACATTTTCGATCGACCGACCCGTGGGGTTTGGTCGACCATTCGGCTTTTCGCCACGGGCGGGCTTGGCCCATGGACGTAGATGGACAACTTGCCACGTACTTGCGGTTGTAGTCGGTGGACAAACTGCATTCATGAGAACGTGGTTGGGACCCCCACCGCATTCAAGTGGCCGACCGAGCCTTTTGGCTAGCTAACCAACCCCAACGGTTTGGTCAACTAGAATGGTGTTTTCTTGTCCGTTTTGGTGTCCGGTTGACCCAGTTGTGACCCTTTGGTAGACCTTTAGCCCCGTGAATGTCTCAGACACCTCGTGGGTACTGAGACTATGTTTTTGGGTGTCTGCAGGTGTCATGTAGCTCGATTGGCATGCTCGTGTGGTTTTGAGGGTCCAGGTGACCCCGTGTGTTCCTAGTGTTCTTGTAATGCTAGATCGAGTCACCGTGTGCCAGTGTAAGTGTGTAGGGTTGTCCCCGCGTGATGTTAGCTTCTTCAGAAAGTAGTTTCTATGTGGGCCATGTGTATGGCCTACGAACTGTGAGTTCTGTGACCTAGCTTGGGGCTGGAGGCTTCTTGGTTTCCCTCAGAAAGGGAATTAATTCAATGGTTGTGAGCCACCTCGTAAACTCTTTGGACCATGGTTTTTGACCCTAGGAGTTGGGCAGATTGACGGCATGGAGTCGGGTCATACAACGGACTTGACTCGAGTGGCGTGACTCAAGGATCGTTAGATTAGTAGGTCAAGAGGAATGCCCAGAGTCTGGGGGGACTGTGCCTCCCCATGTTCTGAGGCAATTATGATAAGCTTGTGCGTAGGCTATCAGTACTCTAACAGCTTCTTCTGAGAGTCTTATCTCGAGTGACTTTACCCACTAGTCGTAGCTTTCCTACTCATACGTGTGTGGACCCACTTGGGAGTGGTGGAGAGCTTGTCTCAGTAAGATGGTCACCAAGAAATATTGTATAAATCATCATCAACACGTAGATTCTACAGTGACATCAATGCTTTCGGCATATATGTTAGAAAGTGAGATAAGTAGAGATATAAATACCCGGCACACTATTCCAGTTCTAAACGTAAAAATTGATGTTTCAAAGACAAGGATAGTGATTTCCATCCCTCCGTGCCATATCAAGCTTCTCTCTAGTACAAATTTATGGACGAGGAAATGAGGTAACACGCACTTGAAAACCATGCATATTATATAAAAATGTTTAAATAATTTTAATTCAACAAATTATCTATATACCTCTAAAAAAATTGAATTATCATTGTACCCCTCACCTTTATGGGATATACTCAAAATCTCAAGTAACTCCTCATTGTGCTCATATCATCAATGAACTATCACGATAGTTAACCTCACGTGAGTTAATAGGATTCAAATGACTAACTTACCCTTAGTTAAGTCTCTCTCAACTTACTACAGTGGTCTTATGGGGACGATGTGGGGACAGTGGCTGCTCTCTCTAGCGCCAACTAGATTGTGAGAGAGAGCAGGCCAACGGTGGGGGGGAAGAGAGAGAACTTACTGTCGACATTCCTTGGATCTGTAGCCTAGTGTGAGGCTTGTCGGAGGAGTCAATGCACTGTACAAGGCCTTCCACTGCACAGGGGTAGGGGACTAGGAGCTCGACGAGGGATGTGGCGTCACTAGCACCACATCCTCGTTGGTCAACTAGCTCCTCTCCATTTCCAATGACTTCCCATCGGAGAGGTTGATGGTTTGAGGCCTTGATCTAGGCAGGGAATGCGGCCATACAAATCGAACAAACTAATGAGGCGACAAATCTGGTGAGCTGAGATATCAAAAACAGGGAAATTGGCACTAGAAGATTGCAAAATCGGTAGAGATGTCCCATTCAAAGAATAGAGATGGAACATATTGGATTTAGGGTTCTCAATGGTCATTTAGGAGGGAGAAATCCTCTCAGCCTGATAAGGCCCAACACCGGCTGGCCCTCCTCCATGGCCCAACTCCAAGACCCACACCTCCAGCCAACCCCACTCTAATACGTTGCCTATCACTGCTTGTCGTAGGACTAGCCCGGGTCCAGATTTGTACAACATGTGCACCTTCGCCATTCGGTGTCAATGGCACACGTCTCTGTCAAGCGTCATCGCATTAATAGCAGAGCAGCACCAGACCGGCGAAGGGATGGCAGGTCAGCACCTGTGCTGCCCCCCTCCTGTCGGGTGAAGCGGTGCCCACATCTCCGATGAGCACTATCGCATTAATGACGAGACAACCACCACGCGACAAAGGGACAACATGCCATTACCTGCACCTCTAGCAAAGGGATGACGGGCCGGCGTCCACACCTCCCCTACGTTGCCAGGTCGGCAAGTGGGTGACTCACATCTCCACTGCTTAAGGCAACCCCCACAGCATCAACACTGGCAACAAAGGTCAGTGGACAAGCTTGAAGAAGGCCATATAAATAGGACCATGGTCAGATAGTCAGGGGGATATGCAACCTCTACCCTTCAAGCTCCTTCTATTCTTCTGCGTCCGAGCACTCCCCCTCTTCATCTGCATTTGTCTGATTTAAATATCGGAGGGTTACTGTAATGACCCAGAGCTCAAGGTACCGATAACCCGATACAAGTATCGGACTACCGCTACCAAGAACTGGGGACGCTACCCCCTGAAGGGTTAGTGGGGTTTGTTGAGGGATTGCATTATAAATCCCCGCCCTTTTTCTCTCTCCCCATCTATCATTTCTCTCCCTTTTGCCTCTCTTCTCTCACGTTCTCTCCTCTCCCCCTCTCACTCCAAGCGGCCGATGGAGGCGGCGAGGGCGCGGCGACGATGGTCGTGGGGCGAGGAGCGACGGGCACGGGATGAGGATCGCGATGGTGGAGGCGGTTCGTGAGTTCGCGAGCCAGCGAGGGTTTAAAGTGGCGTTTTCTTGGCAGATCGGCGTCTTCGACGCGTGAAATCTTCGGTGGAGGTAGGGGGACGGTTCGAGTTTGGTAGCCCGAGGTGAGCCGAGTGAGTTATTTCTCCGTCGGGGTGAAATTGCATGATTTTGGGGTGTGAGCCATATTCGTGTTTTGATCGCGTTTTGGGGATTTAAATGGATCCTCTCGATGCTAGAGAGGTTGGGGACTAGTTTCCCCTTGTTTTTCCCTTCACATGGGTGTGAACGGGACGTGGAACGGGGTCTTTTGCAGAGTTCGCCGTTTCACGCTCGGGACGGCGTAGCGGCCCTTCCAGGGACCGCTACCGGATGAGGCAGTCTCATGGAGACCGTTAGGGGTCCCTTATGTCGGTTCGAGCCTTACAGTTGCGCGATGGACCGCTACCGAGCTTTGCGGTCTCTAGGAGACCGCCAGGGTGTGCCTTGCAGTCAGGGCATAACCGTTTTCCGTTTCGTGGTCGATTCGAGGTCGGGTGGGGTAGCAGCCTTGCGACTGACCGCCAGCCAACGGCTAACGGTCAGGCCAAGGACCGCCACCCTGCTTGGCGGTTCGGAGGCGACCGCTTGCGGTTTGAGCGTTTTCGGGGCTTAGCGGTCCTGTCTGGACCGCTAGGCCAGGCCTTGCGGTCCGGAGGAGACCGCCAAGCGCCGTGACGGCCTAGAGAGGACCGCCACGTGATTTTTCGTGCTCGCCGTGTCCGTTTTGTGTTGTGTTGGTCTCTGGTCGACCCGATTGTGACCTAGTGGTTGAACTTCGGCCTCGTGGATGTCCCAGACACCATGGGTCCCGTGTTCGTGTTTTCGGGGGTGTCCGAAAGTGCCGTGTCACCTCGATTTGCGTGCCCGTGATCTTAAGGGTCTGGGGGAGGCCCTTGTGTTCCGAACTTTCGTGCTTTGCTAGATCGAGTCGTCGTAAGTCGATGCGAGTGCGGTCGATCTTCCCCGCACGACGTGGGTTTCTCCGGAAAGTGATTTTCGAGTGGGCCATGTGTGTGGCCTTGGACTGTGAGTCCAGTTAACTAGGCTAGGGCTGGAGGTTCTTCGTGTGTCCTGTGGATGAGAGATCCACTCGGTGGCTTGTGAGCAGCCTTGAGAATCGCGTCACCGTGGTTTCAGACCTAGGGATTAGGCCGGATTGACGGCGCCGTGCCGTCACGTGTAGCAGTCTTGACCCGAGTCTCGTGACTCAAGGACCGTTGGGTTATTACATCTAGTGGGTTGTCCAGAGTCTGGTGGCCGTGAGCCACCTGTTACTCCGTGTTACTCGCCATGGGTGTGTGCGTGATTTTTAGTGTTCACGTTTAGTGAGCCCCCACTAGTCGTAACTTTCTTGCGCACGCGGGTGCGGACTCACTTGGGAGTGGTGGAGAGCATGACCCGAGTGAGACAGTTTTTAGGCTGGTTACCGTAGAGCCCCCACGCCAGCCTGAGTCCGGGCTTCGGGGGAAGAACCAGCTAGAGGATCTGACCTAGGGTGCATGGTCGGTGTGTGCACACGATGCTTCTTCTTCCATGGTTTCTTTTTTAAAAAAATAATAATAATACTCACCTTCTTCGGTGTAGGGTCCATGAACCCTCCCCGCATTGGCTGGTGGGGAGGAGGAGGGGCTGCTTCGTCAGGTCTGGCTGCTTCGTCGGGTCTGGCTGCATCACCACCGCCGTGCTCTTCTTCTTGTTCTCCACCATCTTGGCCGCCACCGTGTCCTTCAGCCCGAGCACCGCCTTCTTCCTATTCCTCAACGTTTTCTTCTCCTCCTCCTTCTTCTTCTATGTCATCTCCTCCTTCTTCTCCGGTGTCTCCTTCGTCGACCACGTGCTCCGCCGTCGGAACTTCATCCTCCGTGGGAGGGAGGGCTTCCCCGGCATGGCCTTCATCATCAAGAAGGATAACGGCAGGTGCCATCACCCGCCGTCTCTTCCCAGAGCCTGAACTACCAGCATACTCCATGGCTAAGGGAGAGTGAGAGGGACGCCACCGGTGAGAGTTGCAGACGGAAGGGGGGAAAGAGTTGAGAAGTAGAGAAATGAGGGAGGTAGAGAGTCGGAGGCTTAACGGGAGGTTTTGTTGCTTGCAGTTTCAAATGAAATGACACCTTGAGGAAGGCCGTCCTTCAGATATTAAGCGACTACGAATGAAGGTGTTATTTCAGGGAAATTCTCATTTTTGGAGATTTTGAGTAATAGTGACCTGTGTAAAGTCGCTATATCTAGAGAAACACGACCGTGTAGATGGGCGTTGTTTCTTTGTGTGAATTGGGCCAATCAAAGCTTTCAGGTAATTATGAGGTTGTCATTCGAAGGTCATTGATGATAAGCGACAGTGTTAAGGGCGTTATTTTGATAAAACGGCAATTTGCAAAGGCGCTATTTGGATTTTGAACATGCTAAAAGGTAGGAGAGAGAGGAGCAGCATTAATGATACGTGACTATACGCATGGGCGCTGTTTCATGAACAAGGCCATTGTATAGAGGCACTATTTTTGGATGTTTTTGGCTTTATTTTGTGGTATTGAAGTGTTGAGGCCAAAAGAATTAGCACCCATGAGGCAGGCGCAGATCAGGGAATTCCAACACCCTGTGGCAGTCGCTATTTCTTCTAGAGCCTACGATTTTGAACAGAATCAAGGGGTTTTTGAGTATTTGATCATTACTAAACACTTTTATTGACTCAATTAAGGAAAAGCACTTAAGGAATCAACTTTTATTCATTCAAGGAAGTAATCATTACATGCTTAATGAGCCATTTTGGGCCTCAAATTCTAAAGAGCTATTACATATGTTTATCATTGCTCTTTGTCCTCTTCCACTCGTTCCATGGGCTGATGAAATTTGCTAACCCGCCATAGAGCTTGAATGGTCTTGATCTCCTCTTTGTCGCCACTTGAACACAATTCTCTCTTCTTGATTGGTGGAAGATGGGAAGCTTCTTTAAAGAGATGGCGGGGAAGGACGAGTTGGGAGAGGCACCAGTGGGCATTGTAGAGCACGAACTCGGTGGTGCCAATCAACCGTAGCTCCACACCGGAAGAAAGCCATGCATGAAGGTATTGGGTCTTGAGGAATCCCGGTGCACATGTGAAGTCCTTTTGAGACATTGTCTTGAGGTGTCCACGCCAATCCACTCATTTCTTGAGCTTGGGTACGCGATTGGCAACTCTTTCATTCAAACCAAGAGCTCCCGTCATATAATGGAGTGGGCTTTTAGAGAAGATTCTAGAGGCTTGTTGGGCTTCCTCCTCGCGGTAGTTTTATTTCTATCATTTTTATTCTGTTATTTTTCACTTCAGTTAAAATCCCATGGAGAACAGTTTCCAGCGGTGATTCCATATTATACTATTTCCGTTCCGTGTATTTCACCGTTCCGATCCCGTAGAGGTAACTCTCTTCAGAGATCTTTCTCCTCATTTTTCTGTTAATTTTTGTGCGTGTCGTGTTGTGTGTTCTCATATCACTCTCTAATTCCCGTGACCTTTCATTGTCCACATCTCTTGCCGATCATTGTGGGACTTCTTTTTGTTTTCTTTGGTTAACCATATATTTTTGACACCCACGTGTGCCCCACTTGGCACCCGCATGTGCCCCTCCTTATTGTGCTTGTGCGCGCTACATTTGTGCTTCCAGTAGCACTCTTGCAATTTCAATTTCATCCCTCGTGCACCATGTGCATTACCCCATGGTCTCTTGTGAGATCTTAAGAGGTTCACGTCGTTACGAAAAAAGGAGCTTTGTGATATTTGTTTAGTCTCTATTGTCTTATATATTTGTTGTGTGTTTCCACACCTTTTGTTTAATTCAACACTGCATTGTGTGCCATCTTCCCCTTTAATTCACTTTTCTAGGGTCACTCTCTCTTGGTGAAGGAAGGACTCTCTGTTGGAAATTCCTCTCAACGGACTAGGATTTCCTCCATCGGGACCTCTGTAAGTCCCCGACAGCAAAGGATTGTCTCTTCGTTCACTGGGCTGGTTGTACCATTGAAGTTCCCCGGAGATAGTCAACCCATTCGTGGTGAGGCAAGTGACCTTTGTTGACACGGCAGAAATCAATATTGTGACTAAGGCGAATTTCCAAATTCTAACCTTTTAAGTAACGTCTGTTGGGGTGGACGCCAATTCAATTGGCGACCAGGGTGTCCGACGCTATTGTCCTGAGATTTTCAAAATCATCTGTAACCCTTCCTTTCCTCATTTTGCAGGCCGATTTGATGGGGCAAGTGCCCAGATGGCTTTCCAAGCTGGAGGGCTCTTCCCTATTTTTATCACTTTCCATTGAATAAACTTTCCCAAAATCAAACCCGTGTATTTTCCCTATATATACTGTGGCTACTGCCTGTGGAAAGGGGGGGATTCTTCATTTTTTTCTTAAAGGGGAGGTGCTGCCCGTACGTCGTTTGAAGGAGGGAGCTCTCTACGTCAACGGCTTCATCCCTTCTGAGACTTCCTCCTGAGCGTTCATGCAAAAAAGCCAGAGACAGGAGAACCCTAGGAGAATTCTAGGCTCCATCACTCTTCCACTATCTCTTTTTATTGTTATTAAGTTGCATATAGCGCATCTGCATGCATTATATCATTATTTTCATATCTCTCTCAACCACGTTGAGAGCCTCCTACAGTGCAACACTTGCATGCTTATCCTTTATTTTATCATTCATATCATCACAACTCCTTCCCTTTACAGGGGTTTAAAGGGCCAATGCCCGACAGGTGTGTTCATCTGCATACTTTCACGTTCACATATTTTATTTGGGATTGATGCTACACATTGGGTTTCTAATTCTTATTTCTATTGTCGTCTTTGTTTTGCAAGGGTAATCATCTAAGAAGACTCTCTCCATCGGCCGGTCGATAGGAAGAGAAGGAAGTCACCCATACCTCCCGCACTCTTTTGAGATAACCCCTCTGGCGATCACCCTTCCCCCTTAGCATCCACGCATGCTCCCTCTCCTTTTCTCCCATTCTTAGCCTATAATTTTTCGTCAGTGTACACTGACTTCAAGTCAGTGTACACTGACTTCACGTTGCATGTGCACTGACTTGATGTCAGTGTACACCCAGAGAGGGAATATTCCACTTTGCCAAGTGGACCAATAGAAAATTAGCAGATTAATGATGTTATCCAAAAGAAATTCTGGAGCCTCTATTATATAAACTTACCAAACCCTTGAAGAAATGCTGCTGCCTTCGAAGAGAATGAGACTCCATCTGAGAAGAAGAAAGAGCCACCTCCTGAGCTAGAAAGAAAGAGAGATAGAAAGAAGGAGAGAGTGGATCTCTGCCCAGTTTGAGTGAAACATGTTCCGTCTTCAGAGAAAGTGCTTGAATCATATTTAGAGCTACATTTGCTTTTCTTCTGCTATATTTTCTTTCTTCCCTTTCATTTTCTTGATTTCCTTGAGTCAGTTCGTCCATTGTTCTCTAATAGTGCATTGCTGCACTAATTAGCGGTGTGATTAGTTTTAACTGGTCACGTTCTGGTTTGTATACCTGGGTGTGAGGTGGGTTCCTCGTATACTGCCTTAGTGGAGTGTTATTGATTCTACTAGGGTAGAATCAGGGGTGTGTTCATCAGGTTGGTGAGCACGGGATCCCTCTGGGTTGTCAGAGGAATGGAGGAGGTTGTTCCTTCGGTGGGAAGCTATGTGATCAACTTTTGTAGTGGATTCATCTGTGGTTAGCCTTATGCTAGTGAACCCTCATCTTGATCAGGTGAGGGTTGGACATAGATTGCTGGAAGCAATCGAACCACCTAAAAATCTCAGTGTCTTCGGGATTTTATTTCCATATCCTCTATCACCATTCTAAAATTAGCTCTCAATCCCACCAGGAGTATATCAGCACGTGTTTGCTGTTATTGCTCTCAAAATGTTTGTGAATGCGTCCTTCTCATGGCATGAACTAACAATATTATTCCTTCGACCAGTTTGTTACTATCGAAATTGGGTGTTAGTTTAAAGTTTTCTCAAATTGGTCTACTAAATGGGCTGATCTATTCACCCCCCAATAGATCCACATTGCCATTCTCATCACAGTCATCATTTGCAGTTTGTCGATTATCTGAGCATAAAATCTTCTTAGCCTCCCATAATCAGATTGGATTTGGTTGAAGTGAGAAGCCGCAGTCTCAAGTTTCTCATCATGACTATTCAGTCTATCGCTCAGCCTGCCAATCTAATTTCCAGCTAGTGAGAGAACTCCCTGTATATCCTTGACAAGGCTGTGAAATCATGAGTCAAACATATGATGATCTCTTCAATTATCAGCAATACGACTATCCACCTTAAGTGCCAGCTGGGTAAATTGCTACTCTAAATTATTTGACATTTCTTTCATGGCAGAATATATGAGACCAAACTGTGCTGACAGAAATTGGTAAAGAATTGGTGTGTCTGTAGTAGAGGAAGTGGATGCTTAAGGTGGTTGAGGGTGTGCAGCTTCCTCATGGGATTCATGAAGATCTTCATGAGCTTGATGTTCATGAGATGATTGGGGTGAGGCAATTGGAGTATGAGCCCTAAATGGTTGTTGTATACCATGGATAGGTTCCTGTTACATATTACCTTCATCCTGATGAATATGCTCTACAAGAGCTTCTGGAGGTGGTTCATCCTGCACTTGAGGTTCCACCACCGGCTGTATGTGTAACGACCCAGAGATCCGGGTACCGGTAAACCGATACCAAGACCTGGGGACGCCACCCAAGAGGCTGATGAGGCGGAGAGGGCCAACCAACACAGGTGGACAGAGGAGATGGAGATGTTTGAAAACCGGATACGGGGTGGTATGATGATGGAGTTGCAGATCAAATCTGTTTTTTGCACCTGGACAGGAGACGGGGAGAGGAGATCTCAATCCAAGATTGATAGAATCTCCATTAATACAGAATGGTACCAGGAATTTAGTGACACCGAGGCCACAGGCCTTCCGAGGGTTTTGTCCGACCATATTCCCCTAGTTATTAGTACAACAAAAAACAAGCTAGACTGTTCAGATATGAAAGGGCTTGGCAGAGGCATTAAAATTTTAGGGACCTGGTCACAACATGGTGGGGTGAAGCTCTCCCAAGGCCAAATATGCTTGTCTGACACTCTCCGACAAGCTGAAGTGAGTCAAGCAAAAGATGCAAGCATAGAGCAACGAAACATTTGGTACGGTAGCTGAAATAAGGCAAAGGTTCCTGTGTGATATCCAAAACTACGACATCAAAATGACCAAGGATTACTATCCGAGGGAAAAAAAATAGAACAATGGGCAGCACGAAGAAAGGAATATGAGGAATGGTCTTATAGAAAGGAAATTACATGGAAGCAAAGAGCCAAGGAAAAATGTCTCAAAGAAGGAGACAGAAATACAGCAGATTTCCATGCAATGGCTAGTGCCAAGTGTAGTTCTTTGTGCATTCAGAGGTTGAAAGTGGGAGAAGATGTCCTTATTGATGAAAGAGAAATTCAACAAGCCATTATTAAGTACTATGAAGAACTGTTCAAAGAAGAGGAAGAGTGGTAGCCACACATGAGCAGTGAATGCTTCAAAACATTTCAGAATAAGCAGCACCTGATCTCATTAAGCCATTTACTAAGGAGGAGATTAAAAAACAGTTTTCAGCATGGACCCAAATAAAGCACATGAGCCAGATCAGTTCTCAATGGGTTTCTATTAATTTTTCTGGGAGGTGGTGAAGGGGGAGGTCATGGATGCAGTACTAGAATTTCAGAGTAACCCGGCAGCAGTGAGGTGCTTCAACTCCAGCTTTGTAGTGTTGATTCCCAAGAAATAAGATGCAGAAGCTTTAAATGATTATTGACCATTAGCTTGCTGCATGGGAGCTACAAAATTATCACCAAGGCCTTGGCAATTAGGTTGAAAGAAGTAATCAGCTACTTGGAAGATGTCAATCAGTCTGCTTTCATTTCTGGTAGATACATATTAGACAATTTCATGGCAGCCCAAGAATGCTTACATGAGAATAAGGTCAAGAAGAAAGAATGTGTACTCTTTAAGTTAGACTTTGAAAAAGCATATGACAGAATCAGTTGGGACTGTTTATTTCATGTTTTGCAATGTATGGGGTTCAAGATCAATGGGTGGAATGGATTCGGAACTGTGTCCAGACAGCAAAGTTCTCTATGCTGCTCAATGGGACACCGCATGGCTTCTTTGGAAGCTCCAGAGGACTGAGGCAGGGGGACTCACTGTCCCCCTACTCAGTTGTCATTGTAGGGCAGGTCTTGAGTGTCATGTGGAGAAGAGCAAGGGCAGCAGATCTGATTAGAGAGATTTCTGTGGGGAATGACCAGGAGGAGGTCACACACTTACAATTTGCAGATGACACCATACTCTTTGCTTCAACTGATTTGAACAGTATACTCAACCTAAGAATCACATTAAGACTGTTAGAGGCTGTCACCGGCCTCAAGATATACTTTCTCAAGAGTGAACTGGTCGGAATTAACATTTTGAAAAAAAGATAACCTTTAATTAATCGCCAAGATAAAGAGCCACCATGGCTAAATGAATATAAGTAGATGTACGAATTAAGAAATGTATGTCACGTAATGCATAGCCAGGGCATACACTCAAGGACACAGTACGATAATATTCTATTCTATTATTAAATCGACTTTTGGTACGTGACATAGAACTTAGATCCGGAGATCATCTCACGCTTAGTGATAACTTTCAGTCAGACTTAATCTAACCTTCCGCAGATCACCATTTGATATACTAGAGAATTGGAACAGACAAGCGCACAGTAAGATAGATGTGTATTCATGTAGGTACATGCGAATATGCTCGAATTAATTTCATTATTTCTATTATTTATGCCGACCACCAAGATGCTCTTTTCGTCATTTACTCTTCCCCTTTTTATCTTTATCATTATTATTTTCAATATTATTATTATTATTATTTTAATTCCACACACATATATACATAATGGCCACATGCTAATGGGAAGGAGGGTGAACCAGTTGGGTTGATTTGGCACGGAGAGAGAATGGAAAAGAGAGGATAAGTGAACCGGCACGAAAGGGTGAATCCTCTCGCCGATTCACCTAGCTGCTCATTCCCCCCCCTGGCCGGTTCACCTAATGGGAGAGGCTGGCCATTGATTCAAGCTATTGGGGACTTCATGTGATCAAATGGAAGGGGCCGAAGATCCGGGCAAAGGTGAGTCGATACAAAAGAGATCATGCCGACGCAGAGGCCAATTGAGAAGGTGAAGGGGTCGACGCACAGGGGGACATGGGTCGACGCAAGGGCCAACTGGGATGAAGAGAGGTCGACACACAAGGGATTGAGGTCAACCCAAGGGCCTGCTGGAAAGAGAAAGGAAATGACGTGATGGGCTATGGGGTCGACCCAATATGATGGTTTTGTTGACCCAGAAACCCATTGCGTCGACTCACAATGGTGGTGGGGTCGACACACCAGCACGAACCCTCCTTTTGATTTTCTTTTCTCTATCATCTTTTTTTTTGTTCAAGTTAGGAGATCCCCATGCTAAATCCAGAATGTACATTATCCTTTTATTGCAAATCTCATCCTCTATTATGTGCATATGGATTTTGTTTCTCTTTCATTAAGTCAAATGTTTAATTTAAAGAGAGCTAAGAACTAAGACCAGTGAAGTACACATATATCGAGCACATGATCCTTATCAGCCTCGAACTTATATGCTCAAGCGAGGCAAGCTCAGATGTTCAGTTGTCGTGCAAGGTTCATATTCGAGCACATGTCTGATAGGGTCTAGGGCAGGCTCACACATAGCGCCATAGCATAAGCTTCATGAATAGTTTATTAACACTAGGTGTGTGTATGTTTTGCTATTATTGATTCTTATTTCGGTCGAAGCAAGGAAAGTCAAAGTAAATAGAAAAGCTAGAGAGGTAACAGATGAATTTTGACAGCATCTCCTCCAGACCCAAGATATATGGGATGTTAAAATAGAGACTCACCCATGGAAGGATCCGAGAAGGCCTCGCAAATCACTAGGTAAGCTGAGGACAACTACCCTAGAACCCGAATTAGGTATAGAAATCTCGAGGACTAGCCTACGAGGGATTCCAATGACCCGTGGGTCTGGACACAACAAATATATATGAAGAAGAAATGAGCAGCCCATTTGCCAGATGGGCCAAGTATGTGGGAGGCCCAAATATGAGAAGAAACCCAAATAAGATAAGAGAAGCAAACCTAGTCCAGCAATTTTATGGGAATCTAGCTGAGAGGAATGGAGAATTATTTATAGTTGTTCAGGATATTCAGATTCACATTGCACCCGACCTTTTTCGGCGTGCCTTAGGAGTCTCAGCCTGGGGTGCTGATATGTCTTTTGGTTGTGGTGAAGTTGAGGATACATTCATTGCTATGACAGGGTGTGATTATATCCGTGGCGTTAGCTATCTCATTGAGTTGAATGCCAACTATTTCCCACCCTTGCAGCATGTTTTACACCATATGTTTACCACACTGATTTATCCAAATGCTGGGAGTAGAAATGAGGTGACAGAGGTTCATAGATTCTTATTCTATCATGTCATGAATGGGAATTTGATAAATATGAGTCAGCTCATGACTGATTTGATCGACACATGTTGAGCCCAACCACAGCGATCTCTCCCTTATGCTTCACAGCTCACAGGAGTATTCATTTATATTGGGGTCCATTTGGGAGATGAAATGTCTGTTCAAGTCCACCAAGATGACATCTATAATGAACACAAGATCTTTTCAGACTTTGGATATTACTGGGGTGAAGATGGTGAGCTTTGCCGAAATGTGCCAACCTATGCGGACCAATTAGAAGAGGCAGAAGAACCACAGTAGCAGTAGGATCAAGGTGTTGCACCCCCTCCAGTTCAGGCGGAGGATCGGCCTCCTCCACCCTCCCCTCATCATATGGATCGAGAGATGCCACCTCCTCCACAGTTCTTTCACGGGGAGTCTTCTACTCAGGGGGCCGGTCAGCACACTTGGGTAGATTACGAGACTCTTGACAAGCGTCTTACTGGGATAGAAACTCGAGTGAATGCCTTTGGGGATCAACTTTCCACCTTTGGAGATCGCCTAGACACTATGGGTAATGTGATTAACACACTGTCAGGTCGTATCGGCACAGACTCCTTCTCCACACTTCTGGATACTCTCTCCACTCAGATGACCACACTCTCCACCAACATGACTACCCTCACCCAAAGCCATGAAGATTCACGTGAAGCTTTTAGTGCTATGAACCGCATTCTCCTGAACATGCAGTGCCGTGACTATGATAGGGATCACAGCCTTGACCATATCCGGCACCATCTTCAGCATCACGAGCATCTACTTTTCAATATTCGGTAGCACCTTAGTTATGTGCCTCCACCTCCACCAGACGGTCAACCCCTACAGATGGCCAATGAGGATGTTCTTTGGTTGCCTATCTCAGTCTGTTGTACTTGGGTCATGTGTCTTTTGGGTCTACTTCTCGTCTATCCTATCCCCTTCTTTGATGATGCCAAAGGGGGAGAAGTAGTAAAGTAGTTATGCAGGTCTTATATAGTTTATGCATGCATGTTCCTGTGTTCATATGAATGATCATTGTGAGTCATTTGCATTTTGTGAGTCAGTCTTGCATTTGCCCTTGCCACATGTCTAGAATGTTGCATTCTCTCAAGCATCAATGTACTCTGTAATGAAATGATGAAATGAATGCAAATTGGTATTGAATGTCACATGATGGTTCTTATCTCTCATTTCTTATCTATCTGGCAAATAAGGTGTTGAATGGTTTACGGTGTTTCGCTTAAAGAAAAGACTTAGTCTTTTATTCGCCTTGTGAACTATTGGCCTTGCTTGTTCCAAATTTACTTAAAGGCATGCCCATGCACTTGTAATCTAGAGTTTTGTCATCATCAAAAAGGGGGAGATTGTTGAGTCTCTCTAGTTAATTTTGATGATAATGAAATCCCGGCATTACAAATAGGTTGATAACTTGGTTAAATCTCTCTCAAGTCATTTTCACCAAAGCAAATGTTCACATTTATCATGCCTTAACAAATATCCCGATTAAGTCCAAACAAGCTCATAAGATATGGACATTGATTGCATAAACAAGCCAAGTCAAATCCCAAAATGCATGAATTAATTGAGGACATGAAGCCCTTGTCATATGGATATAGTTTACTGGGCTAACTATTCTCTTCTGTAGGTTTTCAACAGTTCGGTCGACCAACGCATAGGGGTCGATCGACCAATTTTTCCAATGCTCAAAAAGGAATAATTTTTTACAGAACGATCGACCGAAGGGCATGGGCCAGTCGACTAAAATTTTCAGCGTTCAAAAATCTACAGGGATTTACAGATTGGTCGACCGATCGCCCCTGTCCGGTTGACCGAACCCCCCGAGGCAACAAATATTGACTTTATTTTCTTCACGATGGGAAATCATCTATCAATGATTTTTTAATCCCCAAAGTCTCCAAACATCCCTGGAATTGTGGATTTGTGACTTGACCTGTCCTTGACCATTCAAGACTTATAAAAGCATCTCTTAGGGCCAAGAAACCCTAAGGACTCCAAGAGGATTAAAAAGACTATCAAGGGGAGAAAGAAGGCTACTGTAGCTTCGTGAACAGTGATACGTGGAAGGATTCTTCATCCATCTCTAAGCCTTCTAAGTTCAATCTAAAGTCAATCAACCGAAATCAAGTGGAGATTCAAGTTGCATCCAAAATCATCAAGAGGATCAAAGTGGAGGCCATCAAGTGAAGAGGGTAAGCTCTTGCAAGAACCAGAAGCACTGCATGAGCAGTACTCTGTCTTGTTGTGTCCCTGTGTTTTGATGATTGCTAACACTATGAGTCAATGTGTGTTTGATGCATGATACACTATAGTTTCCATGATACACTGTGTCATGTTGATTAAGGTTTCCATGATACACTATGTGATTACTGCATGTTGATTATGGTTTTGTTCATTGCATAACGGTCAGTGTCATGCATGCATAAAGTCAACGCTAAGTCCACTATCTGCACATTAAGTCAATGCACTCCCATAAAGTCAATTCTGTGAATATAGAGTCAATGCATCTGAATAAATCCTGTGTGCATGGCTTTCTATCAAACATGTTGTGTGATTGTTCATATGCTGTTAAAGCCCGTACACACATCCCCTTAAGTGATACGTAGTCAGTCTCATGCATGTCTCATGCATGCATAAAGTCAACGCTAAGTCCACTCTCTGCACATTAAGTCAATGCACTCCCATAAAGTCAATTCTGTGAACATAGAGTCAATGCATCTGAGTAAATCCTGTGTGCATGGCATTCCATCGAACATGTTGTGTGATTGTTCATATGCTGCTAAAGCCCGTGCACGTTTCCCCTTGAGTGATACGTAGTCAGTGAGTGCATTTTCTTCTATACTCCGTGCATATTTGGTGGCATATGAGTGTGCATACCTTGTGTCAGTGCAAATTGAACCCTGCGCACAAAGTCCGTGGAAACCAAGGTCAGTGCATGTTTTGCAGGTCAAGGATGGCAAAAGATCAACTGGTCACATTGATCGAGTCAACAACTGCACTTGAAAGATCCGTGCATACCTTCTCTATCAGTCAGGTAAGGCAAATGAACATTTCAGTTGGTAAGTACCAAGGACTGTGCAAGCTCAGCATGTTTGAGTCTGCGCTCATTTGCATTAAACATGAAGAAAGTTCGTACATATTATAGTTTCACTGACATAGGCTCGTGCATGTTTTAGATATGTCTGCATGAGGTCCGTGCATACTTTTCATTGTTTGATTCAGAGTCCATGCACGTAGAAGGTCCGCGCAAGTTTTTCCCTTGGGCATACATAGTCCGTGCATACTCTTGTTAGATGGCAAATAAAGTCCGTGCATCTCTCAAATTCTGAGTCCATGCACATCTCAGCCTTTGAAAGGTGAGGCCCGTACATTTCTTCATTAATAGAGTCTGTGCATATTTCTCGTGTGCATTTTGAAGTCCGTGCACGCTTCGAGTCCGTGCATGTTTTAGCTCACACTATTCTGACTCAATGCATATTTCTCTTCTAAACATCTTTGAGTCCGTGCATGTTTCGCCAACGCATTCTGAGTCCGTGCATATTTTAGTTCTGTGCAAAAAACATAAGTCCGTGCATGTTTTGCTTCTTGTGATTTTTGAGTCCCTGCATGTTTTGGTTTGAACACCAAGTCCATGCATGTTTTGGTGTGAACACCAAGTTCGTGCATGTTTTTGGTTTGAACACCAAGTCCGTGCATGTTTTTGGGTTGACCGTGCATGTTTTTGGGTTGAACACTAAGTCCGTGCATGTTTTGGTATAAACACCAAGTTTGTGCATGTTTTTGGCTTGAACACCAAGTCCGTGCATGTCTTTGTTTTGTACACACGAAGTCCGTGCAATCTAAGGTCGTGAAGTCTAGAGCCATCCAAGTGTCAAGAGTCTATAGTCTTGTCTATTCTTCTGTTTCTTGAGTCAAGAGTTGTAATTTTCTTCTTATTTAGTCTTCATACTATTTAGGAAGAAATATAATAAAGAATTAGGTTATTGTTATATTACGCGCTCTGTCTTTGTGTGTTGAATGCACTACGCTCTGATTGACATGAACGTTATAGGCTCGTCACGTCACTTCCGGGTAATCTTCCGTGCTCGGGGTGTGACAGAACAAATGGGCTAGCACCGTGGCACCCCAAGCGTACTCTCCGACTCTCCCTAGGTCGTCAAGCAAGGGTAGAAACCGGTAGCTCACTGCGTCCCCTCGCGACCCAAGCAATAGTCTCCCAATCAGCAAAATGAGAAACCGACGCAAATCCCTATCAGCCTGCGGCCTCGGCTCAGCAGCAAACACCCCCTCAGTCTCTGCAACCAACCTCACGAGGTACTCTCCTGTAGACTCTCCCACTCCCCTCATCTTGTGGTGTAGTCCTAGACTCTCCTGTAGGGCAACCCTGGGAACTAGAGAAGTGCGCCCTGTGCCCTCCAACTCCAAGTCTAGCAGCCTACCGGCCATATCTCTATAGTCGGGGTATGTAAAGCTGATCACTGCTGCCCCGTGCACTCGCAACCCCGTGATGCGAGTGATGTCCTCCAAGGTCGGGATCATATGACCCCAAGGGAAGATGAAGGCCCTGCATTCCATATCCCACATGGCCTTCAGGGCCTGGATCAGCCCTACGTCTATCCTCAGCACCTCAATATCTAAGAGCTCACCGAAGCCCATCGTGCGGAGGTGGGCCCGCTGGAACTCTGGCAACCCGAGGAAAGCGGCCCGGATGAGCATCCATGAGATCAGAGTGCGTGCAGCACCCTGCCAAGAGGAGAAAATTAATCAGCACATCAGATAACAACGCATCAAAATAGAAAGAAAAGAAAAATGAAGAAAAATGCACAAAGGGGAGCCTTGTCATTAACGCGGTAGTACCCCATGGCGCAGTCTACGGAACACGGCCCTGGTTACTGCTGCGTTCCATGGCAGCAGCCCACCGGTGCTTCCCTCTCTTCCCGGCTGATCCCTGTGGGCAAATCGCCCTTTACATCATTTCAGGGCATCGCCCTACCCTTCCCCACACTCATGCACAACCCAAAATGAAAGGGAAATTGAATTTTGAACGAATGGGGGGGGGGGGGTTCTTACCTCTTTCATGGTCCACACTTTCTTCTTCTCGGGCTTCTCGACGGCCGTGGGCGCCTCTTCTGCCATGGCGGCACTGACAGTGGCCTCATTGTCGCTCCCCGCTAGTGGAGCTACCGGCGGAGCCGTTTCCTCCGCCGTCTCCATGGGGTCCACCGCCGGAGGGGGCACCGCCACCTCCCTTTCTTCTCTTCCTCTTTGAGCGGCCAGCCGACGGTGAACCACGCGGCGTTTGGGGCGTTGGGAACCCTCAGGGCGATCCATGGGTAGAGGCGGTGTTTCGGGGGCCGGGGATCTCTCTCTCACTCTCTCCTCGTTTTGAAAGGACAGGGCGCGGGAGGTCGAACGGCGGTTGCCATTTTTGAATGCCTTACCCAGTTGGAACGCGGCATATCGTACCGCCGCTTTCATTATGTCGCGACGGTAACCCCACCGCGTTAATGAAAAATAGAAAAATGAAAATGAAAAAATAAAAAAAATTCAAAGAAAAAAAAATAAAAAATAAAAAATAAAAAATATGCATCCTGCCAGTCATCCAGAGTATAGTTCTCGAAGAGGTTTACCTGATCATCATCCTCTTCTTCATTCTGATTGCTGCTGTGATCGCTGCCATGTGCCATCATGCATCGATCTTTGTTTCCACAGCTAGCAGTCTTCAGTTTATCCAAAACTTCCTTGGCAGTCCTACAAGATGAAACACACGAGATCAAAGCTCTGTCAACAGATGCTTTCATAAAATTTAATGCTCTTGAGTTGACAGAGTCTTTCAGCCTATCCTTATCAGTCCATTTGGATTTTTCTTTTGGTAATTTATGTGGACCGTAAACTATTCCCTTCCAGAGATCAGGATGAGTTGATCTTACATACCGATGTAAGTTTTTCAGCCACAGATCAGAATCATTACCACTGAATATCGGTGGATGTGCCATTGAAAGACAATTGACCAAATATAGGTCTAAGAGTAGTGTATGAAGATTACACCCAAATCAGACTGTCACAAGGCGTGACACCAAACAGCACAGCAAAGCACCGAAAACAGCAGGATCCCTCTGCAGATCATTGGATCTGGAAAGTCAGAGACCCGCTCTGATACCAATTGTAGAGTCTAAAGAATGGTGCAAACCCGGATTCAGAAGGGTGGGTGAATGAATCCCCTTATAAAATCGCCTGATTAAAAACTTGAAGCCGGTGAACAGTTGCGGAATTACAGATTCACTTCAATACCTGAGATGCTAATTGAGTGGCTGATTGAAGACTAAAGGAACAATATTAAAATGACTCTAAATGCCAATATCAAACAGATAGCGTGCAACAGAAATCCTCACTAAGTGGTAAGATGAGAAACAAATGATCGTCCCTGAGCAAATGATCCAGCAGCTGGATCACTAGAATGTAAACTCCTAAACAAGACTAAGCAGTAGACAGAACTGTAGATGGAGCGATCCTAGACATTCATCTAGCACCGAAGACACAAAGATTCAAACCACACAAAGCTTAAGGGTTTTTTAGATGGTTCAGTCTGCAGCCTGAAGACCTACGTCCATCCCCCACTCAAACTAGAGTGAGGCTTCCCGCTAATGCATAGCTTAACCGCTGGGCCTCACAGCTTGCCTACATCCGCTGACGAACAGCTTGAACAGCTGGGCATTACAGCTTATGCCAACCGCTGACTTACAGCTTGACCGCTGGGCGTTACAGCTTTGCCATCCAGAGGAATCCTCCTCTGCAACCTCTGGGGAATTACAGCTTCACCCGTCCAGAGGATACAACACCCCTATCTGCTGAGCGTCACAGCTTGCTCCGCTAACTAACAGCTTGAAATAAAGGGTGTAAAATGAAAACACGAAATAGAAAATCGCAGCGACTAACAACTGAAAAATCGTAAGCCAACTGAAGCTCTCACGGGAGTTGACTAGGCTGGATTTGATCCACGGTCCAGTAAAAATAGATCTTCAGTGAAGTCTTCTATCATCTTCTCCACGAGCTCTCTCTCTATCTCTCTCTCTTTCTCTTCTTAAGCCTCTCTTTCCCTCTCTACTGCTCTCTCATTCTCTTCTCACTGTCTACTCTTATCTTCTTAGCTTTGCTGCTACTTACAGATAATACTTATCCTTCTCCACTTCAGAATTCTTCTCTTGGGTTCTTGTTCGTAGGAGACGGATCTTATATACTCCTTTTACCTGAGATCCACGTGCTCATGCCCTAGGCGTGTGGAGAGAACACTCCCGCCTGGAAGCTTCAGGAGAGTCTTGGCCACTGGCGGCAGCGACATGCGCCGCTGCAGCGTCAGGCCTTCTGCCACCAGCGCCATCTTTGAGTCAAACTCGCGACGGAGCACTGCCTCCCGCTCCTGCAGCCGCTCCTCAAACGCTTCCCGATCGGCGGCAGCCTGGGCGCGCGTGGATGCCAGCGCCGCCTGCAGCGCTGCAACAACAGGGGACGAACCGGCAGGCGCCCAGCCGCTCGCGTCGCCGCGGGCCGACACGCCGACGAGGGCATGCCGAATGCCCAGCGCGTCGCGGTCTGCCGGCGCGACACGCGCCGCTGTGACACTGGTGCCGGCGTCACCGCGGCGAGACGAGCCGCCGTCGCGCCCACCCTATCCGCATCTATTTTGCAAACACTCCTTGGCACCCTGATACTCAGTGGCTGATGGAGGCTTATGACCTCGACAAGAAAGAGATGCGTGACTACGCGCTCGCCGATATGTCAAACATCTCGCGCGGTCCGTAATGAGCGGCACCCTCTCAGACGACATCGCCGACTACTGCTTCATCGACACCGAGACGAAGGCCCTGCCGCACACCGCAGGCACAGTCGACGAAAACGTGACCGATTGCGGGGCGGATCGCTACAGCGAGAACGCCATTCCAATCATGGTGCAGTGGGCCATCGGCGACAGTCCGGTGCGCGTCAGCGCCTTCCCCGACTTCGACCCTACGCGCCGGTTCATCTGGGCGCGGGGGCTCATGCCCGACGACCTCATGGATTTCCACGAGCGGGCGCTGGCCGGCGAGGCTTGGTACGTCGCCTGGAACATGCGCTTCGACCGGCTGATGCTCAACCGTATCCCGCACTGTGTCGTACGACCGAACATGACGATCGACGCGATGGCGCAGGCTGCCGCCTCGAACCTGCCGGGCAAGCTCGAAGGCGCCAGCCGCAGCATAGGCCGCCACGGCAAGCAGCAGGACGGCAAAGACCTGATCCGCCTGTTCACGACCGCCGACTGGACGGGCGCAACACCGCTCACCCATCCCGAGGAGTGGGCGCGCTTCAAGAGCTACGGCGCCCAGGACATTGACGAGCTGCGCGAAGTGTTCAAGGCCACGCGCCCGCTGCCGCGCCGCGAGTGGGAGGAATACTGGGTCTCCGAGAAGATCAACGACCGGGGCATGGCGGTAGACATTCCGTTCGCCGAGCGCGCGGCAGCGATCGCTGTCGCCAATCGTGCCCGGCTCAACGTGCAGGTGCGCGATCTCACGGGCGGTGCCATCACCGCCGTCACGCAGCGCCAGCGTATCGCCGAGTACCTGTTCGACCAGTGCCCCGACACCGAGGCACGCGACGCCATCGTCACGCACTGGGTCGACGATGACGAGATCGTCGGCGAGGACAGCGCGCTCGTGCCGGGCAAGCTGTCGATCGCCGAAGAGCCGCTCACCGCCTTCATCAACGTGCTCGAAGCCAAGGACGAAGAGCAAGGGCTCACCGACCTGGAGTTCGAGCTGCTGCAGCTCGCCGAGGCGCGGCTCATTGGATCGAGCAGCACGCCCGCCAAATTCCAGAAAGCTCTGGATCAGAGTTCTAGCGATGACCGCCTTCGGGGGCAGTACCGCTGGAATGGCGCCCAGCAAACAGGGCGCTTCTCCTCGCAGGGGGTGCAAGTCCACAATCTTGTTAGGGCTTCCTTAACAGATAAGGAGCACCCTACGCGCGAGATCGACGTGATCGAGACCATCAACGCTTTGGAGCTTGAAGATGCCTGACATTCAAGCCCACTCGGGCCCGTGACAGAACAGCCCATTTTGTTTCGCGCCACTCTCCCTCCGCTGTTCCCTCTCCCGCATCTGTCTCTCGACTCTCTCCACACATCGGGGATGAAAATTTCCCCTTTCTCTTCCGTTTCTCGCTCCCAAGTTTACGTCTTTAATGGGAAAGCCAAGGGGGAGGAAGAGGACCGTCAAGGAATCGCCGCCTCCCGCGGCGGCACCGGAGGATCCCATGCCCACTGCCGCCGACGCTGGTGCCACCAGCGACGAGGCCGCCACGGAGCGCGGGCGCTTCGTGGAGCAGCAGCGGCTGTTCAGCGACCGCGAAGGTACAACACGGCCTCTCCTGATTCAAACCTCGAATCTTTCCCCTTTTCTTGCAGCATTTTGAAAGGATTTCCTACCGGGGCTGCTAGGCAAAACCCCATTTGGTTTTCTTCAGGTGGACACTGTGGTGCTCACACCACCCACCTGTAACAGACACCCGCTGTTTTCGTACATGCCTTAGCCGACCTGTGTTTACCCGGCTACAGTGCACACTGTACAGACTCTTTTTTGCCTGTTAAGTACTGCACTTGATTTGTTAATTGCCTTTGTGTTAAGTATTCGCCATTTTTTTTTTGCAGACATCTTTTGTTTTAAACAAAATGGCCTGGGCTTGTTCTGTAGAAAATGAAAATATGCGTGCATTACATTTTGCTGCACTAAGCTCTTGGTGCTTGTCCATATGGTAATGGATGGTTCAGTTGTCTACTGACTTTGTTTGGTTATTGGCCCTTGTCCTCAATATTCCTTGATGACCTGTCTGTAACTTCATTCGCATTGCCTGTCTTTTTTGTTTTTGAAATACACAATACACCCCTTACCTTTATTAGGTTCGTGGGGAGAGTAGTGTGAATTGTTGCCTGGCTAGATTCTGTGGGAGCTGTCATTAGTAACAAATTTTGGACATGATCTATGCATGTACTTTGCGTTTTCAAGGATGGGGGGGTGAAGTGGAACCAAAGCTATGTAGCAAAAGCATGTTGGATATTGTTACGTTTGCTTAACAAGATGAAAATTTCTGCACACGCGGTCTCAGGGAGCATGCATCAGCGTCATATGTCTCCACCCTACTTGTGATACAAATTGCTGATACCCTTTGCTGTGCCTAGATTGGTTAAGTCTGTTTGGCCCGTGAAAAAATTGCTGGAAGGTGGATAGTAGAGAGGAAGAACATGTTTTATTATGGAATGGAGCATCATGAAATTGTAATTGACAACTCTTAATGGAAAACAGAGAAATCCATTTCCACGCAATCCAATTTTGGCATGTTTTTGAAGGCATTATTGAAGGATTAAATATGTCAAAGAGGGGGAGTCATGTCCTCCAGGAATCAAGGATCAGCAAAACTGGGATCACTCATCTATGCATAAACCATGGATTAAAGTTGCATTTATCTCCACAAGGTTGCACCTATGTATTTTGGAAATAATGTGGTGAGAATAAAATGGTGCCAGGAAGGGCTAACCTTACTTTTCTGAAATGTGATCATGAAACCAACCAAACTTGTACACAACCTACTTAAATCTGCAAATTGGTGTCTCATGTATTCACATTTATGCTAGAAATAAAAACTTTTAAGGGAATAAATGGTCCAAATTTGATCGAGGGTGAGACATCTGTGGATAGTATATATGCAATGAGTTAATTTGAAGAGGAATAAGCTAGGACACAAAACAGTTTTCATTAGAGTTAGATGGGGACCCGCCCGGGGTCGGCTTTGTAAAAGACGATCGGCTTAGCGGCCTCAGCATTTTTCTTTTGCCCTTTCCTTTGATATGTGACGATGAACGTCTTTAATTGTTCAACCTTGTGCTCTCTTCTCAAGAAGGGAAGTTGCATGCATGCTGAAGGAAGGGAGATGTTTTTGTCTATTGACTGACTGATGAGATTGGCTTGGAAGTTAACCTCCCGCCTTTCTAGCCGAGTCGGCTTGGCATTTAGGGTGTTAGCTTGCATGTGTAGTCGGTGTAATTTGGCAAGATCTTCATTCACTGTGAAGAGCTCTTTTTCATCATCTTCTTCTACGTCTGCCTTTTGCTTCCCTTTGTTCTTAATCCCGGGATGAGGGTTAATAGTGGGTTTCCCAAAGTAGAGTTGAGCATCTGTCACATTACATTCATTTGGTCGGAACGGAGCCCGATCAGCAAAAATTGTGTGTTGCTCTCCACCCTTTGCATATTTAATGCATTGGTGGAGGGTTGAAGGGATGACCCAATTTTTATGCAACCAGGGTCTCCCAATTAGGGCTTTGTAGGATGTATTTGCATTAATAATGTAGAACGTGGCTTTAGTGGCAAAATTGTCCATGGTTACTTCCACCTCTATCTTTCCCGGTGCATCTTCTGAATCTTGGTTAAATCTTGAAATTTTGACGTCATCCACCCTTTGCAAATATGGTATAAGAAATGAAGACTTGAAAGTCTTCAACGGCATTATGTTGACAGACGCCCCAGGATCTACCAGAATCCGGTTTAGTTCGTGGCCATTTATCTTCCCTTGCATGTATAGAGGACGATTGTGGTAAGGGGAAGACAACAACATGTCTTTATCTATGAAAGTGACAGCTGCTGCAAGGGCTTCATATGCTTGAATTTGGAGCTCGGCTACATGAGCTTCATATACTTCCGATTCTTGAAGCACTTTTATGAGGGCTTCTCTGAGCTCTTTACTCCAAGCAATGGCCTCCCATATAGTGACATATATTGGCATCTGTTTTTTATGCTAGATGATTTTACGATCGGCCCTCGCCCGGGCTTGATCCAGTGGAGGGATCATCTCTGAAAGAGGCTTGGGTTGATAATCGGGCTTCTTACTCAACTCAGCCTTCCTTTGATCATTAGGCTCTTCTTGGAATAATGGAGCTAGGGAATCTTCCTCTGGAGGAGGCGGCTCGACATTGTCCTTACTAGAGGGACCTGCTTGAGCTGGGTCAGTTGACTTTTCTTGTGGGATCGGGTTTGTTGCCTCGTCTTCTCTATTCCGTAGATCAAAGAAGAAGGTAGAGACCCCACCTTGAGCTTGGGATGGAGCTGCAAGTTTTTGGAGGGTTGGTGCTATTGACTCATCCTCCTCATCTGATGGGTCAAAGAGAAAGGTATCTGCTCGGATTTGAAGTTCGAGGATAGGAATAGGACCTGGATTTTCGCCTCGGAAAATGATGACATTTTGAGGATGTGTTGAATTAGCATTTTTGCCACCAGAAGATGTTAAATGCCTTCCTCGCCCGCGGCCACGACCTCCACAGTGACCACGACTTCGGAGTTCTGCATTGCGACGACGGTAGGTGGCCACAGTGATCTTATCCCCACCGGGAGAGGCCGTGCTATTGTTTCCACTTGATCCCTGTAGACTTTCTAGTGGAGGTATTGGCACCATTTTGCATGAGAAGTTCTTCAATATTGCCTCCAACTTCTCTATGGTGAGTTCTTCATCTCTACACAAGGCCAGATTTATTTGTGTTGTATTATATCCTCAGTGGGTGGCAAATATAGTCCCTGTGATGAAAAAGGATGGAAAAGTCTAGATTTGTATTGACTTCAGAGACTTGAACAAGGCATGTCCAAAAGATGATTTCCTGCTTCCTCGCATCGATGTGCTAGTTGACAACACAGTTGGGTACGAAGTCCTCTCGTTTATGGATGGTTACTCAGGATACAACCAGATCCGTCTTACTCTAGATGATCAAGAGAAAATCTCATTCACCACGCCCTGGGGCACTTACTGCTATGTGGTCATGCCATTCGGATTGAAGAATGCAGGTGCCACGTATCAACGGGCGATGATGGCAATCTTCCACGACATGATGCGTGTGTATATGGAAGCCTACGTGGATGACATCTTGGTGAAGTCGAGGACGAAGGAAGAACACCCAGTGATTTTAGCTAAGGTGTTACAAAGGGCTAGGGAGTACAAATTAAAAATGAATCCAAAGAAATGCATATTTGGAGTTACATCCGGGAAATTGCTAGGGTTTATAATTAGTAAACAGGGGATTCAGATTGATCCGAACAAAGGAAAGGCCATCATGGATATGCCACTGCCGAAGAACATCACGGAGCTTCGAGATTTGATTGGGCGTTTACAATTTATTCAGAGATTCATATCTCAACATTCACAAAGGTGCCGCCCATTCTACGAATTGTTAAAGGCGGGAGCTAAGTTTGAATAGAATGAACAATGCCAAAAGGCCTATGAGGATCTTAAGGTTTATTTGTCCAATCTCCCAGTTGTACAACCCCCTGTCCCTAGGAAATCCCTGATATTACACATTTCTGTCATTGAAGACTCCCTAGGAGCTATCCTAGTGCAAGTGGACGATGAAGGTAGGGAAAGGGCATCCTATTATCTTTCTAGGTTGTTCAATCCCGCTGAGGCTAAGTACACTGCCATGGAGAAGACCTGTGCAGCATTGGTATAGGTAGCTCAGAAGTTGAAGCATTATTTCCTAGCCCATGAGGTTAAGCTGGTCTCTAGGATGGACCCAATCCATTATCTTTTAGAAAAACCCATCCTTTCTAGCAGATTAGCTCGCTGGCAGAGCTTTCTCTCCCAATTTGACATTACCTTCGTCGTTCAAAAAGTGATCAAGGGATACGCTATTGCTGAGCATCTTGCTCATTCTCCTATCCCTTACATAGATTCTATCCAGGATGAGTTTCCCGAAGAACACCTTGCCATGCTTAGTCATCTCCTTTTCTGATCTTTACACTTTGATGGTGCACTAAATTCTCAGGGCCGTGGGATCGGTGCCATTCTCCTCACTCCGGAGGGAGTGACCATCCCCATTACGTACCAGCTCTCTTTCCCTGCTACTAATAACATAGTCGAGTATGAGGCTCTCCTTGCTGGATTGAAGCACGCCTATATCATGGGCACGTGATACCTGAATATCATATGAGATTCTCAGTTGGTGTTGCATCAAGTTCTTTATACTTATCGCACCTGTGACCCTAAGCTTAAACCCTATCAAGATTTGGTCATGCTCTTGGCTAGGTAATTCTGTAAGCTAATTCATATTCATACCCCTCGTTCTCAGAATATTCTCGCCGATGCACTTGCATCGCTTGCTTCATCCCTTTCTTTCCCTCTCAGTCGCTCCACTGAAACCATTGTAGTCCAGCGGTAAGATGCTCCTTCCCTTTAGGATCCATGGTTCGATAACCTTAGGAAATTGTGAAAAGTGCGTATATGTTAATTTATGATTGTGGCGGTGGAGAACTCACATGCTTCCTAGACGGTCGTATGGCTGGGGATTTTGTCATAGAGAATAGTGAGATCTCGTCTTAGTCAAAGGAGGGTGACCTGAGATGAGGGATGGAGAAGGGGAGACGGATAGTTAGGGATGACTCTTTGTCTTTCATTCCATAGAAAAAGGAAAATATAAAAGTGCCTAGGCAAGTTGAGCTCAATGAGCCTAAGGGGGGGAGGCTCATGACAAACCCTGAGAAAGGAAAATAGGAGTGGCCCTTGGGGGCGTTGCAAAAGTGTCGGACTGCCGTGTGGGAGGTGGGCGGCTACGTGCAAAGAGATAATGATAGTTCACCGTCATCCTAGACCCGAGTGATGGTAAAGGCACCGGAGGTGGGAAGTGGGAACTGAGGAAAGATGTCCTCAGTTGGTGGGAACAGCACCTTCCTCCGATTGCGGGGTCAAGACCTTGAGTTACGTGGGTCGAAGGAGTGGTGTCTTTAATGATGGTGGCGCCACTAGGAGGTGGCCATCGCGGAGCGGTGTTGGGTTGAGGCGGTGGCGAGGCCCTAGTGTCAAGGGAGCCAACTGAGGCACAACGTGGGAGGAGGCCTCCTTGGATGCCCTTGAGGTTGTGACCAGCCACGATGGCGAACTGATGATCTTGCTCTAAAAGGCTCACCAGGGAAGGAGTTCATCGGCATCCTCAGCACTGGTGGACAGAGCATTGCTGTCATTGGAGACAGAGAAGTCCCCACATCCGGCCCTTTATAGGGAGGATGTTAGAGACCCTTGTTGAACTCCCTCTGCTGGGCCTTTAGGGTGCAGATGTCTTGTGAGAGAATCTAGTTGAAGTCCTTTCTTGCAAGGGAAGTTCTCACCGGGGTGGACATTTCTCGAGAGAACTCTCTAACGCTCAAGTCAGGAGACACCATGAATAAGGAGGAAGGGGTTCCTGATAGAGAATGGACCCAAGGCTTCACTGGGTGACGAGAGGGAGAAGGTTGGAGGAAGAGGGGATCTCCACCAGAGCAGCATTCTTTGGGAGAACTCTCATGGTAACTCGGGAAATAGGACATAAGGACTAGGACAAAGTTTTCCCTTGGGGAGAAGGGGTTGAGTTTTGGGATTATCGTTACCTTTTTTATTCTTAGTTGAATTCTCTCACTTATCTTGAGAGGTCACTGAGACCTCCTTTATATAATTACTGACAGGCGGTGGTTTCGTATCGGCAGGGATCTCCTAACCCTTAAACTTTGAAGGCACCGAACTCTGCGGCATTAAAAAGGGACAGGGGTCTACTTACAATGGCATGACATAATGGTGCGTCGAATCCACGCAGCACAGTGAGATTGCCCGAATTTGACGGGACAGGGGGCACACGGCGACCCCGCAAGGTGCCTACATGCATGTAGCCCTCGTGACATAATGCAGGGCAATGGTTGTGCTTCTCGAGAGATATCCACCTAACTGAGATCTTGTCTATGATGGCGTTGCCTCATTGATCCGGGAGGATGTCAAGACCCATTCTATGCATGAGCAAGTCTCATGCATGGATAGGTGGTGTGTGTGTGTGTGTTGCTATTTTTAACGTGGGGATATTATGGCCGTCCCTGCGGCTGCCCCTCGAGCAGGTGGAGTCGGTCGACGTGATCGACCTTGAACCGATGCGGTGGGGCGGCTGGGGCTACCGCGGGAGCCTGCGGGCCTTCGGCAAGGCCGGCAAATCTAAAGGACACAAAGGTAAAATAAAAATATAAATGTCTGGAGTTGAATCCCATCACAAAGTCGGTGGTTCGATTTGCGACGGCGTTTCGGCACGGATTAGTCGCCCATGCCACTCAGTTTCGTCGGTGGAGGTAGGGAGATGGACCCCCTCCGCGTTCTGCACGTTTTCCCTATCTCCGTGCATAATTTCGCGGCCGATCGGGGGAGATCGAGCCAGTTTAGTATAAACTATAGTTTTTGAGATTTTTAGGGTTGGCCAAAAAATGGCAACCTTTCGCGATGTAGTTAGTGTCAAACTGACCGCTGGGATGTCAGGATCCCAACCTCATCAGTTTCGTGTCCGTTGGTTGTCATTTGGGGCCGGTAGGAGTCCGGGAACCCCAGTGACTCGATTTGGGTTGATTCGTCAGAATCGCTCGGATCTCACGATTTAATGCGTTTCATTGCATGCATGTGGTGTTTTTGGAATCCCTGAGGGATTTCCCACCGTTTGGATGTATTTCCCCTGCACTACGGCATGCATGGGGTGTGGCCCCCCGATAGACCGTTATTCTTTGTTCATCGATTTTTGTCTTCGGAGGTCTTAAGCATAATGGACCAAGATAGGCTCGTTATGTTGAGCATAACGCCCCTGCCCAGGCGCGTTATGGTCAAGTGATTTTCGAGGCTGACTACCATGTCAGTCCCCTCGACAATCGTGTTTACCTTGAAGACTGTGTCAGTCAGTTAGCATAACGGACTCCTCCCCATGCGTTATGGTTAATATAATGCTCAGGTGCAGATCTGTTATGGTCTGTTGACTGATGTTTGGCTGGGTATGGTGGTTGATATAACGGGCCTCACCCTGTGCGTTTTATGGCTATAACGGATGGGCCGTGGTCCATTATGTGCCCTCGATTTGTTGTTAATGTGTTTTTGTGTCTGTTGGGTATAACACACCTACCCTTGTGCGTTATACTAGTATGGCATGCCTATCATGATCCGTTATACTTCGTTCTGTTAGTATGTTGGTCTGGTTGACATAACGCCCTATACGTGGTGCGTTATATTGATATAATGCCCCTATGCTGGCACGTTATATCATCTGTATGTGGTTTCAGGTCTGGTTGGCATAATGCCCCTCCTGTGGTGCGTTATGTGGGTATAACGCCCCTATGCCGATGCGTTATAGTCCTGTTTACCATTGTGACCATTTGCTTGTGCTGTGTTGTGCGTCCATCTATCTTAGGTCCTTGTTTAGGGCGGTGTCTGTCTGTCGGTGGTTGTCTGGATTGGTCAGTTTATGTCACGTCCCGAGCCTTTATTTACAGTGAAAGACTCGCTCGGGGAAACACGAACAGTCGGCATGGTAAGCCTCTCGCAAGCAAGCATGATCAGAGCACGATACAATCACACAAAAATGTAATTGTACAAGTATTTACTCAAATTCAACTTCTATTTTATTGATAATCAAAATCTTCAATTACAACCACTAATTCATCCTTTAATCAGATTTATTAGACTCAATGAAACAGAAAATTACATGGACTCAATCTAGACAATAAGACTCCTAAGTCTTCACTCATATTTATATCCGACTCTCGTTCGCTCTCGGACCCGCCACTTGAATAGTCCGAATCCGAATTGAAATTACCTTCATCTCCTAGAAAATATTTGAAATAGGTTATGAGCACACTTGCCCAGTACGTATCTTCGCATCAACATGAAGGCACTATTTAAGTATTAACATTTTCCCCCTGTTCTCCTCTTTCCTCTTTGCCTTCGGGGCGACGGAGCCCTAGACCCTCCCATGCCTTCTTCTCTTCCCTCTTCTTCTCTTCCTCCCCCTTCCTTCCTCTTTTCTCCCCTCCCTTCCTCTTCTTCTCCGGCGTCAGGGAACGTCGCTTCGGGTATCGCCAGTGGTGCCGACGAAGGGGCGTGCCGGGGGAACGCCTGTCAGAGTGTGCCGGGGAGGAGTAGTTAGGGTGTACCGAGGAAGCCTTCACGACCGTGTCAGGGAAGATGAGGCTCAGGTGTGCCAGTGAATGGCCCATGGGAGTGTGCCGGGGAAGCCTCCAGTAGGGCGTACTGGGGAAGCCTTCACGAGCGTGTCAGGGAAGCTACCCAGGGGGTGTGCCAGACAAGGCCCTAAGGGCTGTGTCAGGGAAGACCATGGGGAGTGCACCGGGGAAGACCCATAGGGTGTACCGGTGAGGGGAGTTTAGTGTGCCGGGGAAGGGCAACTTCAGGCTGTACCAGCGAAGTAGGATGTAGGCGTACCGGGGAAGGGTCACCTAGACTGTGCCGGGGAAGACTCCAGCGGGGCATGCCAGGGAAGGCGCCAAGGAGTGCACCGGGGAAGACTGCTCTGAGGCGTGTTGGTGAAGCCCCCTCAGGGTGTGCCGGTGAAGGACGACCATGTCATGCCGGCGAAGGAGGAGAGGAACCCTTTAGCCAAAGGACTTCTGGTGTTGCCCTACGGGGCCCACCACCACTTTGTTGGGGCCGTCACTCCTTGTGGACGTGCACCCGGGTTTTCCCTTACGCCTTTGGCCTAGGGGAAACTCTACCAAAATTTCGTCAGAAATTTACGGAGTCTTGGTCATTTCAACAATAGTCCCCTTATAGCCTTCATTCTTCATCATCTCATTCATCATCACCCTTCCATTCTTCATTTTTTTTTTATTCTTGGGTTCGTGGCACTTAGTGGACCTCTACCAAGGCCATGCGTGGTTAGGATCCTTGCAGGTGTGTTGGGGAAGGACGTTAAGGAGCATACCGGCGAAGGCCTTTAGTGGCTGTGCTGATGAGGGTTACCTTGTGGTGTGCCAGGGAGCGATGCTAAGGAGCATGCGACGAAGGCCTTCAATGGGCATGCCGGCGAAGGTTGCCCTGTGGTGTGCCGGTGAAGGCCACTCCAGGGCATGCCGGGGAAGGCCATTGGCGGTGTACCGGTGAAGGACCTTCACGGCGTGCCGGGGAGGGCGCATGCAAAGGAGTCTTAAGCTGCTTCTTTCTTCTTCTTTTTCCTCCCCCTTTTTACTTACAATGCAGCCTCCTCCCCTATCATAGTTCTTGATTTCTCATTGCTTACAGTCCATTCTAATCTTTGTTTGTTGCACTTTGCAGATCAATGGCAGTCCCGAGTGGTTCCTCTACTCCCGCCATGGCTGGTGCCCGATGTGTTCCTTCGCCCCCAGTGCCGACTGTCACCTGGTTCAACATGGAGGAGTTGGACCAGGACCATGCAGAAATAGCAGCGTTGGCCAACTCCTCGGGTTTGGACACTGAGATCATGGACATCCAAAGACTTGCCAGGGCTGAGAAAGGGTTCACTTTTGATCGTGCCGCAAGGGACTACTGAGTGGATTTCCCAAAGGACAGGCACCTCATCCATCACCTCAAGCATCTGCGGTCTCATGACAAGCGGGAGTTGTGGACTGTGAAAGAGGTAGAGTGTGCGATCCTGCAGGCTCGAGACAACCTATCACACATCGTCCCCAGAAGCATTCTGATGTACCTGGTGGGCGAGGCCCATGAATGGGAGCCCGTCCTGGGGCTGGAGGCCATGCTGCCGACGGAGGACAAGCTGGTGCGGACTCCGGGCTTCATTCCAGCCAAGTGGGACACGACTGCAGGACGTGTCCATGGTGAGAAGCAGCACTCGGGCTTGTTCTTGGCTCCCCTGAAGTGGGGCTACAGGGAAGAGCCCTTTATTCTGGACTGCCTGGCGATCAGATTCAAGCATGGGCTGTCACTGGGCTGGCTCGGGGAGCTGAAGCTTCAAACTGCACACAACTTCAGAGAAGGAGTAGTGGAATTTGCTGAGTATGTGTTGTTTAATTATGCCCCCATACTCATCCAGGCCAGCGTATATCACAGTGTTTACGCCTCCCGTTATGACTACCCAATTTCCAAGGGACTTTGTTGCGGGATGCTAGAAGTGTTCAACGCGGAGACCAACACATTCTATACTGCAGAGGGTGAGACGTCCCTGGATCTATGGAGTCTTAGCCAGCTCAGTAGCTTACCCATTGATGGGGAGCCCTATGAAGAGGTTTGTCTCCCTGATATAATTAAGGATGAGACAAACAGAGACGGCTACTACTCACTAGGATACTCCTATCGGTACCTGATGAAGGCGTACTGAGAGCTGTACCAACTGGCGCATGGAGAGAAGCAACCTCGCCGTGGGGTCCGACTGGCTTTGTGGCTGCAGTACTTCTTTGATGGGCCGAAGAAATATGAAGATTTCCCATGTGTCAGCACGGTCGTCGCCCGCAAGAAGCGGGCTAAACCCAAATCTGAAGTGAAGATCCCCTCGAAGGGGCGCCTGAGCGGGCCGAATCCAATGGCGATTGATCCACTGACACACTGTGCTGCCTACCTAACATATTGGCTATGCTCGTTTGCCTTGCCACACGGAGACGAGACAGTTATCCAACCAGACGTGATCTACCCGGCCTGTCAGATGGCGTGGGGGATCAAGTTGTCTCTGTGCCCGGCCGCCCTCTGTTTGACATATAAGACGCTCGGGGAAGTGAGCATTCACCAGATCCTGCGGCAGGCCCGATTTGTGTTCCCACTGCATTTCTTTAATGCGTGGGTCTGCTCGCTATTTCCAGAGTTCGCTCCTCGCGCCATTCAGGATTGGAGATTATTGCCGTGAATGCTGGAATTCGCGAGTGCAAAGCTGAGCTCTACCTCTTTGAGGCTTTATGATATTCGGGGCCGATTGACGGTAGTTCCTCAAGACGCAGCGAGTTCCATTCACTTCTGGACGCTGACTGCCCATTCGAGCCCCTTGGTGAATAACAAGAGGGAGTGTAAGGATGACCAAGTGGAGAAGTACGTGCACCCCATTAGTCAGGAGAATGTGGTCTGCCCGTTGCTAGAGCCCGAGCTCAGGGACTGGGCGTTGTCAATTCGCCCAAGTGTACTGGCATTCAGGAAGGGGGACAACCTACTGTTAGAGCCCTATTATCCTTTCCGTTTCGGGCAGAATTTCGGATATGATCAACATATCCCATCATACAGCGCCCAATTCACTCTGGCGACGCGGAACCTCCGGGGGAGCTTGACTGTCGAGACTACCAGGGTCTGGTGGGACTTCTTCCACCGGGCAGACAGCGCCACCTTTCGAGTGCCAACTCCTGGCCGGGTCCCCCGGGTGACACCAGAGTATGCAAAGTGGTGGAACGCCCAGACGAGATTTTATCGATTGCATAAGATTGATTGTTGGGATGGGCAGGAGAGGAGATTCCTGAGCCAGCAACCTGTGCCCATCCTCGATGTCGACCTGGAGCACCTCCTCTGGTTGTGGCGTGGCAAGAGCGACGAGGTGGCCGCTTACATGATTGCGCGCAAGGAGGCTCAGAAGGCCTGACCAATGCCGCAAGTCAAGCTGCCCCCGATGGCGGAGGACGATTTTCAAGAAAACTTTACGGGACCTCTGCGGCGTTGGGGGTGATCGTCTGGACTTGATCAATTACCCGTTCCCAGTAGAGGAAGAGGGCACACTGGCAAAGAGCTGGCAGTCGGAGATCGACCTAACTTGCCCGTATCGTGCTTTCATGCGGACCGAGGAGCGGAGGCCAAAAAACTACAAGGACACTACCTGGCTTTACGTCCTTCTTCGGGTACACAGGTTGAAGATTGAAGACCGGGGGAAAGCCATCCTGGGCAAGCAGCTGCACCTCACCTATTATTATGCTGACGGCTGGGGGATAGAATATTTCAACTTGTTGTGCCATCTAGCTGTCAAGAAGCATGCAGACTTGGCCGCCCTTGCCGACCGGTGCCAAAAGGTCGGAGGCGTGTGTTGGTTGGTTCGGGAAGCGGCCCATCGAAACAAGGAGCCCCCCCTGAGCTACTAGCCAATCACACTTCGACTCTATACTGGCCCTCATGGTACGTACTATTATGCACACATATTATATTTTCTTTCACTCCTGTCGGTCATTGTTGCGTCCTTTGCATTGATGTAGCGTGGAAGGTACCACCATATTTTCATGTAGCCAGGGATGGCCAAGCAGTGCCTTGTACGAGGTAATGGAGTTGATGACATGAAACTCCACCATTGTGATAAAATCTGCCATGGTGAGGGTGAATTCTGCCACTCCTAATGGCACTTCAAACTTCTGATTGAAGCCGGCGATGCGCGCATCTCTGACTTTGTCGAGGCGCACATTAAAGTAGTATCTCTGATATATTATGTATGGCAGGATATTGACAGTTGCTCTTGGATCCACCGGAATTCTGTTCAGCTCTCGACCATTCAACTGCCCCTTCATGTACAGTGGTCTATTGTGGCTGGTAGTGGGGAGTAACATTTTCTCCCGAGTGAAGGTCACATTGGCCTCTGATAGTGCTTCAGCCAAATAGGTCTCATATTGGGCAGGCGTCTGCAAGACAATAATGATCGCCTGTCAAGTTTCTTCACTCAGGGAAAGGATTTCCCAGATGGTGAACCTTGCCGGAAGCTTTTTAAGTAGCTTCATTATTTTGCTTCCAGCTCGGATATTAGATAGCTTCATTTCTTCTTCCCACTTGGGCTTGGAGGAGCCTTGAACTACGGCCTCTAACGGACCTGCTTCATCGGACTCCGAGCCTGCACCTTTCTGCTTGGTGTCATCCTCTTGTTGTCCTCTGTCACCTGTCGTCGGGCGGGTCTCGCCTTCATCTAGAGCACCAGAAGGCTGCTGAGGCTGAGGGTGAGTGCCCCCGACTGTAGGGCTGGCATCTTGGCATAGCTGCTTGCCCTTTGTCATCTTCAAGAATTCCAAGAAGGAAGGGGCGACAGAGTTGCCCCCACTCTGATTGTATAAACCTGAAGGAGGAGGGATTTGAACTCCCTTGACCTCCGAAGGGGGTATCTTATAGGGCTGCTCTCCCCTGAAGATAATATTGTGGTTAGCAGGTGGCTGGCGCCCCCATCTTCGGCCTGACTGTATTGCATGAGTAGCGGTTGCGGCTTCGGCCTGGCTTGCCCCGGTAGCGGGTGTAAAGCATATTTCCTCTTCATCCTCCTCATTGGGCAGATTGAAGAGAGAGGAGAGGGTATTGCAGGAGAGTACTATCTCTGTCTTGGCCTTGCCTGCTCTTCTTTTTTTATTTTACTTTTTCTTCTTGCCTCCGGATGGCGCTTGCCCCCAGAACAAGCTCTCATCTTTTTCTGATGCCTTGTCAGCCTCCCCTTATTGTTCCAACGACAGTTGCTCCAATTCTTGCCATGGGACATGGTCCCGTATCAACAAAGGCTTCAATTTGGGTTGTTCATATTCATCTAGTCCGTTTATGTAGCCCTACAGTTGCCAGGCTTCTGGACTAATTTCTTTAACCATTGGCAGTGGAGTTTGTCTTCTCCGGTTGTGTGTGTGTATTCTGATGACTACAGGTGGGTTGATCCACACGGGTGCTATTACCGGAGGAACGGGTCACGGTGTGACGCAACCGACACGTGCCCCCACCTTCAGGCGAGGTATGACTTTCTTCTTAGTCCTTGCAGGGACTTGCCGCCATCCCTGTTGCTCTTTTATTGGTGTCAGAAAGCAGGCCTCATAGATGTGTTGAGTACTAGCTTCTGCGATTTCTTTAGGCAATGCCTGATATAAAGAGACCATATTGGCTGCAGCCCTTCTCAGAGGTGCTTCATGAGGTTGTGAAGGGTCAACTTTGTACTCTCCCAACTCTATTTCTTCTTTCTTTACCATCAAATGTATGATAAGGGTGATAAATGAGTTCCTATGGGTGACAAATAGATGGTTATGGGTGACAAATAGGTGGTTATGGGTGACAAATGGCTTTGTATAGGTGACAAATAAGCCACACGGGTGACAAATGGGTTGTGTGGGCAACAAATGAGTTTGGTGGCATTGAAGGAAGCCCATGGATAGATGTCAAAGAGAGAATCAGATATTTAGATGAAGTTAGAAGCGACAGAATGCCCAAAGTTCAGAGGATTAGAATGATTGCCACTCTCAAGGTTTTTCTTTAGCTGCATCGACCTCACCATGTGCACTTCACGCAGTTCTTCTTAATGCAGTTCATGCTCACTACACTCATGAGGGTGCCAAGAAAGCCAACAGCAAGTATGAAAAGGTGTAGGTTGACGGATTGCTAGGATCAGATTAATTTTGCTGCTGCTTCCTACTAGAGTTGCTGGGCTGGAAGGCTTGGATTCCAATAGTGTTGCTGCTGTTGAAAGTATTGGCACTAACTATTGGCTACTGCTGTTAAGTTTGCTGGAATGGTTGTTGTTGAAATGTTGTCGCCATATGAGTTTGTTAGAGCTAGATTGATCACTAGAATTGCTGAGCCTAGTTGCCAGCCATGTGAGCGAGAAGAACACTGCAGTGTCATTGCTGAGCATGGTGGAGTAGAATGCACTGAACCATCAAGATGATGATATTGTATTGTTGCTGCTGCAAATAGATATGCTAGACTTGGCTGATGGGCCTGGCTACATGGCAGCCTTGGAGTATGCTGCAGGGTCTGCTGAACCTATTGTGCTGCTGCATTGGGACATTTCAACTGCAAATGCATATGCTGTTATAACTATTACTTAAAGTATTGCTGCAACTACTGCTACTGGAGCTGTATCAAAATATACTGACTTCTGAAGACATGCTAAGATGCTTAGTAGCTGTCCATTTTACTGCATAAAGTTTGTCGGAAGGGCTGCCTTCAGAGGCCTTTCAGAAGTGACATGACTAATCTCAAGAACATTCTAATTTAGGAATGCTACCAACATCCCAAAAGGAGGGACTTAGGTCACAAGGATTGATCTTCGGCTCTTTTCAACCTATCTTCTTTGTTTCTACAGTTCAGATGGAACCAAGGGCCTCAATCACCTGATATGCATTAGTTTCATTCCCAGCTCATCTGGGTTGGTTAGTTGGTGCTCTTTTCTTTCCTCATTCACACATACTCATGCATGTCTATGCAAGTGCAAATGCAATGCAAGGGAACCCACAGCCAAAGAGTGGCCAAGGGTTCATTCTTTTCATTTGAAAAGACCATGAAGGGTTCTGATCTCGTGGTATGTGTGGACCTAGACTTGAGTCTACTGCACATGACTGAAGAAAGGGGTTAACATGACCGGGTGCTGATGTGATGTCTTGGACCCTTTCAGATCCTTCTTCCTGGGTCCCGGATCTACGTTCTCGGTGTGTTTGGCTCCGTTGTGTCCAGAGTTATGTTCTGGATATCTTTCGTATTCAGATCCGTGTGATTTGGGTCAGTTTCAGAGGTCGAAACACGTTCCGTGGCTTTTTCCGCTTGTTTTCTGATTCCCGCGTGTGTGTTTCGGAAAGATCTACAGAACCTTGTAGCGAGTGAACCGGACTGTTCATCTACCCGCGAGTGGTACCGTTGCGATCGACGCGTCGCGAGGATCGAGAAAATATATTTTTCTATTTTTTGATGTTTTTTTGATTTTCTAGATTTTCTCTATTAGTTTATGATAGGCGGTCTTTTGCGATAGTCGATTATCTTTTTGTGCGCCTAAAATGAGCATTGCTCAGTTTGTGCTTATGTGTTTCCTTGTGCCTATGTGAACTTAGTTGCGCCTATGTGAGTTTGTTTGCATCTATGTGAACTTAGTTCATTGTTTGCACCTAAGTAAACATAGCTGCAACTTTGTTATTATGGATACAACCATGTGATCATAGTTGCGACTATATGAAAATAGTTGTGACTATGTGAACATAGCTCTAGATTTCAGTAGCTAAGAGAATTTTAGTTTTTAAGTTTCCGCACCTATGCTATACTTAGTTTTAAACATAACTCTAAGTTTACGTGACTATGTGAAACTTAGCTTTGGTTTCATGCGACTAAATTAAACTTAGCTTTGTTCTTGTGACTAAGTTACCATAGCTTTAAGTTATTGCGACTAAGTTAAACTTAGCTTCTTTTTCTTGCGCCTATATGAAACTTACATTTGTTTTGCAGCGCTTATGTCACGACCCAGGATTTGAGTATCGGAAAGGAATCGATGTGAGCCGAATCTTGGCCTGCTATCCACGAGCCATGGGACTTGGAAGGGTTAATTAACACTATGGAGATGCATAAGAATCTAAAATAAATATAGAAATTAAAGTGTAGAAATTAAAATATTGTTATTACAAATTAAACTTTTTACAGTCCATAATATAATGTCTAAAAAGTACAATCTAAAAGAAAAGTACATAACCATTGGGACATACCCTGGCTCAAGCATGCTGGATCACTGAACCCCGAAAGGAACACCATACCTGAAAGGAAAGTGTAAGCCTCATCTCGTTGGCTCAATAGGGGTCCTACGGATCCCACAAGTAATGATAATAAGCAAAAATAATAATCTCAATAATAACAACAATATCAACAATAACAATAGTTGTTAATCGGTGAAAAAGAAACACAAATAACTAAGCTATTTGCACGACACATGATACCACACACTCCATGAACTATGCTACTAGGCAGCTCACCCAAGTTCATTCATGAAAAAACCCTTGAAACACCCAAGGCTGGGGAAAACCATGGCCTTAATGCTGGAAAACCCTTGACCCACAAGGTCAAGACTACAATCTCCACACGCTCCTTCAAGGTTTAGATACATACGCACCCATCACAATAACTAGACTAATTGGAGTTTGTGCTCATCAACACGGTGTTTGAGCCCCCAACTACATATGTACACACTAGACAGGCTTCTCACATCTAGGCCCCAAAATATGGGTTTTTCCCCCTACCTGGACTCAGGCTTCAATGTAGGTAGACTTCTCACACACTTTCTCTGGGAAAGTAGGAAGACTCCTCACACACTACATGCGTAGGGGCCCATGGTAATCGGCTTGAAACTATCTCATAGGAAAGAAGGCCCTCACCTTAGTCAGACTCCTCACATCTTAGGGCCACAACAAGGGCAAAACTCATAAAGCACAACTCACTCAGAATAGGGGTCGCCAACTCACCCGCTCATGCTCAGCCTACTTAACTCTTGTTGGTCTACTAAACTCACACGGGGAAGACCTTTAGCCAAATTAAGCCCAAAATGGAAATCCTGAGTCACCAAGCCTTGGTGACCATAATTCAAGATGCCACCAACACTGGATGGCCCATTTCATATGTATTTTTAATCACGAAAATATTACTTTATATTTTCAGGGTAAACCTCACATTTTACGGCCCAAAAGGGTAGTTTAGAAACCCTTTGTCTAATGTCGTAGCATTAAGCATACCTCCAAGAAACCTGTTTTTAAGAAGGCATCCATCCAACCCAATGAGTGGTCTATAGCCCTTGATAAAACTAATTATGGAAGCTTTGAAGGCCATAAAAAGCCCGAGGAATCTATTCTCTTCATATGTCACAAGTTCAATGATACTGCTAGGATTCTTGCTAAGTAACTCCTCCTTTAGGTCTCCCACCTGACCATATAGTTCCTCCCATGAACCATCTCAATGCTAATTCTTTCCCTCTCCATAATTTGTGGAAGGCAAGTTGATAGGATATTTGTCCTTCAATCTTCTATGTAACCTTTTAGGAACAATGTCCCCTTCAACCCTTAGCCAAGTCTCAACTCTTACTACTACCATTTTTGTATGGTCATTTTGTTGTCGGCCATATTGTCCTTTGGACATGTGTGCTCCCCCCTATTTTTTTTATTTCAACTTTTACCCCATTAGGCAAATCGAAGGCATGAATTCTCCACTGACGTTTCTTATACCCACACTCCAATATAAGCCGTGTGGGATACTTCTATATATCCTCAAATAACACTCAGTCTTGACGGAATATTATTGCTAGCTAAGTGTTTCTCGATCTTGGAATTTCCCCCCTTCCACAATGTTTGGACACTCATCATTATTTTCTAGTATCTCTTAGTCAATCTCTTTGCCCTCATCTATAAAGAAATCATTGTCATCACTTGATTGAAGACTGTGGTAACTATTCTAGGACTCAAGAATGTAATCTAAGTCAGAATCATGCAACTCACATTCTCCATGTGATTGTGTATCCTCATCCTCTTCCTACGTACATGTATCTTTCTTCCTGAAGATCAGCTTTCTCAGTTTCCTATGTTAGAACATTTGTCTGAACACCACTTTCAAAAATAGTAGCTTCCTCAATTTTCTCCTACCTTGCAACTTCATCCTCAACTGATATAAGTTCTCTAATGTCATCCATACAAATCTACAAACTTTGCACCCTCATTTTTAGACTTTTTCTCTTTTGCTTGAAGGCTACTCCCTTTTCTTCTACAATCCAACTTTCTCACTTTGTTCCCAAGTTCACCTTGTGACTGTGCATGAGTGCTCAAAGACTCTAGCTACTATGATAACTATTTCTATAGTTCCATAGTTATCAAATATCATCAACACATCTTTATCATGAGCAATAGGTTGGTACCTCTAATGTCTTGATTATGAGACTCTCAATGTGATGTTCACAAGGTTTATCTTCACCCCATATTATCAAGCTGCATACAAGTTGTAGCAAATCCCTCATATTAACTTAATCTCTGTAAATCCTAAAAAAAATACTTCATTAGCTAGAGGCATATGCTAGTCGGATGTCCTTTGACGTTCTTCCAATAGCCCTCATATGTGACAAGTGTAAAGATCTCTTTCTTCATCCATCCATGTAAGACATCATATGATAGAGAGCAAGTAGGGACGATTATAGAAGCACACATTTAAAATTAATAGTGAATTAAACTAAGACATAATAGCACACTTTTTAAACAATGAATAGTGTCAATCGAACAATGTACTATCTTTCAGGAGGTGCCACATAAGATAGACATTTAAAATTATTAAAAAGATAGTAAGCCCTACTACAATGCACATAGCACACATCTAATAAATCAAATGTTACCCCATAGTGTCTCCATTACAATCCACATATGAAGAATCGAAATAGTTCCTCCTTACCCCATTGTAAGTCCAAGCTGTTTGGCAGCGTCTGTTGCAGACTGAGTCTGCTGTTCTTACTTTTGCAAGGGAAGCCTCACTCCGGTTTAGAGTGAGGGATGGATGTAGGAGGACTAGAGGTCTGGCTGAACCACCTAAAAATTTCCTGTGTGTATGGTTTGATTGTCTATCTCGATTTCGATAAATGAATGATTAGGCTCGGGTCGTTTGCTAAGAGACACTGTGTTTCCTGAAGCTGCAAGATATGTGTTCGACTGTGAGCCTTCGTACAACAACTGTTTAGAATAGGTTGTCTATATTGTGGTTTTATCTTCTACCGATTGACTCCGGCTTAGTGTGAGAGTACGTTGTCTTTTGAGCACATTGAGTGTTTGATTGTGTTTCACACACGATTAGCTGAATTGGTGTGTGTGCGTGTGTGTGAATTCTTTTAGAACAAATGCATTACAGAACCATAGTGTTTAATTCTGCAAGAGGTTATTAGTTCGGTGTTTTAAATTGGGCTTTAAGTTTTAAATCGGCACAATTTTTGAAGGGGATTCATTCACCCCCCCTCTGAATCCGGGTCTAGCACCCCAACACAGAGTGGCATGACCCTCAAGCAACCTAACAATTTTAAATCAATAATAGTGATGTAATACAAGATTTATCAAGGTTAAGAGTGGGTCAAACTACACTTTACTATACTTGTTGGCAAGATCAAACATGAGAAATAATGATAATCAAAGGGGCAAGATGTGCATAAACTTAGATCTTTTAATGTTCTTTCATAACCCTAGCTATTACATGTGTTTCTAGCTTAGAATCATGCTGGACATTCAACAGAAATTGCACAAAATCAACAGTGATTAACCTACACACTGAGGGCATAACGCGGTCAAGGAAGGATCGCTACCAGATGGTTGCGGTCGATCAACGATCGCTTCTATCCATTTGACAAAAAAAGTAAATAACGCAACACAGGCAGACGCAGTTGGTCGCGCGACTGCGGTCTTCCAGACACAGTCTCTGGTTGACCGTGTCTTGGATCCGAGCCCGACCTCTGGCGAGCCATGACAAACCTCGGAAAAACTCAGCATAACTTTCGATATGTAGCATGAAAATTGAGCATTTTACTATCAAATGAAAGAGGACAAAAATTCACATAAGATGGATGCAATCAATTAAAATTTAGCCTATAAGGATCCTACCTTAAATGGACGTGAAGTACAAACAATGTAAAATTTTGACACACCTTGAGTAAAAACGTGATTGTGATCGCTATACTACATGAAAACTGGCCTATTTGCAATCAAAAGAAAGAGAACTAAATGGCGCATACGATGATATACGTTAATTAATGTTTAGCCTGAGAGAAATCTACCTTAAATGGGTTGAAAGGAAGAAGACGCTACGAAACCCTAGAACGAAACCCTCATTTTCCTCGCCGTCCCACGCTCTTGTGCGTGCACACCGGTAGCTGCTAAGGCAAAATGGAGTTCTTGGGAGTTTTAGGCTTCGATTAATAGGGCTAGGGTCGAATGAAGAGACATGTGTGGGCTTGGGGATCGACGGGAAGATACCTCCATGCGATATTCGCACTAGACCGCTTCAATGAGCTAATCATCAAAAATCTGGCGACTAGGGTTAGGGTTTGCGCGGGGATTTGAGAGGGGAAATGGGATTCTATCATGGGCCTATGATTTGGGACAGGATTGAGCCCATTGGAGCACGATTTGAGTTCAAATTGGATTGGTTTAGGGCCGTTCTAAAATAGAAAAATAAAAAAAACTTATTACAAGATACCTACCTTTCTCACACTGTTGTGTAGATCTGGCAAAAGTCTCCTCTTCACCTATCTCAGTGGACAGCATTTCTCTCTAGCCCTCCACACTGACAAAAGAAAAAGATAGACATAGCAATTAGAGTGTTGGTCGTCGCTTCTCTCAAGAGCAAGGGACGAAAAAAAAGCTACATGCACGCCCCTTTGCCCAGGTCGTTGGGTATAGGTCGATGCTACGCCCCCCGACAAGCTCCACCAGGGACGACTGGATGATGTTGTGCCTCTTCTTGTGGGCGAGCATATACCTTACGACGAATCTCATTGATATCAGCTCCGTCATGGACAACTCCCTCCCACTGTGGCCCCGATGACGACAGAACTCTGCTCGATTTCGAGCAACCTGCACAAGTAACAGCAAGGAACGTCCATTCTAAGGCCAAAACTAGCAATAGAGGGAAAGAAAAAGGTTCAAAGGGTAATTTTGGTCGGTGAAAAATGACGATATATATGCAAAAGAATTGACTTCAGTTAATGTGGCCGTTACAATGGTACTTCGCATCTCGTATATCTGCAAGTCTTATCATGTCATGTTAGCCTAGATCAATGCAAAATGATATTACACGTTGACGTGACGGAAATGCACCCAATTCGTTACACAAATCATTTCTCTCGAGAAAAAAGAGAAATGTATCGTTGCACTAGAAACGGATGCATCTCAAATTTCAATTGATCTCCTTCAAAAGCTGGAAGGCACCAACTCGATCATGAACGGTACTTTCCAAATCTTTGGCTCGCAAGAAGAATCATTGACCTTCGAGGTCGACCTAGCAACTCATCAACACAGTTTCTTTGATTCTTTTGGGATCCTCGAAGACGCTAAATCTCTCTCTCTCTCTCTCTCTCTCTCTGTGTGTGTGTGTGTGTGTGTGTGTGTGTGTGTGTGTGCGTGTGCGCGTGTGTAACACACGCTGCGTAAATGCATTTGCAAGACTGTGACAGATCTCCCTTTCAAATTCTAGGCCGGGTCGGCTCCACACGTCTTCAGTTTTCATTCACTGTTTTTGAGGGGGCAATGAGCATCTTCCTGAAGAGCATCATCCTCTGCACTTTTTGTGTGGTTAGTACAACTTTAGGGTTTAGAGAGAGAGAGAGAGAGAGAGGATACGACATATGCAGTGGCGTGACCGCGCGCCAAATGAGCACAGCCACTGTTTATTCTCGGGGCACTATGTCCTATCAGAGGGAGATCTGAAATACCCAGAAAAGTGATCGCCCAAGATCTCAGAAGCTGTTCATAATTTTAATATCTTGCAGCGACTTGTGTCCTAGTCCGTGGAATTCTTCGTCGTTATCTGGTTCTTCCCCACCGATGAGATCATTCGCACATTAAACAGGAACCCGCGGTTGCGTGTCTCTGCCTTCTAAACAATAATGATACCCCGGCCTTCTCGTCAGCGACAGCATCTCGGCAAGGGAAGCAGCGTCCAGCTGGAGCTGCATCCGTAACAGGAGGGAGATGCGGACGGGGGGCCTCACCCGATTCACCATCCTCGCCAGAGTCGGCTCGCGGTACGCCGCCGGCCTGGTGCTCTCCGGCAAGGCAAACCTTGCAGGCCTGGAAGCAGGATTCCGAGGTTCCCATGGATTAACAATTTATGGGGTGTTTGGTCGTAAATTTTTATCTCTTTTGTCTCTTAAAATAAAAAATAAGATTAAACAACTCACCCCCATTTCCCATCCCTCATCTCAACTGTCATCCAGAGACAGCAGTAGCATGGTCATCCACTGACTTGCAGTAGTAGCTACGACATATCCACTAGGCTTCAGGTGGCCCATCCTACACCGGCGTCTTTGTCTCCAAGTCAGCTTCGTCACGGTTGTTCAAGTACCCTCGTTCGATGTCGGTACTGTTCGTGAGAGCCGATCTTGCCCGACTGTGCAATTCTGGTCTGGCCAGCAACTAGTTCTGCTTGCAGAGGCTGCCGCAACCACATCCCTCATCTCTTGACCTTCCCTTCTGGAGGAGGTCATCTAGGGTTGCCCAACTTTTAGCCAAGTCTGGCTCAGCCCTATTCGGAGCTACCGTTCGAGAGTACCAGCCCCGACAAGTTGAGCCTGATCTGCAGTCTGACCTTCCTACGCCCTGGTCAAGCAGTCGACTACAGGAAGTACCACGCCCACCTCCCACCTCTTATGGTTCGGCCCTTTGGAAGAGCTCAGCACGGGTCTCCCATCTTTCCACTGGGACTAGTCTTGCCCCGATTTGAACTCCCAGCTAGGAGATACACCCCCAGTAAGGCTTCCCTATCCATATGGTGGCCTCACCTATGCGACCTCAGGAGAACGGATGATGCTGGCACTCTCGGGCTCAGACCATGGCCATTCTAGCTCTGGAACGTCCCTGGGGCATCCCTCTTCCAGTTGACTCCAGCCCCACATCAATCAGGCATCTGATCTGGGAGTTATACCCCCGGTGAGTTAGGCCTATTCTCCTACCCCTGCTTTCAGTCTGACTCTGCCGGCATCCAGGAGCTTCCACCGAGTCGTCTGGGCGAGTTCGGCAGAGATTTTCAGTCAAGTCGAACTAGGTTCGACACTCTTTCAAGCCGAGGTGGTCCTGCCTCAATCTGATGTCCCATCCGAGAGTGCGACATTGTTCAAGAGCTCTATGGCCTGCAGAATTCACCCCATGCGCAGTTCCACGGGATCTAGCGGTATTGAAAAGTACGAGCTCTGATCGAGGTGGGTCATCTTCCTGGTGATTTTCAAGACAACCAGCTTTCCAGCGACTCTGACCCCGCCTCCATCGGACGTCCCAGCAGGGAGTTCCCCTCCTGACATGGCGTTGGTTGCAGACAGCCAGGACAGTAAACCAGGCCGCACCGACCAGGAGCCGATCTTCTTCGGCCACACCAACCTCCCCTCCCCGCCTGGCCGGCCGAGTGCCCCTCCCTACGTGGAGGTAAATTTTGGTTGTAATTTAACTATCCCCACCCCTAAGTCAACCCTCCTGTGAGAGGAGTAGTGTTGTAATAGTGGTCCCCAGGCCAAAGCTACACCAGCGCAGTGTGCGGGTGGCGATACCATGCTTCCCCGCTCGCCCTCATCTTCGACCAGGGCCTGTTTCTTCAAACTGACCGGGTAAGCTCTCAGCCCTCGCTCCTTATTTGGCACTTGTCCATTTAATATTCTACGATTGCTTCGTTAGTTAAGGGAGAGAGCGCCCTGTCCCGAGGCTCCACTGCCTTCGAGACCACCGTGGGGGTAAGTGAGTGAACCCCGTGCCCTTCGGCACACCGCCTGCCCATTGAATCAGGCATCCGCACCCAAGGGGAGGTTTACCTAAGCCCTGCTGGCCCTCTACCAGCAAGGGTCCCATCCCACACCCTCAACTCGGTATCCCCAAGTCACCCCCGGGATGAGTGTGCGTGCCGTGTGAGCGCCCGCTGACGTTTTCGGTGCTTGTTCTGGGAACAAAAGTTAATTTTAGGAGAGAAGGGTTGGGTTTTAATCCAACTAACAAGAAACAGTTTGATGTTAAGACCATTTCATTCATTGTTGAAAAAGGAAAAGAAAAATTCAATCCATTAATAAAAATGAACTGTGATGAAAATAGTCAAGAAACAAATTTGAGGTTTAATAAATAAAATAATGTAAGTGCCAAAGACAAGGACAAAAGAAAAGTGGACGTGCCTAGAAAACCCAGCATACATACCACTGCACATAAGTCTAAGGGTCAGACTAGCAGTAAATTCATTAGACCCCAAGGGCAAGGAAGTTCCAAGACCAAAACTGCTAAGTCATCATAGACAGGTCGATGCATCTACCATACTGCACCGACGCATTTGTCATCTGGATTTCAAGCCTTGAAAAAGCAAGGTCAAAGCAGGCCCACTTCAGGTCGATGCTACCATCACGGTGCATCGACTCGACCATCATTTCAAAACTAGTTTTATGATAAATCGGGTAGGACAGGTCGAGGAAGGTACTTAGTGAGGTCAATGCAACATAACACTCAAAATTTTAACCCTCACTGGGTGTATCGACACCATACCAGGAGTGCATTTATGCAGCCTAGATATAGGACAAACAATGATCAGGACTTGTATAAGTTTGTCCATTCTCGGTTTTCTCAACCTGTGTTTTTAAGTGCACGTGTACGCACAAAATCCAATGCTTTTTGGTTCCAAAATTGGAATAAGAAATCTCATGCTGTACAAAGGCTCAAACCAACAAAACCTTAGACTTCTCACAATAAGCAGAATGAGCTGAAAAATAAGAAGTCCATAATACAAATAAAATATACAACACAAATGTGGATACCCAAACAACTGCTGTCCTGTTTGAATGATCTGTCGGCTATTATGGGGCCCAAACAGTTTTGGGTTCCAAAATTTTCTGTTTGATTGTGCTTGTAGGTATGTCTGGCAGCCACCCACAATAGATGGTATCTTGATAGTGACTGCTCTAAGCACATGACTGGAGACAAAGAAACATTCTGCATGCTAGTCGAGAAGGACACAGGCCATGCTAATTTTGGTGGAAATACTAAAGGGAAAATCGTAGGGTCAGGTAAGGTTGGTAAGTGTTTATCATGTAGCATTGAAGATGTTCTACTTGTTGAAGATCTTGCATATAATCTCCTAAGCATTAGTCAGTTATGTGATAAGGGTCATAAAGTTTTTTTTGACTCACATGCATGCACCATATATGAGCCTAATTCAGAAATAATAAAATTCATTGGAAAAAGAGTCAATAACATCTATATGGTTGATTTAGATGATGCAGCACACATAAATCTGTGTCTTACTTTGAATAAAGATGACTTAACCTGTCTTTGGCATCGTAGGTTAGGTCATGCTAGTTATAATGTGTTGCATAAACTAACTAAATTCAACATGGTCAAGGGTCTACCTGAAATCTCTTTTAAAAAGAACAATAAAGTATGTAAGGCATGTACTCAAGGCAAATAGACCAGAAAGTCATTTAAATCCAGAACTGAAAACATGTCTTCAAAATCTTTTGAGCTAATTCATATGGATCTGTTTGGACCCACTAGATCGGATAGCTTAACTGGTAGAAGATATGGATTTGTTATTGTAGATAACTTCTCTAGATATACTTGGATATTTTTCTTGACTCACAAAAATAAGGCCTGCAGTGCATTTCAAGTATTTTTTAACAGAATAAAATAGGATGGTACATCCCTATCTTTATATATATATGTATCTCCCTTGAAGGTATAGCCTTTAATTTGTGTTATGGCAGAATATATAAGATGTGTCATAGTCATGTTCATGACCATCATCATAAATATTACCCCAGGTAAATTAATCTACAGTAGACTCTAGGGTTCTGAAACTCGGCAAGTTTCAAGTACGGAAGGTTAATTGCACTTCAGCTTCAAGCCACCCATTGGTAATTAACCGGTGCAACGTTGTTAGGCTGTAACATGTAGTAATTAACCTGCCAACCTTGACAAATTAACTGCCAAATCACTCGGAATGGGGAACGATCAAGAGATGCCTTTCCGGATCTGATCGACATACAAGAGACAATTAACATCTATCGATTGGGGTTACAAACTAGCTAGCAAGCAGAATTATAATTAAGATGCAATCGGACATAAGATAGGATTTATAGATTTCTTTTCCCAGTGATCTCATCATCTCATCCGCACGTGTGCTTAGCCTTTCCCATTAATGTTTATTTTATTTTATCGTCGTTCAGACCGCAGATGTCCCTTGTGCACATGCATGTGTGGACGTCGACAGATGTGGCATGAAGCAAGTTATCTGCTAGATCAATTGGGTGCGGGCAGGGTCGGAAGGGTCCTGTGGCGAGCAGGGTCGGGATTGAAATGGTCCCTCGCCTCAGTCTTCACGTGGATGCCGAAGGCACGGAGGGAGCCGCCGCCTGAACGCCCGTGAAAACCCCCAAAGTGACGCCCGAAGGGATTCTGAAGGAGATCTCCGGGGCCTTCGATCTTCTCTGCTGTACGCACCGCATAGGTTGCCGGCCGGTTAGTGCGTAGTGTCAGTGGCCTCACCACGGTCATGCCGCTGTCGTCTTTAATTTGGGGTCATAGTGGCCACTGATGCCTGTGATGAACTCCCATGCATGGCTCCAAGATGATCTGCAGGATGTCAGCAAGTTGAAAGTTAATATGAACAGCAAACGGACACTTATTTAGAATACTGCAGTTTAGAAATGAAGAAGTTTTACCATTTTTTCTGATCATGCTGTGTTAACCTCTCTCTCTCTCTCTCTCTCTAGAGAAAGAGAGAGCAAAGCTCAAAGCCCACGCAATTAAATTTATCCCCATCGCCACCGCGCCTGTGAGATCGAGAGGACACGCCATTGACATCGTAGGCGATCTGGATGGAGTTGACGAGAGTGCCATTCACGACGAACATTGTCTCACAATGCCGAAGCATATTTCGTCCCATTCCTCGCCATCTGCTAAAGATAGACATTGTTAAAATAATTTGAATATGCTGGACTTATCTAAAAATATGAAGAAAATTCTAACATATTGTGGAAGAAAGATGGTGATAAAAAAAGATCTAGAATGACGGTAAAAAGAGAGAAGTCTAGAAACACTCCTAAAGAGAAGATAAGAGAAAGAATTCTCTAGAATGACAGAGCTTAAGAAATATCTAGAAAGAGGTTCATACCTCTTGTGGAGATTATAAATACCACTACCCACTACAAGAAAAGACGGTGTTTGCGATGGTCATGATTCGACCCAAATCTGTCGAAAATTTCGTCTGAAATAGATTTTCGGACGGATTTCAAACGGATTCCAGATGGATATACTCCGTCGTATATACTTAGTCACAAATTTCAGACGGACCACATTCCGTCCGAAAATTCGTCGGATAGTTAAGACGGAAAAATAGTGGACGAAACTTTCGTCGGTAACATAATTATCTAGATTTGTAGTTTGTACATCCCTTAGTTAAATTTCCTATATTCTTACATCCCCCAGGTCTGATTTGCATCTTTACAGAATCCTAAGTATAGGATCTTATGCATCATTTTGCACTGTTTATGATCTGTCTAGTTTCCTTTCCAAGTTCTTTTATCCTGTTCTGTTGTTATTTTTTTGAGCAATTGCTTTTTCTTTTTCTTACACATCTTGTGCGCTGACAACCTCTATAGATGTTTAAGGTTTATACCTACACCAGAAGCCTGGTTTGGACAATTGTGGAGGACGTGCAGACAAGGATTTTAAAATGTGTTATGAACTAAAAGCTAATGAGTTTGCACCCATCCCGTTTCTTTCACCATCATTGATAGAAAGGAAAAGCTAAATCAATGAAAAAATCTTTAGCATTCTCAAACTTATTCATCTCTTTTGTTAAATTTCTATGACCTTGAGCTTAGAAAACCTCAAGTCCATTCCCTGGATACCGCATCATAAGCATGCAAGTTATTTATCCTATGAAAAAGAGCAAGAGTAAGTGTCCTACGTAGATGATGATGAGTCTGATTGTGTCACATTCATCTGCATCCCCAGTGCATGGAAAAAAATCTGATTTTTTTGTGTGTGTTTGTCTTTTTTTCAGCCAAGTGAATACAATACTTATGCAGACATAGAAGCAGTGTACCAATGTTTGGAAACTGAATATGGTATTAACCAGGAAGATCTGATTTTGTATGGGCAGTCTGTTGGAAGTGGTCCAACCTTGCACTTGGCAGCTCGTTTGCCTAGGTTGCGTGGTGTTGTCCTTCATAGTGCAATACTTTCAGGTCTCCGTGTGCTTTGCAATGTCAACATCACCTTTTGCTTTGACATTTATAAAGTAAGCTGCAGAAATTGGGTGCATGATGTTTAATGAATATGTCTGCTCCTCTTTCTGACTTGAGCTATTAATTTGTAAGTGCAGAACATAAACAAAATTCAGAAGGTGAAGTGCCCGGTTCTTGTGATACATGTAAGTGATTTGTTGACACTTTGAAAATTAAGATTTGAAGTAAATTTACAGTGGACGGGAAGTTCAAGGTTCCTTTGATTGATGTTCTATTTCCTCTCCATACTTCAATTGGAGCTTTATAACTTAATATTTTGTGGACTATTTGGGTGAGGAAAATAATGTGAGAAACGCCTGATGCTGTACCGTGAAGAAATTGGAAACTCTCATGTGCTATTAACTAGAGCAAAAACCACTAACTGAGCGATCTTCTATGTATCTTGAAACAGACATGAGAGAGCGTCAACCAAAACCTATGGTATGGTCAACATGCACATGCTACATGTCAAGATTTAACAAAGGCATGTGCCGTGCATTGCATAGTCTGGAAAGCCTCACACAACAAGATAGTGCATGTACTAGTTATGTATTCATATGTAAATCCATGTACGGTAGAAGTAGAAGCACTAAAATTGTTTCAAATTAGAAATGTTAGGAAAAGGTATTAGCCACATCACTACTTGACTCTTCGTCTGGAATTCTAGAATGACACATCCTTTGTGTTTATGACACAGCTGTCATGTATAATCAGGAGTTTTCCGAAAAGAAAATTTTGGGTACATTTCAGATGAAAGGGTGTAGAGGTCTTGGAAGATACTCATAGATTGGTACTTTATTCTGTACAATAACACGCATGGAGTGTCGAGTGTTTTGACTTGTAATAGAGTATTTTCTACTTGGTAATTTGTATGCTAATGTACACCCCGGATTTTGATTCCGTTATTCTAGGTTCGAATCCTAGTGAGGCTACTTAATTATCAAGTTTCCCCGGGACGATGACTCCAGTTAGTAGAGTCGGGTCTACACCAAAGAATGGGGAAGAGGCTGTTTTTATTCTTCTAAGGCCCAACCGGCAAAACCAGGTGTCCCTCAGGTGCTGGCCCACTTCCCGCGTGGAGATACCATTTTTTCGTCGTCTCCCCGTTCACGAGGATATTGCGGCGCACGAGCACGCCGGTGAGCCCGATCGCGAAGAGAATCGCGGCGAGCATCAGGTGGGGAAGGGGGCCGGAGGTCATCGGAAAACGGAGCGGACGGTTTTTAGGCTTGGTCCTTCGGGCGCTTGGAAAGCGAGACGACGCCGATCATCGCGGACAGCAGGAGGAATCCGGCGAGCTGGATCGGCAGCATGTATTTCGTGAAAAGACCGAGACCGAAATCGCGCGCGTTTTCGCCGTGCGGCACCGGCGCCTCGACCTGTGCGACGGCGGCGTGGTCCGCGTGAGGCAGGGTTTTGACGGATTCGAGTCCGGAGTGCGTCGTGAACCACACGGCGCCGGCGACGAGCAGCGCGAGCGTCGCGATACCGGCGAGCCGTTTTCCCTTGGTGACGGCCGTGCGCGAGGCCTTGTCCACGTCCAGCAGCATGATGATGAAGAGGAACAGCACCATCACCGCGCCGGCCTGGACGAGAATCTGCAGGACGCCGAGGAACGGCGCGTCGAGCAGGAAATAATCGGCGGCGATCGCCACGAGCGAGACGATCATGCCCATCGCGGCGTTCACCGGATTGCGCGACGCGATCATGAACACTCCGGCGCCGGTCGCCAGGGCGGCGAACAGGTAGAAGAGGGGGGACTCGGACATGGGCGCGAAATCTCCGGACCGGAGGATTTTTGGGAAGCGCAAAAGCGGTCCGGCCGCCGCCTTTTCAGCGGATGCGGCGGATGTGCAGCGTGCTGAGTCCCTCGGGGCGTTCGGCCGGCGCGCCCGAATAGTCCGGCTCCAGAACGCTGATGGGCGCTTTTGCGGGTGTCGCCCCGGCGAGCGGCGGCCGCGCGCGGGTCGCGATCGCCGGAAGCGATGCCGGCGCGGCGACGACGAGGAGCACGACGGCGACGAAGCGGAGATTGTCCCGGTGCCGGCGCATCCGGGCGCGCCGGCGTGCGAGGCGTGCGAGTTCGATCGTGTCGGTGCCGGCGTCCGGCGGCTGGGTCGGAGCGGAGATCATCGGGCGAGTTCGGTGCGTTCGGTGAGTTTCTTGGCGTCGGCGCTCCACGGATTTTTCCGGAGAACGTCGCGGAGGATTCCGGAGGCTCCCGCGCTGTCGCCCCGGTCGAGCAGCCTTTGGGCGAGAATGAGCGCGATCGCCTCGTTGCAGGGCGCGCGTTCGTGCAGATCCCGGAGCACTTTTTCGGAGGCCGGCAGATCGCCGACGGCGGACAACAGGGTGACGAGCGGCAGCGAGTGGACGGCTTCGTTGCCGGCGAGCGACGAGGCGATCCGGGCGGCGGCGAGACCTTCGGCGAAGTTGTCGTCGCGGCCCAAAAACTGCAGTCTGGCGTGGTGGGCGCGGGCGAGCGCGGCGGCGGCCGGCGCGTTGTCCGGTTCGAGTTCGAGCGCGCGGCGCGCGGCCCTTTCGGCCATGTCGATCGCCTGCATCCGGTAACGCAGGATGACGGACGGTTTCATGTCCGGAGGGGCCGACACCCGGACGTCCAGGCTTTAACCTTTACCCAGTAAGATTGGATAGAACCATGGGTTAAGATAACTTAGGGAGTTAAACTCTTGATTAATCATATGCTAATATAGTTATGTAATCTTGTAGGACTATGTCCGCCGAACGTGCTCAGTGGCGTAACATGCAACGCACTGTATAAGGCCTTATACAAGCGCTGCAGCAAGTAGCGCAGGGCGGAGCAAACCGTGGTGTGGGCGAACTCCATTGTAGTTTTCGGAATATGAGCCCGCCAAAGTTTATTGGCTCATCTGACCCCGATGATGCCGAGCATTGTCTTAGAGAGGTAGAAAGGATATTCCATGTTATGCAATCCACGGATGAAGAGAAGGTGTTACTAACTACTTTCCAATTCGAAAGGGACGCCCGATTCTGGTGGGAATCTATCGAAGCTACTTTGGGACAAGATCCAATTACATGGGCCAAGTTTGTTGAGCATTTTAATAACAAATACTTCTCAGACCGTATTCAAGAGAAGAAGACTGTGGAGTTTGCCGCACTAAAGCAGAGGACATTATCCGTGGCCGAGTATGAGGCCCAGTTCTCTAGGCTATCAAGGTACGTAAAGCACTTACTGAGTACCGAGAAGATGAAGGCGAGGAGATTTCTTAATGGGCTTCGACCCAAATATATAACCCAGTTAGCACCAATGGACATTCAAGTCTATTCAGAGATGGTGCGAAGAGCCCAACTGCTAGAAAATGCCACGGAGCTGTCCGAGAGGATCCGTGGAAAGGATAAGAAGGAGCATGTTACTAGCTCCATCACGTATAAGCCGACCTTCAGTAAGAAGAGGTCTAGCAACAGAGGAGAGTCTTCCCAAGAGAAGAAGTTTAAGAAGAACAACAAGCCCTTTTGCATTACTGCCACCCCTTCCAAAGAGGTGTTCAAACATTGTGACAAGGGCGGCCATAGGGCTGAAGAATGCTGGAGAAGACTAGGAGCTTGTCTTTGTTATAGGAGCCGAGATCATCAGATTCCCAACTGTCCGTTACTTAATAATCAAGCCGAAGGCGAGAAGCGCCCGATGAAGAAACAAACACGTCTCCAAGCTCTTCAGGAGACAGAACAAGAGGAAGGTAGACTGGTGGAAGGTACCTTACAAATCTGTTCCAAAACTGCTCATGTTTTATTTGATACCGGCGCATCACATTCTTTTATTTCAAAGAAGTTTGGTGATCCATTACCTATAGAGCTGGAATGGATAGATCTAGTTATTTTGACTCCTCTCGGAAACAAATCTGAGATCACACACCATTATCTGACTTGCGTAGTCATGGTAAAAGGGAGGAATTTACCTATCGACCTAATATGCCTAGACTTGAAAGACTATGATGTCATATTAGGAGCCGATTGGCTTTCCAAATACCAGGCAACAGTTAATTGCTGTGATGGCAAGGTAACTTTTAAAGAAAACCTAAAACTTGTCTACACTAGTCTTAAGTGTCAAAAGAAGCCACCTCTTATTTCAGCTCTCCGAGCTAGTATCTTTCCTTACTTTTGTCACCATAAAAGAGACCAAGGGGTCCAAGATAGAAGACATCCACTTGGTTCGAGAGTTTCCCGACGTATTCCTAGAAGATTTGCCTGGATTACCCCCACAAAGAGAAGTGGCATTCACCATTAACCTTGTCTCTGGTGCTGGTCCAATTTCCAGGGCACCATATAGAATGTCCCTTGTCGAGCTCAAGGAATTAAAAGAGCAATTTATGGAGCTTTTTTTACTTCATTTTGTCATGACTGAGTAGTTAACTCTTTTAAACATGACATGTTTCAAATCATAGTTTTCTTTTATTTTCTATTTTTACTGTTAACTGTGCTCTAACGGTCTATAGTTCGACCGTCAGAGATATATAACAGTCTTACGATAAGTCATCACACCTCTTGTTATACTTGAGTTTCCATGAAAACTCTGATGGACCACTATTGGAGCGTTACAAACTCTGACGGCCCTACGATAAACTGTCACAAGCACTGTGACGCGCCCACATTAGACCGTCAGAATACTGTGATCTGTCAACTTGAGACAGAATTGAAAACAATCAACTTAGTTTATAAATAAAGCTTAGATATCTAAGTTTTTAACCTGTTTCCATGACTTTGAGTTGTCTATTGATTCATGATAGAAATTACATGTCTAAAGCACCTTGAGTTATTTTAAAGTCTATGTTAATTTTATTTGCCAAAACTCTATAGTTTGTACTAAATCTATGATTTTAAATGTTGTATTGACGGAGTTTTATCATAGTTTCACATCGACACACATTCTTTTCTATCTATAGTGTCATCTTCTTTAAGTATGTGGCATGCACTCCGATATGTGTCTGCTAGTTGCACTTTTTGCACTATAGGAACACATTCTTGAACTTGAAGACCTCTCTATTAGATATTCCTTCCAATGGGCTAAGAAATCTTGTTTCAAGACCTCCGTAAGTCTCTGTGAGCCTGAGATTCCCACTAGGACGCCGAGCTGGTTATACCATTAAAACCCAACTTGTCTAGAAAGCACAATCGATGATTTCCGAGTCTGGTTTCTAAACGGTCTACCATATGACCACGAGGCCCATTAAATGGTCCAACCCATGACCGCTTGTGTCTTTGAGTTCAGGCCAAATTCTCTGAATTCATTCCAACCTAAACGGCCCATTACTAGACCGTCCAGTTTTCTAAACGGTCCAAAAATAGACCGCTTGATTCCTTAAAAGGCCCAGTACATGACCACAAGGTCCCTGTCTCTGTCTAACCCGAGGTTTGACCTTCGGGGGTTGGTTTCTTGAGTTCCTAGATTATCTTAGGATTATCTGGATTCTAAAACTATGATTAACAAGTCATGGATAAGTTATGAAACTTAATTAATATACCGTTATGCTGCCAGAATGTCTCCGTAGCATAATGTCTATTTTTAAATCATCCTTGAAATCTCATGATCAAAGGTTGAAGCAATCTATGCCTTGGCTACTTGTTATGAACTTATTACTTGAAATTGACAATTTCTGGCTGATGTTATTGTTATCTCGTGGAAGTAGCTTGACGTATAACTTGAAGATGCAAGGGCGGGCACGGACGGTGTCCAAGGGCTCGATACTAGCCCCCTCGACAGATGGATGAAAACGTGCTATAAACCATGGGGTACGATGAGTATTGGCGTCGCATTGCATTGGGAGTACTTTTTTAATATGCGGGTGAAAACTACGAGGCTCATGATGAAATTTACATTCTTGATAAATGAATTGCTAGTACATGACCTTTTTAAGGTTATGTAAAGTACTTTCTAGTTCATGCTTGTACTTTCTTATTCATGAAAGGCCAAACTTGTCTATATATAATCTTGCTTGATTTAATCATGTTGTAAATCCTGTTTTGATGATTGGCAACATTATTGTTTGACTTCGCTGACCGCACAGTTGACTTAGTCAACCTTTCCTTAAAGTGATGGTGCATGTATTTTGATGTTGTTGAACCAGCAGCGAAGTGCAATTGGCATTCATAAACCTCATAGATCGAGGCATCCAGGGTATTGCAGCTGCCATGAAAGCAACTCCGTATGTGATTGCCTCCGTCACATTATTCGCTCTGCCTTTCAACTCCTGCCGTTTGTCCTGAAGCGACTGCACCCCATTCGCAGCACTATCCGCCTGATCCCGAATCTCTTTCAAGCGGCGCTGTAGCTGCTCCTGAAAACCCTTGAGAGCATCAAAGCCAGGCATGTCAAGAACGAAGTAAAGGAGCCAAGAAGCCCGAGCAAAAGGAGCCGACAGCGCGACGCGAGAGCGGGGTGTTGCGGACCACTGTTACGTCAGGGCTCTCATCTTCCCGTTCGCAACCGACCTCATCAATGTGTCGCATCAGGTTTGCAACCTGCACCGGGTGGTACCGCTTACCTCGTGGCATCTTGCTCTCCCCATTCCAAGGCATCTCTTCGCCTTTGCCACAAATCAAACGAGCACTCCACAAGTCCGCAGCATAAACCGCTGATCAGATCGAGTAGAAATTAGGTGCATTTTTTCTAAACAAGCCAATGTTAATATGCTGTAAAGCTCCGCGGTTTAGAGTTCGCCAGCGAAAGGAATCGGTCGGCCCATTCTTTTTCTATAATCCTCGCGGCGATCTCCTCGATGTATGACGATGGCAGATTCCCTTGCAGGCAGCGTTTGAGGTCTTTATCGATTTGATGTCTGCCGCAGCACGGCGGATTTTCAAGGACACATCTTCAGACGGCTTCAGACGATGTCCGCGGTGTTGCCGAAGCCCAATGCAAGACATTGCTGTTCTGCCAGCAAAATCCCTGCTGCTTCAGTGCGCCAAAACTGACTCACGTTGCGGCAACCCTTCGTGCAGACACCAATCGAGATACGCAGCATACTTATCGACAGAATTCGAAACCACGCGCGGAGTTTGGTTCACGAAGACGTCTGCACGTTGCCGCCGCTGCACGGTTTGCAGGTGGACCGAGTTGCCGAGCGGCGTAGGATCGGCTTACACCGTTTTAGGTCAGACTTCTCATCTGCTCATAGAGGCCGTGACGGGGGTGCCTCTTCTCGTGCCTGACTGTCAAAGTCTCGACGACATCTGCTGGATCCGCGAGCGGATTAAGGGGTCATCGAGCTGCTCCGTTTTGCAGTTGTGGCAGGTTCTATCATGATGCTACGGTGAGGCTCGAGCGCGTTCCGCAGTGCGTGGCTGAGGTTGCGCAACAGATGCCAGCGACCGGTGACTTGGATGGCTGCTGGACAAGCTTTTCGTGTCGCTTGCATAAGCACTGGCACGGGCCCGGGTGACGATCTCCGTTCCGGGATGCACGCAACCACGTTGCGACTGTTCCGCTTCGCGATCAGGCAGCAGGTCCACAATCGTGCCTACTTCCAGGTCGCACAGCTTCGTCCCGTACAGGTGCCCCTTCTTCCATGCACAATCATCGGCTCCAAGCACGCTTGGATCAGTCACCGATGCCGCCGGGATTGGACGCCACACCTAGCGCAGCAAAGTTGAATCATCGACGAGCAAACTGCGACGTCGTGCCATGCGTACCCCTGCCTGTCGTGCCATAGCCAGAGTGATCCTTTCCAGAGCCTCAGTCGCGCTCCTGGTCCGCCGACAGATCAGCTTCACCTCAAAAAGGTTCAATAGCAGCTTCCCTTGAACCATCAAAAGCCTCCACAGTTACCTTCTTACCCGCATGCACACCGTCTGCAAAGCAAAACCTGGATAAGGGGAAGGTCGGGTCGGATAGGCTCTATACTAAGAAACGCCCCAAACCCCATGGCATCTACCCAGGCCCGCTGGAAGTCGGGGAGACCTAGATACGCTGCCATGACCCAGATCCAGGAGATCCGAGTCTTCATAAGCCCCTGTCAACAACACAAAACAAACAACAGAAGAAATCAGAATTTTAAAGACAAAGCCTAGCCCTTTCATTAGCTCTGTCACCCTCTGTCTCCTCTCAATTAATGCCCCTCAAGGGGGCGTTATTCCACCGTCTTTCCGTCCGTCTTCCATCAATCTGCGCCCCTCAAGGGGGCGTTATTTCATTGTCTCTCACCCTCTCCCACTCATTCAATTTCACCGTCTCTCTTTAATTAACGCCCCTTAGGGGGGGTTATTCCATTGTCTTTCCCCACTGTCTCATCCCAATTAATGCCATTCAGGGGGCATTATTCCACCGTCTTTCCCTCCGTCTTTCATCAATCCACTCCCCTCAGGGGGGCGTTATTCCACCGTCTTTCCCTCCGTCCTCCATCAATCCACGTCCCTTAGGGGGGCGTTATTCCACCGTCTTTCCCTCCGGCTTTCATCAATCCATGCCCCTCAGGGGGGCGTTATTTCATCGTCTCTCACCCTCTCCCTCTCGATTCATTTCACCATCTCTCTTCAATTCACGCCCCATAGGGGGGCGTTATTCCCTCCGTCTTTCCCACAGTCTCATCCCAATCAACGCCCCTCAGGGGGCCATTGTTCCATCGTCTCCGTCACCCACTGACTCTTCCCAATTAACTGTCTCACTTTCAATCTTCCTCTCTCCTCCTTTTTTTCTCACCTCCATCTCTCTCCTTAATTCACGCCCCATCAGGAGGCATGATTTCACTGTCTCTCACTCTCCGTCTAACTCTATTCCACCTCCGTCTCTCTCCTTAATTCACGCCCCATCAGGAGGCGTGATTTCACTGTCTCTCACTCTCTGCCTCTCTCTTTCCACTTTCATCTTTCCTTAATTCACGGCCCTCAGGGGGGCGTTATTTCACCGTCTTAATAATTCATGCCCCTTAGGGGGGCGTCGTCTCAAGGCCTTTGGCAATTTTAAAAATGCATTTTGAATTGACGACACGCCTTGTGCTGTCACTTATTTGATTCATGACCCTGTAAGGGGCATTGTTTTTGAGAGCCTGGGTTTGATTAATGATTGACGGCACATCCTGTACCGTCACTTAAGTGATTCACGCCCCTATGAGGGGCGTTATTTCTGAGTTCTTGTTTTTAATTAATGCTTCGTTGAGGGGCGTCAGTTGTTGATTTCACGCCCCGTTGAGGGGCGTCATTTCTCTGTGTCACAGTTTTGTAGAGAGCCAATCCCATGGGCTATGAATATGAAAATAACGAATAAACAAATAAAAAGAAAAAGGAAAATAAAAAGAGGGAAGTGGGAACCTACCTTACTCCGTGGCGGGGGGATGTCGCCACCACGCATGGGCTGCCGGCGGTCACCGTCACCACCACCATCGCCACCGTCTCCGTCACCACCGTCTCCATCTCCACTGCCACCGTCTCCATCTCCACTGCCACCGTCTCCATCGCCACCGGCTCCGTCCCCACTGCCGCTGGCCTCGCCTTCTTCTTCTTCTTCTCCTTCTCCATCATCCCCTTCCCCTTCTCCTTCTTCTTCCCTTCCTTCCTCTCCGGTGCCGGCGCCGCCTTTGGCCGGTGCCTCACCGCCAGATGGTGCCACCACGGGAGCCTCCTCTTCGCCGGCCACCGCTAGTAACTCCTCCACGGCCACTTCTTCTTCGCCGGCAAGGTCCACAACTTCGGGCGCTGTGACCCTCTGGCGTTTGTAAGGGCCGGCCATGGCTACGATTTGGTTAGGATTAGGGCTTCGTGGGGTTTTGACGGAGGAAGAGGGAAGAAGCTGATGGAAGAATGGGACAGAATGAACAAGGGAAGAGGGAAGCTAGGGTTTTTGTTCGAAACATTTGAATTTGAATAACGCCCCCGAAAGTGGCGTTTCTTCATGGAGTAACGACCATTTGAAAGGCGTCAATTTAGTGAATAATGGCGTTAAGAAGGGCGTCATTTGAAAAGGCATTTAGAAATTTGAACATTTATCAGAAGAGTTAATGTGAAGTGATTGATTCGATGATTGTAATTATAAGTTGAATGGAATTGACGGCAACTTGAGGGGCGTCAAATGTGGAAATATTATGTTTTTTTTTTAAATTAATTTTGAATGGACGCCTGTGACAGGGGCGTTATTTTGGTAAGTGACGTCTGAGGAGAAGGCGTCATATCAGGAAATAAGAACAGAAACGCATATACTTGGAAGATTTTGATCATTAAAAGCATACATCTGGGCTCAATTTAAGGCAAAAATCTTTATTCATTCAGAAGAAGCATGATTACAATCTAATGAGCCAATTTTGGTTTTAATTGCCTCAAGGAAATTACATAAGATTTAGATTTTTCTATCTCTTCTTCCACATGCTCGAGCCCTACGACAAAGTAAGGAATCTCTCCCCGACTCAACTGCGCACTGCTACTTCGCCGGCCCCACCGCTCGGAGGAGGGCGCTGCTTCCATGGAGTGCTGTGCTCGCTGCAGGGCGCTCCCTTGCATGGAGGCCTCCCCAGCCTCCGCTGCTGCCGCTGCCGCTGCCGCGGCCAGGTGGGGAGGGGGCCGCCGCCGGCTGCGCTTCGGGACCCGCGCGAGCACCGGGTTCTCCGTCGGCCTCGCCGCAGATTCTCAGGTCCTTCCCGTCGTCGAATCATCGTCGTTCATCCCGCAAATAACCGCTTGCTGGATAATTCGTAAAAATTCATCCTTTCTGACGGATATAGTGGCGGCGCGGAGATATTTTATCTTCTCTTTTTTCTTATGTTGCGAATATAGGGTGGGTGGGGGGAGTTTGATCACGTAATCCCGCCTCCCAATTTTGCCGGTGCTCCTACTCTTCAGGATATTTATGTATTTTAACGTTAAGGGTGTGTTCATTTCTCCATTATTTGTTCCTGGTGATTAATTTTTTTTTGTATTCTTTTCATTTTCATCAGGGTACCGGTAAGTTTCGTTGTGCTATAAGGAGACGCCCGGTATTTATCACAATCGAGAGTGAGCATTCTGATAGGTGTAAGTTTAGATCTGCGGGCACACTGCATGGGTTAGAATCTCCCGCCCGAACGCGGAGGAACCGCCCGCGGATTTCTCCGGTTTCTGCTGCCGAGCAGTTGGAGGATTTGGATTTGGACGGGGATGGTGCTGTTCCTTTCTGTGATCACGACTTGGGCTCTGCCGAGTCATGCGATGACTGGTCTCTTCATGAGTGAGTACCATTTACAGACATGATAGTTGTAGGCTGTTTGCTGATTCCGAAACTTGGATAACCTCCCATATAAAATTACATCAATGAGAGAGACTGTCTTAAAGTGGGTAAGGATGCTGTCGTTGGAGGTAAGTGCCTCTGCTTTCTGAGAACTGAAGTTTGCTGGGAATTGGGATAATGGCATAGCTTCCAACCACAACTGCACTCCATTGGCTGATTCACTACTCCGTAGTGCTCTTAATATGACAGGTAGTATACACGAAACTAACCAAATCTACACCTGGATTACAATGACCACCATTGCCTCTCACAGGGAAAAAAACAACTGAATATTTCTGCATGCGTAAACCTTCCTTATTTTCTTCTATAATTCCCATATTTCCAGCATTGCAAATGTTTTCATCTTTATTTCCCTTTTTCTCACTGCTCCTTTCAAATAAATGCATAGATGTTGAGTGGGTGGCAATGACCTTTATGTACTCGACAATGTTTTTTCAATCTCTTTTCAAGAGCCTTCCTCCCATTCTCAGGGAGTTACTGAAAAGCCCTAGCACTGATCCGCAAGCTGGAGATTTTAGACGTGAGCTTATGTTTCTTGCTGGACCTGCAATTCTTGGACAAGCGATTGATCCTTTAGCACTACTGCTGGAGACAGCATATATTGGTAGACTAGGTATATTTGATCTATCTTCATTGCTGTAGTCCTTGCTTCATCATTGTATGGGAAAACCTATATTGATCTTGCATCTATTTTATTTTTGTGGTAGGAGATTAAACATGAACACAGTTACAATACTATATGCTTAAAGTACATATACTATTTTTAATCCTTTTTACATTTATTGTAAATATGCCAATTCTGGATGTTGGACCGGTTATTTTTAGTTCATATGTGAATAAATTATTTTTTAGCCAATTGGTAGTGATGTGAGATTATTGTATCATAAGTGCCTGTTGTTATCTCTTTGTATCCATGTAAAAGTGAAAAACATGTGCAGGTTCGATCGTAAATGTCCTAAAAGCTGTTTTATAATGCTCACAACACAAATTAAGGCTGCATGCTGATCAAGAGTGTGTATCCTCATCAATATTTTCTTATGACAGGTTCTCAAATGTATAGCATCCCCAATATCTCCAAATGCTTTGTCTCTAGATGGACTATTAAGCCAATTATCTCAACTCAACATTGGAGGAAATCACACAGGTTTACAGCCAGTTTTGAGGTGCGTTGCTCCATCAATCTTTCACCTTCCCTCCAAATTGCAGATATACGTTGTTTACTCTCGAAGCAAAGTGCTTATAACTTTTGTATCAATTCAGTTGCTTTAAAAGTAGCTCAGTAGTTAGTATTATTGCTGCTAAATTGGCTTCTTTTATCGAGGCTGTTATAGCGGAAAATGCCCTGGAAGCCTTTAATTAGTTTTAAGGGGAAATCGCTTCAGTCTGACCAAGAAAAGTGATTCAGCATCACTTTTCATGCGAGTATATCACATTTTTTCTTACTTCACAATCAAAAGAATAATATAAACTACTACTACTTCATGTGGATTAGGAGTCCGGAGACATCCAAGAAGAAGAGAAAGGGAAGAAATCGAAGGTCAGTAACATTTGATACCAAACTTTTGACAAGGATTTATTTCTCTGTTTTCTTCGTACAACTTTTCTTTCCCATGCTATGCAAAATATTATGTATAGATAAGTACTTTCTTCTTCATTCTCCCCACCAAAGACCCTATATATGGTTCATTGGTAACAGCACGTACCTCCCTCCTCCAGCCTGTGTCAAAAGAGGGATTTTACCATGCATTAGACTTGTGGGTGCCAATGTTTGAGTGCCTCTGCACTGGGTCTTGCACACAGTACTGTTTCTTGCTCCTCTAGGCTACCAAGTCCCTACCGAGAAACAAACTGTAGCCAGCCCAATCAACATCATAAGGCTTCTAACATTTAAATGCTTAGCTCCAGAGAATATGCTTCTCTTGCTAAGATAGCACTTGATGTACCATAGTATGCATTCAACGACCCTCATGTGAGGCACCCTAGGAGCATCCATGAACCGGCTGACCACACTCACGGCATAAGCCAAATCTGATTGTGTGAGTCTAAGATTGAATAACTTTCCAACCAAAAGCTGATACTTGACCTTATCTGCATCAGACAAGACTTTCACCGTCTATATCACACAATCCATGGTTGACTTCTATATGGTGCCTATAACCTGTAGGTCCTAAGATCATAACATGGATTTGATACCATGCATGATGAAATTAGAAGAACAAGAAAGAAGAAGAAGACATGGGAGGAGAGAAGTGAGGCATTAACACTTTGCGCAGGAAAGGGCCTGCAGCTGTTCCTGCAGCTTCAAGAGAACAGCCGCGGCCTTTTCTTCTTTGAATTTGTATTGGTCTCTCAATGGAAAACATTACAGGACAGAAAGACCCCTCACGTCAAGCGAAAAAAGACGCAAATACCAGACCTAATAACCAGAGTAATATAAACAAAAACAGACGACAAAACTGCCATTGGCTGGGTGTTATTTTCTACAACCATCAAGATTGAGTTTTAGTCTCTACAAATTTGAATAAACGAAATACAACAGACAATTCATATGTCATGAGATTTTGAGCATACTAGTTTATGTGAAAGTTATTAAATTCATTTTGTTTTAGCCCTCTCTCATGTTTTTTTGCCTAGTTCCATCACTCTTGGTCACAGCTTTGCATTGATTTTTGTGCATAAGGTCTGTCTGATTGCCCATTTATAGAGCCTGGTCACGGTCAACACTTAATCGCTACCTGCTAGTAGCGGTCATCCCAGAACCGCAACCTCACCTGTAGGTCCTGCACTCCTCATTCTTCACACCCTTCCTTCTCTGGTTGTATTCTCATGATTTTCCTATATTAAGCCTCCATATCCTCTCTCATGAAGTGCCACTTTAATTCTGTGTACCCTTATCCTTCTCAATCTTCTTCTTACTCCTGCGTGGAATCATCTTCCCACGCGGGCCCTTCTTCCTGTAATCCCTCTGACCCCTCTGAGGAACAAGCGAATTTCATGGCCCACCTATCCTGTCTTGTTCGGCAAATGAACCCAATCTAGGCCCAAAGATTTATTGCTGGCCATCTTAATGGGCTTCCTTCTCCTCACCATGCTACTGGCCCAATTGGTCCCTATGCTAACATTCCTTTCAGGTCCATGCATCCTTCTACCCCCGAAATGGGCTCTCATTTTTCCTCGGCCTGGATCCTCTTATCTAGCCCATTGTCCTGTTCTTGGTCCAGATTCACAACCATTTGCTCAAGCTGGCCCGCATTACTCTCGATCACTCCCTACCCAGGAGATGATTGCTCAAACCAAATGCCAGCTTGATGAGCTTCAACATCGAATTGATCCCAAACCTTCTTTGAGTGTCCCATTTGCCTTTCAAAATCTCCGGCCACCACCTCCTTCGCAAATTCCTATATATCACCATTATGATGGGACTGGTGACCTTTTTGTGCACTTAAAGGAATTCCTTTATGAGTCGGCCTCATTTTAGCATGACCATTGTTTGATGGCCTATTTATTTGGTCTATCCTAGAGGGTCTGGCTTAGGATTGGTTCTTTTCTCTGCCGTAACATCAAGTTGTGAATTTTCAAGTTCTACAAGAAAAATTTATTCAACAATATTAGGACTAGGTTGGGCCTAAGTTTTCTATTGTGGATTTGGCCCACGAGAAGATGAAGCCCGACAAGGAGTTATCGACCTTTGCTGACCACCGACACCATATGGCCATGCAGGTTCTGGGGCATATTCTGGAGAAGGAGCATATCCAAATACTTATCCCCAATGCAACACCCACGTATCGCCTTGTCTTAGCCTTAAATAACATTACCTCATGGCAACAATTGTATAGCCGAACCCGCTTCATCCACCAACAACTCCACAGTTCCTTTGACTCCAAGTCCCCTCTGCATTCCACGTCCACATATGCCTCCCATCAACCATCCACGTATACTCCTTACTCGCCCTCCATGAGTTAGCCTTCCATCTATCAACCCTCTATGAGTCTACCCTCCGCGAATCAACCCTCCACAAGTCAACCTTCCACTTCCACATATCAACCTTCCATGAGTCAACCATCTACCATTCATAGTCAGTCTCCCACCTCCATACCCCCACATTCGTCTCCACCCCCTATCAAGGGAATGTCACATCCCGAGCAAGTAGATGCTGTCTATTATATTCTCACTCTTTATGCGCCTCCGCCTAGTCTCTCTGCTATCTGCCACGCACCCTTGCCTATGCAACCACCGCTTCCCTCTCCACAAACTTCCTCATTGCCTTCCCATAACCCTCGGCATCCACCTTGCCCAAAGTGGGCTCATTTTTCTCTATTGTCGGGAAGGCTATTCTTGATCTTCTCTCCCAAAGTGGTTGTTCTATGGTGCATGTTTTTAGAGAGGGAAACCAAGTTGCCAATGCTTTGACTTCCCATGCTTGTGACCTGCATAACAACATCATCTACACTCGGGTCAGTGAGCTTCCTTGGTCGGCCAGGGGTGCCTTGAGGGTAGATAAAGCAGGCATGCCTGCTGTTCACAATTGTAATAAGTAGTCTTGGTCTTGTATTCTTCTTTCTCGTGGCTGTTTCTTGTAAGGATTGCCAGGGACATGCCCCCAGGACTTTGTACTGTTTCTAAAATCAATAAAATTATTTTCGGCCACAGTGTCAGTCTGGGGGAGTGCGAACACTGTCCCCTGCTGGGGGATGGTGCACTCGACTGGACCCTGACCCTGTTGGTCGGTGCTTATTGAAAAAAAATCTGTAACCTAGAGGGTTTATAAATAAATCCCTACATTAGAGGGGATAATTCATGGGCGATCCTCATCTATGTCAGAGAAATATGAAGCACTATTTCTCATTTGGACACTATTTCACATATCTATAGAGAGGCAAATTCTGTTGCTGAATCCTTAGCTTCTTTAGCTTGCACCACAAAATGTAATTCATTTTCTTCACAGCATGAGCTACCTAAAAACATTAAGGGTGCTGCTCGTTTAGATAAGCTAGGTATGCCTAGCATCCGATTGATGTAATTATTATTATTTTTCCTATGTTAATAAAATTTATCTCCTAGTGGTGCGGTGGTGACTTCCCCACCTACCTCTAGGCAGGATTTTCCAAAAAAAAAAAAAGAAGAAGTGGCTAAGTTTGTAAGCCATTGTATAACATGTCAACAAGTGAAGGCAGAAAATCTCAGACCTGCTAGTAAATTGAAACATCTAGAGATACTAGAGTGAAAGTGAGAAAGTATTGGTATGAATTTCATTATAGGATTTCTCAAAACTAGAGGAAGACTTGATGCAATCTGGGTAATAGTTGACCGATTAACCAAGTCTGTTCATTTCTTACCCATCAAGAGTAAGTAGATGGTGGATATACTAGCAACTCTATACATCAAGAAAGCTGTAAGATTGCATGGCATTCCTTCATCTATAATTTCTGACAGAGATCCTAGATTTACTTCTCACTTTTGGAAAGTATTACAATCTTCTCTGGGAACGAGATTAAATTTTACTACAGCTTTTCACCCTCAGAAAGATGGTCAGCTAGAAAGAACTAATCAAATCATAGAGGATATGTTTAGAGCATGCATGATAGATTTTGGTGGTACTTGGCATCAATATTTACCATTGATTGAGTTCTCCTACAATAATAGCCACCAATCAAGTATTCAAATGGTACCTTTTAAAACTTTATATGGTAGAAGTTGTAGATCACCCATATGTTGGGATGAGCTTGGGGAGAAGTAGTTAGTAGGTCCTGATGTGATTCAAGATAAAATATCCAGATGATTAGGGACCGACTAAAAATTATCTAGTCTCGACAAAAGAGTCATGCTGACAATAGAAGAAGAGATCTGATATTTCAAATCGGTGACCATGTCTTCATGAAGGTATCACCTACTCGAAAAATCTAAAGATTTAGAGTCAAATAAAAATTAAGTCTGAGATTTATTGGTCCTTTTGAGATCCTTGATAGAGTTGGAGAAGTAGCATACAGGCTAGTATTACCCCCAAAATTGGCAAAAGTGCATGATATTTTTCATGTGTCAATGCTAAGGAGGTATGTCTATGTGAGTGAACTATGAAACTATGAAAATGTACCGTTATGCTGTCGAAATTTCTCCGTGACATAGTTTTCATTTAATTCATCCTTGATCTCATGATTTCATCTTGGTACATTCTTACATTGATTTTTGTTGCCATGAAATTATTTTTTGAACTTGACATTATTGGCCTACTTTATATTTCTCGTGGAAGTAACTTGATTTATAACTTGAAGTTGCAAGGGTGGGCACAGACAGTGTCCAAGGGCTCCACGCTAGCCCCCTCGACAGATAGTCAGAAATATACTCTAAATCATGGGACATGATGAATACTGACGCCGCATTACGCTGTGAGTATTTTTTTATAAATGGGTGAAATTCATGAGATCTCATGCTTGATTATTACATGTTTACTTGTTACATGACTTTTTAGTGCATAGTCTTTTCAAGGTTATGAAAAGTATATTCTCGATACATGCTACTACATTCTCGATATTGAAAGGCCAAACTTATGTCCATGCTATAATCTTGCTCGATCATATTCTCATATCTCCTATCTTGTTCATATCTTGAGATATCGTTGTTACTTCGATTTTATCGCATATTTTATTACATTTTCATTATTGCTCTTGTATAGAGGTAAAATCTTAATTAATTACTTTAACATTGTCATCATATTGGAATGAAGATACCTACTGGACGAGTGCGCTTATTCCCTACTTTTTTAATCTTTTCAGGAGGATCTAGCGAGTTAGATTCAGATTACTCAAATGGTGAGTCCGAGAGCGAGTGATTGATGATCAAGAGAAGTCCTAGAATATTAGAGTGTCTTGAGTCAGTTTTATTGTAATTCAAGTTCCTTCACCGTAATAGGTGGTGAAGTTGATCATGTTATGTCATCTATTGTTTTCTTAAGTCAAGTTAAAGTCAAGGTCAATAGAGTCAATGTTGTAAACTCTTGATTTTTATCAATCAATAAAGTTGAAATTTTACATATATAGGGTGTTCACTCTTCTATGTGTGGATGTTATAGCGCTCTGATTATCTTGCTAGCTCGAGGGTTATTTACCAGTTGTTCACGTTCCTGACTTAATTTCACTGCATGCATATCTCGGGGCGTGACATGATTCTTCCAACACGATTGAGGTAGTAAGAGTAACTTGTGCAAGTTGATGTATTCTAAATCGGATACCTAGTTTAGACTCGGTGTTCAAAATACCCTTCTCCAAAATAACATAGTTTAAAACCAAATAACTCTAGTTGGGGTCCAAAATCTTAAATACTAGTTTAATTGATGTGTCGATTATTCCAACGTAATTGGAGTAGTGAGAGTGACCTATGAGACTAGACGAAATCTAAATCAAGTCCTCGGTTTGAGCTCGACGCTCAAAATACTATTCTCTGAAATAACTTGCTTTAAAACTAAAAAACTCAGGTTAGGGGGGCCAAAGCCTAAAATATTTATCCGATTGACTTGCCGATTGTTCCAAAATGACTGAGGAGGTGAGTGCGACTTATAAAAGTTGACAAAATTCAAATCGAATTTTCACTTTGGGCTCACTATTCAAACTACCCTTCTCTGAAATAACTTAGTTTAAAAGTAAATAACTTAGGCTCAGGGGGTCCAAAATCTAAAATACCGGTCCGAGCAAATTTTTCCTACGATACTAAGATAGTGAAAGTGACCTATGGGAGCTGACAAATTTCAAATTAATCGGTTACCCAATTTGAACTTGATGATCAAAATACTCTTTTCCGAAATAACTATACTTTGTGATATGTATATGATCCTACAGGATGTGCAAAAGTAATACTCTGTGATGTGTATCTGCAAAGTTGACAATGGCCTTCCATGTTCCAAGGGAATTGATACCATAAAGGACCCTCTTGCCATCACACCACGAAAGGCAGTTAAGACCAGGCTTAGCATCCTCTTCAAACTTCTGAGGTGAAGTGATGCATGAATCACGTAAAATATAAAACAGGAGGGTTAAACCGATAAACACTTCATCTGTCTGTTAAAAGAGAATATATGCAAGGTCCAGTTGAAGCCAAAAGAAGACTTTTGGGCTCTATAGGAAACTAGGAAAGATTTACACATTCATACCCATAAAAGGAGAAAAGTCAAAAAAAATTGTGGGTGGAACTAAAAAAATCCAGAAAAGGAAGAACCGTGAAATGCACCGAGCAATGCTTTCCAGGACCAAACTGTATTTATAGAACTGATTGCAGTTAGTGTAATAATCAATCTGGTCCAAACAGGACATGAGTTTCTAAAAGGATTGATCGTATTTATATTTAATCAATCCGGTCTTCGGCTGAGATGGTTTTAGAAACAATGAAAGAAATTATAACTAGACTCCATCTTCTAGCCTTCTTGATTGTACCATATTTGAGAGAGAAATCAATAATACATTCTTGGTGAACTTCTGAGTAATTTCATAGGTCCAATCTTTGAAGTTTCTCTAAATGACATCAGAAAAGATGATAGTGTTTAGTACCATTCTTCGCTTCCCTAGAAGCTACCAGTTTCCGCATGTAGAAATCCTCCACGTACATCTTATTATTTCGATGGTGCAGCTGACCATCAATATCGAACAAATGTCATCATTAAATAGGCATGACCTCACAGTAACTCATTCATAGATGCCCACAAGGCCAAGTGCTTAACTTAACTAGCTTTCAATTTGATCCAGCTTCATAGCCATTTTTAGAAGTAAAGCCATAGTTGCAGCATATCATGATGCAATGAAGTGTCCCATATCACAAAACAACTCATGGAACAAAGATCCCATGCATCAAACAAATTTCACCACCACAACGTTCCAATTAAATTTTATTTGCAGATAAGTGAGTTGACATGTCATTTCATAAAGGCGCTTGCTTGAAGACTTATTAGAAATTATTTTGTTTCATCATGTTGTGTTTAGATTATAATTTTGGATCACAATGTGCACGCTTTAAATGTTCATGTTCCATGTTTTAAACCTCAGGCTAAAAGGAAGCCCATCTAATTGATCCCCTAGTACCCTAATTTAGAAACCTTTTGAGGCCCTGCAAGTTTTCGCTCCAAGATCCAAATTTACCTCATTCAATGTCAAATCAGAAGCACCAGGAGCTATGAATCAGACACATACATATCCTTCATCATTCATTTAACTCCTAGTGGAGAAAGCTGAGAACGAAGGTTCCATCATGCAGTGGGGAGATAAAATTGATAGAGAAGCAGCAGAAATACCCTTCAAAGACCCACTATCCATATTGGGTTATGCAGTACGTATCCATGCTGGGTTTTCAAAGCAGCAGATCTTTCCTTAAAGACACAATAGCCATATTGTGTTATGCAGTAATACTCTTTCCTAGAGCAATAGTAATACTGTAAGACAAGAAATTAAAAATAAAATTTCCATAGTTACCTGCCCTAGCAGGCTAGCAGGAAATAGACCAGTCTGTTTATGATAATCACAACAGATGGACAGAAATGGGTATTTGGTAATGAACCCCGGAAGGGCGAGCGCGACCGCCAGGTCGAGCCGCTCGGCCTCGTTCTAAAGGGCGGCGCCTGGTACATGGTCGCCCAGGTCGAGGGCGGTCCCAGAACCTACCGGATCGCGCGCATTCTCGACCTTGCCGTGCTGAACGGCCGATTCGAGCGGCCGGCGGATTTCGATCTCGCGCGTTTCTGGCGCGACAGCACGGCCCGGTTGGAAACCGAGATGATCCGCGGCCATGCCGTCATCCGCCTGTCGCCCATGGGGCTGCAGCTATTCGACCATCTCGTCCCCGGCCAGCAGCGCGCCGCGGCCGAGATCGACGGGTCGGCGGATGCCGAAGGCTGGCGCCGGGTCAGGCTGCCGATCGGTCCGCTGATGGAGACGGTCGGCAATTTTCTGCGCTTCGGCGCGGAAATCGAGGTGCTGGATCCGCCGGACCTGCGCGCGGCGCTGATCGCAACCCTTGCCGCGGCGGCGGCGCTCTATCGCGGCTGAGCGATGCTTTCGGCCGCGGCCAGCAGCCAGCCGGCGAGATCGTCGGTCCGATGATGGATATAGGCCTCGTACCCCGCGTCCGAGGCCCAGTCGTTCGGCGTCCGGACCCAGACCGTCAGCATCCCCGCCTCCGCCGCCGGCTTCAGATTGATCGCCATGTCCTCGACCATGCAGGCGCTGGCGGCGGAGATGCCGTAGCGGCGGCGCAGCGTCTCGTAGCCGGAGACATCCGGCTTCGGCAGCCACTCGGCGGCGGCGATATCGAAGATGGCCGAGAAATGCCCGGCGATGCCGAGATGACTCAGCACCTGCTCGGCATAGGGAACCGACGCATTGGTATGAACCAGCTTGCGCCCCGGCAGCAACCGCAGCGCCCGGTCGAGGCGCGGGTCCGGCACCAGCGGCGAAAAATCGATGTCATGCACGTCGGTCATGAAGACATGGGGATCGACCCCGTGCTTCAGCATGAGGCCGCGCATGGTCGTGCCGTGCTCACGAAACAGCTGCTTCTGCACCGCATGAGCCGAGTCGGCATCGAGATTCAGCTGCCGGGCGACAAAAGCCCCCATGCGTCCGCTGATCTGCGCGAAGAGACCGGTCGAGGCCGGATAGAGCGTATTATCCAGATCGAAGATCCAGGTATCGATATCGGCCGGGCCGGGGGGAGATATGGCAGTCACGGGTGCAGGCTCATCGCTTCCGATTACGCATGGTTCGCACTACCAGTTTTGCCCTTAGCCTTAATAGATGCTTAATGATGGCCCAGCTATGCAACCGTAAGCTCGATGGTCCCCGCTCGACATCGCGCCGATGAGGAAAGAGCCGATGGGCCTGGCAAAAGCAACATTCTCTCGGGAGGCCGCGTGATCCGTGCGCTTTCACGGATGTTCCGCAGCCGCCGTCCCACGGCGGTGGCACGGCATTTGACGCCCGAACAGGCGAATATTCTCGCCCGCGACGCCGATCCGAAAATCCGCGCCTCGGTCGCCCTGGCCGCCGACGCCACGCCGGAGATTCTCTATTTCCTGGTGCGCGATCCCTCGCCCTCCGTGCGCCGGGCCGTCGCCAGCAATCTCAACACGCCGCGCCAGGCCGACCTCATCCTGGCGGTCGATCAGGACGGCGACACGAGGCGGCTCCTCGCCGAACGCATCGCGGGACAACTCGGCAAGCTCTCGAAGGAATCGGCGCAGATCTGGACGCTGACGCTGCAGGTGCTGGACGCTCTCGCCCGGGACAACCTGCCCCAGGTGCGCTGGGAGCGTGCCGTTGAAGGCTTCTTGGGCTTTTTGAAGTGGATTTCGTGACTTGTTTTGGGCTCGGTTGACGACCCATTTGGTTCTCTTCGAGGGCCCACTGACAGTGGACTCCCCAGGGGTTGGCTTCTCTTCGCTGTCGTGATTCCGGGGACGGCTTCACGATAGCATGTCGCCTCTTCGGAGGGTCCGGATGGGACGTATCCTCCAGGGTCTCTTCGGTTGAAAATTTGCTGTTGTTGTTGGACTGGCAGGGCCATATGGGCGTGCAATTTTACGCGTCCACAGTGTCCTTCCCTCTTTACTGTCGGCCTGTCAAAGGAAACTCCCGGTATTCGGCGGGATCCCCTGGTCGTAGCCAAAGTTCCGGGCAAACCGGAACGGGTAGTACGGCTCTAGAGAACTCGTCGCAGACCGGTGAAGCATCAACACGACCGATCAGGTGCTTAGCACCCACTCTGTCAGCAGTCCAGCCTCTGGCTCTCTCTGATGTGGGTGGGCGAGGGCCGCCCCTCCACCAAACGTCCCCAGAAATAGGCTAGAGTCCCTCGTGGCGCTGTCAAAAGGCAGTCCCTCCCGCCCCGACCAGGTAGGTAGCAAAGGGCTCTCCTAGCCCCCTCTAGCTGCGCCTCAGTATCCCCGTCAGGCTGCCCAGTGAAGTTGAAAAGTAGAGGTGCCGTCGGGTTCGCCACAGCCCCCTGAGCTACTAACCCTGGAAACAGCAATCCAACCCACGCACTCAGATAGTGTATCAGCAGCAACAGACTTCTCTCTCTAGGCACCGGGTGCGCCGCCAAGATTCCTAGCCCGTGATACACATTGGCCAATGTGGCTGGAGCCAAGGCCAACTACCTCTCCTCTGCCAGCAGACATGCTGGCCACAGTAACTCTGCCCTCAGCAGGCCATCCTCCCCATGCGAGACCACAAATGTCGCTAACCAGTACGCCAAGTATGCGGCAAGATGTGTCACGTCCGACAAGTCATGGGGATTCCACCCCTCCTGTGGTGTATATATGTATCTGGAGTATGTCCGGAAGCATAGCTCCACCTCAGTATACTCCTCCCATGGAGTCTGATCTCTGGCAAACTCCTGATAAAAGTAGAAGGGCCCATTGTAGAAGTGGCAGACCCACACATTCAGCAGCACCCTGGGAGTCTATGCAGCTCTGTCTCTCCCTGCTAGGGCCAGGTCCCTCCAAGCCTTCAGAAGATACCGGTAGCTGTGAGGTACTCGGTATCGCCCCTGTCCGTCAGTATGGCTACGGTGGAGGTCATCTAGTACCACCTCCTCATACCCTTCGCTGCTGATCGGCAACCCAGAAATCTGGAACAGAGACCATAAGTCAAGTGAGGTCTCTCCCTCTGCTATCACCACCGTGTTTCATCGACGGTTAAAACACTCCAGCAGTCCTTGTAGCAGCCCAGTGTAATAGGGATACATGTACAAAGCAGCAGTCACAGCGTACCTGTCCCAGCTCTGTCCAATAGCACCCTGTAGTGGTGCACGAACCCCATCAACCACTCAGTGGCCCCCTAACGATATCAGTGTGACGGGATCACCGCCTAGTGGCCGTACTAGCTGATGACGGTCTGTCGCATAACTCCGTCCAGAATGCTATGGTCGTCATAACCCTCTACAGCATACTATAGACCTGTAGGCTCCAGAACCAGCCCGGCTGTCCCCTCTATCTTGGTACAGTGGTGGCCGTGTAAATCCCAAGAAGTAGGACCTAATTTCAAGTGCTGGCAAGATCTTCCAAGCAATATTCGTGGCTTTGCTATAGTGGATGCAGAAAAAAAGAAAAAAAAGAAGGAAAGGAAAGAAGAAGAAAGAGGAACTAGGGGGAAACATCTCCGGGTGCCGAATCGTTGCCGTACGTTGGCGAAGATATCAAGAGACAGACAAACCACGTCGGTTCCGCCACCCTGGTGATAACGATGAATGAACACCTTACCCGAGCCTTACGCCTGGGATAAGGAAATAAATCCCTCTTTGCGTTGGCATTGACCCAGTGCCGATGAATACTTCAAGAGACAAACAAACCATGTCGGTTCCACCGCCTTGGTGACACCGACGAATAAACACCTTACCGGAGCCTTATGCCTGGGATAAGGAAATAAACTCTTCTTTGCGTTAGCACTGACCCAGTGCCGACGAATGCTTCAAGAGACAAATAAACCATGTCGATTCCGCCACCCCGGTGACATCGATGAATAAGCACCTTACCCGAGCCTTACGCCTGAGAGAAGGAAATAAACACTTTTTACGTTAGCAATGACCCAGTGCCGACGAATGCTTCAAGAGATAAATAAACCATGTTGGTTCCGCCACCCCGATGACACCGATGAATAAACACCTTACCCGAGCCTTACGCTTGGGATAAGGAAATAAACCCTTATTTGAGTTAGCACTGACCCAATGCCGATGAATGTTTCAAGAGACAAACAAACCATGTCGGTTCCGCCACCCCGGTAACACCGATGAATGCACACCTTACCCGAACCTCTCTTGGGCCGAAGAGCAAATACCCCCTTTTTGACTTGGACCTCTCGTCCAGGTCATTTGAACCAATAAACTCTTCTCTCCGTCCCTTCGGGTGACGAATACCTCCCTTTGACTTCGACCTCTCGCCCAGGTCATTTGAACCAATGAACTCTTCTCTCCGTCCCTTCGGGTGATAAATACCTCCCTTTGATTTGGACCTCTCATCCAGGTCATTTGAACAAATAAACTCTTCTCTCCGTCCCTTTTGGCGACAATACCTCCCTTTGATTTGGACCTCGCGTCCAGTTCATTTGAACCAATAAACTCTTCTCTCCGTCCCTTCAGGTAACGAATACCTCCTATTGACTTGGACCTCTCGTTTGGGTCATTTGAACCGAACGAGCTCTTCTCACTGTCCCTTGGGATGATGGGTATTCCCTTTGATTTGGACCTCGCATCCACATCACCGAATGAATGAACTTTCACCTCCATCCCCTTCGGGCACTCGAGTGAGACCATTTTTTAGTCCGCTGCGCACAGTGGAGCGGTCCCCTCGTCCTTCCCCTGGGAGGGCGAGCACTCTCCTATCCGCCAACAAGGATGCCTACCCGGTTCTCCCTGGGCAAGCTACCACAAAGGCTTACACCCCATCGATGCATTTCAAGCGAGGCGTAAAGAAAAAGAAGAAGAAAAAAGAAGAAAAAGTGGGGAAAGAAGGGATACCGAGGTCGCACACAAGAGATGTACACGATAAGGTTGTTCTATTCCTTTCAATCCTGCAATGCGCGGAACAAGAAAAAGTATTATTGGCTACTTTTCAACTTGAAACGGATGCTCGTTGCTGGTGGGAATCTGTAGAAGCCACTATCGATCCTATGCAAGTTACGTGGGAAGAATTTATTGAACACTTTAATGCCAAGTATTTCTCGGACCGAGTCCAAGAGAAAAAGGCTGCTGAGTTTGCTGCACTCAAGCAAAGGTCCTTTTCTACATATCATTATCACTTTGTTCACCACGATTTCACCTCAGCATCATATTTTGATATTCTTTTGCATACATATTTCCCATCCTTTGCTCCTCTTAGGGGTTTTAAACAAAAAACACAAGGTGTGTTCATGCCCAATTTGCATAAGATCATATTTATAGAGCTTTGATACTACACTTTTGGCTAATCCAATTCATTTGTCTTTGTTTGTTTTCTTTTAAGGGTAATCAAGGATAAGAACCCTCTTCATCGGCCGGCCGATTTAAGGAGGAAGTTGGATCCATGTCTCACCCGCATACAAGGTATTCTATGCGATCATCCTTTCTTATTTTTGAGGTAACCCCTCTAGCGATCACACTCCTAAGTAGCATCTCATGCTCCCTTTCCCCTTAGTTATCTCCATGTTTTAGTTTAGCTTTTCATTAATCAATCCCATCATTTTTTTTAAATTAATCATCTTTTTCTTAAAATGTCTATGTGACACGTTCACAATTTCTCGATAAGAATGAATGTCATAGACAAACACGCTAGCAAGTACTCGGTGCAATGCCACACCTTGTCATTACAAACTCTCCGGAGCACAAGTACTTTCGGGCACTCCTCTCAGGACCAGATTTGGCCCTTTATGATGCGCTGGCATTAAATGGTGGATCAAAGATCCCAAGAAATAGCTAGACATTCATGTAATTCGGCCAAGAGTTTCAAGGTTAAGCTTAAATAACCTATCTCTAACACCAAGGGTAATTCCAAATAAAATTTGGAATGGAAGTCATAAAAATATGACTTAGAAGTCAAGATTCACAAAAAGGGGACAAGAATGGGACTTGATCGTAGCCTAAAGGGCTACTATTGACATGGCTACTACATCACACAAGAACCGTGAAAAACATGATCTGGAACACAGTGCGGTCATGCCAGGACCGCTAAAAGAATATGGCAGCCTCGACTAGACCGCTATTAGGTGGATAGTCATAAGGCCTGCGTCGACTCGATGGATCAATGAGTCGATGCACCATAAGGTAGGAAAGGAGATAGCGATCTATCACGGGGCCGCTATTTAAAAGTGGTAGTTTAGAGAGGACCGCTACCAAGTCAAGTCAGGCAAGAGATAGAATTCAGTCAACTTAATCAGGTTCCTAGTGGGCCTGAGGCATGGCTGGACCGTACCAAGTTTCAGCCTACGCAACCCATGTCCATTGAGATGCCATAGGTCGATTGAAATAGGGCTAGGTCGACTTGAACCAAGGGTAAGTCGACTTGGCAAACTGGCACATAGGCCAGATCAGAAAGAAGAAGACAGTCACTTTATGGCTACTACCTCAAGGTAGCGGTCCATACAGCGCTACCTTCTGGTTGAGACAGGCAGAACAATCATGAACTCGGACTGCCCAAAAATAAGAATCAGTTGAGTCGGTGGGTTCAGACTTTTGGGGTACAACCTGTCCGACGTCCTAGTGGGAATCCCAGGCTCGTAGGGTCCTATGGAGTCCTTGTAATAGCGGTCCTAGTCTGACGGAAGGAATATCTGACTGAGAGTCCCGATTATCACAAGATTGAAGGTGTGAAAATGTGGCTGAGGACGCTTACAGACTCGACCACGACCTGTAGCTGCAAGATCCGATGACGGGGCTTGGTTGACGTCTTCCTCAACGTGTCTCCTTCCACCTCCAGGAAGCGGGACCTCGTTCGGGCTCCGGGACGATTTCTTCTCTCATTTCTCCCCCGAGTGCGCAGCTCTGGGAAAGATAATTTGGAAAAAATTGATGCTAAGAGTGATAAAGAGATTTTTCTCGGGTATTCTCTAACATCTAGAGCTTACCGTGTTTATAATTCTAGAACTCTTGTTGTCGAGGAGAATCCGCATGTTGTTGTTGATGAATATACTTTGAGAAAATCAAAAGATGATGATCACTTTCTAGTTACAGGTGAGAGTGATGTTGAGAAAGGAGAGACGAGCAAACAAGGTGAGGCAGGAAATCAAGATCAAGAAAAAGAAAAAGAGATAGAGCAACATGAGGAGCAAGTGCATCCGACTCTACCACATCAATGGACAACACTGAAAGACCATCCTTTGGAGAATGTGATTAGAGATGTAGAAGAAGTAATTCGGACACGGGCTTCAATGAGGAAAGTTAAAATTCATGATAACTTAGCTTTACTTTCTAGCATTGAGCCTAAATCTTTAGATGATGCTCTTAATGACAATTCTTGGGTTCTCGTCATGCAAGAAGAACTACACCAATTCCAAAGGAATCGGGTGTGGTTCCTCATGCCCCGGCCTAATAATCATCCCATAATTGGAACTAAGTGAGTTTTCTGAAACAAACTGAGTGAAGATAGGGTGGTTGTGAGGAATAAGGCAAGGTTGGTAGCCAAGGGCTACTCCCAAGAATTTGGTATAGATTTTGATGAGTCTTTCGCTCCTGTGGCTAGATTAAAAGTGGTAAGAATTTTACTTGCTTATGCGTGTCACAGGAACATCAAGCTCTTCCAAATGGACGTCAAAAGTGCCTTCCTCAATAGGACCATAAAGGAAGAAGTATACATGGAGCAACCACCAGGCTTTGAAGATGAAAAATTTTTAGACCATGTCTACAAATTGGACAAGGCACTGTATGGGTTAAAACAAGCTCCCCGAGCATGGTATGATCATTTAAGTTTATTTTTGATAGATAATGGCTTCAAACGAGGTAACATAGATCAAACATTGTTTACTAAAACTTGTGATGAACATGGTTTAATTATTCAAATTTATGTAGATGACATAATTTTTGGAGCCTCTGATCTAAAAATGAATGATAAATTTGCCCAACTTATGCAGGGAGAGTTCGAGATGAGCTTGATGGGCAGGTTGAACTTCTTCTTGGGGTTGCAGATAAAGCAACTAGACGATGGCATCTTCATAAACCAGAAGAAGTACACTCAAGAGATCGTGAAGAAATTTTAATTAGAGACTGCCAAACCATTTGCTACACTAATGTCCACCTCAGTGAAATTGGAAGAAGAGAAAGGTAACAAGGTTGATCAGAAACTTTTTAGGGGTATGATAGGATCATTGTTATATGTTACTGCTAATAGGCCTGACATACATTTTAGTGTCTATCTCTGTGCAAGATATCAATATTGTCCCAAGGATTCTCATTTGTTGACCATGAAAAGAATTTTCAGGTATTTGAACGGTTCACTAGATCTTGGTTTGTGGTATCCTAAGAATAATTCTTTTGATTTACATGCTTACACTGACTCTGATTATGCTGGATGTAAAATGGATCGTAAGAGCACAAGCGGTCACTATCAGTTTCTAGGGGGCTGCATGGTTTCATGGGCCTCAAAGAAACAACATTGTGTGACTTTATCAACTGCCGAAGCCGAATATGTGGCTGCCGGTAGTTGTGCGGCACAAGTGCTATGGATCCAACATCAATTGCTTGATTTTGGTTTACACTTGAAAAATACTCCCATAATGTGTGATAATTTTTGAAAATAACTTCTCTCTCTCTCTTTTTTTTATCACCTTTCTTTTCTTTTTTTTTTCACATATCTTCATGAGAGAGAGAGAGAGCACGAGAGGGGGGGTTCTGCATTTTTTTTCTTTTGTTACATAGGATTCACGAGAGAATGAAGAGAGAGAGCTGGGTTGAGAGGGAGAGAGCACGATGAAGAGCGAGAGACGTGGGAGGTGGGGGGGAACGGCAACGGGGGCCTGGGAGCCGATCTGGCATGCTGGAAGGCTTGTCAGCTTGTTGTGGGTGAATCGTCCCCATTCTCGGAGGGGGGGGACGCCTTGCTTGACCTGCTCAGAGGAGGGGTGCCGGTCGGGTGTGGAGGCCAGAACTGCTCACCCACACGTCTGGGGATGTCGACCGTCAGGGGAGCTCGTGGCACCACGTTTGGCATTGCTAGGGAGGGGACTGGATGTCGCTGGCTGCGCTATGTTCTCTCCTCAATGGAGCTGCAAGTAGCTGCGACTGGCGTGAGGCAACAGTGGTGTTTGCGAGTATGACTGATGCAGACTGAGGCGAGTGGCGCGGGTGGGGTGAGTGCCGATCTTGTGCAATGGGTGGGTGACCGACGTTTTCTCATGCCTACCGGCGTGCTCTGCATGGCGGTCGTTGTGGACGTGGAAGGATGCCGTGGCAGGTTAGCGGCGAGAGGGGGGGGAGATAATGGCTCTGCATGTCAGTGATGATGGTGTGCATGATGTTGGCCTTGGTGGTGGGCTCGCGTGCTTGGGAACACAGAGACATCGGCGAGGTGGTGCCTCTGGCGATGTTACAGTAGCATCATGTTATCTAAATACCTTTCCTTTACAATAGGTCATGACGTTGCTCCAAGAAATGCTACAGTGAGTTCCTCCTTGCAGGCGGAAGCTCTGTTTGCAACTTGCGGAGGGTACTACAAGTGTTGGGAACTAGCGGCTGGGGCTATTGTGATCCAAGTGCCGGTGCCACAGTCGCTGAAGAGCTTTGCAGGAGGGGGATCCAGTCATGACAGGCATGGCCGTTGGAGGCACCGCGGCTACTGCACCAACAATGGAGGTAGCAGGGGAAGCCAAGGTTGGGCCTTTGAAGCTCTCAACGTTGGTAGTGGAGGCAACCGTGCTGGTGGCATGATGTCGTGCTTGAAGGGGGCATCCGAGCTGAAGCCGCAGCTACCCACTGGGGTGAATGGCCGATGAGGAGTGAGCAGGATGCATGGCGGAAGCGGGTACGTGCTCGAGTACATGAGTATGTATGCTTTACGATCCTTGTTTCCCAGAGTAGCAGAGTGGACAGGGTTCATGGCGATGGTGAATGGGTGTGGCGGGGCTGGCCCAGTGTTGGCGAGGAGTCTGCTCAATGTGGCTGGAGAAGACTGGGTAGGAGGGCGGCTAGGTTGGGCAGTGGTGGTATGCTTGCTTGTGACCCACGATGTGGTGTGTGCTATTGGTGTGGTGGTAGTGTGTGTGTGGTTGAGGGGAACACAGAGGTGAGAGAGAGAGAGCGACTGTGTGGGTGCATCCAACGGTGCTAGTGGTGTAGTACCAAGAACAGAGAAGGGGGAGAAGGTGGAGAGGGAGAGAAGAGAAAGAAAGTGAGGGAGGAGAGGACCTCCGGTGCCAGACGTGTTGGGGAGTAATGGCGGGTTAAAGAGTGATAGAGAGGGAGTGCAGCTGGTGATGAGTGCAACGTGTTTGTGAAGGGAGAAGAACTGCGGCGGGGGTTCGCTGGGAAACACACTGAACACACAAAATAACTATGGAGCTGACTTATAACCCACTCACAGAAATCAAATAGCTGATGTGCACATGACCCGCTAGCTAAATAGGAAGAACAAGTTGATCGACCTAAACATTCATCTAGCAAAAATAAGTAAGACAATCAAACCACAGTGCACCAGGAACTTTTAGGTGGTTCGATCCTCTAGACCTACGTCCACCCCACTCTCAAACCTGAGTGTGGCTTCACTACTGAACAACACAGCTTGAATCCGCTGGGCACCACAGCTTGTCTACAAACCGCTGAGCAACACAGCTTGCTGTCTAGAGGATACCACACCTCTGCCCACTGGGGATTACAACTTGACCCATCCAGAGGAATCCTCCTCTGCCGGTTGGGGATTACAACTTGACCCGTCCAGAGGAATCCTCCTTTGCCCGCTGAGCCTCACAGCTTGCTCCGCTGAAAAATAGCTTGAAGAAAGGATAAAAAGAAAGATAAGAATGGGAAAGACATAGCAATCGAAAAGTTGTAAATGATAAAGCACAAATATGACTCTTGATGAGCTGACTGGCCTAGATTTGATCCACGGTCCAGTATAGGCTGAGCTTCTCTTCAATCTCCCTTTCTCTAATCTCCCTCTTCTTCTATTCCTTCTTCTTCTTCTACATTGGCTCTCTACTGCTCTCTCTTTCTTTTTCTCTATTGAACTCCCCTTTTTCTTTTCTCTACTATGCACTTCTTTTCTTCTCTGTACCGCATAGATTTGCTTGTGCTCTCCTGGTAGTTATCCATGATTAACTTCTCCAAGAAGGAGAAAACTCCCTTTTATACCAGCAACTGAAAGGGCGCGTGTCTTTCACGAAGTCCTGCCCTAAAACCTTCACACGTGGTAGCATCTTGCCATTCACTTTACACGTGTCATGATCCTGGCACAGCATCCAGCCTTGGATCACGTGCCACCCTTATTTTTCACGAAACATTACCTGTCAACACAGAAACAAACATTAGTTTAGTTAAAAATATACTAAATAGAAAAAGATGCACGGGGTATGCACGGAGTATGTTTAGAGTACAAGTAGACTGGCTACTAAGGAATCTGCACGGACTTACTACAGCGAAGGCAGTCACAGTACAGACTTGCTCGAACTTGGCTAGCTTAGCTACAGTGTCTGCACCGACTCCAACATGCAATGAACTAGAATGTGCACGGGCATTGACATATGCTCGAACTTGCAATGCTTGTATAACAGTGTATGCTCGGACATACACTGACTTGCAATGGTCCAAACACTGACCTAAATGCAAGACTAATATGATGATGCATGGACTTGATAGCAGGTAGAGGGCTTTGTGTAGCCGGGCAAAATATGCACGGATGCATGCTTCGTGAAGCAAGGCCAAAACATGCACGGATGCATGTTCATAGAAGCAGAGCAACAATGTGCACGGATGCTTGTTTCAACGAAACATGCACGGATGCAAGTTTAGCGAATGCTGTCAAAACTTGCACGGACTTAAGCACAAGTTGCACACAACAAGAAATATATACGGGGTTTGATGTGCACGGATATTGTTTTATTTCTGCAAGGGAAAGATGTATGGAGTTATTATCAGAATGAAAGCTTGCACGGACTCTTCTACAATGCATGCACTTTAGTTCATCTGGGCTAGAACATGCACGGACTTTTGTATGCTCGGACCTTGCTACAGTATGCACAGACTTCAGACACAAAAGATGCAAGGACTTCCTCTACCAGCAAGGGACCAGCCCTCACATCCTCCACTCGGCATCGCCGAGTCACCCCGGGTTTTGGGTTGAGTGCCAGGTGAGTTGGCCGCCGATATCGGCCCGTTCGAGTTGCGAGTTGTGCTTGCTTGTCTAGGTCCAAGGTCGTGTCACATCAATTGGGCCTCCATACCATTGGGAAGAACCTTGGCCTTGCTGGCCCTCTACCAGCAAGGGCCCAGCCCTCAAAATCTTGACTCGGCATCACTGACTTACCCCGGGTTTTGGGAGAGCGTCGGGTGAGTGGTCACCGATATCAGTCTGATTCTCTTGCAAATTGTGCTTATTTGTTTAGGTCCAAGGTGCACCGATCTTGTGGCTACCACCCCTAAGGTGGTGTCACATCACCAGTACGGGCCTGCCTCTATGGGATGTGGTGGCCCCAGTATGGACCGAAGGCCCTGTATCCCACCTTTCGGCCCTGCTAGTTAGCAGACTAGGCTCAAGGCCTCGGGTCGTTGGCATCTCGGCACCCCCTACAATGTCAACTCCGAGTACAAGCACGCCATTGCGGGGATCTACAACACTGTTATCGGTTCGGACGAGGGCTTACACTCAAGCCACCTAGTTGCCAGCCTTCACTATGGACTTCGGGACTTGGGGGTCGATTCCAGTGTTGCCCGTCGATGGCCTGGTGCCACCAGTAGTTATGGGCCAAGTTTTCTTGGTCTACCACCTCGGAGTGAAATCGTCTTCGGCTCCCCAGAAGAAGCATTGTCGTGGCTATAAAGGCAAGTGACCTGCTGCTGCCACCTGTAACTCCAGCAAGCCCTTTCTTGTCGGGAATCTACGGATCCGCCTAGACAGGGGCGAACCCATCATACCCCTAGAGTGGATCGTCTCTACGGTCCCTACTACCAACCGCTTCAGCCTTCTGCATCAAACGTGCGAAGACAAAGTGAAACTCAGAAGGGCAGACGCTCCCGCAGCGGCATTGAGACACCAACGTCAGTTCAGTGTCCGACCTCCCAAGTCCCGTTGAAGAGACAGTGACAAGGGAGACCAACAGTCTAACTTGATAAGAATCTGGGTTACCCAAGCGGAAGCTCAAGCCATCCGGAAGGCGTGTCTTAGTGACCCCTTTCGGGCACTAGGATGCCACGCCAAGCAAGACGTGGCTGATTCTACAGCCGCATCGTCAGACGGTGCCCAGCCATTTGGTGCCTCTTGTTCAGATAGGCGAAGGCGGAGACGGGCTCATCCCGGGTCCCACAGACATCCAACCTCGAGTTCTCCTCAGGCAGATGCCATAATGGAGACTCCTCTGCAATGCACCTCGATCTTTGATAGGCTGGGGACACCTGTCCCCCCTAAGAGGCGCTCTTAGAAGAAACGGACGGTCCAGCTCCGCAGTGGCGTGGTCAAGGTGTTCGCGTGCTATGCCATCAGGCACCAGCCTGAGGTTCAGACTGATGGCCTGAACCAGTCGATATCTCAACTTAGGAGGCCACATCACCTGACCCACCAGCCGGCTCCTACCGGCCACGTCGGCACTTCTGCCAAACCTCAGGCATCGACGCGAGCGGAGGAAGTTCCTAGCGAGGACCGTGCTGCCCCCGTCAATGCAGAACCGATCAATAATGACCCTCAGGCCAATGAAATCCAAGAGGTGACTCTTGAGACTCTTATGAAGGAGAACCAGCACTTGAAAGCCCTCATACAAGACCTGTTGCAGGAGCGCGACCTCCACCCTCAACTGAATGATAGGAGTTGTTGTAGGCAAACTCCACTAATGGTAGGTGGTGAAACCAACTCCCCTGCCACTCCAGACAACATGACCTCAACATGTCCTCCAAAATCTGGATGGTCCTCTCTAATTGACCGTCCGACTGAGGATGATACGCCGAGCTAAAAGCTAACTCGGAACTTAGAGGCCTCTAGAAACTCCTCCAGAAGCAAGATGTGAAATGCGCATCCCGATCGGACACGATCGAAATGGGAATCCCATGCAAGGGTACGATCTGCTCCACATACAAACGTGCCAGTTTGGGCACACTCCAGCTGACTCTGATCGGTAACAACCAAGCTGTCTTCGTCAGTCGGTCCACAAGCAACCAAATGCTATCATGCCCACTCAGAGTCCTCGGCAATCCCACCACAAAATTAGTGGTCACGTGATCCCATTTCCACTTGGGAACCTCCAAGGGCTGAAGCGCACCTCCTGGTCGCTGATGCTCTGCCTTCACCTACTGACAAGTCAGGCACCTGGCCACGAACTCGGCAACATCTCCCTTCATGCCAGGCCACCAGAACTGCCTCCACATGTTCCGACACATCTTTGTCACACTCGGGTGTACGGTGTACCTACTCCCATGAGCCTCACGCAACATCGCACGACGAACCTGCTCCTCGGCTGGGACGTACAGCCTGCCACGAAAACGCACTGCACTGTCATCGCCGAGCACCACATTAGCCAAAGCCAAAATCTGGGGCAACTCAGGGTCTGCATGTTGAGCCTCTGTCACCTGACAGCGGATAGCACGGGTGACAATCAGACTCGCAAGCACTGCTAACCCTGGCTCTTGGGGAATCTTGAGCCTGAAAAACACTTCGGGCACTTGTTCCTAGAGCCTCCACTTTCTCAACATCAAGGCACTGACCGCGACTTTTCGACTCAAAGCATCGGCGATGACATTCGTCCTGCCTGGCTGATAGGACATGGTGAAGTCACAATGCTTCATATACTCCATCCAATGTCACTGTCTGAGGTTTAGGTCCTTCTGAGTGAACACATACCTCAGACTCTGATGGTCAATGAACACCTCAAACTTCTCACCATATAGATAATGCCTCCAGATCTCAACGCGAAGATCACAACCGCTAACTCCAGGTCATGGGTAGGGTAGTTCTCCTCATGTGGCTTCAACTGCCGCGAAGCATATGCCAGCACTCTACCATGTTGCATCAACACAGCACCCAATCCCGATCTAGAAGGCAAGGCCAACACCGGAGCCGAGGTGAGCAACCTCTTCAGCTCCATGAAGCTATGCTCACACTCATCAGTCCAGATGAAAGGCACATCCTTCCACATAAGTCTAGTCATCGGGGCCACAATGCGAGAAAAATCCTGGATAAATCTCTGATGATATCTAGCAAGCCCCAAGAAACTCCAGATCTCGGTCACAGACCTCAGCCTCAGCCACTACATTACTGCCTCGACCTTGGTGGGGTCCATAGTAATGCCATCACCAGAGATCACGTGCCCCAAAAAGTACACCTCGCGAAGCCAGAACTCGCACTTGCTAACACCGGAGACAACTGGTGATCTCGCAACGTCTGCAACACCACACCCAAATGGTACGCATGCTCCTTAGCAGACCGCGAATAAACAAGGATGTCATCCACAAACACGACCATGAACTGGTCCAAGTAGGGATGGAACACCCTCTGCATCAAGTCCATGAAGGCTGCGGGGGCATTGGTGAGCCCAAACGGCACTTAGGCCGCCCCCCTCCCATCTCCTTCCTCCACAAACCAGTGCGCCCCTCCATCAACCCTAACCCTAGTCACCAGCATCCCACGCCCCAGCCCTCTCTCCTTCTATGACCCAGGTCCGCCCACCCCTGCTCCGTGCGTCCACGGCATTCCTGGAGTCGCCCGTCGCTGCTACGTCCTCCCGTGGTTTGGGGAGAACTCTCTGCTGCTCTCTGCAACCAGCCTGCAGCAGAGGTCACGCTTGCAGAGGCTACCCTAGCATCCACTGTGTGAACCAGCCAAAGTCATCTTCTGTGGAGTCGTACGTCATCGAGTCAGCTTCGTTCCAGAAGTGGTCCCTCTGCGATCCGACCTCCGCTCCGTTCGCGTCACTAATTCTCGTGCAACTGCACCTGACTTAGGTCTGAACCTGAGCACCATTTGGTAGCAGCTCCACTGCCCACCCCTGTGCGATTCAGTCAGATCTCTCTTCATGAGAGTTCTTTTCTCCAAAGCGCCGACAAACCAAAGGTGGTCTTGCATGGTTTTGACATCGTCTCCGCCTAGGGCGTCCATTCTCCCTCAGTCGCGCCAGACCCAGAGCCCTTTGTTCGCCCAGGACAAGCTGCTGTCAATTCGGCCCCGACACCCCCTCCTCCTCTCTGTTTTAGGTCAGATAGTCTTCAGAAAAGTTGCAGCTTTTGACGATATGGAACCAACGCAAGTGGTCTTGTCCCGATCCAACATCAGCACTGGGAGTTCCACCATAGCTATCGGTGGCTGGTCCAGCTGTTTGCCCAGGAATCTGATGCCTGCCATTCCTGCGACCACATCTGGCGTGGTGATCAGACGGCTATCATCTTCTGAGGGTTCGTAGATCTCCCTGTCAGCAACGTCCACGACTTGGTCTCGTCATGTTTGGAGTTCCACAGCGCCCGTACCGGCCGATGCACCTCGACCGCGCCAACCAGTCCTGCACGGTAGAACTGCATAGGCCCACAGCTGCGGCCACCGTCTCCATCCAGTGACATCAGCTCGGCGCCAGACCCTCAGGCGTCCATCGGCATCCCTCGACCTTCGTCCAGGAGTTGGCTGCACCTCGATCGGACGTCCGAGCTCGGCGTACGATCATTAGCTTGTTTCCCCTCCCCGCGATCCCCACTCCTGCGCGAGGGTAGTGCGTGTAATTGATTGCCCCCACCCCCGTGAACCCCCCTCCCTGTGTGGAGCGTAGTACATGTATTAGCAGGGACTTTGTCAAGCTTCCTCGATGCAGCGTGTCTGTCGGGTGTGCACGCTCCCCGGCGCGCCCTCGTCTTCGACCGGAGCCGATCCTTCGGACGGGCTAGGTACGTGCGACTGCCTCTCCGCTCTGCTTGTCTAGTATTAGTTCCACTCGCAGCACTGGTGAGGAGTACCCGTTCCATATTTCCACTATTTCCCGTGAGTTCTTGCTGCCGGTGAGTGAGTGCACATCAGAACCGATCCCTCAGTATCGATCCGCCCGGTTGAATCCGGCGCCCACGACGTGTTCCTCGGGTTGGTTAGCTACCACTCTCCTCGCTGCTCAGACCGTGTCCGGCTTCCTCGCGAGCCACAGCTCGCCAAGACATCACTTCGAGTCCTGTGGAGTCCGCGACTTACGTGTGTGTTTGCCTTGTTGCTTAGACAACTTGCGCTCGTTGATTGCTGGCTTAGGGTCCCGTGTCTCGACCGGGTTCGTCCCGCGTCAGATTTGGTATCAGAGCAAGTTTTCGACATAGAAACCAATAGAAGGTTCTATGGATCAGATTTGGGGGAGAAATCAAGATAACAATCTCTATAATTCATCCACGGAGAATTAGAGAAGAATAGTTCTACTAAAACTCCTTCGTGTGACATAACGCATCCGCGACAGACCGCTATGTGAACATAATGCGCCTGCATCAGTCCGTCATGTGACCTTATCCACAGAAGATAAGAACAACAGGTGAAACGTTCGGACTTAGGACTCTGGCAAGCATAACGGACAGGAACAAAGGCGTTATAGTGAGAGTATAATGGGTGGAACGAGATCCATCATGGGCTTGAAGACGTCCAAGCAGACGGGGCTGGAATGACAAGGAAGTCAGTGGAGGTGGTGGTAGACTCGACCTTAGGGGGTATATAACAGACCAACATACGTGCGTTATGTGATGAATGACAGATGAAAGTAGATCCGTTAAACAACAGAGATGCTAAACGAGATATTCGGTGAGACTGTGGGTGAGATGGTGAGAAGACTATAACGGATCACTATGAGGGTGTTATATTACTTATAATGGGTAGGTGTAGGCCCGTTAAACTGTAAAGACGCTATATGAGATGCTAGATGAGACAAACGATGAGTGGACTATAACGGACCTTGTGAGGTGGGTTATGTTACTTACAACATGCCATTGAGGATGCGTTATGCACAAGAGGGCGACAAATGAACAAGAAGTGCTTGTCTTAGCAATAAAACAAGGACAAGACCCAACCAAGGAAGGCAATGACCCATGAAAGAGACTTCAAAATTACCCAAGAAGACTCGACAAGGGTAAACAACTTGGAGCATCATAAAATTGAGTAAGGAGATGACCCGACTAATTGGTTATAAAATGGGTGTCAACAGATGCCCCTCCTTAACGTCCTCTTTGTAGGGGAGCGAGCGGAGGTGTAACGAAAGTGAAATAGAACATGGAGATGAAGTGGAGATGACGCGGAGTGGACAGAAAAGTGGGCGTTAAGGCAATGACACATGTTCTCAACCAACAAGCGATAGGAATCTTTCGGAAACTTCAGACTAATCATCAAGGAAATGGTAGACCAAAATGACGTCAATCTGGAGGAAATAACAACTAAGGAAAGGAAAACATGGCCAGCAGCTGGAGCAACGGAAAAGGAAAGAGACAATTAACTAAATTCCAGATAGGAACCTTCAGCTAACCAGACCGAGTGAGCGGACCGACGAAAACCTTCGGATTCAGAGTGGAATGATTCTCCTTACTCGAGATTACAGACATAGCTATTCAACATTATTGAGATACCTCAGACAGATGAAGTACAATAATGATCAAAAAATGCGTATGATGCATGCTGGGCTAAAGAAAAAGAAATCTTTAAAATGAATGCCAAGAAAAGATAAAATAACAAGATTCTCGAGAATAGTATTGCTAGCTTGAAGAAACTAGGGTCAAGACACCATCTGCAACTATGGCGTGCAAGATAGAACTATCGTCCCCAAACTTTTTCAACCTAACAGCCTATCCAATGATTAAACACGTGCACCATAGATCATCATCATTTTTGTTTAAGGGAAACATCAGATCCTGGAGCATATGAAGGACCAGCCGGTTCTCGAGATTATATATAGCGTATTCAACATATAGTAATGCATTAAGGGAATAAAGGAACGAGATACAATACCTGACGTACCTGAGCGGGCGATTTTCATGATGGCATTCATGATTTGGCTTGTTGCATCATGGTTAGCCATTGAACATAGTTAGCCAATTAAACATATTAGTAACCCAATCAGTTCATGATCACTTCTTGTCTTGCTAAAAATAAATGAATTAAGCTCACCTTGAGTGGTTTAGGAGTCAAGATGGATTTGTATATGTGTAAGGAATTGAGTACGTAACATGGGTCATGATGAAGTTGGGCTTGAGTGCAAATGAAGTTTAGTTAGCTTACAAGTTCTAGGCACATGAATCAATCATATGTTCTTGGTTTTGTTATCATCAAAATCACTAGGATATTTACAACAATCTCCCCCTTTTTGATGATGACAAAACTTAGGGCATTCAAACCATTTTATTATTTCTAGTGCCTGCCTTACAACAAGTTCAGAAATTCAATTTTTGAACACAATGCTTGAAAACCATTCATCATGTTTGAAAACCACTCAACACATTTTAGCGCAAGCCATTCAACAATGTTTGCCAAGATAGATTCAGAAATGAAACACAAATGCCAATATCAAAAATTAAACACTAGTACATTTGATTCATCATTCCATTACAAAGTACATTAGTGCGGAAGGGAATGCATGACTCTAAGACAAAGGACTGAATTAGAACTGACAAGATGACTAGGACTGACAAAAGGACAACCCTCACATGATCACACATGCAAGCACACATCCATACATCGACATACATAAGTAGATAGACCATAGACCTGCCCTACTACTTACTACTACTTCTCCCCCTTTGGCAACATCAAAAAGGGATAGGGTAGACGAAGGGGGGGATCCAAGTAACATCAAAACTGAAGTATAACACGCTAGGGGGAAATCAAAAGATATTCTCATGGAGCATCTTCTGGAGGTGGCTGATCGGCAGGTGGCTGATCTACTGGAGGTGGCTGATATGCTGGAGGAGGAGGTGGATAGCCAAAGTGCTGACGGAGGTCGCCAAGATAGTGTTCATGAATCTGGAGAAGATCATGAATATGGTCAAGGCGCCCATCACGAGCCGCATCCTGTTGCCACATGCTAAGTAGGGTGAGGTTGATGAGGGCGAATGATGGACGAATATCAGCAACACTCTCTTGGATGGAATCGATGCTGGTTGTGAGTGTGGCCATTTGAGCGGAGAGAGTGTCCAAGGTAGTGGAAAAGTTGTCCATGCACCCTGACATGGTATCAATTGCAATGCTAAAAGTGTCCTCAAAGGTGGTGAGATGATCCCCGAAGGAATCCACGTGAGTCTCCAACCCGGTAAATCACCCGTCAAAAGCCTCGTAGTTCACCGAAGGGCACTGTCCGACCCCGTGAGTGGAGGACTCTCCATGGTAGAATTGAGCTGATGAAGGCATCTCAGGTGGAGGCATCTCAAAATCTTGGGATAAGGGGATGGTGGAGGAAATTGCTCCTCAACTGGAACTGGAGGAGGCTGCTCCTCAGCTGGAACTGGAGGGGGGATATCCGCTTCACCTTGTTGTGCTGCCGGTTCTTGTTCTTCCTCACTGTCCTCTTCTTCCCCATAAACTGGAATGTCCCGCCTAAGCTCTCTGTCGGGACCATAGGAATAGCCAAATTTTGAGAAAATCTTATGCTTGTTGTACATGTCATCTTGCCTGATCGATATAAACTGTTCATTTATGACATCAATCCCGACATAGATGAAGACACTGGACAACTGTGAAGCATATGGTAAAGACCGCGAGAGGTAGGTACGGCAAGTTCCAATCAGATCTGTCATTAGTCTACCCATATTTATTTGAAACATATGCATTACCGAATGCATTAGAAACTAAACATGCTCGATTAGAATGCCAGAAAGCATAACGGACCAACATAGGGCTGTTACCTCGCATAATGGATCAGGGCAGGGGCGTCATACATTACATAACGCGTCCCCCCTACGTCCATTATGCTCACCCGAACACTCAGGTGAACACAAGGCACAAGTATGCAGACCATAACGCACTTGCGATAGGGCATTATGTATAGTATAACGCATCTACTCCAGTGCGTTATACTTTAATGCACAATATCGTGTAATCAAGAATGTAGAGCATGACGCACCAGGCATGGGACGTTATGCTGAGTGTGACACGCCTCTCATGGCCGTTATACTTGCATGAGCTGAAGCCAGAAACCAGAGAGCATAACGCACCTAGACTCATGCGCTATGACACTATAACGTATGGGTCAAAGTCTGTTAAAGCCTCCCGAACACCAGGAATCTACTGGAAACCACAGTTAAATGCATGACATAACGCACCGGGTGAGGGGCGTTATATCACCACAACTGGTCTGTCCTATACTGCCATACTAATCGTCTTACTAGTCCACGGTTAACGGTCAAACCATTCGGTCAAGGGTGATATGGCGGTCTACCAGAGGTGCGTTAAAGGCACCCGAACGTGGGAAATCCACAGAAAACCCCTGCCATAATGGTCAGGGACGGGTGCACTATACTGACCACCTATCTAAGCCGTTCAAGAGCATAATGGACCTGGAGTGGTCCACCATGCGGGCATAACACGCCAGTAAAGGTGCGTTAAACACATGACGGTCACGGGGTGACCACCATGCGATCTGGGTGACGAACGGGCACGGTCGTTCCCCCGGTCGATAGAAATCGACGGGTTCGATTACAAAACCTGTTAAAAACATAAGACATGCTATGCCATGCATCCATACAAGCCCACAGAAGCTAGAAATGTAATAGACATGCCCATAAACAATTTATAAACCATTAAAACACTAATTATCATGTTTTTAATATATTTTTATCACATTTTAGGGAAAAACTAAACATGGACATTAATTGGGGCAAACGGCCATGGATGGATGTGCAAGTGGTGTGGAAATGATCCAAGTGAAGTAAGGAGTCCATCCCCCTACCTCAGACATGACGAGGAAGCCGATTCGATGCCGAACAGACGATGAAGGCAACGCCTACCTTTTGGCTTCACGCGCCTCCACGCTCTGTGGATCGAGGGAAGAAGGATGTCCACGCAATCCTCGTGACACGACCTTTCTAACGGTACCTCCCGTGCCTCGATCAGCGGCCATTTCGATCAAAATCGGGAGAGGAGAAGAAAACCCCAAATTAGGCCTAAAATTTACCAAAAAGAGATTTACACAAAAAGCGAGACAAACGTCCACCATCGGCGACGCATGAGGCGTCAAAACGCTCCTGGCAAGACGAGTAACACATTCCCCTGCCTCGATCGCGACGAGACCCACAAAATGTTACAGATTGGGCGACGGGGTGTCGTGACTCTTCTCAGCCCGTGTCGTCTCCACGCTCCCCGAACCGCGGAATAGAGGGTACCACCACTACCTACTCGTCGAGACCGTTCCAATGGCGCCTCTCAGGCTCCAGTACGGCGCCGTTTCACCCAAAATCGGGAGAGAATGGGAGAGAGGGAGAGAGAGAGCGTTTGAGAGAGTGAGAGAGGGAGAGAGAGGGTGAGTGTCGAGAGTGAGGAGAGACAGTGGCGTGCGTGAGTATCTGGTCAGAGGAGTGTGAATATAGTTTTTGGAGGCTCAAGGAGAAGTTGACGTCAGCCCCAGTGTTGGTGCTCCACCAAGGGAATGATGGCTTCACGGTATATACAGATGCCTCCAAGATCGGCCTCGGGTGTGTACTAATGCAAAATGACAGTGTAATCACCTATGCTTCAAGGCAGTTAAAGGACCATGAAAAGAACTACTCCACTCATGACCTAGAAATGGCAGCAGTCGTCCATGCCTTGTGCATCTGGAGACACTACTTATATGGGGTTCGATTTGAGGTCTTCACTGACGATCAAAGTCTCAAATACATATTCACCCAAAAGGAACTCAACCTTGGGCAAAGAAGGTGGGTAGAATTGTTGAAGGACTACGACTTCGCCCTACAGTACCATCCAGGCAAGGCTAATGTGGTGGTGGATGCTCTCAGTCGTAAATTGATGGCATTAAGCTTGCATCGAGAGTGGGACATGATGGAGGGTGTAATTGACTCACGACCTGAGAAAGGAAGTAGTTCGATCTCCTAGCTGGGTTGTTGACAAGACCTGCATACTTGGATAGAATTACTGAGGCACAAAGGCAAGACATGGTGTTGCAGAAGCAACTAAACAATGAGGACTTCCAAATGGGAATTGATGGATTGATTATATTCCGAGGAAGAATTTGTGTACTAGATGATGTGGAGTTGAAAAGGGACTTGATGCAGGAAGCTCATAGGTCAAAATTCTCCATCCATCCCAGAAGCACCAAGATGTTTCAACATATGAAGAGGATGTACTGGTGGCCAGGAATGAAGCGAGACATTGTGGAGTTCATGTCCAAATGTCTCACATGTCAGTAGGTGAAGATAGAGCACCAAAGACCAGGCAGTCCTCTCCAGACCATTGAGATGGCACAATGGAAATGGGAACACATCACCATGGACTTTGTGTCAGGTCTACCCACGACCAGGAGAAGGCATGACATGATCTGGGTAATTGTGGATAGGTTCACAAAGACTGCACACTTCCTACCCGTCAATAAGGAATCACCAATCGAATCCTTAGCAAAACTATTCATCGATGAGATTATTCAGTTGCATGGTGCACCCTTGTCCATCATTTCTAACTGGGACCCTCGATTCACTGCAAGGTTCTGGAAGAGTTTGCAGCAGGCTATGGGGATAGAGTTGCAGCTCAGCTCGGCCTTTCACCCTCAGACCAATGGGCAATCCGAGCGTACCATCCAAACTCTAGAAGATATGTTGAGGGCGTGTAGCATCGAATGGAGAGGGAACTGGGATGATCACTTACCCCTGATAGAGTTTGCATACAATAATAGCTACCATTCCGCTATCGGAATGGCACCTTATGAGGCACTTTATGGGCGGCCATGTAGGTCACCAGCGTACTGGTGTGAAACTGGCGAGAAGTAGCTGTTCAGGCCACAATTGGTACAGGAGTGCTCGGAGAAGATATCCATGATCCGGCAGCAACTCCTCAAAGCCCAGAGTCGTCAAAAAAATTATGTAGACCAGTGATGGAGAGAGTTGACATTTGCAGAAGGAGACCATGTGTTCCTAAAAGTGTCTCCTACCAAGGGAGTCATGTGATTTGGAAAGAAGGGCAAGCTCAGTCCTAGATACATCGGGCCTTTTGAGATTCTACAAAGGATCGACGAGGTGGCTTATCGACTTGCACTCCCGCCCGCTCTAGCACATGTGCATCCGGTGTTCCACGTCTCCATGCTCAGGGTCTTCTACACCTCTCCTCTCTTCCAGACCCCTCATTCTACCCCCCGCATTGCCCATCGCTTCACCCATCCTTGCGCCAACACCCGTCACACCCTCTATTGCCACCCCCTTGCTCAAACTGTCACCCATCATCCCCCCGACAGGGCTCGTTAAGCCTGCCTCCACCATCATCACCCCAGTTTCTACACCCCTTATTCACCCCACCGGGCCCATTAAGCTGCCAGTCATGAGTCCATCCAATGCCATGCTGGCACAAAATCTCGCCCTCCGGAGCAGGCATTTGTTCCATAGGAGCTATCCCACAACTAGTGCACCTGCACCTAACCCCCAGTTTCTGACATAGAATGTTGACTAGGAGAAAGTAGACCCATTGCCCGGTACACAATATGACTTGCTACATCACTTGGATCGGATGTCGGCCAAGATCTCGGTCCTAGAGTTGATCAAACAGTCCAAGTTACACCAAGATGCTTTGAAAGCTTTTCATTAGAAAGTCCTGGTAAATGAAGATATGGCAGTGGATAACCTACCATCGGCCCTGGCTACACTTACTAAGGGGCCGGCCATTACTTTTTCTGAGGCCAAGTTAGCACCTCCCGAGGCACGCCAAATGTCGCTTTGCATCTCCATCACCTTGAACAAGGTGGCTACTGATGCGGCCTTAGTTGACACTGGGGCCTCCATAAATGTATGCCCCCTAAGCACCCTACGCGCTTGCAATATTTCAGAAGAGCTGCTGAGGCCAACCCCAACTACAATTGCAGCCTACGACAATTCAAGGAGGGCGTGCCATGGGGTGGTTACTGTTCAAGCTGAGCTCGGGCCACTGACAATGCCCGTAGAATTTTATGTGCTGGATATTGACCCAATGTTTAAGGCTACCTTGGGTTGTCCATGGATCGACAATCTTCATGTCGTACCATCTACCGCCCACCAGTGCCTCAAATTCCCATTCTAGGGGCGGGTGGTAAAGGTCAAGAGCATCTCCACAGTCCAGTCAATTGAAGCCATTTCTAACAAGATACTGTCGACCCTCTGGCCTAGCAACAAGCCAGTCGTTTCTGTGATGGACCTTAATTTTCCATGGGCCTATGCGCCACGCAAGCCCACCGTCGCACCAATCAGCATCAAGGTGAAGCCCAAGATAAGAGACCCCAAGGGCTGGAACATGATATTAAAGCTAGGCTATCAGCCATGCATGGGTCTCGGCGCTCAGCTGCAAGGGCGAACCAAGCCCATCCCAAGGAGCAAAAAGATAAGTAAAAGAGGCCTGGGCTACCGGGAGCCGCCACTGTCCATTCTGGAAGATGCACTGCCATTGATGTGGAACTATCGTCAACACTTCATAAAGGGGCCGCTACAGCCGGGTACCTTGAAGACACCACCCTGCCAGGACAGGAAAGAAGATGCTACTTGTACAGTTTTCGGCCCTCCATTGCTACCAAAGGGGCCGGTTGATGATATGGATAATTTTTGTGAAGGTTTTGCAAAGTTGTTCCATGAAGAAGATTGTTCAAGAAAACCCGAGGTGCGGATTATTGAGTACTCACGCGGAAAGCCAGCCCCGCTTCCGCGGGAAGAGGGGAGCCCACCTGTTGTTTTTAATTGGTCTCCTTCTTGCCTGATTTCCTTCTTTCAGAGGCTAGATTTCATTCCCCATTCACCTCCCATCATGATTAATCCTTTTCGGCTGGAAATGTTGACTGAATTTTTGATTGTGACTTGTCCATGTAGGTGCTGCCCACCAATTGATTTCTCAAGTATTTGGTTCTCCTCCTTTGACCCTTTCCTAGATATCTTTTGTCCCTCTATCTATCCTCTTGCCCTTCCTCCCCCTCCACCATACTCTCCATCATGTTGCATGCTCTCCACTGATATCGAAAAAAAATGCCAAGTTTGAAATAGAGATTTCAGTGGAGGATTACGCTATGTTCCGTCCATCCTCCTCCCAGGGGCATGAGGCCCCTGCTTCCCTTCCATTAGATTTTCTATCTCCTAGGTTAGATATAGAGTTGGTTGAGTCTCCTAGGGTAGTAGAGTCTGTCGAAGTAGGGTCTTGTTCTGGTGTCTCTAGCCCTTCTACACTTGTGGCGCACCCGATGACGCGTCGCTCCAAATCTATCCCTGATAGGTTCCTCCAGGATCTCGCTCAGTGCTGTCATGCCCTCCTTAGATGTCCAGAGTTTGTAGAAACAGCCATCATCCTAGAGGATGATGAGGAGCTGGACGGGGTGTGGAGTGATGATGGACTAGGTGTTTACGAGATCATGGATGAGAAAGACCCGGTAGACTTTGAGGATAGCGGCATAGATGACACTGCCGATTTATACGCACAAGGGTTAAAAAGGTTCGATGAGCCGTCGATGGTAGTGGATGAACCTATGAAAGAGATTGACCTTGGAACGGAGGAGGATCCCAAGCTCATTATCATTTCTGCTAATCTCCCTCCTCAGGTCGAAGAGGAGTTGGTCAAGATTTTGAGGGAGTATAGTGATTCCTTTGCCTTGTCCTACGAGGACATGCTAGGTCTTGACCTTGCCTTGGTGGAACATAGACTTATACATAAACCAGGGGCAAAACCCGTTAAATAGAAATTAAGAAGATTCCACCCCCACATGGCCTTGAGGATGAAGAAAGAAGTAGATAAGCTACATAAGACCAAGTTCATTAGAGTTGTGCTATATTCTTAGTGGGTGGCAAATATAGTCCCTGTTATGAAGAAGAATGGAAAGGTGTGAATTTGCATCGATTTCAGGGATTTGAATAAGGCATGTCCTAAAGATGACTTTTCGCTACCTCATATAGATGTATTGGTGGATAACACCATCGGGTACGAAGCTCTTTCATTCATGGATGGTTATTCGGGATATAACCAAATTCGTTTAGTCTCAGAAGATCAAGAGAAGACCTCGTTCACCATGCCCTGGGGCACCTACTGCTATGTGGTCATGTTGTTTGGTCTAAAGAATGCGGGTGCCACATACCAACAGGCGATGATGGCAGTATTCCACGATATGATGCATGCCTATATGGAAGCTTACGTGGATGACATCTTGATGAAGTCGAGGTCGAAAGAAGAGCACCCCGCCATTTTGGCCAACGTATTGCGAAGGGCTCGGGAGTACAAGTTGAAATTGAATCCGAAGAAGTGTGTATTTGGAGTATCCTCGGGGAAGCTGCTAGGTTTCATAGTTAGCAAACGGGGATCTAAATTGATCCTAATAAGGCCAAAGCCATCATGGATATGCCCCCACCAAAGAACATCATTGAACTTCGAGGATTAATTGGACGTTTGTAGTTCATCTGAAGATTTATATCTCACCACTCCCAAAGGTGTTGTCCATTTTACGAACTATTGAAGGCGGGGGTTAAATATGAATGGAATAAAGAATGTCAGAAGGCCTATGACGATTTGAAAGTTTATTTGTCTAATCCCCCAATTTTACAACCTCCTGTCCTTGGGAAATCCCTAATTTTGTACATTTCTATCATTGAGGACTCCTTAAGAGCTGTCCTGACACAAGTGGATGACGAAGGTAAGGAAAGGGTAGCCTATTACCTTTCTAGATTGTTCAATCCCATGGAAGCCAAGTACACTGCTATGGAGAAGACCTGCACAGCATTAGTTTGGGTAGATCAGAAACTGAAACATTATTTCCTTGCCTATGAAGTTGGGTTGATATCTAGAATGGACCCGATTCGTTATCTCTTAGAGAAGCCCGTCCTCTCTAGTAGGTTGGCTCGCTGGCAGAGTTTCCTCCCCCAGTTCGACATCACCTTCATCGTTCAGAAGGCAATCAAGGGATATGCTATCGTTGAACATTTTGCCCATGCGCCTATTCCTTGTACTGATTCCATCCAGGATGAGTTCCCTGATGAACACCTTGTCGTGCTCACTCATCACCCTTTCTGGTCCTTGCACTTTGATGGCGCACTTAATTCTGAAGGCCAACGGATCGGCAATGTTCTCCTCACATCGGAGGGAGTGACTATTCCCCTTGCATATCAGCTCTCTTTCCCTGCCACCAACAATATATCCGAGTATGAGGCTCTCCTTGCTAGATTGAAGCACGCCTATGTCCTAGGCATGCGATATTTGAACATTGTAGGAGATTCTCAATTGGTGCTACGTCAAGTTCTCTCTACCTATCGCACCCGTGACCCCAAGCTCAAGCCCTAGCAAGATTTGGTCACTCTTCTGGCTAGGAAATTTCACAAATTGCAGAAATTTTTATTGGGTGATAGATCCATTCACCCCCCCTCTGGATCCTCTAGCCACGCTCATCCTGTCCCAACAGCTATAAGAGTCTAGGACCTAGACTCACAAGCAACGCAATGAACTCGACAAAATCGCACAAGCGGGCTCACCCGTGTAGCGCACACTCGCGTCTGTAGATGGACCAGCGATAGTGGAGAGGGTCCAAAGTGGGACCTCACCATTCTTGGGGTATGGCTAGCTAAGGGTGTACCCCAAAGGGCTTGGGATGCCCAATTCAACGGGAGGCCAGCACACTGAGGGCGTGGGTATGATGGTCTCTCTCACAACTCACCCCGCTATGGCACTCATTTAGATGAATTTTAGATCAGGCACTCTCTCACCGTTTGACGGAGCTAAGAGACAATACCAGTTAAGCAAAATAAGCCCGCGAAGAGAGGGAACCAGAAGCTCACCTGATCGACGTGAAGATGTCGATCCCGGTCGGAGACAATGGCGAGCGGGGAGGCGTGGGTACACACCAGCACGCCGCGCCAATGTAGCTTCGATTGGCGACCTACTACTACAACCACTACACCCTCGCAGAGGGGGGATCTCGGGGAGGGGGTTAATGGATTACAACCAAAACTACCTCCACATAGGGATGGGCAGTCAGTCGGCCAGGCGAGGGGGTGGGGAAGTGGATGACAAAGATCGATCACCCGGGGATTGAATACTGTCCCAATGTCAATTCTGCAGGACACCGAGTCGGTTGTGGAGTCGCCATAATCTCTTCCGTGCTCTGATGAAGGCAGGACTAGTGCCGATGCACTCATGGGAGAGTCCTATTTTGGCAGGAACTGACAGAGCTCCAAAAAGAGGTTGGAGTAGAGGATGGCGAGCAGAACAGCGGGACCGGGTCCAACCTGGTTCTGGCGAGTATTACCGACGCAGGCTGTGGAAGACGGTCGGTACAGGATGCTCCAATGGGTGAATGGCTTCCCGCTTCCTGGGATGTGAAGGGGACCGGATGAAGGTGATCCCCTCTGAAGGGCATGCCAAAATCTTCATAGGAGCGATCAAGGTCATGTCTGCAGGCTGGCTCAGGTTTGCTGTTGGAGGCTGGGTGTGCAGTACCTTGAACTACAGGGGCCTGGGAAAACTACTGCCACGAGCTCTCCAGAGGTCTGATGAAGGTGAGGTTGGTGTCATTGTGACCGTGGGCAAGTCCTCTTCGAGCAGAACGCAACGAGGCCCCCAGGGGACGTTAGAGCAGTGGACAAGGAAGAGAGAAGTGGAGAGTGGTCAGAACGGGCTCTATTGGACTAACCTGCGCGCTCTAGGGAGAGAGGCGGGAACATGGAGCTCCAGAGTCAGAATGGCACCCTTCTTCTTGGGGATGGTAGGAGACTTGGAGGAGAAGATCGCAGCCAAAAATCACATTCAAACTTGCACAAGGGCGGTAGTGGTCGCATCTTCTCTTGGGGTCAGGTTCTCTACCGGAGTAGCATTGCACAGTCAAGGGCGAATGGCTCTCTCGGGCAGTACAGACGTGGGATGGAAGTGGGATCACCTCGCCTGCGAAGCTACTTCGACGAGCTTTCCGCTGGTAGAGGATATGCCACCAGAAATTTCACGATGATAATGTGGTAGCCTCTGCAACATGGACCTTTACTGCTGCCTGTGAACTGGCATGAGTAGGGTGGTGATAGGTGATTGGAAATGGGGGTAGATGGGAGGGGAAATGGGGTGGATGGGTGTGAGCTACTCCATTTCTCATCAACAAGTTGCAGACCCTATTCAGTTCGCAGGCAGTAGTGGGAGCTCAACTTGCAGAAGCTGTCTCGGAGTCATTCGGCATCAACCGGAGGTGCACCATATATCGACGGAAAGCTCGTCGAGATAGCTTCATCGCTGTGGTGGTCTCGCCAGTGTTTGACTTCCTAGCTGTCCGAGAGGTCCGATCTCCCTAGACTGCATAGATCTAGACCAGTGGGTGACCTAAGGCGACTTCCCGGAGCTTCCACGGTCACACCCCACCACTGCTAAAGGCGCCGTTCAGCCGAGGTCTTCTACAACCAATCGGCTTACATCATTAAAAGGTGACATCCCATTCGGCATGGAGCATCTACAAATTTTCTTTCCCCAGGTGCACAGAACAGGTCACCTAGGACCAAACCCGACCCCCATCACTCAACAGGTTCACTCTCTCTTCCCAGACCTCGTCTGGTGTTCTTCCTGGTTGCTGCTAGAAGAGGACTTGTCCACGATCATCCTCGACTTGGCCCTGCCATGATTGGACTTCGGGAGCGACCGTGGCACCTGCATCCATCTGCTGCTACACCCTGGGATCAGCCTGAGCCAGAGCGTAGAGATCCTGTTCCAGGAGCCACCCTGGCCGGTGGCAACGACGAGTCCATCCATGAAAATTCTCCAGCATTCTAGGGTCTATTAGAGATGATTCGGCACCCGTTTCGGTGACTTCTGAGCTCGGGGGAGTGCACAGAGGTGACTACAGCGACTCACTGTCCTGCAGTCCCAGACCTGGGCAGAACCGGAGAAGTGCCCTTCCGACACCGACTTAGCTATTCTCTCCTCCCCGCCTGGCCGGCTTAGTGCCCCTCCCTATGTGAAGGTAGTGTTTGGTTTGTAATATTAATTTCCCATCCCCTAGTCCAACCCCCCTACGAGGGGAGTAGTGCATGTAAATTTGAACAAGGGAAGCTTTATCGGTGCGACGTGCGGGTGCATACCCACGTTTCCCGGCTCGCCTTCGTCTCCGGTCAGGATCGACACCTTTACGCTGATCAGGTGAGCTTCAGGCCCACTCTCCTCTGCTGGTTTTCCTAGCCTTTGCTCAGCGTAGTATTAACTCTAGTTGCGCCGTCGGTGGTAAGGTGAGTGCCCGGTCCCGAATCCTCATCAAGTTGAGTGCCACTGTGGGTGAGTTGTGAGCGAGACCCTACAACCCACGCCCTTGGCATGCTGGCCACCCGTGAAATTGGGCATCTTGGACCCTTAGGGGTTCAACCTCAAGCTAGCCAAACCCTGGAATAGTGAGGTCCCACTTCGGACCCTCATCGGTCCACCTACGGACCTGGGTGTGCGCTACGCGAGCAAATCCGTGTGAGTGAGTCCACCGTTCCGTTCATGCTTGCTTGCTAGGTCCAAGGAGTGGTGGTGTCACATCACCTAATATACTCTATGTTCAAGTTCTACAAGTAAGTGGCAAGCCTTTCCAAAAATAAGGCAATAAGGTGACATGCCAATGGGGGTTTTGAATGCAGTTCTATAAGCCCATAATGTATCATCTAGCCTATCAGACCAGTCTTCTCTATCAAGCTGAACTATTTTATGCAAGATGTTCTTAATCTCCCTCTTTGAAACATCTACCTGGCCACTTCTTTGGGGATGATAGGGGGTGGCAAACTTATGAGTGATACTAGACTTGCGGAGTAAAACTCAGAATTGAAAATGCATGAAATGTGAACCTCTATCACTACTTCTGGTTGAAGCCCGCGATTTTAACATTCTTGACTTCGACTAAGTGCACGTCGAAGTAGTGCTTCTGGTACACCCAGTAAGGGAGTATATTGACTGTCGCTCCTGGGTCGATCAGGACCCTGTTGATGGGCTATCCATTCAGCTGTCCCTTCATGTAGAGCGGCCCGTTATGACTGCAAGTGGGCAGGAGCATGTCATCCTCAGTAAAGGCCACGGCCACTTCCGGTGACATCTCCGCTAAGCGGGCTTCAAGGTGCGCCGGCATCTGGAGTGCGACAATGATGGCTTGCCATGTCTCTTCATTCAAAGATAGCATTTCCCAAACGGTGAACCAGGCCGGGATCTTCTTGAGGTGTCTGACTATTCGGTCGGCAGCCCGGACCTTGAGTAGCTTCATCTCTTCGGCCTTGCCGTGTTTGCCTCCAGTCTGGACCTGGGGTGCTGGGTCAGAAGGTGGCTCCCCCGCCGGGTCAGGTGCAGCTGCCTGAAGCGGCGTACCCTGCCAGGCCTCCTCTTTTTCTTGCATGAATTCGTCAAGGTTAGGGATGCCGTCAGATTCTTCTATTGGCTGGGACGGGGCCTCCGTTAGTAGAGCTGGGAGTTTGTTAACTAGTGGAGCCGGAGGGGCGCTGACTCCCTTAGCCGGCCAGGGTCCCTGTGGGCGCTCCTGCCTTTTTACACGGGACCGTAAAAACTCCGCGAACGAGGGGGTGCCTTGGCTCTTTGGCTTCTCGGGGTAGAGACCCATTGGTGGAGGGATCTCGGCGTCTCGGACCTCAGGTTTGGGGATCCAATACGACTACTCACCTCTGAGCATGATGTTACAGCTGTCCTGAGGTGGGCGTCCCCATTTCTTCCCTGACCGGATAGCATGTTGGGAGGTGGATGCCTTGTCCTGATTTACTTCCGATAGGTTGTAGGGTGTCTCTTCTCCTTAATCATCCAGAGAGAGGGCGGTGTCGAACAGCGCCGAGAGAGTGTTGCAGGTGATGATGACCTCCTTCTTCTTCTTGTTTCTGGGCTTTCTTTTCTTCCTTTTCTTTTCCGCGACTGTTGGAGACCGCTCTTGGGGGAGTTCGCCCCACATGGGAGGCTCTTCCTCTGCTTGGGTCTCTACCTCGGGGGCCAGTTCGGGGCCTTCGAACTCCTCCCAAGGAACATATTCCTTCAGCTCGATAGGCAAGATCTCGGGCTGCTCATATTCTTCAAGTCCATCAATGATGGCCTGGAGTCTCTCAACCGCCGGGCTGACTTCAGTGTGGATTCGTACCGAGACATGCTCTTTCCTATTGAAGGTAGGCCGCTCATGACCAGCCGAAGGGCCGTATCTTGCCAAACAGGGTTCACCGGTGGCGGTGCTGGCCAAGGAGTGACACCCCTAACATGGATTGTCGGGGCGGGCTGAGGAGCCGGTCTTCTTCTGCTCTTCTTTGGTGCAATTTGCCATCCTCCATGGTCTCATCTAGGTGCCGAGATGAAGGCTTCGTACGTGGTGCGGGTGCTGGCTTCCGCCCACTCTTCAGGCAGCTCCTGGTATAGGGACACCATGTTCGCCAAAGGCGGCGTGCTGGGCATCTCATGTGGCTGTGGAGGATCCACCTTGTGCTCCCCCATGTCTACCTCTCCCTTTCTTATCAAGGCCTTAATGACGTCCTTAAAAACATAGCAGTCTTCGACGGTATGCCCCAGCATCCAGTGGTAGTGGCAGAAGCGAGGGTCATCCTTCTTCTTCACCGTGAAATCTTCGGTGGAGGTAGGGGGACAGATCCTTAACCCACGTATTTCATTTTTCACGAGTATTTTAGGCCGTGGTGAGCCGAAAGAGCGTATTTAGAGATTTTGGGAAAAATCCATGTTTTGGGGTGTGAGCCGAATCTCTCGTTTTACTGTGTTTTTGGCCGATCCAGGGGTTTAGATGCATGCTTAGGGGCTTGGGGGAGGTTTTCCCTTTTGTTTCCCCTTCACCTGGGGGTGATTGGGGCGTGGAATGGGTTTCCTACGGTTTTGCCATTTTTCGGGCGCTGACTGAGAACTCGACCTTCACGGTGGCCACATTCTTCATAGAAGGCACCGTATCGGGGCTCCGCGTTCATCGAGGAAGATGAATAGTAGGGCGGTTAGGGTCACGGTGGTGAGACCAACCGTGACCAGGTCGTAGTCATTAGCCCCGTCACGTTCCGCCGTTGTCACGACCGGGGGGCCCACCATGTTGATTGGGATCGCGCCCCTCGTGGCAGGTGCGTTCTTCCCTTGTCACGCTCAGGGTGAGGGTCGCATTCATGAACGTGCCCAGAGCGGGGTGCACATTCATGCGAGGGATCAGTCTCGCGGGCTAGAGGGTGGGAAGGCAGCCTGGCATGTCTTCCTTGGCCCGTGTGTGTGTCCCGGACACCCCGTGGGTACCGTGACCGTGTTTTTGGTTGTCCAGAGGTACCGTGCTACATCGATTAGTGTGTCGTGGGTCTCGAGGGTCTGGGTGACCCTGCGAGTGTTCTGAGTTTTTGTGGTTGTGTTAGACCGAGTCCCCATGAGTCGGTATGAGTGCGGTGGGCCCTCCCTGCACGTCGTGGGTCTCTCCGAGAAGCGTTCCCGTATGGGCCATGTATGTGACCTTGAACTGTGAGTTCAGTCAACCAGCCTGGGGCTGGAGGTTTTCTGTGTCTCCCTTGGATGAGGGATTAACTTGGCAATTTATGAGCTACCTTGAGAATCGTGTCTCTGTGATTTCAGACCTAGGGATTGGGCTAGATTGACGGGGTCGTGCCGTCACGTTTAGCGGTCTTGACCCCGAGTCTCGTGACTCAAGGACCGTTGAATTGAATAGGTCTAGTGGACTATCCAGAGTCAGGTGGCCTCGGGTCACCTGTTACTTCACGTTACTCGCGATGGGTGTGTGCGTGATTTTCTGTGTTCACGTCAGTGACCCTCCACTAGATGCAGCCTTCTTACAGCACGCGCGTGCTGACCCACCCGGGAGTGGTGGAGCGGCATACCTGAGTTAGATGGTGAGTAGGCTGGTTACCGTAGGGCCCCCGCGTACCGCCGAGTCCAGGCTTAAGGAGGATACGACTGATACCACCTTAAGGAGGATACGACCGTGGGAGGGGATACCCGAGATACATCAAACTATGACATCTCCCTTATCGCCTTATCCCGCCCCTCAGTCCGATCACCGAACACACACTGCGCCCGGGGCAATCGATCCCGAAGGCATTCCCCCAGCAGATCCGACCCACAAACACGCGCAAATAGTAGTGGACGGCATCCACTTGCTCTTGGGTTCTCTTGACGGGTGGTTGACATGAATGTTGGTATGCGGAAGGCTGACCATGACATGTGGGAGGTTGACTCATGGAAGGTTGATATGTGGAGGGGTGATTATGGATGGTGGATGGGCATGAGGCGACCGGGATTAGGACGAACCGCGACGTCCCTCGGCTTACGTGCAGTCGAATCGGGTGTTTTCACCCCCCACATTATGCCTCTGGGTCGGGCAGGTGGGTCTCCTTCTGAATATTTGGCTTCCGTTGCTCAGATTTGAGGCAGATGGCTAACGAGGGGGAGCAGCCGTTGGAGCAGGGGATCGTCGATTCAGAGGAGACGCCAACTTTGAGTGAGCCCCAGACCTCTGAGGGTCCCTCCCGTGCCTGACATAAGGGCAAGTAGAAAGCTCTGGATGACGTCCCCGAGTGGCGTGGGTCCAAACATAAGGAATCTAGTGAGCCACTGATGTTGTCTTCAATGAAGGCCCTGCTCGCGGAGAAGAAGCGATCGAAAAAGATGGGGGCTGCCCTTCCGGTCAAGGAGCAGGCGTACCTGGTGGAAGGGGGCCTCAGTCAAGGATATCTGTCGTCCGGATCTCCCATCCATCGGGCCAGAGGCTATTATTGCTAGTGGGGAAGCTGCCATGGAGCCTGCCAGACAGCAGGTAGAGGTGGTTGGTCCCAGAGTCTCGGTCAGGGTGAGGGAGCGCCGGGTGAGGCATTGACCCAACCCAAGCCGTTTGAAGCTGTCCCGAGAATGGGGATGCTCAGAGGGGATGCCTCGATCACGGCTCGCCCAGAGAGGACTCCCCCCCCTTTGACTGGTGCCCCGACCATCCAGGCTACCCTGAACCAGAGGTGCCGGTCCTTGGCGCCTTCACTGGTTCAGGAAGAGTTTAGGAGGGGTCCCCCTCCCTGCTCTTCGAGAGGGTGATGGAGGGTGGCTTGATCATGGCCCAGCTGGGGGCCAAGATAGCTGATTACTATGGACGGCTAGAAAGTGAGGAAAGGTCCCCCTCTTGGGCCCGCGTCGAGTCAGATCATAGGATCGAGCAACTGTCTTCTGAGCTCAAAATCCTTCGATGGGAGGCAGCCTTGTTTCGGGCACAGGCTCGGTCGAGCCAGGAGGAGGCTCAGATACTGGCTGAGCAGCTATCCCAAGCCCGTTACATGGCCGACCTGAAGAGCAAGCTCCTAGAGGAAGAGTGTCGGGCTCAAGTCGAGCGTCATGAGCAGTGGAAGGCCGAGTGGGAGGAGCTCACTAGCCAGGCTCGAGTGGCTGAGCAAGTGCGTGTGGGGGCCGAGGTTGCACGGGTCATGGCCGAGGTGAGGTTTTTCGAGATCGAGATGAAGTTGCTTGGAGTCGAGCAGAGGGTGGCCGAGCTCAAGGAGAAAGCGGAGCACGCAGGGGCGGAGGCCATTGATCGATATAAGAGCTCAGAGGGTTACCACGTGGCTCTCCAGAAGGCCATCTTCTCGTATTACGAGCCAGGCTATCGACGGGGGCTGCAGAAGGGGTTCGCCCAAGGCTTCCATCGAGTGGTCATCGCTGCCTAGCAGTAGGTGTTCGACGAGCTCATTTTCCTTCTAGGTAGCTCTATGACTCTGACAAAGACGTCACAGATTCTTCCTTTCCGACGTCGAGTGGAGGGGGAAGCAGGGATGCTACTACTTCATCAGAGGAGTCGCCAACTCTGGTTATCTTGGGGGGGCACACGATCGAGGTAGTTCCCATACAAGTGGGGTCTGTGCCTGGATCATCTGCCACTGAGGACGCTGGGGGTAGAGCTCCTGGCATTGACAATTCTTTGTTTGCCGAGCCTCAAGGAAGGCCACGGGCCTCTCAAAGTCCCCCTATCTTTATAGACTAGGATGGGCTTGAGCTATATCTACTAGTTCTTTCTCTTTTTGAATCCCGCCATGTAAAACTTTTTTCTTTCTATATGTATGTGTATATATACAGGTATATATACATATATATATATAAATACCCAATCACACATCTAAGGACGGTACACATTGGGTTAAGGCTACCGTCTTCTCTGGACATCGGGACCTGAAGTCCAACCCCAGAACCAGTACACTCACGGGCACCGCCCGGCTCATCCTTCACCCGCGCTACTCGTGGGTGGGGGGTATTTGTGGACGTGTAAAATCGCACGTCCATATGTCCCTACGAGTCCAACAGCAACAACAATTTCAACCGAAGAGACCGTGGAGAACACGTCCCGTCCGGACTCTCTGAACAAACAACACACTGTCGTGAAGCCATTCTCGGAGTCACGGTAGCGAAGAGAAACCAACCCCGAAAAACTCACTACTCGTGGGGCCCCGAAGAGAACCAGGTGGATCGTCAATCTGGCCCAAAACAGGCCCAAAATCCACCTTAATCACACATTTGTTGCATGTTCAACGGCACGCCCTCGTTGCCCCTTCAGCGGCACGCCTAGCGTGGGATTCGCCGGCACGCTCCTAACGCACCTTCGCCGGCACACCCTGTCCCTTCAACGGCACACATCAAGTGCCCTTCATCGGCATACATCAACTGCCCTTCAACGGCACGCTATTAAGGCTCCTTCAGCGGCGCACTTCTAGTGCTGTCCGACGGCACGCCCTTGAAAACCCTTCAATGGCGCACCCTGTCAAGCGCTCCAGCGGCACGCTTCTAGTGTTGTTCAACGACACACCCTAACTGCCCCTCAGCAGCAGGACCTAATTCTCCAGCGGCACGCCTTCATCACGACCCGTCCGGCAGGGAAAATCTCACGCCCACGCCCTACGGATCCTTGGCGCGCAGTGAGCGTGCTGAGGTGTCACCACAGGAGGAAGCCACGCTACCTATCCCCCTATCAATGAGGACAAAGGGAAGTTAAATCCCCATAAATGCATTGCTTTCCCGCCTTCGTCACCCCGTGTTAGAAGGGCCCTGTGCCGCTGGGTATAAAAGCCCCTCTGCACCGGCGAACGACAGACACAGAGAAGAAAAAGGAGAACAGAAAAGAGAAGAGAGAGACACACAGACGGGCAGACACACAGAGATATACAGAGAAGAAGAGAATAAGAAGAAGGAGTCTCCTCCTTCCGGCAATCTTCGGGAGAAGAGAGTAAGAGAGGGAGAGAGAGAGATCATGTAGCGGGATGTTGGAGGGAGGCAGGAAGTAGTCGCCCCTGCTCGACCCCCACCTTCCTTCATTCGTTTCTTTTTTTCTTTCTTCTACTCCTTCTCACCGCCTGTATCTTCCCCGTTAGTGTTTTGAAATATACATGGCCGGTCGTGGCCCTTGTCTTTTCACGAACAAAATTTCCTTTCTTGTGGTTTTCTTCACCGTCTCCGATTGTTTGGGTTCTCCAAAGTGTTTGTTGGCTTTCTTCACTCCTTCGTGGGCCTCTACCAAGGCCATGTAGCTAGGGGCTTGATAGGCGTACCGGGGAATGACGCCAGGGAGCGTGCCGGCGAAGGCCCTTAACGGGTGTGCGGGGGAGTGACTCTGGAGAGTGTGCCGACGAACGAACCCCATAGTGTATCGGGGGAGAGGCCATCATAGGTGTGCCGGTGAAGAACCTGTCTGTCGGGCGTGCCGGCGAAGGGAAGCCCTGGTTGTACCGGGGGAAACCCATTCAGGGTGTACCGGGGAAGGGCTTCTAGGCGTGCCGGGGAAGACGCCAGGAAGCGTGCCGCTGAGATTATCGATATCCTGAGCTCTGGGTCGTTACAGAAATGGTAGGGATGGATGTGGGTTTACTGTGATGGTGGATGTGGTTGGGAGGAGAGGACGAGTGTGGCGGGGTGACGGTGTGAAGGAGGGAGGTGTAGTGATGGAGGTGTGGGGGCACTGTGCAAGGCCATAGGTTTATGAGGGACTGTCATGGTGGTCAGATGGATTGGAGAGAAGAGAGACGAACGGTGGGGTAGAGAGGTGGGACACGATGGTTAGCTGTGTAGGGTAGAGTGAGAAAGAGGGAGGCTCATGCATGGGGCCACTGGCATGTGAAGGGCTTGCATGGGGTGCTATGTGTGCATGGCCACGGCGGTGGTTGAGTGACGTGAGGCATGCATGGATGAGAACAAGGTTGCTGCAGTGGGGTGTATTGCATGAGTAGGTGACAGGAGGTGGGAGCAGTAGCGGTGGTGCATGGCATGGGAGAGCATGGGCATGGGGTGGTGGGTGACGGTGCTGTGGTGGGCAAGTGTATAGGCCGTGGGTGGACCGTGCAAAGGTGAGACGTGGTGACGATGTTGCAATTAGAGCGAGAAAGTGAGAGGAAATGGTTGACGCCAGCATGTGGGAGCTAACGCAGACGGTGGTGATGGTGTTAGAGATAATGGTAGGGTTGTGTGCATGGGAAGCGGACGGCAGAGGGTGGAGCACGATGTGCATGGCAAACACCTAGAGAGAGAAAGGGAGAGATGAGGGAGACGCGTCAGTGGGATGGATGTGTGCAGGTTAGAGAGAGAAGCGTGCATGGTGGGATGCAGCCACGGCGAGGTGGTGTGGAGGGGAGAGGGTTTTTATGTGTGTGGTGTGTGCGGTGTGAAGGAGAGAGAGGGAAATGGGAGATGAGTGCATGGGGTACGTCAGAGATAGTGAAGAGAAAGAGGAAGATGTTGTGGCAGTGGTGAGGAGCTGGCGGACACGACGTCATGCATGGCCACGACAGTGGAGAGGGTGAAATGGGAGGCTAGAGGTGACTATGCATGGCGGTGTGTGGTGTGGGACGTAGGAGACGAGCAGTGGAGTTAGAGAGAGAAAGGGAGACACAACGGCGAGGTGGTGGTTGTGCATGGCGGATCCGGCCACAGCGGATGCAGTGATGAGGTTGCATGGTAGAGGAGAGGGGAGAGAGGGTGCGGCGGCGTGGATGGGGTGATGGTGTTGTGCGTGTGTGGGAGAGAGAATGGCAGACGAAGGCTCCACAGCGAGGGGGGAGATGGACGGGGTCGACGTGGTTAGAGAGAGAAAGTGAGAGGGAATAGGGAGATTGACAGACATGTGGGAGATAATGCGGACAGTGGTGGAGGTGCAGGGAGACGACGTCGGCGTTGCAGTGGTTGTGTGGGTTAGAGAGAAAATCATGCAAGGTGGGATGCGGCCACGGCGAGGGGGTGTGCATGGGCAGCGGCGGACGTGGTGAGGCCCATGTCGGCTTCTTTTTGCTATCCGGCAGTTCGTCGCACGAACATGGCCACCGACCCTCCTATAGGTGCCACCGTCTTCCTCCATAGCCCAGTCGGTCGCTGCCGTGGGACTCTCCCGTGAGCAAGCAAAGGCCAGCCTATCATGTAGCGAAGGAAGGACATTGTTCACAAAAGAGAGACTTTGATCAAAGTTTATTTAAATGTAAAAAATTATAATTAAATCCCTCCAGCATATAAATAGTAGCCATGCAATTTCTATAAATCTCAAGTCTTGCAAATTATTCATCAGAGAAGCAGCTACAATCATTAATGCAAGGCTACATGAAGGTACTTTGTTGCTATCATCAAAATAGAATCATTAAATCAGAACATGATATGCTGCTATCATCAAAGCTAGACAACATATGCACAATAGCTTCTTCAGCAATTCAATCTCCCGCTGGTAGCGTTGTATCATGTATAGCATGGCGGGGTCTGTTGTGGAGGGAGTGGGCATGCCCCCTATCTCTTCGACCGGGGGATCCTCGGATGATGTGGAGGGTCTGCCACTCGTGCCCCGGTGGTGACAACATTGGCTGCCAGGGCCATGGAAGGTTCTTCAGAGGAAGTCTCTTCGACGCTCGCCTGCATCACTTCACTCGTCGCTCTTCCTCTCCTGGTGAGGGGACCGGGCCTGGCGGCAAGCCTGGCCACTTCTTCGGGGTCGGTAGGTAGAGCCCCATACCAACTAGAGACTCCTGCCATGTTGCAGGTGAAAACTCTCTAGTTTCTATTTCCTTTTGCCATCCTCCTTGGCAGCCTCTCTGGGAATACCAGTTTGTCAAAGTCCGACCGTCGGGGTGGCGCTTCCTCCCGTAGAGGGGACTGGCGTAGCTCCTCCGATCGATTTCTCGACTCTGCACTAGGCACGGGTCGAGCCCCTTCTTCTTCCCAAAAGGCAGAGGCCACTGCCCCCAGCAATCTCTGGCGACCCAAGGGAGTACTGCCTGGGCTCCGGAGGTAGTTCCTTATGGCCTGCTCGATCCCTTCCCACTCCTAGTCAGGGAGAGCAGCCGGCAGTTACGTGTCGGTGGCGGCATCAGGAGAAGTGTAGATCACAGGCACTGGGCGGGCAGCCTAGCGTCGACGCCTGCGGCGCTGGCGGAGGGCATTTTTGGGCAGTGCCTATGTAGCAACTGTCGGTGGGTAGGTCATGGCCGTCACCTCGACCCTTTCATCTCTTTGGGCCTTTCTGTGGTGGGTGTAGCTAGGCCCTTCCTGGACAAGTGTAGTAGGCTAGGCTTCCTTGGGAACCCAAATTTACTTTAGCTTGGTCGGCTTGTGAGCCGCCGTGTCCTTCGGTGCTGCAGCCGGAACGGCGGGTGCCATCTTTTCCTTCATCTTTTCCAGTCCCTGGAAGGAGTTGCAGACTGGAATAGCTGGCACGATGTGGTCTGGGACCACTTCAGACCTCTATCCATTCAGATGGACTCGGATGGTCCCGACAGTCATAGACTTCCCAGAGCTGGAGATTCGGCACCCCGTGGTAGCGCCAGCGTTGTTCCTTCGGAGCCTCCTCTGATGGGATGCCGACCCCTGGTGCGATGGACCGACAGCCTGGTGCACATGGTGCACGTTGTAGCTCAACGTCCTTGCCGGGAAGCTGTTGCTGTTCTTGGGCACAGCTCGACCGGTAGTAGCTTCAGTGGCTCCTGGGATGGGAGCGTTGGATTTAGACTCGTCAGACGCCTCTACGTCCAGGATGTTGACGAAGGCTACCCCAAGGAAGATGGGGAAGCCCACAACCGGAGGGAAGCTCCCAAAGCAGAGCGGGACGAGGAGGTAGCCTTCTTAGACATTGTTCTCCACGACTTACGGGCCAAAGGTGTCACGCCCTGAGCCTTTATTTACAGCGGAAGACTCGCTCGGGGAGAACGTGAATAGCCGGCATGGTAAGTCTCTTGCAAGCAAGCATGATCAGAGCGCGAGACAATCGCATTCATAGATGCAAGTGTACAATAATTCATTCGAATTCAACTTTTCACGACTGTTAACTGCCACACTCCGAGCAAACGATACGTTCCACTGCTATCGGTTCGGGGCATGAAATGTTGAGTCACGTTGGGACTAAGGCCGGGCATCTCTTTGTAGTTCCAGGTAAAGTAGTCCTGAAACTCTTGCAGCAACTTCACATATTGCTCCCTCTCCTGTGGAGGTATAAAGGCACTCAGAAAGGTCAGCCTGGTGTCACTTTCTGTGCCGAGGTTAATCTCGATGAGCTTATCGACAGTGGCTTGGCCGCCATCTTCAATTTCTGGGGGCGCCAGTAGTAGGTCGATGAAATCTTGATCTTCACCATCTTCCGCTTCAAGGACACCATATGTATCTTCTCGTTCCACCTCGTTGGGTACTGAGGCACTGCTTGCTTCCCGCCCCCCTTGGCTTGCTGTCTGCAGCCTTGAGGGGCTCCCCTGTGCGGAGAGGCATAGGACTTTTCTGGGGTCTTCTTAGTAGTCATCGTAGACAACTTCTATGTGAGCCGAGATGATTGTTTGCCATGCTTGGGATTGCGCCACCTCTAGCGGCCAAGGTTGTTCATTCTCAGCTCCATCTTCAAAGGTCTGGTGCTGAACTGACACCGTATAGACACCCCTTTAGTGGATGCCTGTCACATGGGGACGCAGCGGAGCCACCACATAGTCTCCCATTCTGAGCTCATCTTTCTCAATCAGGTCTTGAGCAATATCCTTGAAGACGTAACAGTCTTCAATAGGGTGACCCAGTACTTTGTGGTAGGGGCAGAACAAGGGGTCACCACTTATTTGGGCGTCTTGCGGCCTCTTAGACTTTGGGAGGGAGACCTTACCATAGTGGCAGGCCCAATCAAAGATCCCTCAAGTCTTATTCTTTGGGAAAGAGTAAGGCTTTTACATCCTCTACTGTAGTGTAGGGCTTCGTTCAGTCGGTCGTCTGGTTGAAGAATCGGCTACTCCCCTCGCCTCCCTCTTAAAGTGCGCAGAGGCGCTGGGGGTGGTGCTCGGAAATCGATGTGTGCATCTGTCTCGCTGGTGAAGGATGCCCTTGATCAAATCAGACACAAGTGCGGTTACTTCGGCCAATTGGGCCTTTAACATCTCGATCTCCCATTGTTGCTGATGATATAGAGCAAGCATGGCGGGGTCGTATCGAGGGGAACCGGGAGCGCGGCTCGCACCACTGTTCTTTGTTTCAATGCTAGGCGGGGGCGAGGGCACCCCATTACTATGGCCATGCGGGGTCGGCCCTTCAGAGGAGGGTAGGACCTTCCCCTTACCCTTGTAGTGAGGCAGGTTCCAAAGGAACACTTCTTCATCTTGAGCTTCCTCAGCTGGAGCCATATGATACTTGTGGCCTTGGACTCCCTGCGAGTCTGTAGCTTTTGTAGGATCATCATCAGACGGAGCTGAAACTGATATCACGTCAACTTGGTAAGAGTCTTCCACTGAAAAGTCCAAACTCGGATGCCGGGTGATTTACAACAGTCTCCGATCTAGGTTAGGCTGGTTCCACATTCTTTTGAACATTTTGATAGAAACGTAGAGAGTGATCTAGAAGGGGGGATGAATAGATCACCACTATTTTCAAAAACGGAGAACCAAATGTTGCACAAGAAGATATGAGAGATGAGATGCAAGGCTCTTCACACTTGACAAGAAGATGTGCACTCACGAAATGAATGCTCCAGCTAGCAATCGGTGATACACAGCTAAACGATCAAGCTCATGAGGGGTCAAGGAATTTCTTATATAAAATTTTGGGGTATTACACACATAGTAGACTGGCTTCATGGTTTTGTAGTCTTACCGGGCGAGCACTGTGCTTAGCATGTTCAGTGTCACAGATAGGTACGAGAGTAGTTGTTCCCCATCGCGGGGTTTGGAGAGGACTTAAGGCGAGGACAGATATAGCTTCTGGTCCTCAAATGCCTGCTCACATTCCTAATCCCAATCTACTCATCCCTTCTTCTCCAGCGACTTATTGGCTTGCTTAATGAGCTGGAAGAAGGGGAGGCATCTCTTAGCTACTCTGGATAGGAACCAGGTAAGGGTTGCCACATGGCCAGTGAGGCGCTGCACATCCCTTACCCGCTCCGGCCGCTTCATCTTTAGTACTTCCCTAATTTGGTCAGGATTCGCTTTAATCCCCCGATGGGTCACTAGGAAATCATGAAACTTACCAACCTAACTCCGAACGTGCACTTGCTCGAGTTGAGCTTCATATTGTACCTCGGGAGTGTTGTGAACATCTCTGCCAAGTCCTCCAGATACTCGGTCACATGTAGGCTCTTGACGAGCATATCATCGATGTAGACCTCCATGTTGCGGCCGATCTGGGCATCGAACATGTGATTGGCGAGACGCTAGTACATAGCTCTAACATTTTTTAAGCCAAATGACATGCACGGGTAGCAGTAAAGTCCGTAGTCAGTGATGAATGCGGTCTTGTCCTAGTTGGGCTTATGCATGCTGATCTGATGGTACCTAGAGTAGGTGTCCAGAAAACTCAGCATTTCATGCTCGGCCGTGGCGTCGACTACCTGATCGATCCGCGGCATCAAAAAATTATCCTTGGGAGTGACTTTGTTGAGGTCTATGTAGTCCACGCACATGCGCCACTTCCCATTGCTCTTGGGGACCAGGACCATGTTAGCTACCCAGTCTGGATACTGAGTAGGCCAAAGGAGCCCTGAAATCAATTTCTAGCTCACCTGCTCCTTTATGATTGTCTATTGCTCAGGGTTACAATGCCTCCTGTGTTGTTGAACCAGGCAGCAGCTCGGATCCAGCTTTAGCTGGTGAGTTATGATTTCTGGTGAGATCCTGGGGAGCTCGTCTTCGGACCAAGGGAATACATCATGATTTTCAACCGGGAAGCGCTTATAGACTTCTTTTTCCTACTTGGACATCATGGAGCCAATGCCCAGGATCTTGTTGGGATCCTCCCCTTCTTGGATGAGGTATAGGTCCTCGGTTGGCATACTCCCATTGGGCCCGAGATCCTCCATTCTAGCTTTCTTCTCAGGTGGAGCATTTTCGATTTGCCTTTCCTTGGTGGATATTAAATAACACCTTCGGGATTCTCCCTAATCGCCCCAGACTTCCCCTACCCCGTGGGGCATGGGGAACTTTAGCTTCTGGTGGTAGGATGAGGGGACGCTCTGCAGTATGCCTAGGATTCCTCACCCAATTATGACATTGTACCCCGGTCATTCTGCGCACGACTGTGAAGTCAACCAGAAATGTCACGTCTCGGGGGGCAACTCCGAAAGTGATCGGAAGGGAGATGCGCCCCTCCGGGAGGACAATAGTGCCAGAAAACCTGTACAGGGGTGTGTACAGTGGTGTTACGCACATCAAATCCACACCCATGAGGACAAGACAGTCATAGAAAATCACGTCGGGTCCGCTTCCATTATCCACAAGGATCCATCGTATAGTATATTAGTTAATGGTCGTAGAGACCACAATGGCGTTAAAGTAGATAGTGGTTACACCTGCCAAATCATCATCTGAGAAGATGATTAGATCCTTAAGGAGGTCAGGAGTGGTGGAGTTGTTGTGGCTCTCATCACTGTAGTCCACTTGGTTAACTCTGGACGCATATTTTTGACTCCTCCTAGAACTATCCCCCTCAATGTCGACCCCCCAAAAATCATCATGATCTCCTTTCCGTTTGGTCAGTTATCGATGGGGGGAGAAGTTCACTCCTTTTGTCGCCTGTTCGTGGCCTTGGCAGCGAATTTGTCGAGGAGTCCTCACCGTACCAGATCCTCGGTCACGTCCTTTAGCGGGACGTAGTCAGCAGTGTCATGGCCATGGTCGCGATGGAAGTGACAATACCTCCTCCGGTTCCTAGATCTCGGGTCAGACTTCATCTTTGGGGGCCATCAAAGGTAAGGCTCCTCACAGATCTCTATGAGGATCTGCTCGGGCAGGGCCGTTAGAGGAGTGTAGTGCCAGTACTGGCCCCTATCCCTCGCCCCCTGCTGGTTGCGATGGTCTCAGTTGCGTTGCTCACATTTGTTCCTCTCCTCTCGCGGGGAATCAATAGGTCTCTTGTGGTCGGGGTGAACAGTCCCGGCCGTTTGGAGCAATGCTGCATTATTCTCCTCGCAGCTGGCGTGTTTCTGGGCTAGGGCGAGGTGATCCATCAAGGTCGACGGGGCCACTACCCTGAGCGATCATCGGAGGATGGGGTCCCAAGTTCCTTGCGTCGGGGCGATCATGGCAATGTTGACGTCGAGGAGAGGGATGCGAAGGGCCTCTTTCCAGAAGTGAGACATGTAGTCCCATAGGGTCTCTTCGCGCCCCTGTCTAACGGGGGGCAGACTCATTGCTAACTTGGCCTCCTTCTGGTAGCCGATGAAGTTTTCCTTGAATAGCTTCTTCAATTGGTGGAAGGAGGTGATGGTCCCGGTGGGTAGGGACTTGAACCAGGTTTGAGTGTTCTCCCGTAGGATGGTGACGAACGCCAAGTATTTCACAATGTTCAAAACCCGATGAAACACTAGGTTTGATTCAAAGCTATGCATATGGTCAGCGAGATCGGCGATGCTATCATATGGGGTGAATGACGGCAGTTGGAATTTCAGGGGGATAGAAGCTTCCATGATCTCCCTTGAGAAGGGAGCGTGGAAGTCTGAGTCATCATTGACGAGCCCTCGAGTCTTGGTGGTCTGGAGGATATCATCCAAGTACTGGACCTTCCCCTCCAGTTCGGTTCCACCTCCTCATAGCGTCGTAGCTGTTGCAGGATCTTCGGGTTGGAGTGGAGTGGACTGCAGGGTCGCAGTGCGAGCAAGTTGCGCGGGTGTTAAGACTGTGCGGCGGATACGTTGAAGAGCTTACGCACCTGGCAAGATTCCGCCACGGTGAGGGCCCCTTTATTTTGGGGAAGCTCCATCAAGGTGCAATCCTATCTCAAAGGTCAATTAAGGATGGCTTGGCATAACTCTGTCAACGCCTGGAGCTGTCACTGCATTTCTTCCAGTTCGTCTGCGGTGGGGTTCTAAGTAGCAATGCCGTAAGGTGGTCGAGTTGAAGAGGATGCCTCTTGAGATCCTTGTCGAGAACTTGGGGCTTGGTGAGATCCCCGGGCTTAGTTGATAGTGTTACGGTAGCTTCCATGGGGTGCCATGGTTTCTTGCTCGATTCTCACAGATAGTGTCACAAAGTGTAGAGGCAAGAAAATAGTCCCTAGTCCTCTTACCACACTTTTGAGATTTGTTTATTGGGGAGGATCAACTAGCCACTTGTAGAAGTCTACAAACACTAGAGAGACGACGTCAGAAGGAGCCTTGGGCACTATCCTAGGGGACAACCCTCCGATGCTTAAGTCAGGAACGCACTCCGGAGAGGACTATCAAGAGGAGAGAGGGGAGAGAGAGCTTAAGAATGGAGTGGACAAGTCTGGATGAATGAATAAGGGCACTTGGAGTGCTCGAAGAGTCTGAGGAGTACTCGGAGAGTGCTAGAAAAGTGCTCAGAGCGGTGGGAGACGGCTTCGTCTCTCTCTACACGTCTCTATTTTTGCACGTTGGTGTGTCCCTTGTGCGTCTGATTAGGGGCCTATTTATATATATTGTCCTGGCGGCGAGGGCACATTCCTCAATGGGGAAAGGGTGTAGGTCGTGGAGTAACACCCCTTTGATCGTGGGGAGAGCTTACCCCTTGTGCATCTGCCTATTCGGGATGAGGGGTCTCGTGGCGAGAATCTCGACATTGTGGATGTGACCGCATCCCTATCGGAAAAGGGTCTACAATGGCGGAGGCAACGTTCAGCCGCTAGCGAGTTCTTTGGCACTCGGGATGCTCGCATCAATCTTGTCCCGTGGGCTGGTGAATCCTTCGTGGGGCTAAACTGGGCCTCCCAACTTGGGCTACAGATCGTCGAGCGGCCTTTCTATGACCTAATTGGGTCGAGCTATCTTGGGCCTGGAGCTATTGGGCCGCATTAGACGCGGCCTTGCCACTGACCGCTAGGTTACGTCTAGCGGTCCGGCATAGGACCGCCACCCTGCTCGGCTGTCTGGGAGTGGCCGCCTGGGTTCTGGTGGTTTCTCGGGCCTTGCGGTCCTGGCTGGACCGCTAGGCTAGGCTTTGCGGTCCAGTGGAGACCGCTAGGCTTCCTGACGGTCCAGAGAGGACCACCACTCGATTTTTGTGCTAGTTGTGTCCGTTTTTTGTTGTGTCGGTCTCCGGTCGACCCGGTTGTGACCCAGTGGTTGGCCTTTGGCCTCGTGGACATCCCGGACACCGTGGGTCTTATGTTCGTATTTTTGAGGGTGTCCGGAGGTATCGTGTTACCTCGAATGTCATGTCACCGTGATTTCAGACTTAGGGATTAGACTAGATCGACGGCGCTGTGTCGTCACGTGCGACGGTCTTGACCCGAGTCTCGTGTTGGGTTATTAGGTCTAGTGGGCTGTCCAGAGTCTGGTGGTCTCGGACCACCTGTTACTTCGCGTTACTTGCGATGGGTGCGTGCGTGACTTTCAGTGTTCACATTTTGTGAGCCGTCACTAGTAGTAGCTTTCCTGCACACACGGGTGCGGACCCACTTGGGAGTGGTGGAGAGCGCGACCCGAGTGAGACGATTTTTAGGTTGATTACTATAGGGCCCCCACGCACATCCTGAGTCCAGGCTTCGGGGGAAGAACTAGCTAGAGGATCTGACCTAGGGCACATGGTCTGTGTGTGCACACGTGGCTGGGGGCATCGGACCCGCGCTGATGAGCGCGACCCTAGTTAGTCCTTATTCTGTGTTCCTGGTTACTGTACGGTGTCTCAGCCTCCTCCTGGGGCGTCGTAGCGAGACACCTGAGGCTGCTGACTAAGTCGTCAGTGGACGCATCCGGCCTTGCTTCTGGTGGGTGGTACTCCCGTCATGTGATGTGAGTTATCGTGTCCTGGATTTCCGTTTCCTGTCTGTGAGATGGGGTTTCGTGTGTAGTTCGGGCATTTTCCTGGAGCCAAAGTCTAGGGTTTCGGGTGAGCGTCACCGAGGGATTTCCCCTAGACGGCGTTGAGTTCACGACGATGAGGTCATGACCGTGTTTTCGGACTGCGTGGTTTCGGAGTGGGCCTTCGTGTTTGAGCACAGGCCTCCACCATTGAGGTGTCACGGTATTTTTCAAGTAGCGTGATTAGGGTGGTCCGTGTTCTGGTAGTCCCCCGACTGTGAGATCGGGGCGTTGAGTTTCGGTACTCTTGGAGTAGTTGTAGAGTCGTGATTTTATCAGCTGCCGTGTTTCAGGGATGCGTGCACGATCGTGTTTTCTATTGTGTAGTTATAGCTACTTCCTTATGTTACTGTTGTTCTGGCTATAGTTGCTGCTTTCTGTGTCACCATTTTTTTTCGGTAGGTATTCCGCGGGACCCCTACTGAGCCAGTGATAGGAGGCTCACCCCTGATTTTCAGGTGTCACGGTTCTTCCCCGTGATTCGAGGGTACTACGTGGAGGTCCTTAGCTGCCAGCTCGTCGGGCCGAGTGTTCACTTGACATTTGGTACGTTTTTCTACATTTGACTGTACTTTCTGTTGGACTGGACTCTGTTGTAGTTAGTTGTGGCGACCCGAGATCCGAGTACCGGAAAGGAACTGGCGTGACTCGAATCTCGGCCCATCGCCCACGAGCCCGAAGACTCGGAAGGGCTAAAAGGATAGATGTGGTGCATATAGAAATAAAAAATAAAGTGGATGAGTTCCCTCCCCGCCAGGTAAGTGTCTTGGCTAAGAGGGTTGTGTGATTTGTTGCATTTGTTATGTACTCAGTTAGCAAAACATTCATTTTTTCTTTGTGCGGCAGGTGATTTGGACTCCTTATGCGACGGAGGATACTACCCTTCAGCCGTGGGTGACGGAGGGGCGAGCTTGGTTCCGAAGTGATACAGTGCTGTTCTGCGTGAACCTGAGGGAGCCGCTCTTCCTTCGCCTAGTGCGGAGGATGCTGGGGTGGCATCAGCTGCCAGTGGCGATTCCAGCCAAGCAAGAGTCAGATCGGGGATGCCGTCGAACTTCGGCGAGCGATCAGGACTGGGCCTCCCGCTACCGCGCCGAGGCAGAGGCACTATGTGGAGGGCCCTCACTAGAGCATGACCGGACCGTGAGGAGTAGCGAGGCTTACTTGGCAGACTATTGGGACCGGTATGCAGGGTGGCTTCATCTTGACACTCGAGAAGTGAGTTACTCTTTTAGCTTTCAAATGTGATGTTCTTATTCATCTTCTGGGGCTAAGTGAGTTTGTGACTTTGATGTGCAGATGCCCGAGACTGAAACTGTGAGGATTCTCAAGGATTGGATCGTCGTCCTCGACCAGATGATCATGAACCTATGACACGAGATCCGAGAAATGGTAAGCCAAAGCAAATCAATGGATTTTGAGTTTGGAATTGATTGAATTTGACTAACCGCTTGCCCCTTGTGTTGGCAGCGAGGAGAGCTGGCCTATGTGCGCATGAGAGCGGGTGGAGAGGCTGGCCCTTCGATCTGAGCTGACATCGTGGATGAGTTGGAGGATCGCCTAGTCGAGGCTATCGAGCTAGCCGAGGAGTGAGAGGCCGAGCTGGCCGAGGCAGTAAGAACCTAACACTTAAGCTGAAAGAATTTCTCTTCTTTATCATCTTTGCCTGTTTTACATGACTGTTCAATTTCTGCAGAGGAAGGAGCTGGCAGCCTGGCCGGTCGTCGGGAGTAGGAGGCTCGCATTGAGGAGCTGACTCACCGACTAGGAGAGACGAGCATGATTGAGCGGCTCGAGGGTTGCCTAGCTAAGGCGAAGGAGAGAGAGGCCGAGGCATGTGCTCGAGAGATGGCGATGGCAGTGAAAGAGCAGCGAACCCGCGATCGGCTGGAGGCCTTGCGATGATGGGTGCTACAGAGGTACCAGGGCAGGGGTGCCCCAGGAGAGGGAGTTAGGCCTGTGACTCCTTCTGAGTCACTGCAGACCATAGGAGGCGTGCACTTCACGATGGATGAGCTCATGGGTATGGTGCAATCTTCTACAAGATAGGAGGCGATTCAGCCAGCCGCCTCCAATTCGAGGGCTTCACGGCCATCACGGCTGCGAGATAGAGTGAGCGGAGATGGAGATGAGGCTGATAGTCGGCGTAGCCGACCTCACACCGATGGAGACTAGGAGAGATAGAGAGAGAGAGAGACATAGCTAGGTAGCAGCTGCCCCTTTTGTACACTAGGGGTATGCCCCTAGAATGCTGTTTCAAGGGAATGTAATGAACATATTTGGCAATGGAATGAGCTTTCTTCAGTGTACTTCTCTTGATTCGGCTCGACGCCATCTTCCCTTTTTACCTGTTTCAACCACACTAAAGGGAAAAAGGTTAGTGTAGTATAATTTTAGCCCCCTGCCAAAAGCAGATAGTACCTTTCTCGATGCTGGGTCAGAGGGCTAAATCTTATTAACAAGATTTGGAAATGACGAACACAATGAAACCATGCCGATGAGCAATCGAAGCTGTGGAAAAATGTGAAGGGTGAGAGATGCCCCCATCCGTGACGTTGGAGGTTATCTCCCCGCCAGAAATCCCAAAATAGGCAAGGGAACGACTGCACCCATCCTCAGGGCCGACACTAACCTCAGCTCGGCCAACAGACAAAAGGATATCCGGGACTTGCTGATTGCTCGCCAGTGAACTCGAGGAATGGTTGCCCTACCTGACACTTCAAGTGTTATGTTCGCCCACGTTGATGTCTCGGCCTCGACTACGGGGGCCTTGGAGGTAGGCGCTTCTATTAATCCCTCGGGGACCTGTACAAGCCAGACCCAGAATCTATAAAGAGTCAAGAAGTAACCCACGAGCTGATGCACATGATGCGAATTTATACTCACATCTGTCGTGACCAAGCATAAGGAGGTCGGCAAGATTGAGGGCATTAGAGTGGGTACAAAGTCCATTGGCTCCACAGAAGGGCCCTCGATCGAGAGGATCTTGTCTGAGGAATAGTCGTAATCCACTTGCTCGCCCGAGGCAGACTCAATTGCGGCAAGCATAGCTTTGGCCAGGGAGATGGGATCTTTCCTGACCTCCGCAGCTTGGGGTGTCAAAATGGGGCTGGGTGTCTGAGATTTCCCCGATCTCGGGCCCCTCCTCGAATATGTCTTCGGAGCTGGCGAAGACGCCGGAGCAACCTCTTGCTCCTCTGCCATCGTCCCGGCCTCTGTCAAACAGAAAGGAAGCCACGTCATTAAGGCACGGGATGCCCAAAGAAGATGGAAATAAAGCTAATATAGTTCCAGGGGTTACCTTTCTCATTCTCCCTTGCAGGAGAATGCATAGTAATGGTCTCCTCACCCGGCATAGCCGCGAGTACAACTACCGTCCCTACCCTAGGGATGATAATAGAGGTAGAGTCTTCTGTGCTCCCTAAAACAACGAGATTTGACAAATCACGAGGCTGCATCCTTAACAGGCGGCCTGAATAGAAGAGGTATAAGAATGAAGAAGCCGTACCCTCGGGCAGGCTCAGCGCGACCATAAAGTGGCAAACTCCACAAAAGAAGGGACTCTGGGGATCGAAGGGGCAGCGACCGCGGGAGCTTCAACCTCGGTTTGTTGCTTCTTAGCTTTCCTTTTCTCGCTCGTCTTCGCCTTGGCGAGCGCCTCCTTCACCGGTGATTTCGCTCATGTACGCTTGCTACCCCGGGGCAGTGGTGTGGTCATCGGGGCCAGCTTCGGCTGGATGAATTGCAGCGACTTCAACAAATGTGAAAGGAGTTGCCTATAAGCATTCATCTTATAGCCGAAAGGGTGCTCTGCATAAGAATTGGCATTAATAGATATAGCAAAAAAAGAGAGAAGAAGGGAAGATGTTGTCGCCGAATGAGTAAAGGGAAAGGACGTCATACCTGGAGGGCCAGTGTAGCGACAGGATAGGGGCCAGTACGCTAGAGACGGTTCTTTGTCTCTTCGGGCCGCCTCCCTTACCAGCCAACATACATCCTCGACCCTGACACAACGGTCGGCAAGGTTGGCCCAGTCCGAATGCTTCCTGTTGAACCCCCTCCTCATGTATAATGTCTTATGAATTTTGATGATGACTAAACAAACTGAAAATGAGGTTTACTAATGTTTTCGAAGTGTTTGGAAGTGTTTCAATCTCTTAAGGAGTTGGCGGTTTGGAAGGCTCAAGAACTTCATGACAAGGGTAAGCGTCGAGTGCTAGGGGCACCGTTGTGATTGAGGTTATTAAGTGGTCGGGAGCCAAGGGCCCCGATGTGACTGGAATTGTTGAGTGATCAGGTGTCGTAGGCCACGATATGACTTGAGTAGCTGGCAGTCAGGTGCCGGGGACACCGATGTGACTAACAGAGCTGGGAATTCAGGTGTCGCGGGCCCCGATGTGACTGGAGGAGCTGGCAGTTAGGTGCCGGGGGCACCATTGTGACTGAGGGAGTTGGACGCTCGAGTGCTGCGGACCCCGACATGACTGGAGGAGCAGGCAGTTGGGGGCCGAGGACACCATCGTGACTGAAGGAGTTGTGCGATCGGGTGCCGCGGGCCCCGACGTGACTGGAGGAGCTGGCAGTCAGGTGCTAAGGACACCGTCGTGGCTGAAGGAGCTAAGCGAGCCGTGGGCCCTAACGTAAGTGGAGGAGCTGGCAGTCAGGTGCCGAGGGCACTGTTGTGACTGAGTGGTCGAGCGATCGGGTGTTGGGTTCTCCGATGTGATCGGAGTGACTCACAGTCGGGTGCCGGCGGACCATTATGACTGAGTGGTCGAGCGATCGGGTGCTGGGGGCCCCGATGTGACCGGAGTGACTGGCAGTCGGGTGTCGGGGGCATCGTTGTGACTAAGTGGTCAGTCGAATGGGTCCCCAGGGCCCCGATGTGGCTAGAGTGACTAGCAATCAGATGCCAGGGGCATCATTGTGACTGAAGTAGATGGACGCCGTGAGACCTTAATAGTCATGCTCGGGGCCCGTTGACAGAGGCAGGGGCCTGGCGCTTCATCTTGCACCGGGACTTGTGAAGTATGCCCATTGAATGGGTAACAATAGTAAGGGCATGCTTATCGAGGTGACACCAAAGTGACACATGATCATCGAGACGGGGAGCCAGGCTGGGCACTTCGTTTGAGCCATGTCTGATGGTACACGATCATTAAAGTAGAGACTAGACAGGGTGCTCTCATCAAGCCATGTCTGTGTCATGCACGAATGTCGAGGTAGAGATCAGGCAGGGTGCTCCCATCAAGCCACATCTGTGTCATGCATGAATGTCGAGGCAGACATCAGGCAAGGTGGCTCGATCGAGCAACGTTTGATGGTGCACGATCATTGAGGCAGGGATTGGGCAGGGCGCTCTCACGAAGCAGCATCTGGGTCACGCACGAATGTCGAGGGAGGGCTGAGTAGAGTGTCCCTATCGAGCAATGTTTATGGGCGCATGACTATCGAGACAGGGCTCGGGCAGAGTACTTTCATCAAGCGGCATCAGGGTCGTACAAGAATATCGAGATAGGACTCGGGCAGAGTGCTTTCACCAAGTAGGATCTGGGGTCGTACACGATTATCGAGATGACATACATTCATCAAAACATGGGGCCGCCTTTTAAGAGGTTGGTGTTTGGGCTAGATGCCGTAGGAGGGATGATCATGCGACATGCCCCCGGCGTAAGCCTACCAAACGCATACATAAATCTCCTTAGTGTGCCTTTGTAGTCCGGGGCTGAGCTCCTTGATGCTTCTTCTCCCTTTGGCTTCCAAAGGGGGGGTTATAGTGAAAGATGAAGGGTCATGGGGGTTTAGGCAGACCAGGTTGAGGGGTGAGGCTGGTTCGGGTAAACCCTTGGGAAAGCATTACGGATTGGGGGAGGGAGGGTTTAGGCGAACAAGCCCAAGGGGTTGGTCTGGTCCGCCTAAACCCCTCCCCCAAGTGGGGTTTAGGCTAATGCAAGAAATTACATAAATAACTAACTGCTGCAAGGTCCAGTACATCTCATATCCAAATACGAGTACAGCCAATAGAAATAAAGGTACAAGTACATGGGGCATACCCCGGCTCTGGCAACTGGTGACTAACCTCGGCTACTAGAACCTTGCTGCAAACCTGTCGCGTCCCGCGATGACCCTACCTCACCGAAAAACACAGAGGTGAGTCTCATTTCATAGGCTTAGTAAGGATCCTGCGGACCCCCACCTCGCACAAAAGAAACATGGCAGGAAACGCAAGCAGTACGAAGGTAACGCCACTAACGGGGGTACGGTAGAACCAACAAGCAGTAATAAATAAACGGAAAAGCTACCTAAACTAACCGTACAGAACAACCGAACCTCGATCCGTCAAAACTTGAGTCCATACCTGCTAGCAAATAGAAGGACCACCCACTAGAAGAACGACCAGATGCGTCCTCTGATGTCTTACACTGCGTCACAAGTGTCTAGCTACAACACCCCGGGCGGAGACAGAGACACACTCAGTGACCAGTACCACAAATAAGGACTAGCTGGGGTCGCGCTCGTCACCGCCGTCTGACGCCCCCAACCTCGCGTGCACACTCAGACCATACGCCCTACGCCTGTCCTCTACCTGGTTATTCCCCTAAGCCCGGACTCGACTGTACGTGTGGGGCCTACAGTAACTAGCCTAACAACCGCCTCACTCGGGTCAGCCGCTCCACCACTCCCGGGTGGGTCAGCACGTGCATGCTGTAAGAAGGCTACGACTAGTGGACGTGTCACCGGAGGTAGGAACTGACTCTCGGAAACCACGGATCAAAGGGAAACGAGACTGCAACGCACTCGGGCAGCCCAGGGCCTAGCGGTCCTACTCTCGACCGCGAGGTGAGCCACGCGGTCATCCCTTAGACCCCGAGACAGACACTAGCGGTCGTACATTAGGCCGCTAAAGGGTGAGTCACGATGGGCCTAGTGGTCTATCGTAAGGCCGCTAGCCCAAGCCAAACGATCTACCCTTAGACCGTTAAGCATTCACAAACGGTCGTACCTACGGCCGCTAGGGAACACGTGACTCCCAACGGTCAAAAACTCGCGCCCCGAGGGCGCAACGGTCAAAAATGGTGAAAACGGCCAAAGGACAACCGCTAGCCCACGGTTAGTGGTCTATCGTGCGGCCGCCAACCAATGCCTGGCAATCCACCATTGGATCGCCTGGACTGTCGATAATAGAGTAACCTCTAGCGGTCCTACTTGAGGCCGCATGGGGAGCCTAGCGGTCTCTGGAAGGACCGTTAAGCTCACCCGAGAGCGGAACGGTGGGAAAAATCCCAAAACGTCATTCCACGCCCCGATCATCGCCCAATGATGGGAAAATCAAGGGGGAAGCTCCCCCAACCCTCCTAGCATGCATCTATGGCTCCGAATCGGTCAAAAACCCCACGAATCGGTGGATCCAGCACTCAAGCCCTAAACATAGATTTTACCCTACCCGGCTCAAAAATGCGCCTCTCGATCTCTCCTCGGCCTACAAATCATAGGGAATGTAATAAAGAGCATGGGGATCCGTCCCCCTACCTCAATGGAGCACGAGCTCCGCCGGATCGTCCCCAATCACACAAATGAAGCTTTATCTCCCACGAACACTCCGCCTCTCGCCGCGAAAAGCACGCCACCGGGTCCGCCTCGCCGCCACCACCACATCGCTGTCGGAGTGAGGGGGCCACGCCTAATAATCACATGAAAATATAGAAAATTATTATAATAGGAAATTTCATAAATTTTCAGCTGCTTAATGAGGCAACCTGGGTTTAAAACTCAGGCAAATGGATTTAAATCATATTTAAATCTCTTTTGGGCTCAGTGGGCGCATTGCGCCAAGGTCCACAGCCCCATATCTGCTGGTACACCACTATGGCACACTTGCCTATTTATGGACCATGGCGCACAGTGCCATCATCTTCGTCCCCCTCCGCACCCATCGCCACTCACAAACCCTAGTCGTGATTCGCTACCGCCACCCCCAGGGCGGCTCCCACTGGCCACGGCTGGCCACCCGACGGCACCGGTGCCATCTTCGGACCACCAGCGACCGACCGACGGGATCACCAGAGTCGGACGTCGCCTCGCGCCACCACGAATAGGGGTTTCTCAACCCCGGGAACGACCGCGAATAGGGGATTCTCCCCATGGTTTGCCAGCCCTCCAGCAGGCCATCAGGGCCACCCACGACCATTGTGGAGGTTCCAATGCCCAACCCTAGGGCCGCCATGGCTGCGTTGACGCTGGGACCGATCTCCTATCACGGCCAAACGGGGTTCGCGCAAGGGGTTTCAACGGTGGTCCGACCACCACGTGAACTGCATCTCTAGCCAATCAGAGGGAGCCAGTGCCTTAGGCACTATCGTGAGTCAACCCATATCGTTCCTACCTCCGTCCAGGCGATCCGATGCCATCTCCATGGGCATCGGCCACATCTCATGGGGTGCTCTAGCCATGAAAAATCATGGGAAATAGATGTAAAATTATAGAAAAATTTCTAAAACAAACGGGAATCACGAGCGATCAACCTGGCTCTGATACCACTATAAGGTGGCGTTGGTATGGGGATGGGAGTGGGTTATCTCCAATTTAACCTTGTTCTGCATTTGGTAAGCCCATTTTATGTGAGGTTATCCTAAGATAGGGGAAATGGGTTTAGCCCCACAAATGGGGTTAAACACGGGGATAAGTGAGTCCAAGTTTTACTTGGAATGACTTATTCCCATCCCCATCCTCGTTCACCCTCTCACGAATGACCCCGCGATCGTGCCCTCCGTGCTCGCACTGTTCACGTGTCGATCGCATGCCCTTCTGCCTCCGCAGAGTGCTTCCTCTCCAACGATAGTGCTCTGACTCCGATCCCCTTCTTCCTCTGTAGAGTGCTTCCTCTACTACGGCTGATGATCGTGCTATCTGACTCCCTGATCGTGTCATCTGACTCCCTGATCGTGTCCTCCATGATCGCACTATTCACGCATCTCCTCGAGATCCCCTTCTGCCATCGTAGGGCGCTTCCTCTGCTACGGCCGACGATCGTGCTATGGGACTCCCTTGGAAGGTTGCTATCTTCCTCGACTGGCTCCGGCTCGTGCCCTCACTCGAATGTGTTGTTCCTCCCTTTGTGCTCTCCGACGGATGTCTCTCGCTTTGCTATGGCACCGCCTCCGATCATTGCCGTTGGGGATCTCTTATGTTGTAGATCATCTCTGAGTCGTCTCTGCCTGGCTTCCTAGCTCGTACCCTCGCTCGATCGTGTTGTCCCCCCCCCCCTCCTGTTGTCTGACAGATCTTCCCATCCCTGCTATGCACCACCTCCGATCATTGTTGTTGGAGCTGTCCCCTTTACTATGCATCGTCTCTGATCTTGGTCTTTGACCAAGTTCGTAAGCCTCATCATCTCTTCCCTCTCCCCTATCTCGACTGTGCTTCAGAAAATAGCTTCTCCCTTCATTTGAGAAAGTGCTCTTCTTTTCATGACCTTGTCCTCTTTTGTCCAGACGCGTGGCGGCCGGTTGAGGAGGGGGTACCATCGACCGAGCTGGAGGTGGTTGACGTGGATGATGCGCCAGCCGCCGCCGAGTCGCAGGCTCCCGAGGGTACTTCCCAAGCCTGGGGCAAAGGCAAATGGGTAGCCCGGGAAGGGGCTTCCGAGCGGTGAGGGACCAAGCGCAAGGACCCCGTGGAGAAGATGTTGTGGGATTCTATGAAGGCTCAGTTCATTGAGAAGAAGTGGGCCAAGAAGGCCGGGGCCTTCCACTCGGTCGAGGATGGTGGTTGCTCGGCTCTCCCCTCCACCGTGCTGGAAGGGGCCGAGCCTATTCGGCTGGCTCACCCTTCCGCCGAGCGAGAGGGGGCCGATGAGGCCGCAGCGGGGGTGGGCGATTCTCGGGTGGTGATTGCTGATGCTGGAGCATCGGGCAAAGTTGGAGGAGCTCAAGGTGGAGGCACCGGGGGCGAGCCGGTCGGGGCCAGAGGGTCACGAGGAGATGCGACTCCATCCCAGCTGGCCGAGGCAGGAGAGACGCGGGAAGGGGTGGCCCAGTCCGAGCCAACCGACGGGGCTCCCAAGGGGGTATCACTTGAGGGGGGAGCCCCCATTCCGTCCACTTCGGAGCAGACTGGCCCTCCTCCCAGCATCCGGGGGCCCCTGTACCAGTGATGCCATAACATAGCCTCGGGGGTGGTGCGAGGAGGAATTAGGTAGAAGCCTCTGTCTACGGTCCTCGAAATGATGATGGAGGGCAATTTGTTGCTGGCCCAGATGGGGGCTGACATAGCCGACGCCTACACTCGGGCAGAGTCGGAGCCATAGAATCTTGCTTGGGCGGTCAGCACATCCGATCGGAAGATCACTTTGCTCACTGCCGATCTCGAGGGGCTTCGGTAGGAGGTCACTTCGCTCTAGGAATAGGTGAAGTCAAGCCAGGCGGAGGCACGGGCATCAGCCTAGTAGTTGGCTTAGGCCCGTAGTTCGGTCGAGTTGAAGAGTAGGCTCCTAGAGCAGGAGCGCGCGACTCAGGTCGAGTGTGACCGGCAATGGGAGTCTGAGCGAGTGGAGCTCAAGGGCCGAGTCAAGGAGGCCGAGTGACTTCGGGCGGAGGTTGAGGCTATGCTGGTCGAGGCAGAGAAGAGGTCGGCTGAGCTTGTTGGTAGGGTGGAGTCGGTCGAGGTAGAGGCGCTCGAGTGATACAAAAGCTCGGAGGACTACCAGACCGATCTCCAAAAGGCTACCTTCCCTTATTACCAGTCATGCTTCCGTCGAGGCGTCCGAAAGGGGTTCACCCAAGGCTATCACCGGGCCAGCTTTTAGGCAGAGGAGCAGGCGCCAGAGTCAGTCGTCTTCCCATCCGGGCAGTAATACGACTTGTATTTGGCATCTTCTAAACCTTCTGGTTCGACGTCAAGTGAGGAGGGAAGCCGAGGGGACTCTACCTCGTCCGAGGGATCACCAACTCCGACTGCCTCAGGAGGGCAAGCGACTGAGGTAGTTCCAACACCAATGGGGTCAGTGCCTGGGTCGACCGTTGTCGAGGGTACCGGGGGTGGATCGCCTGATGTCGAAGAGCCTTAGATCCCCGATTCTCAGGATGGACCCCAGGCCTGATGTATCTTTGCTTTCTTCCCCCCCTTTTTGTGTGTTTTGCTCTTTCCTTCGATGTTATAGCTCCACCTCCCTCTCCCTCCCAACACCTAAATTCGCAGCTCCCCCTCCCTCCACCTGCTAGACCCCCTTCCAGCTCCCATACTCCCCCTCCAACACCTTGGAACACCCCCTCCCAGACCCCCTCACAGCCAAGGGTCTCTCCCACACACATCCACCTCCATTCCCCTCCCATTTACCTCATTCCCCACCTCCCCTCTTCAACCTGCAGTTCTCAGTTCGCTGGCAGCAGAGAAGGCACAAGTTGCAGAGCCTGCCCCGGAGTCTTCGGGCATCTTCAGGTGGTGTGCCATACATCACCAAAAAGCTCGTCAAGACAGCTTCGCAGTCGTGGTGGTCCTGCCAGCATCCGACGTTCCTACTGCCTGGAGGACACGTTCTCCCCCGACTGCACAGATCAGGCCTGGCCAGTGACCTGAGGTGACTTCCTGGAGATCCCACGTCCACATCCCATGGCTTCTGGAGGCACCGCTTGGCCAAGAGCTTCTACCGCCAGTCAAAGTCCATCAGCAGAAAGTGGCTTCCCGTTAGGCATCCGGAGGAGCATTTTTCAAATTTTCTCCCTCAAGTGCTCCATTCTGTCCGTTCCTGGACTGAACAGACACCCGTTCACCTCTCAGACTGCTCCGGACTGCTCCGACCTCCACTGATGTCACCGCAGGAATCGTTTCAAAGAGGACTTCAAGACGGTTCCAACGACTCCAGCCATATTTGATTCAAAGTTCGGGGTCATTCGTGGTGACCGTTTCTTCCTCCTGCTGAAGTACCCCCGCTGTCAGAACCAGGAACCTGGGGCCCTGTTGGCGACCCATCCGCGACCAGCATCGGTGTCCAGGGGATTTGGCAAAATTCAGGCATCATCCAGAGGCAATCCTAAAGAGAATCCAACTGATCTGGTCACCGGCAAAATTCAGGAGTGGCCGCAGCTGCTACATCTCTGACAGCCTATCCCCCATTCCAGAAGGCGGGCAGAACCGACATCGCTCACCGGTTTGGTTTCATTTAAGCTATCCCCTTCCCCGCTTGGCCGGCTTAGTGCCCCTCCCTATGTGGAGGTAGTTTTGGTTGTAATTCAAGTTACTCCCCACCCCGAGATCCCCCTCCTGTGTGAGGTGTAGTGAGTGTATTAGCAGGTCGCCATCTGAAGCTTCGTCGACGCAGCGTGCGGGAAATACCCACGCTTCCCCGCTCGCCCCGTCTCCGGCCGAGATCGACGTCTTCATGCCGATCAGGTGAGCACCTGATCACTTCTCTTTACTGGTTTCCTTTGCTTAATTAGTATTGCATCTTAGTGCCGTCGGCGGTAAGAGAGAGCCCGAACTCAAATTTGTCGATATTTGAGTGATTATCGCGGGAGAGTTGCGAAAGAGTCATTACATCCCACGCCCTCGGCGTGTTGGCCACCTGTGAAAGTGGGCATCCCTGGATCCTTGGGGTTTCAATCTTAAGCTAGCCAAGCCCTTGGAACCTGAAGGACCAACCTCAGACCCTCATCCTCATCGTCGGTCCACCTACGGACCCGGGTGTGCACGACGCGGGTGAACCCGCTTGAGTGAGTCTGCCGTTCGGTTCGTACTTACTTGCTAGGTCCAAGGAGTGGTGTCACATCAAATTGGTATCAGAGCTAGGTTCTAGACTTGTCTCTACTAAGTCTTGTCCTTGGGCCATTACATTCATCACCCTTGTCCACCATCATGACTACCTCATACTTGGCATATTCGCCACTCTTAGGCCCACTACAAACCATGCTATCATATCATATCATATCATGTACAGATGTGTCCAAAAGTATAAAGTCAGGCCGCTCCCTCTGGCCTATCGCTTTCTCCTCCTCCCTCCTACCTCTTCGATGGCGGGCCCATCGTAGAGGTCGCATCCTCCTCTCACTCCCATCGCCGCTGATGCTCATCCTCCTCGTTCCTCCGCCGCTCAGAGGTAGTGGCGAGATAGTGCCTAACGGAACCATGAGTGGCGTGGCTGCCACTTGCTCCGCTGCGAGCCCAACTCTCCTTGTATGCTCGCAGCTCACCACGTAACTCCGACACCTCTGTCCGGTGGCACTCCGCCTCAGTGCGGACTTTCACCAACTCCTCGGCACTAGCCCAGAGTCTCTCGAGCTCGGCCCAAAGAAGCGCTATCTCAACCGCATCTGCTGGCTGGCTCTGTGCTAACATCTCCTGGAGGCGGGCTGTCTCTTCACGAAGGCGGGCTATCTCCTCCTGGGCCACAGTCCAACTCTACTCCAGCTCGCCCCGTAGGTGAGTCGCCTCCTCCCTCACCTTGGTGCTCTCCATCAGGGCGGCCCTCAACTCTATCACCTGTATACATTCATCATCATCATTAGTCAACTGCATTTAATATAGAAGCATAATTCACAAAGGGAAAGTGTAGTGTGTACCCTCTCAGAGAGTGCTGCCTCGGCCGCCTTGGCCCACTCTACCATCTGCTGGAACTCTGCCTCCCGCTCTGCTCAGTCGGCTGGAGTCTGTGCTGAAGAAGAAGGAGTGTCTGTCCCCTGCCGCTGGGTCTCCTCCCCTCGCTACATTTATAAAACTTTAGGTCAGTCTCCGCACAATCATATAGAAGTGTATAAGTTAAGAGTTTTAAGTTTAGGAAACCCACTAGTAGGGCCAGGGCCTATCGGGCCTCGTACCGCTCACTTATCATCATGGTAAGGATCCCCTGTAGCTCCGCTAGCCACCCCTCTGGGTCAATCTGCATTCAGAAGACTAAGTGTCAGTGTATCATGAAGAGGTCATAAGCATAATAGATAGAGTTTAAGTTTAGAAGTCATACCGTTCGGTGGGCACCCCGGAACGCCTGGTCCCGGTAGTGTCGTGCATACGTAGTGTAGTACGCTACATCACTCTTTGCTCGGACGGTCACCACCCGCCCGAGCGCTGTCCAGCCTGCCACCTAAATGGCGTTCCGCACCGTCCAGTCAAATGTCGCTGCTAGACCCCTCATGGTCCGCGTGACGCGTTCCCCTGGCTTCTCTACCGTAGGGAACTCCACTGCTAGTTGATGGACCCCGATGGTCCTCATCACTAGCCGGAAGTAGAGTGGCTCCACCACATTCATGTAGTGAAGCCACACGTCACGCCCCGAGAAGGCTAGGGTCCCGACCACCCAAGGCTGGTCCTCCTACCCCTCCTCGGTGTAGGGCATCCACCGTACCTGCAAAATAGGAAATCACATCAGCATAATCATATAGAATTGCATTTAATTAAACAGTCTAAGTTTAGAAGCATACTGAGGTGTATGGTAGGGAGTCTAGATCATCCTGCAGCTCCCGAACCTATCTCCGGAGTGTCGTAGTCTCTCGCTGTGCGGTCCACCTCCGGGCAATCGGCAGGAGCCTCGAGTGGGTCTCCTCGCCTCTGCCTAGTGTGCGTAGCCGCACGTAGGCCCAAACCTGCATCACAGCATCGTGTCAGCATCTAGGAAACATATAGAACTTGCAAAATTAAGTCTATCTAGCTTTAAAGAGGGCTGCATTGCAAAAGAGGGGCAGATCTATTCACCCCTCCCCTCTAGATCCGCCATCCACTATTCAACATTCGTAGTCCTCGTTGACTTGATTGGCGACAAGTTGGGAGTCGGTATAAATTCTGACTCGCTCAGCTCCCAGGCGTCGCGCCATCCTAGCCCCGGAGATGAGAGCTTTATACTCAGAGGCGTTGTTGGATGCCAAGAAGCTAAACCTCAAGGCATATTGTAGTTTTGCTAGTTCGGGGGACCAAAGAAGAATTTTGGCTCTGCACCCGACTGAGTTGGAGGATATGTTGATGAAGAGGTCCTAGGCGGGGTCCGTCATTGGCAGGGATGCTTCTTCGGTTGGGGCACTACTTTCTGTGATAAAGTCCACGAGGGTTTGTTCCTTGATGGCAGTGCGGGGCCGATAAGAGATGTCATAGGCCCCGAGGAGTATGGCCCATTTGATAAGGCGACCTGAAGCTTTGGGACGGGCTAGGATCTTCTTCAGGGGCTCATTGGTCAGCACCACAACGGAGTGTCCTTGGAAGTAGGGCCGGAGGCACTTGGCCAAGGTTACCAATGCTAGCACAAGTTTCTCGATTGCGGGGTACCTTATTTTGACCTCTAGAATCACCTTACTGAGTAGTATACCGGCCTCCGGGTGCCTCCATCATCTCAGAATAAAACCGAGCTTATTGTGGAGGGATTCACTAAGAGATACAGGTACAATGGCTCCTTAGGAACTGGCTTCGACAGTACTGGAGGTGACGAAACGAACTCTTTTAGTTCGCTGAATGCCCTCTAGCACTCGCTATCCCAGGTGAAGGTGGCAGATGCCAGCTTTGGCCCCCTTAGCAGTTTGAAGAAGGGCAAGCATCATTGGCCGCATATCTAGGATGGCCTAGATCTTGTCGGGGTTGGCTTCGATCCCTCGCTGAGTCACCAGGAAGCCCGGGAATTTCTCAGACTTAACCCCAAAGGCACACTTGGCAGAATTGAGCTTCAGTGATACCAGAGGGTGCCGAAGGTCTCGGTCAAGTCGGTGAAATGGTCCTCGACCTTCTGTGACTTCACGAGCATGTCGTTAATATAGGCCTCAGCGTTCTGCCCGATCTGCTCCTCGAAGATCTGATTAACTAGCCTTTAGCATGTAGCTCCAGCATTCTTTAACCCGAACGACATCTGGGTGTAGCAATAGACGCCGAAGTTGGTGATGAAGGCGGTCTCCTCTGTGTCTTTGGGACTTAATTGGATCTGGTGGTAGTCGGTGTATGCATCCAGGAAGCTAAGGAGCTCGTTACCGGGGGTAGAATCGACGAGCTGTTCGATACTTGGTAGCAGATAGTAGTCCTTTGGTGTGGCTTTGTTGAGGTTGGTGAAGTCGATGCACATCCACCACTTACCTGAAGCTTTGGGCACCAGGAGGACATTGGCGAGCCACGTCGGGTAAAGGACCGGACAGAATAGCCTAGTTTTCTTCCCCTTGTTGATCTACTCTTTGATAATCACATGTTTCTCAGGGGCATGCTTCCTCTTTCATTGTTGTACTGGTTTTACCAAGGGGTCGAGGTTGAGGTGGTGCATTACTGTCTCCTTGGGAATGCCAGGGACATCTTCATCAAACCATGCGAAAATGTGTACATACTTCTAAAGAAACTCTTTGTATTGAGCTTGTAGTTCGGGTGACAGGTCTGCCCCAATTTTCACTTCAAGGGCCGGATCATCTCTGAGGAAACTTGACCTCCAAGGTCCTCATCTGCCAAAGTGAATGACACGGGCTGCTTCAGCTGTGACATCTTTTCTGATTCGGCATCGACCGTAAGCATCAGGGCAGTCATCTCCCCAACTATCCCTTCTTCAAAATCTCCACCATTGGAGATGAATTTGTCATATTGCCCAGTCAGGGCCGCCTGTCCCGGCTCATCCCCGGCCTCGATTGCCAATATGGAAGTATCACCGGATGCTTCCTTGAGCTCAGCACCTACTGACACGTCAGCGGAAGCAGCATCAATGTATTCTAGCCCAGCTTCCACTGACTGAAATTGAAGCTGCTCAGCGGAGTGCAGACCAAAGCCTAGTGATGAGACCAACCCACCCAGGAGTTTCAAAGCAATCGGCCTCAGCACGGGAGTCGTGCCCATGGTAGGAGTAAAAGCTGTGGCCCTGGAGTGGAAAGGAGAGAAACCTGCCATGGTTCCCACCACCAGTAGTGGCAGTCCCACCGAGATTGCAGGCCCCTGTACAAAGAAGGGGAGTATTAAGCATGAAGGAGGTGGTAAGAAAAAAAATGCCAAATCTCCTGCTAACAAATGACGACAAGCACAAAGAAAGCCATATGCAAAAGAAGACCTCACCTCAAGTGGCATGAGCCCTAACTCACTAGGCCCGGAAACCTCCAGGGCCGACTCGGCAAGGTTTGAGGTGATCCCTCCTTCTTCTAAAAGGAAGGTGGGCACACTCAGCGGTCCTAGCGTCAGTCATGGCAGGCTGAATGCGGGGAGGTCACTCCCATAAGAAAGAGATGGGGTGCTAGCTCCCAACTCTAATTCTCACTCCCTCTCGTCGCTGGAAGGCTCATAATTGACAAGCTCTTCAGAAGGAGGACTCTCAACTAGCTCGGCAATTTTGATTCCGGGGTCCTCTGACCATACTGGAGCATCCTGAATCGCCCCTAAAGAAGCCTTCTTCGCAGCTAGGGCGGCCAACTTATCGGAAGACCGTCAGGTAGACAGCTCAGCGGGGACCAAAGGCTCGAGAGACGGAGCTACAATAGGCTCTGAAGGAATGACATCTGACCAAAAAAAAGTAAGGTCGACAAAAGAAGAAGAATGAACATCTACCCCTAAAGCCTTGTGATTAACGACAATACCTTCATGGCTAGGTGTCGATGAAGGAAGATCACTCTCAGTTGGGATTATGGGTGTTTCAATACCTTCAACTCCCTCTGGGACGCTGGCAGTCACACCTTCTTCCACAGTCAGAACAGAAAGGGCCATTGGGGCTGAATGAAAAGAATGAATTAACAAAGGGTCAGCTCATGGCCAAATGGAATAGATCAAAAGAAGTATACCTATTGAAGAAGACGGCTACTCTTGCACCGCCTCAAACTCCTCAAAAGAAGGAAGCACAAGCAATGGGGTGCTAGGTGCTGCCGCCGCCTGCATCTCTTGTTTAGAAATTTTCGCTCAGGCCTTCTTAGCCTGAGAGATAGCCTCTTTCACGTGAGATCTCTCACGTTTTCAAGATCGTCTGGAGGGAAATGGCGAAGTAGTCGGAGCTGCAATCGGGGTCTCAAAGTAACCAGGCTTCTGCGCCTTGGAAATTAGCCTTCAGTATTCCAAAGTTGTCTTGGAATTTGATAAATCTGCCTCCACGCACTGCTGGACCAAATCCGATCCTACCAGGACACGCTCGCCCACCTCGAACCAATCAAGCGGAGTCCGACAAGGTCGCCCGTACAACGCCTCATACGTAGCCAATATCAAGGACTATGCACGCTGTGTGTTGCCTCCCAATGGTAAGGATCTTGGAGCTCTACTTTGCACATCCATTTTCTGGTTTATTGAGCCTTCATTGATGATTTGTCTTTTGGTGAGCAGAAGCGAGACGCGGTGATGATGGGGAACGATCGTTACAGTAGGAGGTCACCAAGCAAGTGGAGGCGATTACCTTAGGTGCATCTCGAGTCCTCGAGGGTCCTTCCTCTGCCTGAGATAAAGGCAAGCGGGTCACTCGGGAACATGACCTAGAGCGATGGGGGTCCAAGCGTAAGGACCCCAAGGAGTGACTGATGTTGGCTTCAATGAAGGCCTTGACCACTGAGAAGAGTAGGCGGAAGAGAACAAAAATTCCTCTTTTGACCGAGGAGTCTCTAGCTGAGGGTGCCCATCACCCGGGGCTGGAGGTGCCTGCTTTAGTCGAGAGGACCACCGCCGAGCCTGCGGGAGTGCGGGGGGAGGAGGTTGGTTCAGAAATCCTGACCGAGCTCACCGGGGTGCGCGGGGAGGAGGCGGCTGGTTCAAGGATCCTGACCGGGCCAAGTGCTACAGCCCCAAGTCTGAGGACGTCCGAGGGGGGCATCCCGACATCGACACATCAGGGGAGGGGGCTGGCCTTTCAGTAGGGGAGCTCCATCCTTCAGGCCTCTCTCTACGAGCACTGCCAAGCGTTGATGACTTCATTCGTTCAGGATGAGTTTCGGCGTTGTCCTCCTCCGATGCTCCTGGAAAGGGTCATGAAGGGAGGGTTGTTTTTGGCTCAGCTAGGGGCTGAATTGGCGAATTTCCTGACATGAGTACAGAGTGGCGAGGCAGCTCAGGCTCGGGCTCACGCTGAGTCTGATCAGAAGGTCAGATAGTTAACCTCTGAGCTTGGGGCCCTGCAATGGGAAATGGCCTCAATCCACTTGTAGGACCAGGCGAGCCAAGAGAAGGCGCAGTCACTATCTGAGCAACTATCCCAAGCTCAATATACAGTCGAGCTAAAGGGCAGGCTGCTAAAAGAGGAGGGTTAGGCCCATACAGCAAGTTTAGGACAGTGTATGATCGAGCGAGAGGAACTCGGGAACCACATCTTAGAGGTAGAGCGAGCTAGGAGAGGGGCCGAAGCGACACGGGCTGAGGTCGAGCCGAAGCTGGTCGAGGCCAGAATGAAGATGGCCGAGCTTGAGGAGAGGGTAGCAAGAGTCAAGGCGGAGGCAATTGAGTGGTATCTGGGCTCGGAGGAGTTTCATGATGCCTTAAAGAAAGTCACATTTACCTACTATGAGAGGCTATCGAGAGTAGGCTTTGCGTAAGGTTTCAGACAGGCGGCAGATTAGGCACGAGAGTAGGTCCTCGACGATCTTGTTTTCATCCTCGGGCAACTCTACGACTGAAGTAAGGAAGGCTCAACTTCTCCTTCATCATCGACATTGAGAGGAGGAGGGGGGAGCGAGGATAGTTCTGCTCTTGGGGAAGAGGGTTCACCTACTCTGACTACCTCGGGAGAGCACATGGTCGAGGCAGTTCCCACATAGGTGGGGTCAGTGCCCGAGCCGGCCATCACCAAGGGAACCAGGGGCGAGCCAACCTTGACTACAGGAATGGAGTCGAGCACCGTGGGCTTCCCAACCACTGAGTCTCAAGGAGGGCCGCAGACCTCCCACCCTTCTCCTATTTCCATGGTTTAGGCCAAGATTGTACTTGCTTTTACAGGCCTTCCTTTATTTGTTTTGTCCGGTATGGCTTCTTCCCCCTTTCCTTTAGCTACAACTTTTCCTTTACAGCTTTCCTGTCTAGTGTAGCAAAGCTTTCCTTTCTGTTCTCCCTACTTTACAGCTTTTCTGTTTAGCTGTTGTTTAGTGTGTTACTGCGTTGTTTCCAATGGAGATCCGCATGACCCCTACTGAGCTAGTGACACTAGGCTCACCCCTGCTTTTTTGGTGTGGTTGTTGTGCTTCTTCCTTGTGGTCCGTGGGTGGTGTTAGTTCGTAGTTGCCAGCATTGCCAGAGTTACCTGCGTCGGGCTTCCCCCGACTTCAATGTATGTTCTCTTTTCTGTTAGACTGTACTTGTCTTTCCTTTTGACTAGACTCTGTTGTTAATTTAAATTATTAATTGAAAAAGTAATTTTATTTCTACTACTTTAGCAAACCTGATCATTCAAATATTATTGCTTGCTGCTTTATCTGGAACTTCAATGTACTCCACACAAACCTTTTTATCCCTCGGAGCTTTACCGCTCTTGGGAGGCTTCACAGGTTTCAAGTGGTGTCGAGTTTACCCGGTATCCGGAGTCTGGGTCATCACATGGATAGTCCCTTTTTAGTCATGTGTTCAGCTATAATTGTGTCCTGATGTAACCCAGCTTGCAGTTCTGTCCCATGGTTCTGTGTTGAGAACGGAGCCAGGGATTTGTAGGTGTGGTTGAGGTTGTGTGTTGGGCTGTTGTTTATGGTCAGCATGGGAGGAGTTCCCTGTGAGTCTGAGTTTGGCATGGTGTGGACCGTGATCTTGTAGGTTGGTTGTGCTGTACTCTTCTGTCGTGGTAGGGTTAGCATGCAACTCGAATCAGATGTAATGTCTGAGTGAGGACTGACTTGATTGTGCTTGTGGTCCAATGCTGTCATTGGTGTTCTGGGTGCTAGTTTCATTTATTGTTATGGCGCAGAAGCCGATGGTTGGAGCTGTCAGCTGAGATGGGTGTTTTCCTCATAAGAGTTGATGCTTGTGTTGTCTGCCAAGTATGAGTTTGTCAGTGGCTGTTTTTATGGCATGGGTAGTGTCTCCTTGATTTGTGAGATGATAGCGATGATGCCCCGTTTCAGAGGTGCCAGACTGGTGTTTCTTTATGTGCCATGCTCGTTCTATGGATTGGTGTGCTTTGCGATCCGGAGCATGAGGATCTTGTTTATGATGATGGTCTGGCAGTGTTCCTCTACATTGTGTTTTCGAGAATCATATTATCGTGTTCTCGTGTTTAGTGTTTGAGGTTTGGCTGGTGCTTGGAGAGCGTGGCTAGCGTTTGGGTTGTTCTTCCCTTTTCCCTTGTTGGCTCCTTAAATTTTGAGGATAAAATTTCTTAAAGGAGGGGAGGACTGTAATGCCTTAGATCCTTCAGATCAAAATTAGAGAGCTTTCGGAATGCTTTCGTGGGTCCCGAGTTATGTTTTACGATCCACATAGATTTTTCCCCTGTATAAGTTGTAGAATTCCGTGGAGAGTGAACCATTGAGTTTTGAGACTCCGGGATGCTACAGGTGCGTTGTGCTCTTTCTGAGGATAGCATAGGCTATTTTTTCATATTTTTATGATTTTATGGAATTTCAAGCCGAAAATTAGATTTGAGAAAATTCACATAATTTCCTATTTTTCCTTTTTTCTTTGAAACCCTTAACCCCCTCTCTCCTCTCTCTCCACCGTGCTCATTCTCTCCCTCACTGTTCTCTCTCGTCTTTCCCCCTCTGCGTCTAAAAATGACATTATAGGCTGACCTTCCTATGATCACCATGAAGTTTACCATGACGTGGCAGCTTTAGGAGGCGTACCGAGGGTGACAGGTAGGCTTAGTGCTCCCTCGGGATAAGTTGTCTGGCCATTGAACCCACAGAGGGGGGTTCGAATCGGGCGGAGCCTCGATGGGTCTTTACCCATCTCTTCCAGGTCTCAGTCGGAGATGATCAAGGCTTGCTAGTCATGTGCCGGAGGAGCTTTGGGAGTCTTGGAAGCTCGATTGGCTCTCTCGGAGTGACGCTTTCTCACTCGGCCACTATCGCCTCCTGATATTGATCCCCCTGAGTTGACATTAATATGGATCCCTCGGGGGTGCTTGTCAATTTCTCCTGGGAGGACCCCGTGATCCTCCCGTCGGTCAGCCACGTATTAGGAGAGGTGTCCATGGCAGATGAGACTCTCAATCTCATCCTTGAGCTGTTGACAATCACCAGCCATGGTCATTATGGAACTAGCAGTGCTTCCAACGACTGCGGCGTCTTGGGTCGGCTTTCATTGGATCTGCGGTCGCCTTCTCAGTTCCTCCATTTCCCCTACCCTGAGGCTTGTTCGGATGGTCACTTCTTCTCCCCCTCTCGCCCCGAATTCGTCGAATCTTGGCAGGCATTGAGGACCTCTTCGCACTCTGCATGGTGCAGAGCTAAGGTTACCAGATCGGTGAGGGAGGAGGGGGGATGGAGCACCAGTTCTCTCTGGAGGCTCTCATCACGGGTCCCTCCTGTCAGCGCGGTGATGGCAAAGGTTGCATCTAGTCGGGGGATGCACAGGGCCTCCACTCTAAAATGGTTGATATAGGCCTGCAATGTTTTCCCTTGAGCCTGCCCGAGTGCTAACAATCCCTCAACTGACCTCAGAGGGCCACTATCAGCGAAGCTTTCTTTGAATAGTCGCCCGAACTATCAGAAGCTAGTGATGCTCTAGGGAGCGAGTGTTTGGAACTAGGCCTTAGTGCCCTAGACCAGAGTGGTCACGAATGCTCGGCACTTGACGATGTCGGATGCCCCGTGCAGAGTCATGAGGGTGTCAAAGCTGTCGTAGTGATTGGCCAGGTCGCCCCAGCCTTCAAAGAATTAGAAGGTCGACAGGGAGGCTCTCGGTGAGATTTCTGCCTCCAAAATGTTAGCGAAAAATGGAGATTGCTCCTCATCCTCCGTTGTAGAGCTCTGCTCTAGGGCGCGAAGGGCACGCTCCTGTTCGACAAAACGTCACTCAAAATCTCACAGACGGAGGGAAAGCTTTGGTTGGCATCGGGATCGTGCCAGGGGTCTCGGGGTTGGAGAGGGGGATTTCTGCAGCCCACCTAAGAGCAGCCGAACTAGGTCTAGTGAGACCAAACGAGGCACAGCTCACCTAAGTGACAGTCCACAGGGCCCACTTATCATGAAAGCCCAATAAGTTCACTCGGGATCAAGCACCTCCTAGGTGGCCACTAGGCTCGGAGGTCCGAGCATCGGTCCCGTCGGAGAAAGATTCATGCCCGAGCTATGCCCCATGTCGGGATAAGGGCTGGCGCCCCGCGCCCACTCCGACCGAATTACACCCGAGCTTTACCTATCTCCCGAATAGGAGCTGGCATCCTCCATGCTTGGGTCGACCAATGGGTGCTTATCCATGTTGCCATTGAGAGTCCTTTATGAGTAGGAGTTTATGAGGATAAGGGAGGCCAAGAGTCCTCAAGGCTATAAAGAGCCAAAAAAATTATTTAAAAATTTGGTAATAAATTACGGGGTATTACATAAATGATCGAACCAGGGCTTGTTTATCACTTGTGCGGCCCTTGAGCAACCACCCTTCTACTTGACGCGCAGTGGGCACCCAATTGTGTGGCCATGGTTTGACCGCCCAATGGCTTGGCGCGCACTGGGTATGTGCGGCCAGTCATGGGACCACACATCCTATGAGCAGCCCTAAGGCAACCGTACATCCCCTGAGTTTTGACCATTGCTTATGATCATTGTATAGTGCACTGGGGTGTGCGGCCAGGGTCTGGCCGCATGACCCTTCGTGTGGCCAGGGGTAGGCCGCACGTCACCTGGTGTCGTTGGCAGTGGTGAGGCCAAAGTTGGACCACACATGCCTTGTGCAGTGAGGTCCTAGCCGCCCTTCCCTTGTGCGGCCATGGTCCAACCGCACATGTGTTTTTGCCGTTGGAGGATGGACGACTGTGCTGGACTGCCCATCCCCCACGTGTGGCTGAGAGTCAGTCGTCTTTTCTTTGTGCGGCTAGAGGTTGACCGCATATGCCCCGTTTGAACTAGGAGAAGGACGGTCTGTGGATGGCCGTATATCCCCTGGTGCAGCCCCTATTCGATCGTATGTCCCTGAGCGGCCTAGAGTGGACCATTCAAGGGTACCAGCTTGACCGGTGTTTGATCTTGGCTGATTCGAGTCCCGGGTGCATGGACCCCGGTCCGCGTGTTGACCCGTGGTCTGACAGATGCTGGGCATCGTGTCGAGGCCAGGTTTTGTGCTACTGTGTAGTCCTAGGAGGTGTGTTTTCGGCTCGTGTCACCGTGCGGTGGTGCTCGTACGAGGAGCATTCCCTATACTATCAGTTCCGACGTTGTTTTTCATAGCTTGAGAGTCTACTCCTTCATAGACATTCCACTAGTCATAGCCCACCAGTACACGTGTGCTAGTATCCACCTGGGAGTGGTGGGGTGGCTACCCTGAGGACAGTTTTTAGACTTGTTTTCGTCGAGCCCCACGTCGTCAGCCAGAGCCCGGCTGAGGGGAAAACCAGATGGAGGCCAAACCTAGGACGCATGGTCTATGTGTGCACACGTGGTTGGGGATGGTGGACGCACGCTGATGAGGGTGACCCCAGCTAGTCACTCGCTTTGTGGTTACTCTAGCGTGTCTGAGTCTCATGCCCGGGACGTGGTAGCTAGACACTTGTGACGCGGTATAAGATGTCAGTGGACACATCCAGTCATTCTTCTAGTAGGAGGTACTTCTGTTCTGGACAAGGAGTGACAGACTATCAGTTTTAGTGACCTTGACCTTGAGTTTTGGTCGTCTTGATGGGTGAGTTCCGGTTGTTTCGCCGTGGCATGCGTGCGTGGGTTTTCACACCGTGAGACCGGTGTTGTAGTTGGAGGGCTTTACCTTGTGGTACTCGCTTAGCTGCTAGCGTAGTGATTTTCCCATGTTGGAGAGGTGGGGTTCGAGTGATCCCTACTGAGTCTTGTTTTTAGACTCATTCCCTGCGTGTTTTCACCATGTTTCAATCAAGTCGTGGCTTCAGAGGAGTGCACCTAAGGCTCAGCGTGGTTCGGGTGCCCAGCGTTAGTTGCTAGTGGTGAGTATCGGGGTATGCCATGTGTAGCTATACTTTTCTTTTTGTCTCTGTACTAGTTGTGGACTACTGTTGTTATTTATTGTTATATTGTGGACCATGTAAATTGTAAAATGTTAATTTAATTTTCGCTTGTTTACCCTTCGCTGAGATGTAGCTCGGGTTGTCGACGAAGAACATCTCTATTTAAGCTACTGCCGAATTGAGTTGATCAAAACCCCTGACGTTGGTGCCGAGAAGCTTTTCGCTAACCTCGGCCGCCAAGCCTCAGCGACAAATAGTGATGGCATCTTCCTGGACTGGCGGATTGACACACCTCATGCTGAGGTCTCGCCATTTCTTGATGAAGTCGAGGGCACTCTCGCCCTTCTTTTGTCGGAGGGAGTAGAGTTCGGCTAAGGAGACCTTCTGCTCGGCCATTTGGAAACGGTCGAAGAACTTCTTTTGGAGATCTGCCCAAATTATGACCGAGTTGGGCTTCAGGTGGGAATACCATTGGAAGGCTGTTCCAGTAAGTGAGGTGGCTAAATAGCGGAGGAGATAGGACTCATCCAACGTGAGTTCACCCATGGCCGTAATGTAGTAGGCCAAGTGTTCATGCGGAGACCCGTGGCTGTCGAATTTCTGCAACTTCGGTGGCTTGGCGTACTCCGGGGGGAGTTTCTTGAGCTGGTGATGCAGCGGGTAGGGGACACTATAGAGGTCCAACGCCGTGATCCCTTCTCCAAACTGGGCGAGCTTGGTCTCAACGATCCGCTAGATCATCTGGCGTTGTGCCATGAGACTTTTTGACACCGGTGTGTTGGATGGCCGGGGTTGAGCTTTGGCCAAGGGCGTGCCGAACCCGGTTATTGTAGGGGTCCAGACGGCTGCAGCAGAGGTGTTGGCGCCATTTTGCCCTCCTAGTGGGACTGGCATCTCCGTCAAAGGCCCAATAGGCGGCTGAGGATGAAGGTCACGTTCCTGAAGTAAGTCTTGCAGGAGGGCCTTCAGGTGTCGGTTCTCCTTCATAAGAGTCTCAAGAGTTACCTCTTGAGCTTCACCAATTGGAGGATCATTATTAACTGGATCCACATTGACGGGGGTGGCATGCTCCTCAATGGGGACTTCCTCCGCTTGTGTCGATGCCTGAGGTCCGACAGAAGTGCCGACGTGACCGACTGAAGCCGACGGCTGAGTCGGGTGATGAGGCCTCCTGAGGTGAGATATAGGCTGGTTTAGATCGTCGGTCTGAACCTCAGGCTGGTGCCCGGTGGTATAGCACGCGAACACCCTGCCCTCGTCACAGAGGAGCCGGACCGTTCGCCATTTCTGGGAGCGCCTCTTGGGGCGGACAGGTGTCCCCAGCCTATCAAAGACCGAGGTGCATTACAGAGGAGTCTCCATCATGGTATCTGCTTGAGGAGGACTCGGGGCCAGATGTTGAGGGGGCTCGGAATGAGCCCGTCTCTATTTCCGCCTATTTGAATGAGAGGCGAGGAGTGGCTGGGCGCCGTCAGGTGATGCGGCTGTAGAATCAGTCACACCTTGCTTATCGCGGCGTCCTAATGCCCAGAAAGGGTTGCTAAGACGCACCTTCCGGATGGCTTGAGCTTCCTCCGGGGTAACCTAGATTCTTCTAAAGTCAAACTGTTGGTGTAACGACCCAGAGCTCCGGATACCGATAACCCGATGTAGCATCGAATTACCGCTACCAGGAACTAGGTAAGTCACCCAAGAGGCTGATGAGGCCCCTGAAGGGTTGGGAGAGTTTATCGAGAGAACGTATAATGAATTGGAATTACACTATGCGTAGATTAAATTAAAATAGTTATTTTAAACTGAAATGTGGAAGCAATTAGAATATTTATATATATCAGAGTGTTAGTGTGGACGATCAATCACAGGCATTCTTGGCACATCTGCAGTTGCAAGTTGTCCTGATAAGAAACCATTATTCTGCTGCTGCAGAAGAGAAGTACAAAAATATTTGTTTATTCTCGAGTCCGGTTTAGAAACTAGGAGCAATAAAAATTCGTTTGCCGTATGGTGAAGTCGTACGATTAACTGACTTAAACCACTCTAGCTCCCTGCGTTGGACATAGATATATTGTATACGTTTGATGTGCATGCTTAAGCTTTGTGAATGCGACCCCTCTTTGTCTTCATCAACAATTTGCACTGGCTGTGGGCAAACAAACTGTTTCGTGTTCCCTTTGCTCCAGACGCAATGCCATAGTGGGGTATTGCACTTTGGCGACACCATTTCGTATAAATCTAGATATAATAAATCTCGCTTGATGAGCCTTCAAGTTCCACAGAGCAATCATTGCATCTCTCTACAGGGACGGCAAGATTCAAGAGGTCTCCGACGTCTTTAATCCAGGCAGTTGCACTTGCACAGGCACACACACAGTGGGTGAGAGAGAGAGAGAGAGAGATGCTGTGGTAGCTAGTCAGTGCATATACAGCTTCTTCTGGTGCTTTCCCTGTGAGACATATATATAGTTTATACAATGCAAATACGGGGGATATATATTGCTGTACGCTCATGGGCAGACTGAAGGGGAAGAAGGATGTATTCAATTCGGGAGCAGCCCAACCAATCATGCAGTGAATCATTCTGTTTCATGCAGTCACGTTGGATCTGACTTCTGTCTTAGTCATTTCTTTAAAAGAAGATAAAATAATATAATAAGAGTAGTCATTTCCAATGGCCTCTGCGCTAGGTGATGGCAGCGAGAATGCACCCAATTAATCCCCACGTGCATGGACTCGTGAACGTCTTCAAAATATTCCGTGACCTCTCCCTCCGTATCATCGATATTGTCAAATGGATATATGAAGATATATATCAAAAGCATGGGAAAGATGTGCCTCACCTTCTTATATCTGCAGTTTATGGAAGAATATTGTGCTCATTTTTAGTTAAAAATGCACTACACTGTTTGGCATCACATTCGGTGCATTGTAATTAAGGATGTGAAACAGAAGAACTGGAGCAGCCATTTTCTCCCCCTTTACTGTCACAGGCCATGAACGGTTCCAAGTTCCATCCTTGGATCACCGGTAGGAAAAAAAAAAACAGTACGCTTGCTTGCGTTTCAATCCTTCAACGCTACCAATATAAAAGGATTTTGAATGTGTCCGGCTATAAATAAAATAAGAGCAAATAATATGAATTAAATAATCTCACTATCAGGTTAAATGACAAAGGAAAGAAACTAAGTATGAAGTTAATTTATGCCTACTTAGAAACTAATGAAGACATAAAAAATGGATAACTTGAATACATAATGTTAAGGTTAAAAAGTGTTATCTTTACTTTGTACCATATCTTTTGAGTCACTTTGATAACAGAATAAGAGGAGAATAGGATGAGTTATTCCGCCTACTCACCCGTAACTGAGTTTGGTAGCAGAGTTAAGTTATTTGAGGTCGGTTAGGGTTAATACCCTTATTCTAGGAATAACTCATTCTATCATTTCACATGGAATGAGTTATTCTTAGGATAAGAATAAGTTATCAAACTGAAAAAGATAAAACTTAAGGAATAACTTATCCAGACCCACCTCGAATTACTTATCCTAATCTGTTATCAAAATAGCCCTAAGATTTTTTAGAGAGTGTTGCAATTATTTAATGTTGCTATACGTCAACCTGTTGCCATCATTTAACTTGTTGCTATACGTCAACCTGTTGTAATCATCAAAACAAGACAGCATTAAGATTCTCCCTTCTATCTTGTGCCCAGGGGTCACAACATCTTTGTCTCTGACTATGACCCACATGGTTGGAGGTGCTTGGGTGGGGTCGGTTGGAGGTGACTGGGTGGGGCAGGTTGGAGGTGGTTGGGTGAGACTTGTTGGAGGGGATCGGGTGGAGAAGGTAGACCCTCCTAAGCTCCTTCTTCAAGTCCCACCATGACTCGATGGGCCGTTGCCTCCTAACTTCTCTCGAGCATTCAACATAGTCCCACTTTTTGGCAGCTTTGTGAAGAAGCCGCTTCTTGGCAAAAGAGAATTACATGACTTCGGACATGGGGTAACAATCAAAATATTTATTCATGGCGACTTCCCATTGGAGGTAGTCGCTCGGGACTTTGGAGCCATCACAATTCGAGGCTTCAGGCTTATGGAAGTGGAGAGGATGGTTGCCACGCCCATGGGTGTCATGCAACCAGTGATATCGCCTGGGCGATTGGGAATCCATGGGAGACTGGGGAACTATGGGACGGACATGCAGACACAAAGAGACAAGACAGGCTGACTCTCTAATGGACTAGACACGATCCTAAACCAGTAATGTAAAGTTTGAATGCAGACTCAAATATAAATCTAGACTTAACCAATATCCAGTATGTGGCGGAGATGGGGATCCGACGATCCTCTCATGCAAGGAGGCTACCTTCCTAATAGGCTTAACCTATCTTTCTAGTAACGCCTTTTGATCTACCGGGTACTGCGATGAAATGCAAACCTAGAATAAGAGGACCTTAGACACGAGACTTTTTTTTAAAGTAAAAACTACCCTAGACTCAACCGTGCTCTGATACCAAATTTGATGCGGGATGGGATGCGACTCCAGATCAATTCGGATGGGAACTTGAGACTCTAGTTCGCGACTCGTCCCTAGCGAGGGAAGCGTGCGAATGTGTACGGTTGAGAAACTGGTAATGAGTCTGGGGTGGTCTACTCTCCTTCGTGCCCGAATCGGGTCATGGAATGGGTCACGTGCACTCTCTCACAATGGTGATAAAAATGTATCGAGCTAGATTATCCTATCACTCTCTCATGCAGCGGCATTCAAGAATATATACGAGATAAGCAAATGCGATAAAATAGAGGAGTGAGAACGATACTTCCACACTCCGAGCGTGGGGAAGACGACCCCGGCCAAGACTCATACTCCCGGTACAAATAGTTAACAATAATTACAGAAATGATTTTATTGCCCACTCCACGCAGGGAGATAAAGGGCTACACGTGAGACCCGGGAGTACCGATCTCGGGCTGACGGGCAGCAAGCCGAAAGGACTTTCGGGCCGGAGGCGGGCTGCTGGTCCGACTCAGTACTGTTCCAACTCGTAGGACAACAATCGAACTCGGCACTTGGAATGGTGGCTTCCGGTCACCTTCTGGCCGCGGCGGTTGGCTGGGACATTGGTGGGAGATCCCTCTTCAATCCCTGAGGTCGGCGGCGGCCGAATCTGAGCTGGTGTATTTTTGTAAGATTTAACCAGCGGACTGCTCTGCTAGCCTGTTCACATAATAGATCTGCGTGCCTCCACGAAAATAATTGTTGCATTCAGATCCAGAGGTGGATCAGAGTGAAATTGGCGCCATTGGAAAGAGGACGCAAAACTGACCCTTGTCATCATCGGCAAGACCGGTCAATACTCCCTTAACTTGGACCTTTCATCCTTATTAATGAACAAACCTTTACTTCGATATTTAACCAATGTCGACGAACAAGCTACCACTGACCCTTGTCATCATCGGCAAGACCGATCAGTACTCCCTTAACTTGGACCTTTCATCCTTGTTAATGAATAAACATTTACTTCGGCATTTAACCAATGTCTACGAATAAGCTTCCACTGACCCTTGTCATCATCGGCAAGATCGGTCAGTACTCCTTTAACTTGGACCTTTCGTCCTTGTTAATGAACAAATCTTTACTTCCACATTTAACCAATGTCGACGAACGAGCTACCACTGGCCCTTGTCATCATCAGCAAGACCGGTCAATACTCCCTTAACTTGGACCTTTCATCCTTGTTAATGAACAAACATTTGCTTTGGCATTTAACCAATGTCGACGAATAACCTACCATTGGCCCTTGTCACCATCAGAAAGACCGGTCAATATTCCCTTAACTTGGACCTTTCGTCCTCGTTAATGAACAAACCTATCTTTGCTTCGACATTTAACCAATGTCAATGAATAAAACGTCATTGTCCTTGTCACCATCAGTAAGACCAATTAGTACTCCCTTAACTTAGACCTTTCATCCTCGTTAATGAATAAACCTATCTTTACTTTGACATTTAACCAATGTCGATGAACAAACCATCATTGACCCTTGTCATCATCGGCAAGACCAGTCAGTACTCCCTTAACTTGGACCTTTCGTCCTTGTTAATGAACAAACCTTTACTTCGATATTTAACCAATGTCAATGAATAAGCTACCACTAGCCCTTGTCACCATTAGCAAGACCAGTTAGTACTCCCCTAACTTGGTTCGTCCTCGTTAATGAACAAACCTATCTTTATTTCGACATTTAACAAATGCCGATGAACAAACCGTCATTGACCCTTGTCACCATCGGTAAGACCCGTCAGTACTCCTTGACTTGGACCTTTCATCCTCGTTAATGAACAAATATTTGCTTCGACATTTAAGCAATGTGGACGAACAAGCTACCATCGACCCTTGTCATCATCGGCAAGGCCGATCAATCTTCCGTTAATCCGGGCCTTTAGCCCCTATTAACCAATGCAACCCCTCTCATTGCCTTGACATATCTTTCAATGCCGATGAATACAATAGCGTTTCAAACACCTATCCCTAAATATGCCCTACTCAAGCTAATGTAGCCATAGCCTCCGGGAAATTTGTGCCGTGGTGGAGCGAACTCCCCACACCTTCCTTGAAGTGGTGAGCGCTCTCCTTCCCTAGCAATTTAACATAACCTAAGGCTGGGTGAAATAGCATCATGCCCATACCCCTGAAGGAAAGAAAAGAAAGCACATAATCACAGCCAGACATCAGCACTGCTCAGGCAAGGCTGGAAGAAAATTCTTCATTGCATAAATAGAAAAGATACATGGAAACTCGGAGCATCCTCCGATGTACTTGGAATTTCAAAATGAAATGAAGAAGAGAAGAAGGAAGCCATCATTGGCTAGGGTGACGAAAAATATCGTCAAGTTCCATGAGCCCGATAGAAGGATGATCAATCAGGTCCTGCAGCCGATGTTCCTCAGCCTCCAGCTTTAGTAATTCTTCTTAGATAGAGCCCACATGCCCCTCTGCCAACGCAGCTTCATCTAAGCTTTGTGCCTGCAGTCGTCTGGCGTGGGCTATATCCTTCTCAGCTTGAGCCAACTCAATACGGAGTCGAGAAGTCCACTCCTCCAACACAGAGATCTGAGCGGTGGCCCCCTCAGTAATTACCCTCTGTTGGCCAGCAACCTCCGTGGCGGATTACAGTGTAGTGAGGCTCTCCCTCTTTTGAAGCTTTAGAGCAATTAATTCATCCCTCAGGCCATGGTCAATAAATTCTCGTCGATTTAAGTACCTGAGCAATAGGGTCACCCGGGGCAGCCAATTCTGCATGGGACAGCCAAAAGCCATAAGGGTGCGAGTCATAGGCTCCACTAGCCCCTTCAATTGTGCATAAGATAAGTCCCGGCTAGTCAGCACAGCCTGCTTCAGCATTTCCAAGTTCTGCAACACCGGTTCTTCAGAAGATTGTAAACCTAGTGAAGGCACTTCAGGGAGATGAAACTCCACCCTGCTATCCACCTCAGCCCAAATGTCATCGACAGGCTGTGAAGAAGATGAAGGCAATGAGGAAGATGGCTCCACCAATTCTTTCTCAGGCTGCTTTGCAGATTCAATAGCAACTGGGGCTGGAAATTCGACCTTGACCTCTGTTGGAGTGCCAGAGTCTTGAACTGTGATATCCGTATCTATAGCTCTGAAGCCTACATGTTGCTCCGGCTCATAGGTCTTCTCCGACTCGGCATCGGCTGTGAGCATCAAGATAGTTGTTTCACCAACTACCTCTTCTTCAAAATCTCCACCCTCAGGGATGAATTCATCTTGTTACCCATCTTGGCCATCTGTCCCAGCTCAACTCCAGCTTCAATCACCAACATAGAAGTGTCGCCAGATGCTTCTCTGAGCTCTGCACCGATCGACGCCACAATCGAAGCAGCATTGATGAATTTTGACTCGGCCTCCACCAATTGAAGTTGACGCTGTTCAATGGAAAGTTGACTGAAACCCAGTGATGAGACTAGTCCACCTGGGAGCTTTAGAGTGATCGGCCTCAGCACTAGAGCCGTGCCCATGACGGGGGTGAAAGTTGTACTCTTAGACTGGAAAGCAGAAAAGCCAGCCATTGTTCCCACCACTGGCAGTGTCAGTCTCACTAGGGCTGCAGGCCTCTGCAAAGCAAAAGGAAGAGAAATAAAAAATGAAAGAATGTCAAAGCTTCTGCCAAAAATGATGGCAAATATGAACAAAGCCATGTGCAGAATAAAGCGTCACCTCAGACAGCACCAATCCCAGCTCACTCGCCCTGGAAGCCCCCAAGGCTGGCTCGGTGAGGCTTGAGGTGATTCCTCTTTCCTCCATAAGGGAGCTAGGCACACCCAAGGGTCCGAATGTTAACTGGGGTGGACTGAACGCAGGAAGGTCACTTCCATAAGAAAGTGACGGAGAGCTGACTCCTGACTCCAACTCTTCCTCATCACTGGAAGGCTCATAATCAACGAGCTCTTCAGAAGGGGGACTTTCAGCCACCTCAGGAGTCCTAACTCCGGTAGTCTCTGGACACACCGGAGCATCTTGAACCGCCTCCGAAGGAACCTCTTCCACAGCCAAGGCGGCCAATCTCTCCGAAGACCACCTGGTGGGCAACACAGCAGTGGCCGGAGGTTCAAAAGAAGGAGCTACAATAGACTCCGAAGGAATGACGCCTGGCCAATGAAAGGTAGGGTCAGTAAAAGAAGAAGAATGGACAGCTACTTCTGAAAAATACTGTGGCCAAAGACACTAGCTTCATGGCTAGGAGTTGGTGAGGGAAGATCACTCTCGGCCAGAATTATGGGTATTTTGATACCCTCAACCCCTTCGGGGATGCTAGCAGTCACGCCTTCTTCCACGGTCGGAGCGACAGGGGCTGTAGGGGCTGAATAGAAGGAATAAGTCAATGAAAGACCGGCTCATGGCTAAATAAAATAGGTCAATAAGGATATACCTGTTGAAGAGGATGGCTGCTCTTGCACCGCCTCAAACTCTTCGAAGGAGGGAATCTCCGGTAAAGGAGCACTAGGTGTTGTTGCTGCCTACGTCTGTAGCTTGGAAGTTTCTACTCGAGCCCTCTTAGCCCTAGAGACAACTACTTTCACGTGAGACCTCTCACATTTCTGAGACCCTCCGGAAGGCAGTGGTGCAGTGGTCGGAGCTGCAACCAGGGCTTCAAAATAATTGGGCTTCTGTGACTTTGAAATTAACCTCTGATATTCCAAGGTGGTTTTGGAATCTGGAAAATCTGCAAAAAAAGTATGGGCACTTAGCAGTCAGTCGAAGGACGTGCACGTGCCCCAAAAGAGCAAATGAACAAAAGACCAAGGACAAGCAAGTATCTGGGTGACCCGAGTATAATGGGGAAAGAGACCAATAATATAGTGAGGGTTCCTTGTCTCTGGATGCACCTTCCCGTACCAACCAGTAAACATCGCCAATAGTGGCGCAACCCTCAGCCAAAGGAGCCAGATCTTCATGGCCATGGGACAATAGGTCATAATACAAGCCGAGATGGTCAATGCCCCATCCATCGGCATATCAACATGAAACTCAACCCAGCCAAATGTGCGTTCGGGGTCAAATTAGGGAAGTTCCTCGGCTTTCTCGTCACCCATCAAGGAATCGAAGCTAACCCCGACCAAATCCAAGCGGTGCTGAGAATGCGGTGACCCGAGTGTGTAAGGGATGTCCAGTGCCTCACCGGACGTGTCACCGCCCTCGCTCGCTTCCTGTCTCGGGTAGCTGAGAGATGCCTCCCTTTCTTTCGACTCATCAAGCGAGCCAATAAGGAGCCAGATAAGAAAGGACAGATCGACTGGGATCAGGAGTATGAGCAGGCGTTTGAAGAATTGAAGTGCTATCTGATGGCTCCTTCTGTCCTCGCCAAACCACAAAAGGGAGAATAGTTACTTCTATACCTATCCATGACGCCAAGCACAATGAGCGTTGTGCTCACATGAGAAGAGGTAGGAGTCATGAAGCCCGTCTACTACATCAGTCGGGCGTTGCAAGGACCGAAATTTTGGTACTCAAGGACTGAAAAGTTTGCCTTAGCACTCATTACGGCCACTCGCAAGCTGCGACCATACTTCTTGCCGCATCCCATTGCCGTCCTCACCGACCAGCCGCTGCGACAAATCCTCCAGAATCCTGACGCCTCAGGAAGACTGATGAAATGGGCCATCGAGTTGGGAGAATTCGAAGTCAAGTTCCACCCAAGGACCGCAATCAAGGCTCAAACCCTCGCCGACTTCGCGGCCGAATGTACCATACCTGTCGAGGATTCGCCCAAGCAGTCTTCAGGGCCCACCTGGGAACTATACGTCGATGGATCGTCCTGTGTCGCGGGTAGCAAAGCAAGGTTAGTCCCACTCTCACCAGAAGGGTTAGAACTCTAGTACGCCTTACGGTTCAACTTCCTGACCACAAACAATGTTGCTGAATATGAAGCCCTCCTCTCGAGGCTACGCATGGCGAAGCACTTGGGGGTGACCAGCGTGCGAGCATACAATCACTCAATGCTCATCGCCAACTAGGTCAGAAGAGAATTTGAGGCCCGCGACCCCTCCATGGTCAAGTACCTAGAGAAGGCGAAGGCTGCGACAAGCGAGTTCACCCACTTCGAGGTGGCACACATCCCACGAGAGGAGAATGTCCGGGCAGACGCACTCTCTCGCCTGGCATCTGCCACCATGGTCTCCAACTCAAGATCAATCCTGGTGGAAGAATTGTCAGCACTAAGCATAGAAGAACCAGTGCCCCAGGTAAATGCCATCGACTATGAGCCCTCCTGGATGGATCCCTTGTTAGATTTTCTCCTACGGTAACAACTTCCAAGTGACCGCGCCAGTGCCCGCCGCACGCGGGCCCAAGCAACCCACTTCACGGTGGTGAATGGTCGGTTGTACTGTCGATCCCTCTCGGCCCCATTGTTAAAGTGCTTATTCCCCATGGGGGTCAGTCAGGCCATCCGGAAAGTCCACGAAGGACTTTGCAGGAGCCATGTGGGGGCGCGATCACTCACACGGACACTGATCCGATAGGGATACTGGTGGCCCACCTTGCAGCAAGACTACCTCGAGTATGTTTGGAGGTGCCCCCAGTGCCAGAAGTTCTCCCGCCTACACCACCAGCTGACTACGTAGCTTCACACCCTGATGGAGCCTCGCCCGTTCGCCCGGTGGGGGGTGGACATACTAGGCCCTTTTCCCGAAGCACAAGGGAGGAAGAAATTTCTCATAGTCGCCATCGACTATTTCACCAAGTGGGTCGAGGCTGGGGCACGATGTCCCGAGAGGATGAGAGAGAAATTCAGAGGGTCCAGATGCAAGAGTTGGAAAGGGGCGCGATGCCTTGAGAGAAAATCGGAGAGGGCACGATGCCCTGTAAGCAGAGAAAAATCTAGAGGATCTGGATATAAAAGGTGGGAGGGGGCGCGATGCCCTGAAAGGAAATCGGAGGGGGAGCGATGCCTGGCCAGTGTTAGGGGACCCAGAGATCCCGAAGGTAGAAGTGAATGAGATGGGAAATGCGAAGGATTCAGAGATTCCGGAAGGCGGAGAAGATATGGGTCTGGAAACCCGGGAAAGAAGAAATGCAAATGCATTCGGATGCAACAGATTGGATGCGATGAATACATGGAATACATGAGATGCAAATAATATGAAGGGCGAGAGGATGAGATCCTCCTCCTTACCCCTGGAGTGGCACATGAAGAATTGGTGATAGACAAGAATATGGATGAACTTGAATGGAAGATGGATAAGATAGCAGAAGGCCCCTTAGTGGAAGAATGCCTGCCCCTCCACAGCATCAAGAATATATAACCTTTCGGCCCAACATATGAAATCAAAGCCCATGGCGAAGCTTCAACAATAAGTGCCAACTCCCTTGGAGAGCGAAAAGTAATAGTGTGAGGGAGTTGACAAATTAGAATGGAAGTATCGTGTTGCTCAGGGATTGTGGCATATAAGGAGTGTTGAACAAAATGGGCATTTGCCCCTTGTATGAAAGAGAGGGTTCAAGATTGGAAAATTGGTACAAGGGGTGCCCTGTCTAGCCCTCGGGAATAGACTTATACAGCATCAATGCTTGACATTCTCTTTCGGTGAGCAGTGGCGGGGACTTGGCCTCTCTAACCATGCCCGGCACGAAAACACGGATTGGCATCTGGCAAATAAATTCTTGCATCTTGAATGGCACGGCCATGGCCAAATCCTTCTTGCCCGGCTCTTGATCATTTTCGACACATAAACTTGAAGAAAAACACCCCTTCCGAGTGGTACAGGAAGGTGAGGTGGAGGCGGAAGGCTCCATGGGTGGTGGCGTAATGGAAGGTGTTGGAGAAAACACGTTGAACTTCTCCCCTTGCTCGAGGGCAGTCAGGGTTAGCTCGAGTGCAAAAAGGGATAGATCCTACTTAGGATTAGCCATGGTTAAAGGTGAAGGGCTAAGTGGTGGAGTAGGCAAAGTGGGTTTTAGGGTTGAAGGGATAATGGAGGGCCGAGGTGGCGATAATGGGAGGTTAAGTGGATGCCAGTGTTACAGAGGCTGGTGGCATAGTTGGTGGAGGTGTAGTGGGAGGTTTGGCGTAAGCCGATGTTGTGGCAGTTGATGGCGTAGTGGGAGGTGTAAGAGTAGAAGGTTTAGTACAGAGGAAACGTCGAATGGGGTGAGCGGTGTTTGGGGTAGGAGAAGACTTATGATGCGTCGACGTGGGTAATTGAAGTATCGACTGATCGTCGTAACACCAATAAGTCTCAATAGTGGGGATTAGATTGGGGACAGTGGCTTCGTCCTGAATAGGAGGTTTTTCTGATGGTAGTGGGGGTAGAGGAAAACGGAGGAAACTCAGAAGCGGTGCCTGCAGAGCTTCATCATGCGCCGTCTTGAATTCTTCATTTGCTGGCTCTTCATTGTCAAGCTCAAGTGGATGCCATTGTGGAGGTGTATATATGGGTGGTGGAATGTAATAGTATTACGGAGGATTTGGTGAGTGCATAGGCAGAGGGCCGCTCTGGGTAAGGCGAACCGTCACTCAACCACTAGGCGAGATCGACAGTCAAGGAGCAGCCACTACGCGATCAGAGACAAAGACACTGGCAGTTCTAGATTTAGCCGTTAGGGAACTGTCGCAGTCAGGGAAATGACCGCATCTAGTCACCTAAACTGACCATTCTAGAAACTACCGACACCCAGACACCGCCCTAGAACACAAACCTAAGATAGACCAACACACAAATAGACACAGAGCAGAACACCGATCAACATAGGCCATCACGGCCAATAGGACTGTAACGCACCTCCATCGGGGCGTTACACTCCTTGACACACCAAGACAGGGGCGTCAGGGCCAACAGAACAAGACCCGGACAAAAGGGCATGTAACGGCCCAGTAGGGACGCATTACAGAACCCTGGCACATGGGGGTCGGTGCATTACAGCAAACACCACCCAGCCAAACATCGGTCAAACAACTATAACGGCCTCAAGGAGGTACGTTACAGAATGCTGACGAACGAGGGGAGGTCCGTCAAAGCCAACTGACTGACATGGTCTTCGAGGAAGACACAGTCTTCGAGGAACTGACAGGCACAGTCCTCGGGAAAGACCAGACTGTGATGCACCTCCATTGGCACGTTACAGTCATGTGACGGCCCTATATTGGTCCGTCACACCAACCCAACCTCGAAGAACTTGAAACGACCAACGGTTGTGGCAGTCTATCGTAGGACCATCATACAGTGTGACGATCTCTGGTATGATCGTTACACCGAATTGATGAGCAAAATAGTAGAATGACCAAATCGGCCCATTCCACGCCCCATTCACGCTGAAGCACAGGGGAAACAAAGCCATACGATGAGAAAAGACCCCTGGAGGTTAAAAACACCACATGCATGCATCAAAATGCGAGATCGGGACGATTCTGATGAATCGACCCAAATCAGGTCACCGAGGTTCCCGGACTCCTACCGGCCCCGAATGACAACCGATCGACACGAAATTGGTGGGTACGGGATCTTGACATCCCGACGGTCAATTTGACAGTAATTATACTGCAAATCGTCACCATTTTCCGGCGAACCCTACAAACCCCAAAAATAACAGTTTTACGTAAACTGGCCCGATCTCACTCGATAGGGCACCAAACCGCACGCAGAGACAGGGGAAATGTGCAGAACGAAGTGGCGATCCATCTCCCTACCTCCACCGAAGAAATCGAGTGCCGAAGCAACTAAACCGTGCCGAAAATCACTACGCGAACCGCCCACGTCGGCTTTGAATCCACGAACGGGATCGTGCCAATGCCACACCTCCATCACGCGTCTCAGTAGCTTCCCGGTGTCGTCACCTCACCCACGGTCGCCTCCGTCTACAGCTGGAGCTGAGGGAATGAGAGAACGAGAGAGAATGGGAGAGAGAGACTGAGATGGTGTGAGAAGAGAGAGAGGGTGGGGTGGTTAAAAGGTTAGGAAATTAGGAAATTTCCTAATTTTTGATAATCTACAAATTGCGTCAAAAATGCACTAATTCAGAAAGATACGTAAAAATAGTCAAAATGATCCTCGCGAAGAGTGCAATGCAACTGTATCGTCCACGAGTCGATGAATTGAGAAATAAACTCATCATAGGGTTCCGTAACTTGTACAGGAACAAAACCCACACGGATCGTAAAACTCAACTCGGGAGCTACAAAAGCGATCCGAAACTCTCCAAAAAGGATCTGAAAGACCTAATAATGATCCAAGGTGGAAGATGGAAAAAAACACAATAAGAGAAGAAGAAAGGGGGTGATCCGGTGGCCTCCCCATTGAACCGGCAGAAGAAGAAACAAACACAAATGGAAAGAAGAGAGGTGAACCGATGGGGCTCTGTGCCCCTCATCCAGTGGCCCTATGCGGCCACTGATCCGGCAGTGCTTTGGCCCCTATCCGACGAGCGAAATAAAAAAAGGGAAATAGAAATGCTTTAGATGAATGAACAATAATTAAGAAATGTCACTTCAACCACTGTTCGTTTTGTCGTGCCGGATCAGGATGTTTTATGCTAGATCACCTCAGGCGAAGCAACAAGAAGGGAAAGGGAAAGAAAGAAGCCCCATCTTACTGCTACCCCCCTCGACCCAGTGGACCCTCAGACGTCACCCCCATTTGGGAAGCTACTTGCCTCCTATCTGATGGGTTCTCCCCAGCAAACTGCCAAGAAGGCTCGCCCGGTCGCCTCAGATGCCTATAAATGGCAAGTTTTGAGAGTCGTTATGGAATGGTCTGCCCTTACCAACGGTAGTGTGTCGCATGAGCCAACATTGGCCAATCTGAAGAAGATAGGCCTGTTAACCTCTTGCCCCCTACGTGTAGGCCCTTAAAGGCATCGAATGGGGAGAAGGAGCTGAGGAATTCCAAGGGGTTCACGTCCACTCCTATAAAAAGGACGCAAGGTCCGTTGGGGAGGAGGATCAAAAAAAATAGCAGAAGAAAAGGTGAAGGGCCATTTTTGCACCTACGTCCACAGAGCAAAGAGAAGAAGAGAGGGGAAGGAGTGAGGGAGAAGAAGAGGTGAGGTTGGGGGGGGGGACGAGCCAATACTCTATTCCCTTGTTGTAACTCCCTTTCATGATGTTGTTCCTCTTTGCTTCCCCTCTCTCTTATGTAATGTACGTGCCTCCTTTGGCACCTTTTTATAGAGAATGAAAGAAAACCTTTGGAGTGGCTACGTTCATATACGTATTGCACTGTTGTTTGCATGAATTTTTCTTTTTGCGAGTGGCCACATTCATATACATGTTGCACTATAGTTCCATGTTTCCTACAGAATGTGTTAAGCCCCCTTAGCAGGTTTGTCTTCTCTTTCGTCCACTAGGATGGTGATTGGGGGCTCTCAGTAGGAACACCTGATGATCTTCTCCATGAAGAGGTTCAGGGCTTACCCCATGCTATGATTATGGCTCTGAAGCTAGCCCCCTTGGAGAATATCTCCCTGGAGCTCCATCCCACTTCTCCTATGCCTTGATGTCTCTTCTCCATCCCTTTGCTCATGTTTTGCTCAATAGAGTCAGCAACCCCTCTGAGGCCTTAAACCGGTAGGTCCCTTCTCGTGGCCTTAACCGGTGGGATCCACCTTATTAACTGGTGCTATCTCACCCAGTAGAGCTGATATCTAAATCTTAATGAATTGGCAAGCCCTGTGGGTTGTCTTATCCACCCTGAGTACTTTGAATGACCAATGTTTTAGCCTCATATACCCGTTTGGAGGTGTGGTCTGATCCTATCACGGATGTTTCCGCTCTCATGCACGTCCATGCAATTTTGTGGCCATCTCGGACTTCTGTGGATGGGCACCCATTTAACTCTCCCAAATGCTCTGGATCTAGAGGAGGTGCTGTCAGATTTTCGCCAGGAACTCAAGCTAATTGCTGAACCAGTCATAAAAAAGGGGGTGATGAACAGAACAAAATTGTGATAAAATATGAGAATGGCAACATATAAAGGCCTCATGGTCGGTGGTTGCGTCAATCATTACTTCGGTGATGGGCACTAGGAAGTCGTCCTTCGGACAGGCCTTGTTCAGGTCGCGAAAATCTACGCAGATCCTGATCTGTCTATTCTTCTTCTTCACCAACGCGATGTTGGCCAGCCAGGTGGTGTATTGATTCTTTACTACAAAGTTGACATCTATGAGCTTGTCGACTTCTTTGCAGACCTGTTTTATCAATTTCGGCCGCATGCAGCGGGGAGGCTACTTTACCGGCTCTATCTTGGGATCAATCGCCAATATATGCTGGGTCACTTTGGGGCTGAGACTGGGCATCTCTTTGTAGTTCCAAGTGAAGCAATCGTGAAACTCCTGCAGGAACTTCATATACTCCTCTCTCTCCTGGGAAGGTATGAGGACACTCAGGAAGGTCAGCCTGGAGTCATTCTCCGTGCCAAGATTAATTTCGATTAGCTCGTCGACAGTAGCCTGACCACCATCTTCAATTTTCGACGGGGCTGGCAGCAAATCGACAAAGTCTTGGTCTTCGCCCTCCTCGGCCTTGAGGATGTCGTAGGCCTCTTCTTGTTCTTTGTGACCCGGCGCCGAGGCGACGTTCACCTCGCATCCCTCCTGGCTTGCAGTCAGTGGACCTGCGGGATTCCCTGGCGCGGAAGGGCACAAGGGTGCTCCGAAGTCTTCCAGGTAATCATCATAGATGGCTTCGACCGGGGCCGAGGTTGCTACGTCTTCAGGAGCTTGGTGCTGGATGGATATTGTGTAAACTCCTCTTCCGAGATTGCCTGTCACATGAGGACGCGGCGGAGCCGCTACATAATCTCCCATTCTGAGCTCATCTCTGTCGATCAGGTCTTGAACAATATCTTTGAAGACATAACAGTCCTCAATAGCGTGACTGAGTATCCGGTGATAAGGGCAGAATAGTGGGTCACGCTTCTCCGAGCATCTTGAGGCCCCTTGGACCTCGGGAGGAAAACTTTGCCATAGTGACAGGCCCAATCAAAGATGCCTCGGGTCTTTTCTCTTGCGAAGGAGTAGGGCTTTTGCAGCTTCTCTTACAATGTAAGGCCTCACCCAGCTAGCTATCTGGCTGAAGGGCTCACCATATTCCTCACCCCCCTCCCCGACTGGACGGAAGTTTCTGGACTGGTGGCCCGGGACCAAGTCACGTCTTCACCCCACGGGAGGAGGGAGCCCTGGATCAGGTCTGTCACAAGTGCGGTTAATTCGGCCAATTGTGCCTTCAACATCTCGATCTCCTGTTGCTGTCGCTGGTATAGGGTGAGCATGATGGGGTCGTATCAGGGAGGGGTTGGAGCAGGGCCCGTACCTCCGCTTCCTACCTCGCCAACAGACGGGGATGAGAGAACCCTGATGATGCGGTCCCTTGAGGTTGACCCTTCAGAAGAGGGAAAGACCGTCCCCACGCGCCTGCGGTAGAGGGGTTCCAGAGGAATACTTCTTCATCTTGTGTCTCTTCAGCCAGTGGCATAGGTTGTTTATTGTGGCGGGCTTCCTGCAGGGCTGCAGCCTTGACGGGGTCACCGTCGAGTGGAGCCGAAACTGATATCACATCAGCCTCATAGTAATCTTCCGGTGAGAAGCCCAAACCCAGATGCTTGGTAATCCATAGCAGCCTCCGATCCAGGTTCGGTGGGTTCCACATCTTTTCAAACATCTCCTTCTGGCTGGAGGGTTGATAAAGAGGAATCCTTTGTCTCGTGATCATGTACTTGTGTGACTCTAGACTATTATGTATGTTGTTTATCACTCTGATATATATATTGAAATTACTTCCGTAAAATTCTATTCAAATTGTTAATCTAACTATTATCGCGTGCACGAGTTTCGATTCGCTATGCGACTCTTCGATAAACTCTTCTAACCCTTCAGGGGCATCATCAGCCTCTTGGGTGGCTTCCCCAGTTCTTGGTATCGGTGTGTCGATTTTATCGGTATATCGGTATCCAGATCTCCGGGTCGTCACAGTTGGTATCAGAGTGGTGTTGAGGATTTACATTATGAATTGAAATCTGTGCTGGTCCAGAGAAAGTCCATCGAGTTATCTATTGCTGGCTTAGGGTGTTTTCCACAATTATTGATGGGTTTTCTATTATTACATGTTTTCTTTAGACTTAAGATGTTGCCTCGCGGTTGGAGGAGAGCTTCGGCTCCTCGGGAGGAGAGTGGCACTTCCTCTACCCTAGCTGTGCCAGCTCCCATTAATCCTGCCCCGCGTGAAGAAAAGTCAGGTGGTCGTGGCAGAGCCTTGAATGAATTCTTGCTTTTCCACCCACCAACTTTCGAGGGACAATGAGATCTTGAGGCAGTGAGAGTGTGGCTTGATGCCACTGAGTCCACGTTCCAAGCGATGGAGTGCGTGGAGGATGAGAGGGTCATGCTGGTGACCTATCAACTGCAGGGTACTGCGCGCACATGGTGGACCACGAAGTGGGAACTTGCCTTCCATTCCCGTCTGCTCCGGTAGATCACTTGGATGAAATTCGTTGATGCTTTCGAGCGTGCTTACACTCCGGCCTGCCTCAAGCTTGCCAAGATGTATCAGTTTTTAGAGCTGACGTAGGGGGGAAGTCTGTGCAGTAGTATCGAGATAAGTTTATCGAGTTGGGCTGGTATGCGCCGCATATATTTGCTGATGAAGCTCTGAAGACTCAGTAATTTCTGCGAGGGCTGAAAGCGGAGTTGAGCCTGCCTTTGTTTGCTACTCGAGTATCTGAATTGGATGTGGCATACCAGGTGGCCGTTGCTATGGAATTGGAATTGGTGAGGACCCGAGGACTTCCTCAGGCTGGGATGGTTCAACAGGCGGCGCAGTATCAGCCACCATACTAATCGACTGTTCTAGGAGTTCCTCCTGCTTTTCCTGCTACTGGGGATGCTCCCTTTTCTAAATCCAAGGGTAAGAAGTTTAAGTTCAAGAGGTCCAAGAAGAAGTTCGATTAGTAGGCGTCTTCTGGTGCTGTTCAGTAGTTTGCTCCTTCCTTCCCTCAGCACCAAGGTTCCACGGCCAATCAGCAGAAGCGGTGTTGGAGGTGTAGTGGCAACCACCCAGGCAAGCCTTGCTCGTTGCCGGAGGTTTGTTTCCATTGTGACCAGTCGGGTCACATTGTTCGAGACTGTCTGATGAAGTCGGTGCCAGTGCAGTTTTCTCAGGCTACGCAGCCCCAGCAATCTCAATTCAGACTTCCCCCACCACCTCAACCTCAGCAATTTTATCCACAAGCTTCAGCAACTTCCCAACAATCTTCTGCGGCAGCCAGGAAGCAAAAAGGGAAGGTCTCTCACATTGCTCGCGCGGTGACTGTTGCATCTCATCTTGTGGAAGGTACGATTATGCTTTATGGCTATGCAGCTCGCGTATTATTTGTTTCTGGTGCTTCTCACTCCTTTATTTCTGAGGACTTTCTTGCATGCATTGAGGAGCCCACTACTGAGGTCACGTGTGGTGTGACGAATGCTAGCTCTATCCCCCAGATGGTATTCTAACAGGAGACATAACATGTTGGTTGATGGAACTGGCCGGTGATACGCTTTTGAATTTGGGGTGACACAATGAAACATCAGTATAGGACAAAGCTAGCCATCAAATAACAGAGAGCCCTTTCCGGCCCCTCTCAGTATATATAGAACAAATTAATTAACTTATCAAATATGAGCTGACTGCCCCTCGAGCCAGAAGCCATGAAGTCCACGTACGTTGGTCATTTGCAAATAGGGATAACGTAGAGGATATGAATTCACGTTTGCTGATACTAACAAACAGGCGGTCGCTATGCTCCGCCCCGTGTTTAGAAGTTTTTTTGTTGTCTTAGCAATGAGATGGGCGACAAGTTCAACAACAACAATAGCAGAATGTACTGCTCCTTTCAGCACAATTTAGTTCCCTCGTAGCAGGCTTTTGTTTGGAGGCTATCCCCAAGATGATTTGGACCATACGGAATTAATTAAGCTAACACAACGGCCGCTTCCTCGATGGATATCAAGAATCAGTTGTTGTGTTGTATATTAGGTTAAGTTGGGACCTATCAGGTCAGCCTTGGGATCCATATTCCATTGGTAGAATGCGAGTTGCGTATTTATTCATATATACCATGTTGGTTCAGAAGAGAATAGGATCAAGGGCAGTATAACTTCTTATAGAGAATGACAAGAAGGTTTTTCTACATACACCCACATAAACTTCCATAATTTCATATATACCCCTCATTCACTCCTATTGTCAAAGATATCCCTAATACACATGTTTGCGGTTATACATCAGCCGTCAACTCCGGTTTGTTTAAATAGAGTGAAGTGTGGGTTAAGTGAGACCGAGTAGTCTACCCCTATATAAGTTTAAGCATGATCTCTCTCTCTCTCTCTCTCTCTCTCTCTCTCTCTCCCTCTCTCTCTCTATGTGTGTGTGTGAGTGTGTATAGTAGTATCCATGGAGTGGCCTTAGCCATTGGACTCTCCAATGGACACATTGAGCATCACCATGTAATCCACCGCCATCTGTGACACTGAAGGGGTTGCAAACTCTAGACAGTATGAACCAATCAAACGTTTACATAACCAAACCTATAATCCTCACAGGAATCGTTCGCAGAATGATGCATGTGTCGCCAAAGTTGACTGGCCTCATGGATTGCGACCCTTTGATCCTCCACGACCCTAGTTTTGGCCTCCCTCCTCGTCGTCGTCCCCCTCTCTGATGCCATCCTTGCCCTCGTGTGGTCCCTCACCAAGGCCTTCCGGTGGCACGCCTTCCACCAATGGGAGTTCTTGGACCACCTCCATGGCCTGCTCTAATCCTCCACGCCACTGTCTTCACCTTCAGCCGCCTTCTCCACTCCTTCCTCCAATGACACTCCTCGTCATAAGCCCAACATAGTTCTCTGATCTTTCACTTCCTCCTTGAATTCGTCTTTGCTGGAAGGGATGGTTTCTTACTTTAAGGGATGACATGCAAGGGGTGTCGAGTCCGAGTAAGTGGTGAGGGTAACCTCATCATAGTGGGTCTGATGTGTTGGAGTTGCGGAAGTGTAATGGGCACCAAAGTGAAGAAAGTAAAAATTTTATTGATGAAATATTATAAGTACAAAAAGATCTTGTATAATGTGAATGGGATTTGGAAGAGGAAAAGGCTTAGGAAAGGTTTGAAAGGTTGATAGAATGGAGTGAGCCTCTTTGGCTCACTTCTGAAGGAGCCCCGAGCATTATTCTAAGTGATAATCTTTTGATGTTTATGTCAGTGTCACATTAAGGAAAGGAAAGTAGGAGATAGAGAGAGAGAGAGTATGAGAGCAGAGTGGACAAGCTTAGGTGCGGGAATCAAGTCCTCAAGGTGTTCGCCGCACCTAGTGAGTGCTCGGAGGGTGTTTGTTGGGCACAGGGCATGCTCAGAGAGTCGCAATGATGCGACCGAACGATGAGGCAAGCTTCCCTGAGTGAGCTTTTGCTTTTGTCTTCCTGTCTCTCTCATTTTCCTCTGTGTTTCTTCCTTGTCTCCCTGTCATCTGATCGAAGGCCTATTTATATAGGTCACCGTAGCAATAGAGGTTTGTTCCCTGATGGGGAAAGGCGCAGATTGTGGGGTAACGCCCCCTTGATCGGGGGGAGTTTTTCACTGTGCTCCTGCTTAATCGGGAAGTGCGACTTTGGGGAGAGGATTTTGGTGTAGTGGATGTGACTGTCTCTACCGGAGAAGAGGACTATAATGATGAGAGTAACGTTCGATCACTGGAGAGTCGCTCGACGCTCGGGATGCTCACGTCGATGTCTCTTGTGGGCTAGCGAATCCTTTATATGCTTCCATTGGCCTGTTGGGTCTGGGCTGTAGGTTATCGGACGACCTACTTCATTCCCAACTGGGCCGGGTGGCTATAGGCCTAGTGTTGCTGGGTTGCAATGGGCCTTGCGAGTTTTACCCTTTTCACTAACCCCCCATTCTCGGACCTTGAGCATGCTCGGAGTCCAAGAGGATCTTCTAATGGGCCAGTCAGGGGAGGCTTCTAGGAGGATGTTCCCGCGCTATCTAACTCGCTGGCATGTGGGTCTTGTCACTTGCCGTGGTTCTTGGCGCAGAAGGCAACCCATGTTAGAATGTCAGGTGATGTCACTATCATCACGGCGTGGTCATTTTTTCCTAGAAAAGCAGGTGCGAGCAGCCACTTGGGTTTCTCGTCGCCAACCTCAGTGGTGATAGTCGCCTTCTGTCTTCGTGACTCCTTGAGGCGGCCACTTCGCTACTTCCTCGGCATCTGTCTTTTGGCTTGGTGAGGTCCCTTCTTCTTTCTATGCCTCCTGGTGCCTTGTAAAAGACTTATTATTTCTGATTCTGACCCTTCCATGGAAGAAGCCAGCCGCACCGGTGCCCCGAGTATTTCAGGGGTCAGTCCCAGTTGTCCTCATTCTCCTTCTCTTGTATCTTATCGAATAGTCCACCGCTTCTTGGAGGCCTTTCAGATTCCTACTGATTATGATATCATCTTTTCTACCGTCGAGGAGTACTTAGGTTGTTATTACCCCAACGACATCAGTGTCTCCATAGAGTCTTTTTGGGCAGGGTTTCATCTTTCACTTCACCCCTTCTTCGAGTCCGTCCTCCACTTCTATGGCAAGTACTTCGATGATCTTTCCCCCAATTCCTAGCGCAATCTATGCCCCTTCGTGCATATTTTCAACCATGCAACGTTACACCCATCGTTCATCTCTTTTGTCAATTCTATAGTTTTCAATGGTGTCCCGATGCTGATCACCCATCCTTTTATCTTCAGGCTAGAAATAATAGGTCCATCATTTTTTTTCCTCTATTGTATCCAACATCAAACGTTGGGCCGAGCGCTTTGTCATCATGATGAAGGTAGGGGGTTCTTGCCAAGCTAGCGATTGAGGTTTCTTTCAGATTCCTCTACTTCATGCGGGTGACTTTGCCAACTGTCGAACATACTTATTACTCTAATGACACGATCTATATAGACGCGTCACGCATCCGAGAAATCTTCCGCGCTCGGGGCATGATAGCTACAGTCACCTTGTGGCCCATTCTATGATCGCCAAGTGTCTGTGTTCTCTGTGTTTGGTTAGCGGCCCTTTGGCTGACCGCTTGGCTTACCTAGCGGTCAAGCGATCGACCATTTATCCTCAGACTGTTATTTTCCTGATGTTTTGGCTTCCAATTGTCTTGGCTCAACCTTGTGGTTTGCCTGTTGTCCCGTAGATGTCTTTGATATCCTATGAGGGCTATGACCATGTTATAAGGTAGCCAGGAGTGCGTTTATGTCGATTAGTATTCTGTGCTGCTTCAGAGTCGTTATTGGTCTCTGGTCAACCCGGTAAGATCCAGTGGTTGACATGTGACCTTGTGAATGTCTAGAAAATCTTGTACAGATAGAGACATGGTTTTGGATGTCTTGAGGTGAGATTTTACCTCAATTTGCATGTCTAGGTGCTTTGAGGGTCTTTGTGATCCCTTAGGTCACCATGATTTTTGTTATGCGGATGTATAGATCTGGTGATCCAATGCCGTTACTTTTATTGGTATTTTTACTGTGACTTTGGCTAAGGGATTAGGTTGATTGGCAATATGTTACCACTTTCGTACGATGATCTTGACCCCGAGTCGTGAGACTCAAGGATCGTTGTGTCAGTAGGTCTAGTTATCTGTCCTGAGTCTAGCAACAGTCTTGTATGCTGCCTTGTGCTTGGTGCTTTGTGGTGCGTGCGACAGTGCATGCTTAGCCTGTCCGTACTTCAGCACTGATGTTTCAGAGTCTCTGTGTCTAGTGAGCCTCCACTAGTCGTAGCCTGACAACACTTTCCTGTGTGTCGGCCCACCTGGGAGTGGTGGCGGGGTGAGTTCCTGATAGACGGTTTTTAGGCTAGTTTCCATGGGCTCCCTTGCCTTGTAGTATCATCCTACTGGGGAAGAAAACTAGCTAGAGGTCTGGCTCAAGACATTGAGCTTGTGTGTGCACACGTGGTTAGGGGCGTTTGGACGAGCGCCGATAGGTGTGACCCTGACTAGTCACTCGTTACTGTTGTTCCTTGTACTTGGTTTCATGAGTATCCTAGTTACCGCCGTTCTAGGTGTGTGGGAGATACTTGTGGCGCAATATAAGATGTCAGTGGACGCATCTGACTGTTCTTCTAGTGGGGAGATACTTCTGTCACATGACGCATGACTCTAGTGATTCTCGTGCCTTGTGACTTGTCGGGTAGTCTGCGTTGCTTCACTCGTGGTCTAGTCTTGTGTTGCGTACACGACGGTGAGTTCGTGTATGTATGTGCCTTTGACTGTGTAGGTCTTTTGTGGAGCTTTTTACCTGTTTGGTAGGCTTCAGCTAGGGAGCTAGTGCTTTGTCGACGGATCGACAACGCCCGACTTTGTGAGATCGGGGTTCGCCTTTCTGTTGCTGTTTGGAGTAGCTTAGAGAACTGAGGTTCGTTTGGCAGTCGTGTTTCTGTTCGGTATGACTTTACTCTTTCTTGTAGCTGTTCTTACTCCTGTGTTTACAACTTTACTGTTGTAGTTTAGTACTACTGTTACTTCTGCTCCTGCTTTACTGTTTAGCACTGTTGTCTTGTGTGTTACTGTATTGTTTCCAGTGGGGATCTGCGTGACCCCTACTGAGCCAGTGACACGAGGCTCACCCTTGCTTTTCAGGTGTGGTCGGGCGATCACGGTATTCTTCTATATCTTTTATTACCTTTGCCTTGCTATATGATCATGCTACCATGTTTACATAGTCACATGTTCATGATATTCACTTGATTGGCACATTATGTCATCACTTATACACATGCATATTCATGCGACTTGGGACGCCGCGTTCCACATTTCTACACCCACAATGGTGACTGAACTCTACTCAACAAGGCAAAGGACGGATGAAACAATCCTTGAATACATCAAGAGGTGGAGGAACCTTAAAATGAGGTACAAGCGGCCCCCGCATCAAGAGGATACTGTACAAATCTGCAAGCAAAACCTCAGGAGGGAGGTACTAGAAAAGTTGATCGGTATGGAAATCCGATCGTTTGACTGCTTGAACAATATAGTGGCCGAAGTGGAAGCTTTCCTGGCCAGGCCCGCCCCTATGTCAACTGCTGTCACCACACTGCAGGCAAAGGCAGTAGAGCGGTGCCCGACACCTACAGAAGCAAGCACTCTTGATATCAGGGCGTTTGAATAGCAAAGAGATAAGGGAAAGAAGGTAGCTGTGCCTCAGCCCACCAAGGCAGAAGAAAGGAGGGAGGGTCCCTCACTAAGAGACAAAATGAAGAAGGCCTATTCTTTCCCAAAGGAAAAGACTATGGTTCTATTTGACTGGGTTAGCCAATATAATAAGGTCACCCTGCCTGAGCCAAAGAGGTCGGAGGACCTAAAGAGAAGAGACAGCCCAAGATTCTACCCTTATCATCAGATGCTGGGGCACCCGATCGAGGACTACTATGTGTTCAAAGACATCAGCAAAGGCATGGTGAAGAAGGAAGAGATAGAGTTGGGAGAGTACAAGGTTGACCCTCCATAATCTCATGAAGTGCCTCTGAGGAGAGCTGTGTTGGGTCCCGTGTGGTGCAATGGGATCTAGAAGGGGGTTGAATAGCTCCTATCACAAACAATGACCTATTTAAAACTTGACTACCAATAGCATAAACCACTCCTATAGAGATAATAAAATACTTGGACACAATGCACAGTAGATTTAGATGGAATGGCTTAAGTGTAAATAGAGGCAAAACAGATCCAAGGAATGCAGAGGTAGAAGCTCAAGCTCAATGGAACACAGCTAGGTAGACAGTTAAGGTCAGTGCTGCACTGTAGCAAGGTTGATTGCTGCTTCAACGAGGTTAAAGGCTAAGAATGGTTTATTACAATAGACAGCAGGGGAAACAACACACATCAACTAAGTGTGATAACTAGATACATGTGTGAACTTCAGAGATCAACCAGAATCTCATGACTTGAGATTAGCTGCTCATTGAACCTCGTGTGTGTGCGTGTGGACAATATGATGATGTATCCTATAGAAAGCAATCAGGATTCCATTAATACAGCAAATGCACATGCTTGCGAATGGGGATAGAAGATTTGGAGCAAACCCACAAGATGATCAACCCACAACACAGGGATTTTAAGGTGGTTTGATTGTAAACATACAACCTACGTCCACCCCTCACTAAACCCAATGAGGCTTTCCTACTGACTCACAACTTGACTGGGGACACGCCCCAAAACCACAGAACGGAAAGCCCTCAGTCTATCTTCCTACACACAAAACCAGTAGGGATGGTTCTCCACAAATCAGAGCACACCTCTGTCTATCTTCCTATACACAGACCGGTACTGATGGTTCAAGAAGTATCCAAAAACAAAAAAGGAAAGTACTGCAATTGCAGTGGGAAAAACGAGTTCAGTAGGAGGATGCCCTTGGGCAGGCCAAAGGCCCCCTTGGCCCTATCCCTCAGGCCACACACCATAGGGCCGATGATCGGAGACCACGTGTTCAGGAGTTTGAGGATTTCGGGTCCAATAATGAGTTTGAGGGGTATGGCCATGCCCGGCATGGCAACTGGCCCAATAGGGACGATGAGGATAAGCGTGTCCTTAGGTCCGTGCAGGTGGATCCTCCCACCTTAGATGGGTCCATGGAACCCAAGGTTTATCTTGATTGGGAGGCTAGCATGGATTGTTATTTTAAGTGGTTCGAGATGATGGACCACAAGAGAGTCCAATTTGCCAAGATGAAGTTGCTTGGCCAGGCACAAACATATTGGATGAACGTGGAGAGCTTGCTGATGTAGTGACATCAGCCCTAGATTGAGACATGGGACGATATGAAGGCCAAGCTCAGGCAAAAATATCTCCTTGCCACCTACTGACATCGTCTTATTGATCGGTGGCAGGGTCTCAATCAAGGGGATCAGTCGGTAGCCGAGTACATCACTGATTTTGATGAGTACTTCTTGCAGTGTGGAGTCACAGAGGAGAGTGTCATGACCATCTCTCGCTTCCGTCGGGGTCTACGGCTACCTTATCAGTATGAGTTATTTCACTGCCATGTGACGACCCTAGAGGATGCTTATCAGGTTGCTCGTGAGCTAGAGCAGTTTGAGTTCGAGTTTGCTTCGGTTCAACGCCCGGGACCCACATATCCTCATGGGTTGGATCCTTGTGCTGCGCCTGGACCTTATGCTCAGGGACCCGTGGCTCGCCCATAGGAGCCCGTTTGCCAGGACCCCACTGCTCCTCTGCCTCGTCCTCCCCCTTCGAGGGACTATCCCCCTTGCCCCCAGGCTCAAGCCCCGCGGCCCCAGCAACTTGTCGTTCCTGCCCGACCCCAGCTTCCACCACCCCCATCCAGTAGTGATGACAAGGGAAAGGGGCCAATCACTGGTGGAGCACCTCAGGCCACTGGGTCCCGTCATGAGTGTTATACGTGCGGAGGAGTTGGTCATTATGCTATTAGTTGTCCTACCCGGTCTTCTTTGGTTATCGGGGATCCTTTGACCGGTGAGCCTGCACCTGGGATCATACCTATCAATTATGAGGCTGACCAGGAGGTCACAGAGGAGTCTTTCGATGAGCTAATTAAGGGTGAGCAGTTAGATGTCTAGGGCCTGCAAATCCAGGATGATGTTTAGCTGGGTGTTGTTAGATGTATTTTGACCCAGCCACAGGTGAGTGATGACTGGTGTCACACCACCATTTTTCACACCTTTTGTAGGCTGGGAAGGAAAGTCTGTAAGGTGACCATTGATAGTGGGAGCTGTATTAACGCTATCTCCACGGGTACTATGACATGCTTAGGGTTGACCCCCGTGGACCATCCCTCCCCTTATCGCGTGTCTTGGGTGGACTCTACTGCCATCCCGATCCGGCTGTAATGTCGGGTGCCATTACAGTTCCATGCCCACCAGGACGACATCTGGTGTGATGTGTTGCCTATGGAGGTAGGTAGTATTAACTTGGGATGACCTTGCTTATTTGATCAGGATGCCACCCTTCATGGCCGGTCAAACACATGCACATTCGACCATAATGGCCATCAAATTACCCTTAATCCCTCCCCACTAGGGAAGCCATCCTTCCGGGGTCCTATCGGACATAGCACCGCTAGTCCTTCTACTTCAGGGCCCAGTACCCCATCACCGGCATGGACCACGACCGTTCCTTCAGATGATCCACCGCCTCAGAGGTTGATGCTCGTTAGCCCCCGAAAATTCAAGCAAGATTTCGTTAGAGGGGATCCCATTTTTGCTATCGTAGTCCGAGAGGTGGTTAGAGAGGTGGAGGGTGATGTCCCATCTGATGTTGTTGATGTCTTTTGGGAGTTTGCTAATGTGTTTCCTGATGAGTTACTTGAGGGTCTCCCACCCATGAGGGACATTCAACATGCCATCGACCTGATTCCGAGGTCCTCACTACTAAAATTGCCACATTATAGGATGAGCCCCACCGATCATGCTCAGCTTCAGCGCCAAGTCGATGAGTTGTTAGGTTGAGGTTCGTTGAGAGAGAGCATGAGTCCTTGTGTCATCCCTACATTGCTTGCCCCTAAGAAGGAAGGTACTTAGAGGATGTGTGTTGACAGTCGTGCTATCAATAAGATCACAGTGAAGTACATATTTTCCATTCCCTACTTGGATGACATGCTTGATATGATGGCAAGAGCTATTGTGTTATCTAAGATCGATTTGAAGAGTGGCTATCACTAGGTCCGGATCTGGCCCGGTGATGAGTGGAAGATGGCCTTTTAGACCAAAGATGGTCTTTATGAGTGGCTAGTCATGCCCTTTGGGCTGACCAATGCTCCCAGCACTTTTATGATGTTGATGACCCAAGTCCTTTGACCTTTGATTGGGATCTATGTGGTAGTTTATTTTGATGACATTCTCATCTATAGCCGCACCCGGGTGGCCCACTTAGACCATCTACAGTAGGTCTGTCTTATCTTGTGGGGAGAGAGCCTTTATGCCAACCCTAAGAAATGCGCTTTCATGACTAGTCAGGTCACCATCTTGGGGTTTATCGTGTCTAGCGAGGGAGTCTCCGCCAACCTGGAGAAGGTCAGGGCTATAGTGGTGTGGCCCGAGCCTCGTACTCTTCATGATGTCCGTAGCTTCCACAGACTGGCGACCTTCTATCGCTATTTTATTCGAGGCTTTAGTTCCATCACGGGCCCTATCACTGATTGCATCTGAGAGGGGATGTTTGAATGGACAAAGGCCGCCTCGGCTGCATTTGTGCTCCTCAAAGAGCGCATGACTCAGGCACCTATTCTTAGACTTTTAGATTTCACGAAGGTGTTTGAGGTCTCTTGCGATGCCTCTGGGGTTGGTATTGGTGGTGTTCTTAGCCAGGAGACCCACCCGATTGTATATTTCAACGAGAAATTGAGCAATGTTAAACTACGTTACTCCACATATGGAAAGGAGCTTTATGTAGTTGTGTAGGCCCTTCGGCATTGGAGACATTACTTGTCGCACCAGGAGTTTGTTTTAGGCTTTGATCATGAGACACTCAAGTATCTCCATGCCCAGAAGAAGCTCAATTCTCACCATAGTCACTGGGTGGAGTTTCTCTAAGATTATACCTTTGTGCTGAAGCACAAAGCCGGTGTGGAGAACCGGGTGGCCGACGCTCTGAGCCGTCGCACTTATCTTTTGACCACCATGAGTGTAGAGGTGGTTAGGATGGATAGGATGAAGGAGGCATACACGGATTGTCCAGACTTTGGTCCGATCTACACCACCCTTCAGGCAGGACCATCCCAAGAGCATACTGATTACATGTTGTAGGACGGCTACCTTTTTTGGGGGAGTCACTTGTGTGTTCCGCAGACTTCAGTTCACGACTTCCTCACGTGGGAGATGCATGCGGGAGGTCTAGTCGGCCACTTCGGTCGAAATAAGACCATTGAGGCAGTCGACCATTGCTTTTATTGGCCTAGTCTGAAGCGTGACGTTGCTCGCATAGTGGCCCAGTGTCGTACCAGTGCTGTGGCCAAGATGAGGAAGCAGGTTTTAGGACCTTATACTCCTCCTCCTGTGCCTGATAGGCTGTGGTAGGATATCAGCATGGCTTTTGGAGTGGGGGATTTCCCCAGCCCGTATATGAGCGGCCAAACAAGATCCTGCCAGACCAAATGAGGCCCAGCTCTCTCAAGTGATAGCCCCTCGGGCCCACTTATTATGAAATAAGCCCAATAAGTCACTCAAAATCAGGCACTTCCTAGGCGGCCTCAGGGCTCAGAAGTCTGAGCGTCGGTTCAGTAGGGAAGATCGTCCACTGCGGCTTCATACCCCTCACCCGAACTACGCCTCCATCGCTCGGATAAGAGCTGGCGCTCCATACTTGGACCGACCAATGAATGTTTATCTAGACCGCCGCTGAGAGTCCTCTAATATTTGGAGGTTATGAGGATAAGGGAGACCAAGAGTCCTCAGGCCTTAAAGAGCCCACGTCGAGGATGCAAACTGCTCCTATAACTCCTCTGCTGGTAGGACTCATGAAACCAGGGCACTATTTAAACTTGGGAAACCCTCCAGCACAAGGTAAGGCCAAACTAAGCCTAAACTCCCTAAGCAAGAACCACTTCACCACTTGGTGGAGAGGAATCTCACGCCCGTAGTTTAATGAATTTTTATAAAAAAATTATATTTATAAAAAAAATTTAACCCACCGTCACCCCCTCTCTCTCCTCACTCTCGATCTCTCTCACTCTCTCGATTCTCTCTCTCTCCCTTACTCGTTCTCTCTTTTCCTCTCTCCCACTCTCTCAGTTTCGGTCCAGACGGGCCCCGATCGAGACACGGGTGGTACCGACGGGACGAGCTCAACACGAGGATCACGTGGACACCCTCCTTCCCTCGGTTCGCGGAGCGTGGAGGCGAGACAGGTCGAGTGGAGCCATGGCATCCCTTCACTCGGATGCACCTCGAACGGCATTCTCACCGCGCAATAGGTAGGGGGATGGACTCCTCGCCTCGCAAGGATCACTTTGGCACCACTTGCATGCCCATGCACCACCATTTTTCTTGATTTCTGTGCATTATTCTATGTTAGGGTATTTTAGCCTAATTTCTTAAATTTGATTGTAATTTGGTTTTGATGGCATGAATGGGTGTGGAATGGCTTGTTTAGCTTGGCAGGTTAGTTAGATTTTCATTTCCACTCGTTTTGAGCCCTCCGGGTGAGGTTTTGGCCCAGGCCAAACCCGACCCGCCGTCACGGTCACATTACGGTCACCAAGTGACTGTCTATCCTTGTGCGGTCAACTCCGGACTGCCTATCCCCTTTGAGTGGTTCCATATGGACCGCTCAAGCCCATGTGCTATACACTCCATACCGTACATCTTCCTTGAACAGTAAGGCGGTGAAACTAGAACGGCCCAGCCCCGATCGTCCATGACATGTGAACGGCTTATCGACTGACCGCCCATAGGACTCGTCATCTTGACGAGCGGCTGACCCTAGACCACCCAAGCCTTGTGCGGCACATCCCCAGCCACCTAACTCTTAGGAATCTTGTAAGACGAACGGACACTCTCTAGCCGCTCATCCCTTGAGCGGCCGTGCCCTAGCCATTTATATCCTGTATACCGGTTTCAGTATGCTGCATGAGCGGTTGTGATCCAGCCGCGTATCCCGGATGAGTGGCTAAGCCCTAGACCGCCCATCCTTTGAGTAGCCAAAGTCCAACCGCCCATCCTTTGAGCGGCCAAAGTCCAACCGCCCATCCCTGCAGAATCCCAATTTAGCATATTTAATCTAATTATACATTTAATTATCATATTTCACCCTGTTTAAAGTATTTTATAAACTGTGGCATTATTTTATATCCTGATAGAGTAGTTTTCTCTTTCCTTGTGATGGAGCCACTAGTTGTAGCCCGACGACTTATAGTGTCGGCCCACCGAGGAGAGGTGGCGGGGTAGTCCCAGTTTACGGTTCTTAAGCTAGTTTTCGTGGGCCTCCTCGCTTTGCAGTAGCGTCCTACTAGGGGGGAAAACTAGCTAAAGGTCTGGCTCAGGGCGATGAGTCAGTGTGTGCACACATGATCAGAGGCTTGGACTGACACTAACGAGTGTTACTCTGACTAGTTCTTGTTTCAGGTAATGTTACGCCTCTCACCTGGAGACTTTAGCCACGTGAGTTGCTTGAGACGCGGTATCAGCCGTCGGTGACGCATCTGGTCTCTACCTTCCAGTGGTCTTCTTTTCCTATCGCCTAGTTAGCTGAGGTTTATTCTATTGGTAGATTTAGCTCCTGACACTATTATTTAATTAAATTGGCATATTTAACCGTTTAAATAGGTTTTCCATCTTTACTATAGTTGTGTTTTAATTATGCCATTGCTTGTTTTAAAGGATGGTGTGAGGGTACACGAGAAGCTAAAATAACTGTAAAGATAGCACAATAAACAATTAAATAGCAATGTTAGAAATTAAATAAATAACTGAACTGCTACAAGGTCCAGTGTATCTCATTTCCGAAAATAAATACAGTCAACACAAAGAAAAGTACAAGTACACGGGGCATATCCCAGCTCTAGCAGCTGGCCACTAACCCTGACCGTACGAACCGCGAGGAACTTCGGACGTGCCTCTCGACGAACCCGTCTCACCTGAAAACACAGGGGTGAGCCTCATTTCATAGGCTCAGTAGGGGTCTCGCGGGCCCCCACCTCGCACGAAAGAAACAAGGCGGACAGTTACGCGCAAGCACGGAAGGTAACTCTACCTAGCACAAGTACGGCAGAACCAACAAGCAATAATAAATAAGCGGAAAAGCTCTCTACAACTAACCGTGCCGAATAAACTGACGAGAAACAAGTCTGTACCTGCCAGGAGACAGGAGCTCTACCCACTAGAAGCAAGACCGGATGTGTCCCCTGACGTCTTATACCGCGCCCAAGTGTCTCCGTACTCGCCCCAGGCGGAGACTGAGACACACTCAACAAGTACCACGAACAAGGACTGGTTGGGGTCAGGCTCGTCAGCGTGGGTCCAACGCCCCCAACCACGTGTGCACACACAGACCATGCACCCTAGGTCAGGCCCTCTAGCTGGTTCTTCCCCCGAAGCCTGGACTCGGCTGCGCGTGGGGACCTTACGGTAATCAGCCTAACAACCGTCTCTCCGGGTCACGCTCTCCACCACTCCTGAGTGGGCCTGCACCCGCGTGCGCAAGAAAGTTATGACTAGTGGACAGGGCACTGGAGGTATGAACTGACTGACTAACGGAAATCACCGAAGTAACACTGACAAGGGTCAGGACGGCCCTTAATGGCCCACACGGGAAGCTTGGACTCAAAGACCACGTGCGGACACCCCATTTGTGAAACCAAACCCTATACAGCCACCACGGGGGCAAGAAACACGGAGCACGGCACCCCGGGTGCTGACAGGGCTGGGCGGCCAACCACTGGGCCGCCCAAAGGCCTGGGCGGCCACACTTGTGGTCCCCCAGCACCTGGGCCTCCCCTGCCTGGGCGGCCAGACTGTGGGCTGCCCAGTGACCTGGGCAGCCAGAGACTGGGCTGCCCAGACCAGGGCTCGGACGGCCACCCATGTGGCCGCCTCCTGCGTTTTGCCCGCGGACCGAGAGCTCCGCCCCGAGCTCAGTTCCACTCCCCATTCACCCCTAGGTGAAGGGGAAACAAGGGGGAAATCTTCCCCTACCAACCTAGCATGCATCTACGCCCCCAAATCGGTCAAAAACTCTGAGAAACGAGAGATTCGGCGCTCGAACCCTAACATGCATTTTCCCACCCCGGCATGAATCAAGCCCCTCTCGACCTCTCCTCGACCTAGAAATCGCAGGAAAGATGGGAAGGAGGGTAAGGATCCGTCCCCCTATCTCAAAGAAGCTCGAAACTCGCCGAATCGCCGCCGATCTCCAATCTCGGTCGGGCACGAATGCCACCCCCACACCACGAGATCACCACTGTCGTGCTCGCCTCGTCGCCACTGCCGCCACCACACCGTTTGATGGGAATCGACTCCAGACATTAGTCATTTTAATTTACATTTATGTCCCTTAGTTTGTATTTATGTCCTTGCATAAATAGGTGTGCAATTATAAGGCTTTATAAGCCAACCTTACTGCCCGCCAACCCAAGATCGGTGCTCCCCGAGTCGTTGTGTAGCCAGTTACCTCCCTGCATAGAGTGGGCAGTAAAATCATTGCTATAATTAAATGTTATCACTATACCGAGAGTTACGAATCTTGGCCGGGACGTCTTCCCCACGCCCCGAGCGTGGAGGTACACTTGCCTCTCTATGTGTCTTACTTGTTTGTTCCGTATAGGTTCTTAAGCCGCTGCATGTGAGTTATTTCGATTCCTAGCTAGTTCAATTTTAATCATCGCTGGGAGAAAGAGAGCGTGACCTATCCCGTGACTCGATCTGAGCACGAGAGTGAGCTGACCACCCGAGACTCAGTGTCAGTGTCTCAACCGTGCAGACCGACACGTTTGCATCGCTGGGGACGATCGTGAGCGAGCACTTCTTGTTTGGGACATATTCGCCTTTTCAGGAGCCCCTTTAGGTGTTGAGTCGTTCGTGTCGTTCACTGGTCGCGTCGTCATTTTAGTCGTGTCATCTCATAGAGTCCAAGGTTCGCATCAAGTTTGTGTCGAGTCTCATGTCGTCCCGCATCACTCGCCCGATCCCGTGCCCAGAGTGAGGTCACTTCCCACCGAAGAACCCCAAGCTCAGAGGTCAACTGTCTGATCTTCCGGTTAGACTCAGCACGGGCCCAGAACTGAGATCTCTCCTCACTCCCTAGCCGAGCCACGAAGTCTGTTATCTCGGCCCCTAATTGAGCCATGAATAAACCTCCCTCCATGACCCTCTCGAGAAGCATGGGAGGGGAGCAATGCCAGAATTCCTCCCAGATGGATGGGTGTACCAGAGCTCGGCACTAATTGTACAGGGAAGCTGAGATGGTGAACCGCCCCAACCGCGGGGGAGAAGCCCTCTCTGGAGAGGTCGATGCTGGTACATCCTCTCCTGATGTCCCCAAACCCGGGACTGTGGCACTCGACTCGGCCTGGATCTCCGCCCCGACTTCCTCCTCGCCATGCGCCCCTTCAGCCTCGACTGGGATTTCGAAGCTGGCCTCCTCCCCCTGCGCTCCTACAAGTTCAGAGGAAGTCCTCTCAACCACTGCGGGCACCTCTAGCTCGGTCAACGGGAGGCTCGGATGACGGACATCCTCAGCTGGGAGCTCCTCGGTCAGGAGGGAGGTCTTCACCTTCTTCAGTCGCCTCTTCTCGGCAGTCAGAGCCTTCATCAAGGACAGCAACAGCCGGTCCCTGGCGTCCTTGCGCTTAGACCCTCGTCGCTCTGGGGCATCTTCCCGAGCAACTTGTAGCGGATATCTCCTTTAACTCGGCTTCGCCCAGCTCGCTATGCCAAGGTTGGTCAGACGTCAGCACTGAACTCCCCGCGCCCTGCTCAAGCTCCTGGATCTCAACCTTGGCACCGTGCTCTGCCATGAAATAACGAGAAGAACAAGAAGGAGAGGAGGGAAGAGCGGAGTGAGAAGACTCAGGGGGAGGAGGAAGCTGACGGATCGCCACTGCCGTGATCTCTGCCAACTCCTTCACGATTCTCCGCTCCCTCTAGTCGCCCACGCGGCACATGGACTCTCTCAGAATGTGAATGCGAATGTGATGAAGTGAAAAGCCCTAAATGGAGGAGACGTGGAACGCATACATACGAGATATTTATATATACCCTAGCGATCCTGGCAGGAAGCGTCACGACGTTCCAAACTCCAAGAAGGACCTCCCTGCACCAACTCGAGGGAGCCATCATCATATGCACGCCCGCCCTTTTTTAAAATTTTATATCTGAAAGCTAATAGACTGCTGATCACGCCAGACCGGCAGCTAAAACAATCTCCCCCAAAATAGAGATTAAGCACAGCATTAAGGAAACAGCTCTAAACCTATGAGAGAATAGATTGAACTGTTCTAAGCACGGCCCTAAGCAATCATCTGATCGATGACAGATTTGAAGCAATAAGATCACAAGCAAGTCACGAAATGCACATACAAACCACGGGACAAGGATTTTTAGGTGGTTTGATCCTCCAGACCTACGTCCACCCCACACTCAAACCAGAGTGTGGATTACTGCTGCGCAACACAGCTTGCGTCTGTTGGGCCTCACAGCTTGCCTACAGACTGCTGAGCTTCGCAACTTGCTGTCTAGAGGATACCACACCTCTGCCCATTGGGGATTACAGCTTACCCATGCAGTGGAATCCACCACTGCAACAGCTAGGATCACAGCTTAACCCGTCCAGAGGAATCCTCCTCTGCAACTGCTGACTAATAGCTTGAAGAAAAAGATGAACGAAAATAAAGTACAAAGGAAGAAGAACATCAACTAAAAGCTGTAAACAATAGAACCCCAAACTAAAGCTCAATTGGAGCAGATTGACCTGGATTTGATCCACGGCCCAATCACAGAAGTCTTCACTCTTATGGTTCTGTTCTCTCTGATGCACGCACACGAACAGGGATGCCGTAACAGCTTGCTTTTCTTTTCCTTCTGATTCTCTCGTCTTCTTCTCTGCTTGCTCTCTCTCTGCATCTCTACACTTGTGTATTTTTCTCTGCTACTTTTTCACTTGTCTCTTTCTGAGTCTCTCCACACACTTCTTTTCCCGAACGGAAAGCCTTACCAATTTATTTATTCTCTAACCCAGATCTGGTTTCTCTCTCATCCTTTTTAGTTTACCGCATAGAGCTTCGACCACGTGATAGCTCTTAGCTCCCCTGCACTCCACGTTTCACACTCTTGGCACGACCTTCAACATCGAATCACGTGCCCTTCTTAATTTCTACAAAAAGGTATTAGAAGATAAGTCAGAAGAATGGAAGTTACGTGAGAGAGTTTTAAGCCTTTTATCATAGACAGCATTGACGCCAAGTCTCTACGGCGTTAACATAGTAGAAGACCCATAGGCTATATACATTGACCTTCATAGCATAAGCATCGACCTTCATGCTTTATCAAAGTCTGTGTAACTTCTATACAGTGTCCACGCTGAAGCCTACGCGTGGACTCTTTGAGTTTTAGACTCGGCTTGGCTTGGCAGGCAGCTGCGTCCATGCTGAAGTCCCACAGCGTTGACGCCTTAGCTTGCATGAGCTTTGGCCGATGCCTTGGCTTGGCAGGCAGCTGCGTCCACGCTGAAGTCCCACAGCGTTGATGCCTTAGCATGCATGACCTTTGGCCGACGCTCATCAACATCAACTTTAATAGCATGAGCATCGACCTTTATGCTTTACTAAAGTCGGTGTACCATCTCTACGATGTCCACGCTGGACTGTTGTAGCGTTAATGCAGTAGATGACTTTGATAAGTATTCTACGTTGCCCCCTTGGAGTTTACAACGTTTGAGCTTTGGAGTTCATGGGCTTTGCTGAGCCTGCAATATGAAAGACAGTGTCCACTACTTCGTCCACGCTGCTGTTCAACGGCGTTGACGTAGTGGCATCTTTTTCAACTGACGCTTTGTCTGTTTGTTCTGCAGCGTCCACGCATCGGGTAGGCATCCCCCGGTAAGTTTACCCTCAATCTTTTTTGCTAGTTTATGCACTTGGGCAGATTTCTACACTTAGCATTTTCTAATAGATTTTACCTCTTGTATTGTCTTTGTTTCACAGGAAAGCATGGAAAGTGAGGCCCTTACCTTCTAGCTGGCTAGAAGGCGAGGAGAGGTAATTCACATTGTCCCCATTCCTTATATTGAGCGCGGTCATCCTCTTTTTCTAAGGTACACAACGTGCATACTCATCTTTCACACTCTTTGGCGTTGTCTTTCCTTGGTGGAGATCACGGTATTCTTCTATATCTTTTATTGCATTTGCCTTGCTATATGATCATGCTACCATGTTTACATAGTCACATGTTGATGATGTTCACTTGATTGACACATTATGTCGTCACTTATATACATATGCTTGTTCATGTGACTTGTGATGCCACGTTCCATATTTCTACACCCACATGAGTGTTGAGCCGAAGAATTTGAGGAGATAGGCTTCATCTGCAGCTAAATCTCCCATAACATTCACATAGTAGGCAATGTGCTCCCTGGGAGACCCTTGCCCATTGAACTTTTCAAACTTCGGTGGCTTGGTGATGCCGACCGATAGCTTCTTGGCGGCATAATGAGCTGGGTAAGGTACCCAGTACACATCAAATAGAGCATGGCCACCATCGCCCCTCTCTGCCAGCTTTATATCAATCATCTGTTTGAGCATTAGCCTGCTCACCGTTGACAGGTCGACCGGGCTAGGATAGAAGTGGGCCGATTGCGCCAACGGCGTTGTCAGCATAGTCGCCTGTGGTTCAATAGTGGACCCCTAAAATGGCAGAGTCGGTGGCGGGGCTGGTGCTGTATGCTGTGTATGCTGCAGGGGCATGCCCCCAGTGTAGCTAGGCATTGGCGGAGACACTGCTGCTTGCGGGGAGGCCTCTGAGGCCTGATCATTGTCTCTAGGGGTTTCGGGCAAGGCTTCAGTCTGCCCGGATGTTGAGGGTTGAGCATTCCTTTCAGTTAGTTTCTTCCTCAACAATTCAATCTCTTTCTGGTACTGCTGCATCATATGGAATACCGCGGGTTCGCTCATGGAGAGACTAGGAGTACCTCCTGCTTCTTCGACTGGCACCTCCTCAGATGACGTGGATGGCCCGCCACTAGTGCCCCCGATAGTGACAACATTGGCGGCCAAGGCCATGGAGGGCTCTTCATGGACAAGCTCTTCAGTGCAAACTTGCACCATCTTGCTCGCCGCTCTTTCCCTTCTTGTGAGAGGTCCTGGTCTCGTGGCAAGTCTGGCCACTTCTTCGGGTTCGGTGGATAAGGCTCCGTACCGACCTAACACTCCTGCCATGTTGCAGGTGTAGACCCTCAGGTCCGTGCCTCTTCTTGCTGTCCTCCTCGACGGCCTGCCTGGAAAGACTAGTCTATCGAAGACCGACCTCTAGGGCTTCGCTTCTTCCCGCAAAGGGGTTGATGTCACTTCTCTGAGCGATTCCTCGACTCTGCACTAGGTACATGCTGGGTCTCTTCTTCTTCAAAGGCGGAGGTCACCGCCCCTAGTATTCTCTGGCGACCCAAAGGGGTGCTTCCTGGGCCCCGCAAATAATTTCTCATCGCTTGCTTTACACCTTCCCAGTCCTGGTCAGGAGGAGAAGTCGATGATAGGGCATCAATAGCGGTGGCAGGGGTGTAAGTCGAAGGCCTTGTATGGGCGGCTCGGTGACAGCACCTATGGGGTTGGCGTTCGGCAGTCTGTCATAATGATGCATGTGTTCAGTTATTCGAAATCTCAGTGGTTCCTTTGTTACTTTGGCAAAGCCGCTTCATTATTATTTATTCTATTTATTTGTTGTTTCCTTCTATATTATCACTTTTCTTTTTATTATTATTCTTATTGTGTTAATTCTGGTGAAAATTCGATAGCATCTCCCCAGGACCCGGATGCTAAGGGGGGTGTAAAGTGGTACACACCCATAAGGAGTGACGTGACCCAACAAGTCAAGGTGTGTGCGAGGGCAGCGACACCTTTAAGAAAACTTTAGAAAAAAATTAGAGAAATCAGCGAGTGGGAGACACTGGGCTAAAACAGGCCGAGGGTGCACCGGATAAGGGGTGGCTAGAATGTGTTGGGTTGGGATGGCCGAGTGTGCCGGGCTGGAGGTGTTGGGGTGTGCTGGGCAAGGCACAGGCCACAGGTGTGCCAGGCTAAAAGTGCTGGAAGGTGTGCCGGGCCGGGATGATTGGAGGGTGCACCAGGCAACCATGGGCTGATCGGAGTGTGCCAGACAAAGGGCTGGCTGAGGTGTGTGTCGGGCTAGGCATGAATGGAGGCGTGCCGGGCAACGGGGCTTGGTACGCATCGGGCTGGAGCGGCCTGGAGCATGCCGGGCTGGACGGGACAAGGGTGCGCCATGTAGGAAGGCTAGGGGTGCTTCGGGCGAGAGTAGGCGAGGGTGTACCGGTGGAAGCCTGGGTGGAGTGCACCGTGCAAAGATTGGCAAGAGGTGCGCCAGGCAGAGGCAGACTTGGAGATGCACCGGGTCAACACACGAAGAGAAGCAAACCAGGGGGTTCAATGGGCTAGGGAAGGCCAACAACCTCAGGGCCCAACTCAGACCAAAGGGAAGTTTCTCTCGTGAGGCTGAGGGGATAGCGGCTGAGGCACAAACCAGGAAACCAAGGAGACCCGGGGAGATATGATTTTATGTGCGGATCTAGCCTCATTGTTCTACTCATCGTGTTAAGTAAACCCAAGAAGCACCATCCCGAAGGAGCTCTCCTCAACAGAGAGAGGAGTCAGATCGAATAGACGACGAGGGAGAGTGTGCACCTCTCATGAGAAGATGAGCAGGGGAAGAAGAAGTGCCACACCAATAGGCGATAAAGGCTACGGGAAAGCACGGGACAACAACAGATGCAAGCATATAGGGACGCACATTTAGTGTAAACACATGGCAAACTTTTCTTTCTATTCTCGCAAAAAAGGGAAATGACCACGGGGGGCTAATACATTGCAAGAAAAACAGAAGGAGTGATAGAGGGGAACAATATACAATGGGGGAAGAGGGATAGAGCACAAGCTCCTCCCCCTTCTTCTCTCCTTCTCTTCTCACCAGCTCTCCTTTTTCCCTTTTCTTCTCTCTTCGCACAGACGGTGGTGGTCGGGACCACAGGCCCCTCTCTTCTTCTTCTCTCTCTTCGCTTAGATCGTCACCACCGAGGGAGCAGCAGGCTTCTTCTTCCTCCGGCTTCTTCTCTCTTCGCGCACACGACCGTGGGTGGAGCAGCAGGCCCCCCCTTTCTTCTCTTCTCTTTGTGTGCGTGTCTGTCTGTGTGTGTCCATCTGCTTTGTCGAAGCGAGGGGGGGTTTTATACCCCAATGGCGGTGACGTCTGATGACGACCAGAGTTAATGGGAGTTGACTTTGTTTCTGTCTCTGATCATGGGGGTACCTTGCGTGCCTTCATCAGAGGGCGACACCCACCGCGGGTAACAAACTCCTCAGCTTCTTGGATGCATACTCCAGCTACCACCAGATCCAACTGAACCCTGAAGACATAGAGAAGACCACCTTCATCACCGACTCCGGTGTCTACTGCTTTACCCTGATGCCATTCAGGTTAAAAGAATGTCGGAGCTACTTATCAGAGGTTGGTCAATCAGATCTTCGAGGAACAGATGGGCCGTAACTTTGAAGCCTATGCTAATGACATGCTTGTGAATTCACTGAGGGCCAAAGACCATTTCGCCAACTTGGCTGAGTCTTTCAACACCATTCAAAGGTACCAGATGAAGCTCAATCCTGCTAAGTGTGCCTTTAGGGTTAAGTCCAAAAAGTTCCCATGCTTCTTGGTGACTCACCGCGGGATCGAGGCTAACCTCGACAAGATCTAGGCCATCCTTGATATGCGGCCGCCTACCTATGTCAAGGACGTCTAGCGCCTAACTGGGAGAATTATCATGCTCAACCGCTTCCTGTCCCAGGCAGTGGAATGGTGCCTGCCCTTCGCTTGGGATAGTGAGTGCCAACAAGCGTTCGACGAGCTGAAAAAGTTCATGGTGTCACCCTCGGTACTATTGAAGCTAGTTCCCGAAGAGCCACTGTATCTATATCTCTCAGCAACCTCTTCCACCATAAGCTCGGCATTAGTCTGAGATGATGGAGGCACTCAAAGGCCAGTATACTACGTCAGTAACGTGCTTCTAGAGGCCGAAAGAAGGTACCCCACAATCGAGAAGCTCGTGCTAGCATTGGTGACCTCGGCCAAGCACCTCCGGCCTTACTTCCAAGGACACTCCATTGTGGTGCTGACAAGCACGCCCTTGACGAAGATCCTAACTCATCCCGAAGCTTCAGGTCGCCTCGTCAGGTGGGCCATACTCCTCGGAGCCTATGACATCTCCTATCGGCCCCTTACCGCCATCAAGGGACAGGCCCTCGTGGACTTCGTTGCAGAAAGCACTGCCCCCACCAAAGAAGACCCCCTACCGATGACGGGCCCCACCTGGGACATCTTCGTTGATGAATCCTCCAACTCGGCCAAATGCGGAGCCAGTGTCCTCCTCTGATCCCCCAATGGAGCAGAACTGTAATACACCTTGAAATTCAGCTTCTCGGTATCCAACAACATCTCCGAGTATGAGGCACTCATCTCCAAGGCCAAGATGGTGCGATGCCTGGGAGATAAGCGAGTCCAAATTCATACTGACTCCCAACTGGTCGCCAACCAAGTCAACGGGGACTACAAAGCTTGGGAGGTGCAGATGATCAAGTACCTATGGCTAGTTAAGGAGATAGCCCAACTGTTCGAGAGTTTTCTGGTAATCCAGATAGCTCGAGAAGAAAATTCCCGAGTGGATGCCCTCTCTCGCCTGGCCTCCTCCATCAACCCAGAAGGTACCTGGTCGATCCTCCTTGAGGAGTTAGAATGACCGAACACTGAAACTGAGCTAGTAGCCATTGTACAAACATCCCCTGGCGACTGGCGAGCCCCATACATATCTTGGCTCCAAGATTCCCAAGAACCCCCCGACCATCAGGAGGCTCAGAGAGTGAAGTACCAAGTTGAACTTGCTGGTGTTGCAGGGGGAAGTGACCTCTTCTACGTGTTGTATCAAAAGCATGTTTAAGTACTTTTTATCTATCAGTGGGTACCAGTGTTAATTAAATGGGGTCGCATGAGATTTTGACATCCCTCACTTTTGCTGCCATGGCACTGCTAGTCCCCTCGGCTGATTGCCGGAAACATGCTGTAAACCATGGGGTATGATGCTACTGGCGTCGCATTGCGCTGAGAGTACTTTCTCTATAAATAAGTGAAAATCCACGGAGCTTGAATGAATTTATAAAGTACTTGCTGTTAAGTAAAAAGTACTTACTTACTTGTTACATGACGTTCTAGTACATTCTTGTTACATTCTTGTTCATAAAAGGCCATAATGACATTCTTGTTTGATCATGTTTGCTCAATCATATCTTAACTTGATCATGTCTTATTACTTAGGTCGTTTATATGGTTTATCATGTTCGCATGATTTTACCTTGTTCATTAGAGCAAAAATATTAATCACTTTAATATTACCTTCATGTTGATGCGAAAAATCCTACTGGGCAAGTGTGCTCATTACCTACATTCCAATCTTTCCAGGAAGTACAAGTGAGTCGGGATCAGATTCGGAGTATTCCAATAGCGGGTCTGAGAGCGATTGAAGGTCTTGAGGAAATGAGAGAAGACCTAGGAATGTCTAAATTTGTTTTAGATTGAGTCTATGTAATTTTCCTTTTTATTGAGTCAAATGGATTGAAGGGAGTTGGAATAGTCATGTACTTAGATTTTTATTAATGGAAATGAAGGTTGATTAATTATTTGTGCAATTACATCTTATGTGTGATTGTCTGGCACTCTGATTATTCTTGCTTGCAAGAGACTTACCATGCTGACTGTTCACGTTTCCCGAGATCATCTTTTATTGTAGTGAAAGCTCAGGGCGTGACATCTCCGGACACCCAAAAACACTGCCACGGTACTCACGGGGTGTCTGGGACACTCACGGGCCAAGGGGAGTACGATCCGCCGTAGACCACATGCCCTGGCCCGCCCGACTGGTCGCCCACTTGAACGCGCAACTCTACTACTGCGTGTTCAGAACGCGCAACTCTACTGCTACGTGTTCAGGACGCGCAACTCTGTTGTTGCGCATTTAGAATGAGAAACTCTTCTGCTGCACGTTCAGAACAGAACGTGCAACTCTCTTGCTGCGCATTCAGAATGCACAACTCTCCTGCTACGAGTTCAGAACAGAACGCGCAACTTCGGAGGGGCGTGTTCTCAACTGCCTTACTGTTCATCTTTCTCGATGAACGTGACCTCTCGATACGACGCCTTCTTTGAAGAACGCGACCACCATGATGGTCGCGTTCTCAGTCTGCGCCCCGAAAATGGTGAAAATCACAGGAAAAACCCATTCCACGCCCCAACCACCCCCAGGTGATGGGGAAAACAAGGGGGACCCCTTCCCCAACCTCTCTACCACCGAGAGGACCCATTTAGATCCCAAAAATATGATCGAAACGATAAATCTGGCTCACACCCCAAAATCACACATTTCTCCCAAATGCTCAAATAAGCCCGCTCGGCTCAAATCACAGAAATGAAGTACAAGGGTTAAGGATCCATCTCCCTACCTCCACCGAAGATTTTACACACCGAGGATGCCGATCCATCGCGAAACGTCGCTAGAAACCCTGTCGGTTCCCCGAGCTCGCGAACCGACTTCACCACGCCACCACGCCTCGATCCTCGACCCGTCCTCACCTTCCTCACCCTCACTCCATCGCCGCCTCGCCCTCCTCCACCACCGTCGGCCGCCTGGGGGAGAGAGGGAGAGAAAGAGACGAGAGAGAGCGAGAAAGAGAGAATGGGGAGAGAGAGGGGGTTAAGGGGTTATATATAGGCAAAGAGGGTATCCCCACCGTCTTCCGATCTTGGAGCTATCCGGAGGAGTAGATCCTGGTAACATGTACAATTTCACCCAGGCAGACAACCAGAGGAGGCTTTCTGAGGCTCCCACAATCGGATTTCTAGGATTCTTGGAGCACCACTTGGCCGAGGGCTTCCCCTTCAAGTCCTCTGACATCTCCAAGAAGCAGAGTTAATTTTGGACCTGGGCACCAAAAGTTCCAAATTTTCTCTCTAAGGTACGCCAAGTTAGTTTTCCACAGCCTTCACTGACACATCCCTACTATTCGAGCCTTCACGATCAGCTCTGACATATTCCGATAGCTTCGTTGGTCCCGACTGGAAGAAGATTCGACCACGATTGTAATGGATCTGGTCTCGCCTTCAACAGAGCACGGGATTGTTTGTGGCGCCCCCGTCATTCAGCAGCATCACCCTAGGAGCAACCAGAACCAGAGTAATCCGGCCCTGTTCCAGGCTCCACCCTGGCCAACGACATCGCCAGGAAATTCCAAGAAAATTCAGGCATCCTCTTGGGTCAAGTAGGAAAATTCTGACACTGGTTGCAGCCTATTCTGAGGATGGTAGAGACTGTGGTGGCACCATCTTCGACTATCTATCCAGTGGTTCCAGAAGCCGACAGCACCGGCGGAGCTCGGCATGATGGTTTCTAGCTCCACTTCCCCTCCCCGCCTGGCCAGCTTACAGCCCCTCCCTGCATGGAGGTAGTGTTTGGTTGTATACTAATCCCCACCCCTAGTTCAACCCCCTTGCAAGGGGTGTACTGCATGTAAATTGAGTTTTCAGCTTGAAGCTCCATCGACGCAGCGTGCGGGTAAGCCTATGCTTCCTCGCTCGCCTTCGTCTCCGGCCGGGATCGGTGTCTTCATGTCGGTCAAGTGAGCTTCTGACCCCTCTCCTTGCTGGTTTAACCTTGCTTGGATTAGTATTGCTCCTAAGTTGCCTATCGCTGGTGAGGTGAGTGCCCGGTCCCGAATTGTCATCAAATTGAGTGCCACCGCGGGGTAAGTTGTGAGAGAGATCCTTCATCCCACACCCTCGACGTGCTGGCCGCCCATCAAATTGGGCATCCCAGACCCTTAGGGGTTCAACCTCAAGCTAGCCGAGCCCTGGAATAGCAAGGTCCCATCTCGGACCCTCTCCACCATCGCTAGTTGGCCTACGGGCCATTATGTGCGCCATGCGAGTGAGGACGCCCGAGTGAGTCTGCCGTCAAGTTGCATGCTTGCGAGTCATAGGTCCAAGGACCATTGGCCTAGTGATTGTCACCCCCAAGGTGGTGTCACATCAGGTGGTATCAGAGCTAGTTCACAACTTGTCTCTACAAGTTGATCCTTGGGCGCAAATGTATTTAGAGTCACTCAGTGCATTGCTCTTGTCCACTAGCATGGCCGCCTCATACTGACCATACCCATCAACCCTTTTCATGAGTCCAAACCAAGGGAAACCCACCACCAACACATATGGCCCCCACGGCCATGTCGACTACCTAATGGGAGCCTTGACCTATGCCAATGACTGGCTTGATAACCTATCAGGTTGACTCGACCAACTAGGAGACAATAGGCCCGCCCAAAGGGCGGATAATAGAAGGACATCACCCCCACCTCCCACCTTTGATGGAACTCATCCTAATGACTATTTAGATGGGCCGGCTTCAATAGACCATTACTTCAAGTGGTGTCCCATGTCCGAGGATAGGAAGGTCCGGATTTCCTTTATATTAACCGACCCCCTCTCTCTCCTCTCACTCTCGCCATCTCACTCTCTCTCTCCCATTCTCTCTCGTTCTCTCATCCCTTCAGCTCCGGTTGTAGACGGAGGTGACTGCGAGAGAGCTGACGACGTCGGGAGGCTGCTGAGATGCGCGCGGGTGTGACGACGCCGGGAGGCTGCTGAGACGCGTGCGGGTGTGACGAGCGGGCGTGGCATTGGCGCAATCCCATTCGGTGGATTCGAAGCTGGCGTTGAGTTCATGATGTGGTTTTCAGTGTGATTTAGTCACTTCGGTGTATGGTTTCTTCGGTGGAGGTAGGGAGACAGATCGCCACTTTGTTCTGCATGTTTCCCCTGACTCTGTGCGTGGTTTGGTGCCCTATCGAGTGAGATCGGGCCAGTTTAGGGAAAATTGTTATTTTTGGGGTTTTCAGGGTTCGCCAGAAAATGGTGACGGTTTGTAGTATAATTACTGTCAAAATGACCATCAGTATGTTAGGATCCCATACCCGCCAATTTTGTGTCGATCAGTAGTCATTCGGGGCTGGCAGGAGTTCGGGAACCTCGGTGACCCAATTTGGGTCGATTCGTCGAAATCGCCCCGATCTCGCGATTCGTCCATTACATGTGCCGTTTTTAGCTTCCAGGCGTCTTCTGTGGTCCTGTAGCTTTGTTTCCCCTACGCTTCGGCATGAATGGGGCATGGAACTGGCCGATTTGGCCATTCCACTATTTTTCCTACCATGACGGTGTAATGGTCGCTCCAGAGATCGTCACATTGTGTGATGGTCCTACGATAGACCGCCACAGTCGTTAGTCATTTTAGGTTCTTCGAGGCTTGGTCAGTGTGACGGACCTATTATGGACCGTCACATGACTGTGACGCCCCTATAGAGGTGCGTTACAGTCCCGTTCGTCGAGTTTTGGGTCTGTTGGACCTGACGCCCCAGTCCTGGCGCGTCAAAGTGTGTAACGCGCCTATAGTAGGCCATTACAGTTTGTTTGACCGACTTTGGTTGGCCATGTCGGTTTGCTGTAACGCACCAACCCACATGCGCCAGGGTTCTGTAATGGACTCCGGCTGGTCTGTTACATGCTGTTAGTCCGTGTTAAGATTTTTGGGTCAGTTGGCCCTGACGCCCCTATCCTGGTGCATCAAAGCTGTGTAACGCGCCTATAGTAGGCCGTTACATCGTTCGAGTGCAGGTTTTAGGCTTGTTCATCCTGATGGCCCTGTGCTGGTGCTTCAGAGCGTGTAGTGCGCCTATAGAGGTGCGTTACAGTCTTGTTGTTGGCTGTGATGGCCGTTGTTCTATTCTATGTCTATTCTTGTGTTGGTCTGTCTTAGGTTTGTGTTCTAGGGTGGTGTCTGTGTGTCGGTGGTTTCTAGATCAGGCAGTTCAGGTGTCTGGGTGGGGTCTCTTCCCTGACTACTATAGCCCCTAACGACTCAATCTAGAACTGCCATCGTCCTTGTCTCTGGTCGCATAGCGAGTGTCCCTTGACTGCTGGGTTCACCTAGCGGTTGAGTGGTGGTTCGCTTTGCCCAGAGTGTCATCTTTTCTGCTTGTGTATTGCTCTATGTGTGTGTCGCGTCTGGTTCTGGTGAACCCGGTGAGACCAGGGGTTGACAGGTGACCTTGTCTGTGTCTCAGTGATTCTGTCCAGCTCGAGACAGTGTTCTGGATGCCTCGCGGTATTGTCCTATCTCAGTTGCATGTCCAAGTGTACCAATCAAATCTAGATCCAGACCACTAAGGATCCGCAAAGGCATAGGTGTTACAGTCCCTCCCTCCTAATAAAAATTTCATCCCCAAAATTTAAAAGGAAGGAAAAGGAGGTAACAAAAATCGAATTATACCTTACTGGAATAAGAAAGGGAAAAACTGCCTCATCTCATCCTCACGCTCCCAAGTAGCTTCATGACCTGAGTGACGCTGCCAAATAACTTTTACCAGAGGAATAACCTTATTTCTCAACTGCTGCTCACGACGGTCTTCAACTCTGATAGGGAACTCTGGCATAGAGAAATTAGTTGTCACTTCTGGACAAACAGAGTCATCTAGAACGTGGGACAGATCAGAAACATATTTTCTCAACTGGGAGACATGGAATACATCGTGAATAGCTTGTATAGCCACTGGTAACTGTAGTCGATATGTTGCCTGGCCTATGCGCTCCAAAATAGGAAAAGGGCCAACGTACCGCAGGCTAAGCTCACCACATATCCCAAACCTAGATACACCTTTCATCGGAGATACCTTTACAAACACCTGATCTCTGGCCTCAAATTGAAGTGGACGTCTGTGCTGATCTGCATAACTTTTCTGTCGACTCTGAACTGTCAACAATCTCTGTCGGATCAGACGAACCACATCCGCGCACTGCTCATATCTGGTCCTATCAAAAGCCTATCACTGGCATCAAACCTATTTAAGGGAGTACGACAAGGACGACCGTATAGCACTTCATATGGAGCCATGCCGATGCTGGAGTGGAAACTATTATTATAAGCAAACTCAACCAGTGGCAAGTGTTGACTCCACGAACCTTGCCAATCAAGGCAACACGATCTCAGCATATCTTCCAAGGTCCGAATAGTCCTTTCTGACAGACCATCTGACTGAGGGTGATATGCTGAAGAGAAAGCAAGCTCAGTGCCCAAAGCTTTCTGGAAACTACACCAGAAGCCAGAAGTGAAACGTGGGTTGCGATCTGACACTAGTGAGACCAGAATACCGTGCAGCGGCACAATCTTTTCAACATAGAGTTCTGCCAACCTCTGCACACTCCAAGAAATCTTTATCAGCAATAATCTAGCTGTTTTAGTTAATCTATCAACAAGCAGCCAGATAGCATCAAAACCTTGCGAAGTCTGAGGTAAGCCTACTATGAAATCAGTCGCAACGTGATCCCATTTTCACATCGAAATTTCCAAGGGCTGAAGCAGTCCACCTGGCTTCTGATGTTCAGATTTGACCTACTGGCAAATTAGACAATGGGAAATAAAAGCTGCAACATCCTTTTTCATGCCTAGCCACTAAAACTGTTGTTTCAAATTCGGATACATCTTGGTGGTGCTTGGGTGAATCGTAAATCGGGATCCGTGAGCTTCACTCAGAATTGCCTGCCTTAACACATCATCAGTAGGAATATACAACCTACCTCGAAAATTGACAACCAACTCGTCATCGAATTCAATGTCATGCATCATTACAATACGTGACAATTCAGGATCAGTTTGTTGAGCTTCTTTTATTTGCTGACATAGAGCTGAAGTCAAAGCCAAACTGGCACAAACTGTCGGCATCGGATCTGTAGGAATCTCCATACAGACTGCCTCACTCGGAAGCTGTTCCCACAATTTTCATTCATGCAGCAACAAACAATCAACCTGCACTTTCCTGCTCAGAGCATCAGCCACAACATTCATTTTACCTGGCTGATAGGAGAGTGTAAAGTCATAGTCGGTGGCATCCACCCGGTCCATTTGACCTTGGGGTTCCTCCCTATGGGCATCTTTGTTGAGTTGGGGATTGGGATCCAAGGGGGGAACCGAAGAGGATGGATTGGGTCGATACATGGCTCCACTACGGGTGGACATGCAGGGGAGGGGAAAGGCTTGACGGATGGTTGACTCAATGCAATGGTCCTAGGACTTAGGCTTGATAGAGACAAGTCTAAACTTGCTCTGATACTAATTGATGTGACACACCCTTGGATCTAAACAAATAAGCATGATTTGCACGTAGAACGGGCCAATATCGACGGCCAACTCACCCGACACTCACCCCAAACCCGGGGGTAACTCGGCGATGCCAAGACGAGGTTGTGAGGGCTAGACCCTTGCTAGTAGAGGGCCAACAAGACTAAGGAACTTTCCAAGGGTATGGAGGCCCAATTCAAAGGGGCCGACCAGGTGCCAATGGGCACAGGTCACACTCTCTCCCACGGTGGCCACTTGAAGCAAAGGAGCTTGTGGACCGAGCGCTCACTCTCACAGACCAGCGGAGCATATGAACTAATATTGAAGGAACATGACATCCAATGAGAGCAAGGGTAGGGCACTTACTCGACCGGTTTGAAGAAACCGGTCCCGTTCGGAGACGAGGGCGAGAAGGGAAGCGTGGGTTCCCCACACGTCGTGCCGGTGTAGCTTTGACCTGTTCAAGCTTTTAAATCACTACCTCCCATGCAAGGGGATTGAACTTAGGGAAGGGAAGCCAAAATTACATTCAACACTACCTCCCACAGGGAGGGTGGTAAGCCGGCTAAGCGGGGAAGGAAAAAGCTGAAATAGAAACTAAACGGATGGAGGACATCGGTTCTGTCCGCTCTCTGGAACAGAGGACAGACAGTTGAAGTTGACACTGCTGCGGCCACTCCCGAATTTTGTTGTCAATGAGACCAGTGGGAAAATCTTTGAAGTTGGATCCGGGTGACGTCTGATGTTTGGGGAATTTCCTGGTCAGCGGTGCTAGTCGGGGAAGGGCTGCGAACAGGGTCCCTAAGTTCTGGTTTTGACTGCTATGGTACCTCAGCAGCTGGAAGATGAGGAATCCATGAGTTCTCCCGACCTCTGAATCAAGCGTGGCTAGAGTCGTTAGAACCGTTGTCGAGTCTTCTTCGAAACGAGACCTACGGGGACACCAGAGGATGTCGGAGCAGATTGGGAGAGCCCGAACAGTGGACATGGGTCGGTTCAGTACTAGAGGGGATAGAGCTGCACACCCTTGGGAGAAAATTAGGAACTCACTTGTCCGGGGTCCAGTCGGGAAGCCGCTTCTTGGTACTGGAAGCTGACTTGTCGTAGAAGGTCTCGGCCAATCCCCGCCTCTAAATCTTCAGGTGGCCAGTCGTGGGAGCCTCTGAAAGTAGCCTCTGGTTGGCAGTCTGGAGGGAGACGCGTAGTCTGGGAAGATCGGCTTCTCCGGGCAGCCACGAGCTCAGGTTGGGACTAGACCACCGCCGTTGCGAAGAAGACACGGAGACTCTTCTGACGGTACCACTTTGTCCACTAGGGACATTGGGATAAGGTCGTGGTCAGCTCTACAAGTCATTGGTGCTCTGCTACTTGTGAACTGGGAAGTGCAGGCTGAAGATGGGAGGTGGGAAATAAGGTAAATGGGAGGAGAAAGGGAGTGGAAGGGTGTAGAGGCAACCCTTGGCTATTAGGGGGTCTGGGAGGGGGCAAAGCAAGGTGAGGATTTTATTTAAAAATTTTAAAAAAATTAAAAAATTTAACGCCGAGAGCCCGATAGAGCTTACCGGGTCACTGTGCGACCCGGCCGACCCGACCTGTCTCGAGCCGAGATCGAGTCAGTCGGGTCAATCGGGTCGATAAACCCTAGTACACACTACACACGCACATTAGTTAATACGTAGATGAGCCAACCCCCCACTACGGTGAGATCCGGACTCACCCAAGCGAGGTAGGCTCCTCATCAGAGCACGTACTCGAACCCGAGAGAAGGGAGAGGCTCCTCTGTACGCGGCGGCTCGAGCGCAAGGGCCACTGATCGAGTTTTGTGTCGCGCGGTTCGCGAATGCCCGAGTCACACACACTGCGTTGGTCAACGACCAAACTTCACCTCAGCTCCGACTGCGCAGCAGCACCGCAGCGAGCAGGAGGAAGAAAGATCGCGGGGCCAGGAGCAGCAGAGCGGGGGAGCACCGAGCACGGCTCCCATGGCCACCGCGTCCGGCCCCTCGGTGCCCCTCCTCATCCTGTCTGCTCGCCCCCCATCCCCTCCTCACTTCGCGCTGCGCCGTCCGGCCCCCGCCGTTGTCTCCGTTCTCCGCTTCCACGGCCACTTCACTCCGGATCATCCCCGGCGGCCGCATCCGCATTCCTTCCCGTCTGCCCCCGCCTCCCCTGTCGTCTTCCCCCGCCGGGGGGCGCCGGCCGCCCCCGGGGCCCTTCGCTGGCTCGACGTAGGCGGCGGAGCCCCACTGGTGTCGCCCAACGACCAATGGGGGATGTGGACGGCGCTGTTTGCCGCTGGGGCATTCGGCGTGTGGTCGGAGCAGAAGACGGAGGCCGGCAAGGCGCTGAGCGGCGCGCTGGTGAGCACGCTCGTGGGCCTCGCCGCGAGCAGCCTGGGGATCGTGTCCAGCCAGGCCCCTGCGTACAATGTGGTGCTCGAGTACCTGCTTCCCGTCGCCATCCCGCTACTCCTCTTCAACGCGGACCTCCGCCGCATCCTGCGGTCCACGGGGACTCTGCTACTGGCTTTCTTGCTCGGCTCAGGTAGCTGTTTCTACTTTGATTTGTGATGACACTCGGACTCCTCCTTTTCACGTCGCTGGACCTTGACGAACCATCACGTATAATCTCTTGAGAAACTGGTTATGCTATGTGATTGTAACTCCTACTGAACTTGCGAAAACAAGGATTTTACCGGGGTACCCGAGGTTGGATCGTCGATAGTTCTAATTGTTTAAGACTTCGATATGCAACTATCTGAGAAATTTGTTTGCTCCTGCGAGTTAGTTTTCTTAAATGCTGACAGCAAGAAGCAGGTCTTATTTACATTTGGAAAGAAGCACATCTATGTGTTCAAAGTCATGTATGCTGCCCTCTTCCTACGTCTTGTGGATCTGACGTCAACGTGAATGTAAACATGCCTTACTCGATGTTTTAATCTAGTTGATGAACACAAATATAATAACGTTTTTTCTTTGTGAGAGAAGTAGCATGCAGGTAGTGGAATCGTGTCCCAGAAAGGTTACAAAGCACATAAACCAATACAGTGAAGCAGGAAATATGCACATCTGTCACTAACACATGACTCTTCTATTGCCATTTTGCATCAATATAAAGTCACACATATCCCTTCTTTATCTAAGGTTAACCAGGAAAATGGGTATTTTCATTATGATTTCTTCATTACTCCTCTTCCAGAAACATAACAAGTATGACACCTCATTAAACCTCACGAAAGCGTACGCGAGGTTTAAGGTCAGGTCAAGCATGGAGATTTTTTGTTTGTCGGAGGTGTGTTCGATTCTTCTTTGGTTGGAGAGTCTGTGTTTGGCTAAGGTTCGTCGTCTTGCATCGTGTGTCCAGATTGGTTGGCCCTTGTGTGCCATGAAGTCCGTACGAGACGTGTTCCCTATCTTGACAAGGTGATTGCTTGTGAGAAGCCGTGCCCAATTCCCTGGTTGTGTAAGGGCGTGTTGGCGCTATTCTGGAAGGACGAGTGCCGGTTGGGTGGTGTTCGTGAGAAGTGGTGGCTGGTGTTGTGATCCCCGATGTGTCGAGGATCGGAACCTGCGGAGTGTAGAGGATTGTCTGGATAGAGGATCCTGAGTTGCCGTGTGGGTTGTGCGCGTGGATCTAAGTGCACAGCGGAAGCGTGGTGGGCCCATAGCCCACAGGTCCAAGATCGTAGCGTTGGCTGCTACAGATGGATTTTTTAGATTGAGAAGAGCATTGGAGGATTGGTTCCTCGATAAGTGTTGTCTCAGTTGCATGAGACGTCTTGTTACTATGTCATTGCTTGAGGCATTGCGATTTATGGCAATGGCTGAATGGAGAATCGGGAAAATATGTTGGCAAGCGTGCCACATGAGTACCTTGTTCTTGTGTTGGAAGTTGTGTCCTCAGATGAGATCGTGCTTTTGAGAAGTGATCTTTGGCAAGATTATGGGTCCCAATTGGCAGTTGTGAGCAGCTAGTGGGCTGACCAAGCAATTGACCGTGGTGAGATGTGTATTGCTTGTGGACCTGTGTGCATTGGTCGTGGCGTAGTCAACCAGGTTGCCGTGGGTTGGGATGGCACTTTCCTCCCCTAGAAATGTGTGCCATGGGTTGTAAGAGATTCTATGTCCAGTGGCTCTGGGGTAAGAGCGGGAACCTGGTTGGCAGGCGTCCAATAGAGTGATTGAGATGAGATGGCATTCGATTGGGTATTGGACAGTGCCCGTGTGTTGAGGTCTTTGATGAGACATTTGATGTTGGATGGTGATCCTTGGTCTGTGACCAGCATGGGAGGATTCCCTGTAAGTCTGAGTCGAGTGGCGTGAGGACCGAGGAGAGATCCTGTCATGTGGTTTCACCGTACTCTCCTGAGAGGGTAGAGTTGGCGTGAGATTCGAGATCGGATGCAGTGTTTGAGTAAGAGTTGGCTCGAGGTGCGGTGTTGGTCTGTGGAAAGTCAGTGGATGGCCTCGAGAGTTGTAATGTTTCCTTCAGATCTGGTGGAAGACCAAGAAAGAAGGAAGAAGTTGAACAAGCAGAGGTTTCCTGTTGATGAGTATCTAGCGACCAGTCGGTGGTCTTTCACAGATAGAAGATGTTGCTGGTGGTTGTGGTACGAGAATGGTGAGAGTCGTGTGTCGGTGAGGCTTTGGTGGTCATCTTCGTGATGTGCCTCCTAGGTGGGATCTGGGATTTGTCGAACCTGTCTTCTGGCAGAGTTGGCACAGTGATATGTCTGGCTATCGGCTTGCCATGTGTGAAGTGATTCTTGGAGCTGAGCCGATGGTCTAATTGCGGTCTGTTGAGATGGCAATGTGAGCTAGTGGAAGCTCAGTGTTGGTTGCCCAGGTGCAGGGCTTGTGGAGCGGGTGTGTGATTGTCCGCCGACCATGGGATGGATCGGTAGCTGTTTCTCGTGACGAGGACCGTGCCTCCTCGGTGAGCGAGATGGTGGCAACGGTGCCATGATGAGTTTTTCCATGCGAAGACTTGGATGTACCCAGCAAGAAAATATTTATATTGCTCCTGAACATCAGACGGGAGGTCAGCTCCGATGTTGACTCCTAGGGCAGGGTCATTTTTGAGGAAGACTGTTAACAACTCGCCGCCAGGCTCAGATGTCACTGGTCCTTCCTCGGTCCCCTTAGTCCCTTTGTTTTTCCCTTCCGGCCTTATGGCTTCGACCGAGATTATATAACACCTTCTAGCCATGGCCTGGTTGCCACGGACCTCCCCTATGCCATTTTTGGTAGGGAACTTCATTTTTTGGTGATAGGTAGAGGGCACCGCCTTCATTCGGCTGAGGAGGCCTCGGCCAAAGATGACATTGTAAGCCATCATCGCTTTAATCACAATGAAGTCCACCATAACAGTGATAGTTTTGGGCGGGGTGCCGATGGTGACCAGCAGGCTGAGGGTTCCCTCGGGATAAGTTGCCTGGCCATTGAACCCACAAAGTGGGGTTCAGATCGGGCGAAGTCTAGATGGATTCTCACCCATCTTGAGGAAGCAATCATAAGAAAGTACATCAGGGGCACTACCATTGTTGACTAATATTCTGTCTACATTACAATGATTTATTGTGATCGATACAACTAGGGCGTCATCGTGTGGGGTTGTTAACCCTTCCAGGTCTTGGTTGGAGAACACCAAGGCTTGCTGTTCGATCGCTTGCGGGGCCTTAGGGGGCTCGGAGGCCCGGCTCGCTCGCTTGATGTGACGCTTCCTTCCTCGGCTATTGTCTCCACCTGATGTCGTGCCGCCAGCAATGACGTTGATGTGGACCCCGCGGGGGATATTATCGATCTCCTCGGGGTAATAGTGTCTTTTTTGTGCTCAGACACGTACCGCGATAAATTCCCCTGGCGGACGAGGCACTCGATCTCATCTTGTAGTTGATGACAATCATCGGTGTGGTGTTCATGGTCACTGTGGACCTATAAGTTGGGTCATTTCTCTTACCACTGTTTTTGATGCCTCGAGTTGTCCATTACTCATTGGGCCATTTCCAGGCACGTCTTTGGGCTTATTTTATGGGTACTCTCACCCTGGCTAGGTTTGCTTTCGAGTTCGAGCTTAATGGGCCTTGATTGCACTTGGTCTTTAGGGTAAATGGGCTCGTTTATCCCGTTTTATTAATTTCCACCACCCAGCCCATACGCGGTCTAGTGATGGACCGTGTAGCACTTGGACGGTCGTTTTGAAGGTCGCTTATGTCTCTCAGAGTCCTATAGTAATTTACCTCTGGATTAATTGGCTATTTTCTAAATTTCCACCGACAATCCTATACACGGTCTACCATTGGGCCGTGTATTCACGTTGGACGGTCCATCCTTGGACCGGGTAAAGGCCATAGTCCCAAACCTGTTGATTTTTCAGATAAATATCTATTTATCCTGGTTTATTGATTTATCACCGACGCCGTGCACATGGTTTAACAATGGACCGTGTGGCTGATCGGACAGTCTATCAGTAGACCGTTAATATCCTGAGTGTCCTGCACCGGGTCAGCCAGTCTGTTCTATGGGATAAATGGATTATTTATCTTTTTATTTATTCATCACCGACACCTGTACGCGGTCTAGCATTAGACTGTGTATATTTGTGGGCGGCCCATCGTTTGACCACGTACCAGGCTGAGATCCTTGGGCTGGCTGGCTTTTCTCTCTCAACCCGTGGTTAAACCTCTTGATTGTTTCACCATTTTCCCCGCAGCGAAGAAGTATTCTAGCCACAATCCCATCCGCACTCGCTTCCTCTCTTTGCGCCAGCGGGTGTGAGAAGAAGAAGTCTTCGGGGCTTCCTGAATGGACACCCAAAGTGTCTGATACACTTTCATGAGGTACCTATATGCGTACCCAAGATAGTAGCGGCCTTCAGCATCGGAGCGATCTTTAAGCCAGTCAGGCCAGCACACCTCTTCGTACGGTTCACCGTCAATGGGAAGACCTAACAGCTAGTGCAGACTCCACAAGTCTAAAGAGGTCTCCCCTTCTGCTGTATAGAAGGTGTTGTACTAGGGGCATAACACCTCTATCATCCCACAGCATAAGCCCTTGGAGATCGGGTACCGGAAGCGAGAAGCATAAATACACTAGTACACCCCGGCTCTCATCAGAATGGGCCCATAATTCTGAAGCACATACTTAGTGAATTCCACTGCTCCATCGCGGAATACATGGGCATTAGTGGCCTTCAAGTCTGCGAACCAGTCAACAACAACTTGGTGCTTGAACCTAACCGCCAAGCACTCTAAGTGGAAGGGTTCCTCTCTAAACCCCCACTTCAACGAGGCCAGGAAGAGAACGAGCATGTGCTTCTCTTTAAGGAGATTCCCCGCTGATAAGTCCCACTTGGCGGGAGTGAACCCTGGAGTTCGAGTCAGCATTCCCTAATCGGGAGTCAACTCCGATACGCCAGTTACGGCCCTCCACTCGTGAGCTTCTCCTGGAAGATAAGCCGACTTACCTCACACCACTGAGTCAAGCAGGCTGTTTCAGCCTAGAAGTATATTGTACTCAGCTCGGACAGCCATAATATCTCACTTCCCCATGATGTTAAAGCGACTCAAGAAGGACATTAAGTGCTTATCCTTCGGGAAGTCCATTTTGTAGCCGTGGCCTCGCTCAAATGAAAATTGACCCTTGTCAGAGAGAGTCAATCACTCGACATCCATGGAGTCAGTCTCTGAGTCAGAAGACTCTGATACTGCTGCTATACGTCTTCAGCCTTGGTCAAGATCGTTGATGTTCTGCTAGGTAACAATCGGGCGTACATCAGGAGCAACCGCAGATGGAGCTGTTGAGGCCATCTCTCTACCTGCAACAAATGTGCAAAAGGATTAAAAAGGATCATTATGCTCATAAATAAAATTTCTGACAAAATTCGGCAGAGTATCCCCTTAGTCGGGAGCATCCGGAATCAATTGGGAGCACGTCCACACATTAAGTAGGGACGGTCCCTAAAAAAGAGCCGTAGGTGATACACCTAGGCCAAATGGACAATGGGGAATGTCAGTTCCAAGGGCTAGCCTACTAGGAACCTCCCCAAAGCCATTAAGGAAGAAGGGGCAAGCCCCTTTGAAGCTATGTTCGTGGCCCCCCATGGCGGCTGTCGTCTCACCAAGGCGAGCGACGCCTCCACCATCTCACGATGTCGAACGACGCCTCACCGTCCACCATGGCAGTCGAAGAAGTAAGGAAGAGGACGGGGGGGAAGAAGAATGCCCTGCGACCGAGCCCTCACAGTCAAAAGGGGGGGAAGGAGATCCTCGTGGTCTGAGAAGAATGCCCTGGCCGCCGGTGGAGTGGATCGGGGAGAAAGAGGGAAGATCAAAGGGTTTGAAAAACCCTGCAAAGCCCTCGTCGGGCTTGAAAGAGAAGAAAGGGGGAAGGTGAGTCGGTGGAGGCATCACCGACTCACTGCCCCACCTTCTGGGTGGGCGCGCCACTGCAACTTCGCTGGCAACTGCCGGTCACTAACGATAACAGGAGAATCTTCCAGGCAAAATGGAGTGGACATGAAATCTCTAGATGGTAACTCAACGAGCAGTTCACAAGGCAACTCGGTTACCAGCTCCTCGAGATGAGTAAGAAAATCCTCGGAAACAAATGAATGAGTGGCACCTGAATTGAATAGAATGCGAGCTAAATGACCAAAAATCAAAATCGTACCTTCTACGAGGTTAGACGCAATGGCTTCTGCACGAGTGATATAAGTAATCCAGCTCCTCGACTTCCATCTAGAGGCTGCAGAAGATTGCTGGGAAGAAGCTGGAACTTGCAAATAAGACGGCTGAGGCAAAGGTGGTGCAGGAAGATGAAATTGAGACTGCTGCGGCTGGGTACCCTACGAGAACTATGTCGAAACGGACTTCATCGGGTAATCTCGAACAACGTGACCCGAGTAATCACAGCGATAGCAGACCACTGGCAAGGAGCATGGTACACCGGGATGGCTGCCACCACACCTCGGACATGGTCTTAGCTGACTCACAAGAAACTCTCAGTGCTACTGAAAAGGAGAAACAGACTGCTGGACAGTATCGGAAGACGTCGATTGCTGCTGCACAAAACCCGAAGATGCTTGATGGTTAAATCGCTTCTTGGACTTTCTAAACATCCGCCTCGAAGGGCCACCAGAAGTAGGCACGACAAACGGAACTCCAGGTGCTGACGACTGAAAAGACTGCTGAAACGGCACAACCGACTGAGCGATATTAGACTGAGAGAACCCTGCAGACATCGCCAAATCGAGCTCAACCGCGACTGCTGTCTGATATGCATCATCCATGACATTCACATGGGTAGCAAGTAGCGACACTCTCAATTCGACTCTTAAACCATGGAGGAATTGGTCGATCTTTAAGGCTTCATCAGCAATAATATGCGGTGCATACCGACCCAACTCGATGAACTTATTCCGATATTACAGCACGGTCATTTCACCTTGAACCAGATCTAGAAATTGGTGCATCTTATCCAAGCGAAGATAGGCTGGACTGTAAGTGCGCTCGAAAGTAGTCACGAACTCTGTCCAGGTGATCTGACAAAGTGGTCGAGAACGGAAAGTAACTTTCCACTCCGAACTCCACCATATCAATGCTGCACCCTGAAGTTGAAAAGTAACATGCATGACCTTCTCGTCCTCCACGCATTCCATCGATCGGAACACACGCTCAGTCGTCTCGATCTAAATCCTGGCAGCATCCGGATCTGAATGACCTTCATAAGTCGGCGGGTGGAATAGCAGAAATTCCTTGAGTGCTCTATCACGGCCACCGGGTAAGTCATCTTGCGGAGCTGGAACAGGCACAGCAGGAGCAGGGACTGGCATAATCAGGGGAGGAGTAGGCACGATAGGAGGAGGAACGCTGTCACTCTCTTCTGGGGGAACAGGAGCTCTTCTTTTACGGGGCAGCATCTAAAACATACGACAATGGAAAACATATTAATAATCACGGAAAATATCCTAAGCCAGCAACAGACGACACGACTGGACTTGTTCTGGACAATCACCTGTAATTTTAATTCTTTACATGATTCTCCAATGCGGCTCTGATTCCAACTGTAACGACCCAGAGCTCAGGGTACCGATAACCCGATACAAGTATCGGACGACCGCTACCAAGAACTGTGAACGCCACCTAAGAGGCTGATGAGGCCCCTGAAGGGTTAGTGGGGGTTGTTGAAGTCTTGAAAGTCTTAAGGGGCATGATGTTGATAGCCGCACCGGCATCCACCAGAATCCGATTTACTTCATGTCCATTGATTTTCCCCTTCATGTAGAGGGGCCGATTATGGCACGGAGGTAAGAGCAAAAAGCCTTTCTCCGTGAAGGTGATAGTGGCTATGAAATCTTAATACGTGGCAGCTTTTATTTCTGCCACATGCGCTTTGTAGACTTCTGACTCTTGAAGTATCTTGATAAGGGTTTCCCTTAGATCTTTACTCCAAGCGATGGCTTCATAGATTGTGATACTGGCAAGGAAGCGCTTCATCTGGTGAAGGACCTTCTGGTCAGCTCGAGCATCGTCCAGTGATGGTAGTATGTCAGGCTGGAACTGTTGTGAGCTGCCGCGCTGCTCCTCGTTAGGGAGTTACACCGCCTTGCCCTTGTTACTGGGATTAGGTTGACTGTGACCAGCCGCAGACTCTTGGAAGAGGGAGGCCAATGACGGCTCTTCCGAAGAAGGCTGAGGGGCAAGTCCATCCTTGCCGGATGGTCTTGCTTGTTCTGCAGGGCAGGACGGAGCTGGTGCTGGGACTGGAATGCTAGCGACAGTCCCCTCGATGCCAGCTGGGTCGAAGATGCTGGGTTTTTTTTTAATTAAAGTGATACTTGCAAGGGACAAGGGGAGATACTCCACCCCTACCATCCTGCAAGAAATTTTATAGATAGATAAGTAGTAACAGAAAGAGGTGGGAGGGGGTACAAAGGACAGCAAGGTCCGGGGGAGGGGGGATAAACCCAAAGCAACAACATACATAGAGGGAGCAACACCTAAGGGAAAGGGAACACGAGAGCAAGAAGTCGCTTAAGGAGGCTCGAAGTCGCAACTTGGGGAGGAGGATAGTGGGCGACGTTGCGACCGGTGAGGGCCCATGACATCTGGCTGGCACGGTAGTTGACCACGACCGACGAAGTTAACATGAGCAGCAACAACGTTAAAGGCATTACTGGAGGGCCGATCAATCCCAGGGATGATAAGGGGCTGGAGAAGCACTTGGCCGTGAAGAGGATCAGCTGGCAGAGGCGCAGACGTCAGGGACGCCACGGGTGGTCGAAAGGCTGGCGAAGGCTATACCTCATCACCGGATGGGTCCTGGTCCGATTGGCGCACCACACGCTTCACCGCTTGGGTGAAGGAGAGATGTAGCACAGCAGGCGAAGGAGGCTGGGCCTTTGGCGGAGATAGGGAGGCGTCCGGAGAAGAAGGCGCAATGGGGCTGGGGGCAGCAGTCGACCAGGAGTGAGCCCCTGCATTGAGCTCCGCCGATGGAACCGAAGGAGTAGAAGAAGCCCACTGAGGCACAACATCGGGCACGGAGAGGCCCAGGACAACGGCTGCAGCACATGATGGCTGGCTGGGCACTGGGCCCTCCCCAACAGTGTTGTTGTTGCCCATAGCGGATGAAGTCGGGGCCACAAAGGGTGCTAGAGTAGGCGAGGGGCGAGCAGCATCACGGTGGTAAGCCTGTTTGGAGGCTGGCGGTCTAGGCGGGGCGAACGAAGTCGGCTCCAGCCCTGGCACCAGGAGGGCCTGCACGATGGACCTGGGGGCTATTTGGTCCGCTGTCGAAGAGGACGCGGGGGGTTCCTCCAAGGGGTTAGCCTGCGGAGAAGGGGGCTCAACCCCACCAGGCACTGTAAAGGATGGGCTCTCCAGGGATTGGGGCGGGACGTCCACAGCTTCAGCCTGGAGGGGACTAACCTTGAGAGCTGCTTCTGTTGACATTCCACTGGCAAGATACTGGTGACCAGATTGTGTAACACTGGCGTCATTACAGACTGCAGCAATCTTCGCAATCATCTGAAGATTCAGGTCCATCTTGCCAACTGGCCAATCATGAATATAGCCATCACGTGGGTCATATGTTGTCCCTTCCACTTTGAATCTCCTAACCGTGTCTGTCCAGCGTCCAATTGCCACAAGCTTTGCCACAGACATCTGGTTCGTTGTCAGAGTGCCTGTTTTATCGGAACAGATCACAGTAGTGCATCCCAAAGTCTCCACACTAGGAAGTTTCCGGACCATCGCATTCTTCTGAGCCATCTTTCTGGTGCCCAGTGCCAAACAAGTTGTGATAACTGCAGGGAGACCCTCCGGGATAGCGGCAACAGCCAAAGCCACTGCGATCTCAAAGTAATAAGTGCATTTCTCGAAGGAAAACTTGAAATTCCTCGGCCAACCATCAATGTAATCCCAAGTAAGAAAGTACTTCACATTGATGAGCCAAACCAGTGCGCAAATCACACCAATTAGAGCTGTGAGCACCTCTCCAAACTCATTCAACTTCTTCTTCAGCGGTGTATCGTCATCGCTCTGTGAAGCTTCGTGGATTTGGGAATGCACTTTTCCAATCTCCGTGTTCATCCCTGTCTGGGTGACCAAGCACACGCAGCTACCGTTGACAACTGTAGTTCCAGCAAACACCATGCACTCTTTCCCTTGGATGTCCATGTCCTCAGAGTCGACTTTGTGGTGTGTCTTATTGATGGCATCAGTCTCCCCCGTAAGAGATCCCTGCTCCACCCTCACAGTGGAGCTAATCAGGTACAGGACCCGCATATCTGCGGGCACCTTATCCCCAGCTCTGAGCTCCACGATATCCCCCGGGACGAGCTCTTTCGCCGGTAAACTTGGAATCAGCTCACCATCCCGCCTCACCGTCGCATGCTCACACTGGATCTCTTTGAGAGCCTCGAGCGCCTTCTCGGCATTACTCTCTTGCCACACACCAACAATCGCGTTAACAATAAGAATGAGAAAGATCACCAGCGGCTCCACAAACGCTGTGATGCCCATCTCACCCCCTTCGTCGCCATCATACCACGCGAGGACGAAGGAGACGACCGCCGCCACGAGGAGGATCCGGACGAGCGTGTCGTTGAATTGCTCGAGGACCAGCTGCCAGATCGAAGGGCCAGAATGCCTCTCGAGCTCGTTCCAGCCGTAGATCCCCCGCCGCCTCTGGACCTCGTCGGAGGTAAGCCCCCGGGAGGAGGACACCTTCAACTCCTCCTCGCACTCGCGCACGTCCCTCGCCCACGCGGGGAATGTCGACGGCGCCGGCGCCGCCTCCACGCCGTCACCCGCGCCCCGATCTTGCCCTCCCTTCCCCATTGGAAAGCAAATCCTGCCGGAAAACGTAACACAATTCCACAAAAACCAGAATATGAGGCCATCGGCTACTTCCAACAACATCAAATCCCACTACTCCACAACCAAAATCTCCGCTGCAAAACCGAGAAGAAGAGGGAAAAGATAACGAACCTGATCCCGCAGTGCTGTGCGAGGGAGATCGCCGGGGAAGCAAACTTCGAAGCAGCAGAAGCCGAGATCACGGCGGCGAGAGAGTTGCCTGGGATGCCGGGGCAAGCTAGGATCTCCGGCCTCCCGAAGCGCGTGCGGCCAACCTCCCTGGCCCTCCCCTGCGGCCTCGCGGCGCTGCAACGGCCCCGCTGCCTTTGCTGGGAATGCGTGGTGCTGGCGGACTCTGTCGTCCCCACCGCCGGCGAGGGCTGCGCAAAAGAGAGGGCTCGTATCCAACGCTTCTAATGGGTGCACTATCCCTACCCCCGTCCCCCACACCCGCCTTCGGGGCTGCGGTGTCCCCTAGAAGTAATATTCTCCATATCATGGAGCAATGCACCCAACCAATGAGAATCCGCCACGGCACAGATCTGTTCTGTATAGCCTGTTCTGCGGCGCACGGATAGCCTCTCCGCTTTGTCCCAGTGGAAATTAAACGGGGGCGCTGGTGTCTGATTAGGCACGTATTTTATTGTTATAGAGTGGTGGCAAAGGCGTAGGGCAGTCATGCGGTGGCTCCATGATCGATCAACTTTCCGCGCCAAATTCTCCATCAGCAAAAACAAACGTTTGGCTTAGGTGGGCTCGGTGCGGGCCCCACCGGAGATCGCTTTCTTTTTTGCCCTGAACAGTAACTTTTGCCCGTCACGCGCTCCGCGAAATATCGGGGACACCTTCCGCGGTATCGAGTGTTTTGGGTGGGCAGGGGGTTCTCGGTGGCGTCGGCTGACGTCGGTTGGCGCTCTCTGATTGGTTAGCTCCGTCTCGACGGGTTTATGCTCTGTGGTCGCCTGCGCCTGCGGAACTTTCCGATTAAACGGGCCCTCCAATCGGAAGCGAAAGGTCGGCAGCGGGGCGGGCCCTTTCAGGTTTCACGTCGCCGCCGAACGTGCCAAAATGTTGTGATGGAGAAGTGACGAGAGCATGGGGCCCACATTCAGATAAGTGGCCAATCGGATGCGGGGACGTTGAATTGTAAGCGCCGCTTAAAGTGTGTGAAGTGTGTTCCCAAAACAAGAACTATGGATTCCACTTCTATGTTAAAACTTTTGTTTTTTAAAATCAATAATTGGTGACAATTGATTTTTTTCACATTTTTATGCCTTTGTGGTCGGTGACCACGCCGGCGTCGGCCATATCCCTCGTACTCATTGTCGAACTCGTAGTCCTCAAAATGGAGGGCACGTGGCCGTTGCTCCTCAGCCCTATGTGGTGCGGGCTAGGCCGCAGGTGCAGGCTGGGTAGCATGCGCGGGCTGGACAGCAAACGCCTGAGGGGCTGGAAGGATGCCGGGTAGGTCCCGGCGAGGGGTCCTATCCACACTATCTAGCCTTCCAACCATACCTTGAAAAGATCAGTCAGAGGCCTCGGCGCGGTCCTCCATGGCTTTAAACTGGCTCTCCATACGCTCGGTATGCTCCTTAAGGGCTTGCTCGGACCTGCCCATGCGATCTAAGAGTTCAACAACTAGCTCCTCCAGTGAACGGCCTCCTAGGTTAGCACTCCGGGGTTCACCCATAGTGTCAGGGCGATGGTAATGGGCACCTCCACGGGTGGGCATACAATGGGCCTAAGGGAGCTAAGGGGTGACTCTCTAGACCTATATGGATGGACCAATGCAACTTTAAAACACTTTTTTTTTTGAAAGGGTAGACCAATGCAACTTTAAAACACTTTTTTTTTGAAAAAAATGACTACCCTAGACTCAAACTGTGCTCTGATACCAATTTGATGCGGGACGACTATGAGACTCGGTATGTGAACACGTCCTATGACCTAGATGACACGACGTGACTCACTAGATGATGCAACCAGCAACTACACGACCAAGTCATCACCTAACGTGACTCCCGAAGGGACAAGAATGTCCTAAAAATAAGAAGCACTCGCTCACGGTCGTCCCCGGCGAGGGAAATGATTTGATCTGCACGGTTGAGAAATCGGTGCTGAGTCTCAGGTAGTCGGCTCACTCTCATGCTCGAAACGAGTCACGGGATAGGTCTCACACTCACAACTCATAGCAGTGATTGAAATAGCAAGCTAGGTGTCCTATCACTCTCACTAGCAGCGGCATCAAGAACTGTACTAGGAAAGCAGGCAACTAAAGTGGGTGCGGGTGTACCTCCATGCGCCGGGCGTGGGAAAGACAATCCTGACCGAACTCGTACTCCCGGTACATCAATTAACAATTATTACAGAAGTGTTGATTTCTGTCCACTCCACGCAGGGAGGTAAAGGGTGACACATGAAATCCGGGAGTGACGCAATCAGGTTGACGGGCAGCACTCGGGGCCGCTTTGACAAGGCAAGCATAGGCGCTCGTGGGGTCTAGATCCTGGCTGGCGGTCCGGGGAAGCCGGGAGGTTGCTGTAGCATTGGTGATTCCTGGTTGGGCGGTCCCGGGGGTGGAGGCGTGCTGCTTGGCTTCACGGGAGGTGAGGCGGTCACTCCGGGGATGATCGCTGGGTGTCATCCATGAACCAGAGCTGCTATTTGGTAGCGCGCGTCCCAGCGAGAAACATTGCTACGATCAGTGTCGATGTCAGATCGACGCGAGATCGGTGGCGTTGGAAAGCTCTTTCAAAATACTTCGACCCCAGTCTCAAGAAGGATTAAATACCATAAAACCCCTTTAAACTTGCGGAATAATATATCTTAAAAGATCCGTTAAAGAACGGGCCTTACATGAGATATTGTAGGTGCATCAATGCACGAACTGAGTGTATCGACCTGACCATTAATCATGATGAGCAAAATGCGACAGGATGGCACCACTAGTGTCGACCTGTGTGTTACACAGGTTGACCTCATAGTCCACAGTGCCAAGTGAAACACACATAAGCTTGTATGGATGCATCGATGCATAACCTGAGTGCCTCGACCTGACTGATCAATATGTCAACCAAAAACGCCAATATGATATCAGCTACATCGACCTGATAGCTCAGACAAGAATAACTGCATCGACCTGTCAATGAAACCTAGTGATGTAGGTACTACTACATCGACGCACTAACATAGTACATTGACCTTACAGAATGATCACATGAACTACAGCATCGACCTGAATGCACTAAATGCATGTGTATGCATAGACCTTATAGAATGACAGCATGATCTGCAGCGTCGACCTGATGAATGTGAAGAGCTCCCGATACATCAACCTGATAGCCTTAATGCATAAAGATGCATCGACCTTATAGAGTGACAGCATGATCTGTAGTGTCGACTTGATGAATGTGAAGAGCTCTTGATACGTCGACCTGATAGCCTTAATGCATGAAGATGCATCGACCTTATAGAGTGACAGCATGTTCTGCAGCATCAACCTGATGAATGTGAAGAGCTCTCGATACATCAACCTGATTGCCTTAATGCATGAAGATGCATCAACCTGCTATACCAAGATTGCATGGATACATCAACGTATGGTATGAAGTATGGTATGAATGCATCGACCTATCAACAAGAACCTATTCTGGCTTAAAGAGAAAACAACGTGACGATCATGACACACAACATGCTCCCCATAACCAGATTAGCACAGATTGGCCAACGTTAGCATAGTTTTGCCAGCATCAAAATCCAGAGGAGACACAATAGCCTGCGACCCCGTGAACGAACGTGGAGGATGTGCATCCCTGTTCATGTCTGGCGCTCTCCTCCTTCCTCCAAAAACATACGCTTTATCTTCTCCCTCTCCAACCAGTAAATCGGAACTTATTGGAACAGATGACTATAGATCTAAAGGGGGGGTGAATAGATCTACCCCAATTTAAAGAACTACAGTAGTTAAACCAATGCGGAATTAAAACAAACTGCTACATGTCTATCAAGGGCAGCAAATATTTGAACAGATTCTCACGCCAACAAGAAGCAGATAAAGCAGTTCACAAAACTAGTCAGAGAATTACTATAAAATTACAGATTGTAAGGAAAGAATTTCCCAATGCAATAAGAGATGAATATATTTCACCAGATATCAAGGCAGCAGATAATTGTAGTTAATGTTCATCCCAACATCCAGGTACAATACGATGGCAGAGGCTAGCCTTACGCAAGAGGTGGAATTCCAGATAGGCGTAACCTATCCTTCCAACCACGCCTTTTGATATACCTACTAGATGAAGGGTTCAAGCATGGAAAGCAATTCAAATACTGAAAAGCATGCATTGCCTTAGACGTTCCAATCCATTTATCTAATGGATAAGCAAACTTGAAATGTAAACACACATGAATTAAAGCAATTCACACAAAAGGCACAAGAGATTTTTAGGTGGTTCGATTTTTACCTACATCCACCCCACACTCAGACCAGAGTGTGGATTACTACTGATACATAGCTTCAATTTCTAAAGAAATTTCTAATTCATTTATATTTTTAATTTTATCAATAATAATTTTAAATTAGTAAATTAAACCGGGGTATTACATGGGTTGTGTTTTCTTGTCCGTAGCTTTATTTTGCAGGTCAACAGAAGTCTAAGCACGAGGCCCATCCCCTCTGGCCGACCGGAAGGGGTGGAGGATCAAGTTCCACATCTCGAGGTCTGGAGGTTCTACGCGGTCTACCTCCATCTATTTGCAGACGTGAGCGGTCCTCAACAGACCGTTCAAACTCTGTTAGCGACCTACCACGGACCGTGTAAGTATCAGTCAGGTCTTCTTCCCGCATTTCTCTGCAGTGCTGTACGCGGCCTAAGCGGCTGTCTACCCCTTGCCGTGGTCTCCATAGGACTGTTTACGTCCTGTTCTAGCGCTGCATCCATTGGCGAGTGTCTCATCCGTCTCCCCTTTTCCAAGGTACGTGGTGCCCTCTCTTTGCACTTGATACCTTGGTGGCGATCACGATTTGTTCACACCCTCTTCTACTTTTTTGTCACTTTATTTGCATATCTTGATTTGAAAGAAAGGAAAGGAGCAAGAGAAGAGGAAAATATATCTACACTTCTCTTGGGAGGAATCTCCTCCATTGCTAGCTCTCTTCTTGTTGAAGGTTGGCTTGAAAGTGCCGAAGCTGGTAACATGCTCCTTTTTGTCCTTTCCACGGATCTTGTCGGACAGCTTCGTGACATCTTCTAATAATTGGGCTCTTCACACCATCTCCGAATAAACTTGAATGTCCATCAGTGCCAGTTGTGTAATGTATTGGGGCCAAAGTCCATTGAGGAACCTTCTAGCCTTCATCTTTTCCGTATGCACTAGATGTGGTGCATACCTTGACAGATTGAAAAATTGGGCCTCATACTCAGCCATGGATAAAGTCCTTTGCTTCAATGCAGTGAACTGCGCAGCCTTCTTCTGTTGGATGCGGTCTGAAAAATATTTATTGTTAAAGTGGTCAACGAATTCATCCCACGTGACTTGTTCTTCGGCTAATGTAGCCTCTACCGATTCCCACCACAATCGGGCATCCCACTCTAATTGGAAAGTTGCCAGTAGGACCTTCTCTTCGTCATTGCACTGCATGACACAAAAAATTCATTCAATCTCCCTAATCTAGTGCTCGGCATCGTCCAGGTTAGTCGAGCCAATGAACTTGGGAGGGTTTATGTTACGGAAGCTTCGGTGGAGATCTCTCGCTCCACGATTGGCACCTCCCTGCGCTACTTGTTGTAATGCCTGAGTAAGACCTTGAATGGTACGTTGCATGTCACGCCACTGGGCACGTTCGGCGGCCATGGTCCTACAAGATTTTAAATAACTATATTAGTACGTGATTAACCAAGAGTCTAAGTTCCTAAGTTAACTTAACCCTTGGTTCTACCCAATCTCATCGAGTAAAGGTTTAAACCTATCCTTGGACTTGGTTTCCTAGGAACTGAATATCCTAGGTTCTGATACCACAAAAACTGTCACGTACCGAGCGTGGAAGGAACCCGGTAAGCGTGACGAGTTACATCAATCATGTCAATCAGAGCATAAGTGTATTCGACACAATAACAGAGTGCGTAAAATTACAAGATAAACCAAATCCTTTATTTATAATAACTATTTAAGGAATATCCATTACATAACCTCATATAATTACTAAGGACACATCTTGACTCAATAAGGAAAAATTACAATGATTTACTCAATAATGGCAGCAAAGAGGTGATGCTGGCGAGGGTCCGTCTTCTCGAGGTGGTCCATTTGGGTGCTGAAGGAGTTCTTGCAATTTCAGCCATCTTCTTTCAGTGGGCAGCCAGATCGAGAGGTGGCCAGAGAGTGGCTGGGTGATTTATAGAGGATCTTCAGTGGGATGGAGTGCGCTGAGGAGGATCAGGTGGTGTTGGCTACGCATCGCCTTCAGGGAGTTGCCCGTACTTGGTGGACGTCAGAGTGGGAGGCAGTGTTCCAGTCTTGTCCCCTTCAGCAGACCAAGTGGCAGGAGTTCGTCGTGGTGTTTGAGCGTGCCTTCTGTCTGTCTTTCATCAGGATGCAGAGACTGCACGAGTTCATGGAGTTGACCCAGGGAGACATGTTAGTGATGCAGTATCGTACCAGGTTCATCGAGTTGGGCCGTTATGCGTCTCACATCATGGCGGATGAGGAAGTGAAGATCGACCAGTTTGTGAGTGGTCTGAGGGTCGAGCTGAGGCACCATCTTCTCGCGTCAGGTTTGACCACTTTGGATGCGGCATGCAACGCAGCGTCGGTGTTGGAGAGAGATTTACAGAAGGTTCGCAGACAGGGCAGTACTGGTCAGGTTCAGATAGGTTTTGGTCAGTGGTCAGCGGTCAGTGGTTCATCTGCAGAGTATTGTCTAGCTTTCAGCAGGCGGATCCGTGGCAACGCAGTCGGTTGCCCCCGTCCTGGAGTCTTCTTCCTTTTTCTCAAAGCTCAAGAAGCCGCTTAGGGAAGCTGGTTTTGGCAAGAGGCATCAGGACTGTGGCCAAGCCAGCGATAGGAGCAGTTTCCTCAGTTGTCTCAGTCAGCTACTGTAGGGAGGCAGAGATCTCGAGGCAGGGTGACCCACATGACTAGAGCAGAGGTTGAGGCGTTGTAGCTGATGGAAGGTACTCTTTTGATTTTGGGTTGTGCGGCTCGTGTTTTGTTCGATTCGGGTGCTTCTCATTCATTCATTTCGGAGGATTTTACTCTGAGCATAGAGGACTCGGTGATCGAGGTGTCCTGTGACATGGCGGTGGAGTTACCTACTGACGATTTCATGCACATTTCGTATTGCTTCGAGAAGGTGCATGTGTGGGTGGAAGGGCGGAACTTGCCGGCCAGGCTCTACGCATTACCGCTTCAGAACTTTGATGTCATCTTAGGCATGGATTGTCTCGAGGCTCATCATGCTTTGGTGGACTACGGCTCGAAGAAGGTCTACTTCTGGCAGCTTCGTTGACCCACCTTCTGTTATCGAGATATTCGGTCTTTCTCTTCCCGCTTGCTTATTTCGGCTATTAGGGCTCGTCGTATGCTTGATGCGAGTTGTCAGGGTTTTCTTGCTTCCGTGATTTTGGTTGAACGACAGTGTCCGGATGTGGAAGACATTCCTATCGTGTGTGAGTTTTTCGATGTTTTTACCGAGGAGTTGCCGGGGTTGCCACCGCAGTGAGAGCTTGATTTTGTGATTGAGGTGGTACCTGGTACGGCGCCTATGTCGAAGGTCCCTTATCGTATGTCACCTACGGAGTTGCGAGAGCTGAAAGCGCAGTTGCAGAAGCTGCTGGCGAAAGGGTACATTCATCCTAGTTATTCCCCGTGGGGTGCGCCGGTGTTGTTTGTGAAGAAGAAGGATGATAGTCTGAGGTTGTGCATTGACTATCGTCAGTTGAACCAGGCGACTGTTAAGAACAGGTATCCGTTGCCTCGGATTGATGACTTGTTCAGGAAACTGACAACACAACACACCCTACCGATAGAAAAAATAACTGAACGAAACAGAAACATATACCTTGGAAATAGAAGGCTGACTTTCCGCGTGGCATAAAATAGACTCGCTTGAGACGACAGTCAACCACAATGCCATAAAGTTCTAGCCAATCCATGCCTAGAATCGCATCGTACTCGGCCAACTGTAATGCGTAAAGTCTCGCTGGTAGTTTCCGACCACTGACGAGAACCGGAGAATTTTTCAAGCACATAGGAGTGGACATGTAATCGCCAGACGACAACTCCACAAGCATCTCACAAGAAACTTCATTCACTGGCTCTTCGACACTAGCAATAAAATCCTCGAAGATAAAAGAATGGGTCGCACCCGAATTGAAAAGAACATGCGCTGAATGACCATAAATCAAAACCGTACCGTCGATCAGATTTGATGCCAACGCCTCAGCATGAGTGATGTGAGTAACCCTGGCTCGCGGCGGATGGCTAGCTGCAGATGACTGCTGGGAAGGAGCGGGAACTGGTAGGAGGAATGGTTGAGGTTGGGGCAGCAGAGGAAGATGAAACTATGGCTGCTGCGGCTGGGAAGTCTGCGAGAACTGCACTGTCTGCAGCCTCAACAGATAGTTTCAGAAGATGTGTCCTGACTGATCGCAGCGATAGCAGATAATCGGCAGAGAACACGGCCGAATGACTGCCCCCACACTTGGAACACAACCTCGACTGAGAAGTAGGAAAATCTTGATGTGGTCGAACAAAGGAAACAGACTGCTGACTCAGATCAGAAAATGTCGACTGATCGAACTTCTTTTTCTTGGACTTCTTAAATTGGTTCCCTTGCCCTAGGATTGTGAGAAGGAAGTACCACCGGTAGCAGAGAAAGTGGGTGGAGCTCTTGGAACAGACGGCTGGTAGGGTGACTGATATTGCACGACCGACTAAACTATCCCTGCCTGAGGAAGTCTCTGGGTCCTCGCCAACTCTAACTCTAATGCCACGGCTGCTTGGTGCATAGAATCTAACTCAGTTACACGGGTAGTGAACAATGGTAGGCTCAACTCTGCTTTTAGTCCGCACAGAAACTACTGAGTCCTCACGGCTTCATCAGTAAAAATGTGGGGCACATACCGGCCCAACTCAATGAACATGTCTCGGTATTGCAGCACTGACATCGCACCCTGCGTCAGCTCCAGAAACTGGTGCATCTTGGCTAACTTCAGGCAGGCCGGAGTGTAGGCACACTCGAATGCAGCATCAAACTCCGCCCATGTGATCTATCGAAGCAGACGGGAATGGAAGGCGACCTCCCACTCCGTGGTCCACCACGTGCATGCGGTACCTTGAAGCTGATAAGAAGCTAGCATAACCCTTTCATCCTCGGCACACTCCATGGATTGGAAGATGCGTTCAGTGGCATCCAACCACTCCCTCGCTGCCTCCGGGTCCGATTGGCCCTTAAACGTCAGTGGATGGAACAGCAGGAATTCCTTCAGTGCTCGTCCATGACTACCGGGCAACTCCGCAGGCAGAATAGGAATAGGTGCAGCCCGGGCAGGAACCGGTACAACAGGAGTAGGGGAAGCACTAGCCTCATCCTGAGGAACTGGGGCTCTTCGCCTACGAGGTGGCATCTTGAATCTAGGAAAACATGACAACGAAAAACACATCAGCAATCGCAAGAAACACCCTAAGCCAGCAACAGACGACTCAAAGGGACTTGCTCTGGACCAATGCGGAGAGCGGTGGCCCATTAAGGCCCATTTGGATGCTTAAATGTGCTTGTTTGACTAAGTCCGAGGTTGTGTCACATCACTGGGCCACGGTTGAGTCGGCATCAGGTGTGGGTCTCCACTCTAAGGTGTCCGGCTCCTTAGCACCTTACTCGGGCCATCAGCCCCGAGCCTCAGCCAAGCCGGCTCCTCGCACGGGTCTCCCGACCCGGGGGTAGGGCTCCCCAGTGTCTCGTTTGGGCCTTTCAACCCAAACCTCTGAAGTGCAACCGCCTCACCCGGGTTGTCAACCCCTGGTTCGAGGCTTCTTATCATGCAGACCGGGCGTGCAACCCCGGGGTTCCCCGCTGACGACACCTGGTGCGGGCTATCTGCATCAGGTTTCGGATCCCTCTGCTCCATCACGGGGGCACGTCCCCTACAACTTGACGGCGTCGACTCCCAGTACGAGTCTGCCTCTAGGGGACGCGGTGGCCCTGGCGTGGACTGAAGGCCTTTCATCTCACCTTCCGGTCCCGCCAGTTCGCAGTCCAGGCTCAAGGCCTCGGGTCATCGACATCCCGGTACCCCCTACAGTGTCAACTCCAGGTGCAAGCACGTCATTGCGAGCATTCGCAACACTACTATAGGCTCAGGCGAAGGCATACACTCGGGTCACTCGACCACCGGCGTTCACTACAGACTTTGGGTCTAGGGGGCTAATTCCAGTGTTCCCAGTCGACGGCCTTGTGTCACCAGCATTTACAGGCTGAGTTTTCTCGGTCTACCACCATGGAGCGAAATCGTCTTCGGTTCCCTAGAAGAAGCATCATTGTGGCCGTAAAGTCAAGCGACTTGCCGCTGCCACTAGCAACTCCGGTAAGACTATTCTTGTTGGGAATTTATGAATTCGCCTGGATGGGGGCAAACCTATTATCCTCCCAGAGTGGATCGTCTCTACGGTCCCTACTACTAATCGCTTCAGCCTTCTGCATCAAATGCGAGAAGACAAAGTGGAACTCAGAAGGGCAGACACTCCGGTAGCGGCCCAGAGACACCAACGCCGGTTCGGTGCCTGAGCTCCCAAGTCGTATCGAAGAGATAGTGACACGGGAGACTAACAATCCAACTTGAGAAGGATCTGGGTTACCCCGAGGAAGCTCAAGCTGTCTGAAAGGCGCGTCTTAGTAACCCCTTTCAGGCACTAGGATGCCGCGCCAAGCAAAACGTGACTGATTCTGCAGCCGCATGGTCTGATGGCGTCCAGCCATTCGGTGCCTCTCGTTCAGGTAAGTAGAGACAGAGACGGGCTCGTTCTAGGCCCCACCGACATCTAGCCTTGAGTTCTCCTCAGGCAGATGTCACGATGGAGACTCCTCTGCAGTGCACCACGGTCTTTGATAGGCTGGGGACACCCGTCCGGCCCAAGAGGCACTCCCAGAAAGAACGGACGGTCCAGCTCCTCAGCGACGTAGTCAAGGTGTTCGCGTGTTACACCACCAGGCACCAGCCTCAGGTTCAAACTAATGATCTGGATCAGCCTATATCCCACCCCAGGAGGCCGCATCACCAAACCCAGTAGCTGGCTCTTGCTGGCCATGTCAGTACCTCTACCGGACCTTACACATCAGCGCGAGCAGAGGAGGTCTGATGTGACACCACCTTGGGGGTGATAGTCACAAGATTGAAGATCCCTCGGACCTAGCAAGCACACGATGCGCGGGTCGGTGACTTCACTCAAGCGGACTTACCCGCTAAGCGCGCGACCCATAGGGTCGACCCCTAGAGGCCTTGCCTCTGTTTGAGCCCAACTGTGCACAGGGGTCGACCCCATAGGTCGACCACCCTTATATGGGTCAACCCTTAGGGTCGACCACCCCACTGGCAGCTTATGTTTAGTTGTTAGCCTGAGCCAGACTGCTCAGGGGTCAACCCTATGGGTCGACCGCTTCTGGAACGGGTTTCGTGAACTTTATTGAAGCCCATCTTTTTGGCCTCAAAACATTACCATAATGCCCCTTCATCTATTATATACCTTAAGGAGAGGTTCTTGGACCATTCTAGAATAGGTATCCATGTCTTTTAGTGCCTCTCTAGGATATAAATACCATTTCTATGAATTTGGGAAAATCATCTAAGGGTTTTGGTTTTTCTTGTACAAGAAGAAGAAGGAAGAGGAGGAAGAATGTGGAGAAGCAATCACTCCTTCATCTCTTGATTCCCACCCTGAAGATCAAGGATCCTTGAGTGGATTCATCATCTACATCACCTATTAAAGCTGGAGCGCCATCTATGAGTTTGGAGGATTGAGGTTTCAAGGGCAAAGTGTTGGATTTGAGTTTCATCACTCCAAAACCCAAAGAAATGCCTTGCAATGAGTTCATCTACATGATGAGAGGATTCTCTAGCCCTTCCCTAAGTTTGCTTAGTTGATGTTTATGTGAGCTTATGATGCCGGACGGATAGAGAACCTGGGACTCCAGCTCAGGGACGTCCCTAGGCGAGGGAAACATGGGACCTGCGCGGTTGAGGAATCAGTAATGAGTCGGGTAGTCAACTCTCTCTAGTGCTCGGATCGAGGCACGGGATGAGTCTCGCTCTCTCTTGCAGCGGTAAATAAAATATTTAATAAGCTAGGACCTATCACATGCTAGCAGCGGCATATGAAAATATACGAATTGAGCAAATGCGATAAAGAGAGAGAGGAGTTTACCTCCATGCTCCAAGCGTGGGGAAGGTGACCCCGGCCAAGACTGTAACTCCCGGTACAATAATTTAACAATAATATACAACAACACAATTCACTGCCCACTCCACGCAGGGAGGTAAAGTGCTACCAGTGGGGCCCGGGAGGACCGATCTTGGGTTGACGGGCGGCTTCTTGAGCAGCTCCGACGGTTCTGGTGCACTGCTGCTTGGGCGGTAGCTTGCTATCCACGAACTGGTTCTGCTGTTTCAGACCTGCGTGACCCAGCGAGAAAATGCCTGCTATGATCAGCTTCGACGCCGGATCGACATGAGACCAGTGTCGTTGGAAAGCTATTTCAGAGATCTTCGAACCCAGGCTGTTAATGGAAATTTATCTGCCTTTGTAGTGGACATGGTGAAATTTATAATAGGCTGGCTCCTGAACTCAGATCTGACTAGGTAGATTCAGATCTGTCTGATGATGTACATTGATCGAGGCATAAACCATGGATATGGGAGCTGGAATTTTTATGGGAGATGGAGGGGGAAGTAGGGAACACTAGGATAGTTTTTATGGAATTTTCTTTTGTGATTTGACAAGGGAAATGGATTTTATGGTGTAGGTCGGTCAGATCTGGACTGCACAGGACAGAACAGAATAGAATCCCACCTGAGAACTAATTTTTCAGTGGGAGTAAATGGACTCTAAAAATTGTGAAATAATTTGTGGGATGGTGGTTTGATGGAAAGAATACCTAGTCCAAATTTCAGATGGATCTGAAATTGGTAAGGGGGTCGAATTACAGAAGAACATAACATCTTGATCATCTCTGAGTCCGCTTTCCAGTGATATATAAATCCTTAAAATTCATGTAGTATCTTGCATAAATTTTTAGTTTTAGTGGAAGCATGTCATAATTCGGGTTTTCCTTGTTCCACCATGATTAACGTACGGATTTGCAGTCTTAAACAGTAAATTGACCATACCATGTTATACATCATCATGTTCTCATTCTATTGCATGTAAAAACCCCCAATTTTCGTGTTCCCTCTCATGTGTATTTCATTGTTTTGCTAACCCTAGCCAACCCCACCGGAGACGGGCAAGGTGAAGGTGGCAGCGAACTGTTCTGATTTGTGCGGCCATGCGATAGATCGCACGTCTATATGAACGGCCAGACGGTGACCACTTGTGTTATTTGCGTGATTATGTTTTCTTGAGACGAGCGGCTAGGTCAGAACCGCTCAACGAGCCATGCGGCCATCTATAGACCGCTCACCTCCTGCCGGGCCCCTGCCTACGGAGCATGAACGGCCTTGAAGAAACAGTATGGGCCCTTTGAAAGGTTCTGGACGAACCATTTATCTTCCCGGAGTTATGTTGATTTCGAATTTAGCATGTTTTATCTCGTTACTTAACGTTAGTGATAGGCTAGCAACCAACATCTAAATGGAACATATGAAAAATTAAAATTTTAATTGTTGGTTTATTTTTCATCATGACCTTAGTTATTATTTCAATAAAGTTAATTTCAAACACGATTATATGAAACATGTTACTAGGATTGTTTGACAGTCGTTCCACTCCGGTAGGATTGACTGACTGCTACACTGGTTTCTGATGTTTTATTAGCCTCATTTCCTTGTAATGGTTGGGACTATCTACCGGATACTCCTTCCGTCAGACTAGGACCTTCATTACGAGATCTCCATAAGTCCCCGCGAGCCTGAGATTCTCACTAGGACGCCGGGCAGGTTGTTCCATGAAGACCTAAACCTATTTACGTGATCGAACCACTTGGATTGCCGTGTTATGAGTCACAGATGACTTTGGATTGACTAAGTCTTGAGCGGCCTGAATTGGACCGTTTATCTCAATGGGCAGCCCTCTAGAGACCGTGCACCCTGGCTAATGCCACTTTATGTTGGTCGGTTAACCTTGTTCTTTCTTCGACCAAATTATGGTTTGATCAACCCAATAGGCCCTAGGCTAACCAGTGGATAGTGGACTAGACCCTGGCTCAGTCCCACCCCACTTATGACAGCCGGAGCCCATTTTGGGTGGATTTCTAGTCTTCTAGTTAGGCCCAGGTTGAACGGATGGGATAGACCCGTTCATCTCTTAGAACGGATCTTATTGGACCGTTCATCTCTTGCGCGGCCCAATTTGGTCCGCCTATCTTCATTTGGTCTTCGAATCTCTCCTGCCATGAACGGCCCAGGACAGACCATTCATATCTGTTGAGTGGCTCCATGTTGACCGCGTATCTTCCAATTTTTCGAAGAGTGATTGTTTCATGGTTTTGATTTACGTGAGCTACTCTAGCCTATCTAGGCCATGGCACCTCGAGTTGTGACCTAATGTTAGGTCTATTGATTACATTATTAATTCTAGTCATTCCTTTGAATGACTTTTCCTCTCGATCAAGAGCTTATTGTTGGAATCTCAAGAAAATCAGTATTCTCATGTGCTTTACCTTGATTACACGAACTTGATCTTGGAACTCTTGGCCATTCTATTCGTGGATGTCTAGATTTCGTGGGATCTAGATCCATTCACCTCCCCTCTGGATCTCTGCTTTGCACCACCTATTCTATCACAACCACCTCTGGGAGCTCATTGGAGGCTTCGTCCGGCTCTTCGAGCAGTGGCAGTGTGGCCATGGAGACAGAGGAAAGCTCGAGCCCGAGCCCGAGCCCCTCTTCTTCTGAGGCCTCTTCCGCCGAGGTGGCTGAGATGGAGGCTGCTTCCAGAGGTACGCGGGGGCTCTCCCCTTCCCTACTTAGTCTTTGTTCAAGCTTTATCGCAGGGTGATGATGCCTTGGTGTTGTGAGCAGGACTAGAGTCAGAAGGGGAGCACATGTCGGCTCCTGACGAGAGTGGCCGTGAGGAGCCTCCCGTTCTGCCCATGGCTATTGGGGACAATCGCGTTGTGGAGGAGTCGTTGCCTTCTCCAACCCCAGTGGGTGACACCACAGGTGTGGAGCAGAGGTTGCCTTCCCCGACCCTGGTAGGAGATGCCATAGGCGTGGAAGGAGCCACACTGGGTAAGAACTGAGACTTTTTCTCAGGTTTTCCACCTTATTTATCGCCGGGAGTTTTGGATATCTTGCTTAGTTCCCCTTGTGTTTGCTCAGATTATGCAGGCTCCACTGGTGTGCTGGCCAAGATGGGCTACTCTTCCCTGAGCTTGGGGATCGAGTGGCCTACGTCTGCCTCCCCGCCAGAGCCGCTGCTGGACGCGAGCATGGGCGCCGCCTTGCTCCAACGAGCCCGAGGCTACCTATGAGGCGACCCTCTACCTTCTCACAAGGAGCTTAGGTAGCGACTGAGGGAGTGTACTCAGGGCTATCACACCCTCGACTTCCCTCGCGAGCTTTGGATGTCTGGTTTGGCTAGGATCTGGGCAGAGTACCTGCGGCTTTGGGAGGCTCAGGAGTAGAGGGCTCGGCAGCTGACAGCCATCCGAGAGGCATAGGAGTAGCGGGCTCAGCTTGTGTCAGCCGTGGCGGAGGAGAGGGGCCATGCTGAGGCAGTCGTGTTGCTTTCTTGAGACTGCGTCGTGTAGCTGGGTGAGGTGAAGAGCCAGGTTGAGGCCTTAAGGAAGGACTTGGAGGAGCAGTCGCGAGTCGCGGAGCACGCTAGAGCTAAGTGGTAGGCTGCCAAGACGACGGCCGAGGCTAATGTTCAGCTCTTGTCGACCTTGGAGGCGGAGCTCGCAGCTGCTGAGTCTTGTCTGGCGACACTGGAGGGGAGCGAGCCTGGGATTTGATTATACTACCCCATTTTGCCTTTTTTTTGTTGTGTCATCTGGATTATATGCATTTTATTACCCCAAGGGCATGTCTTGGGCTCCTTTACAGAGTATTAATGATAACTTGTCGGACTTTTGTTATTTGCTGAGTTGTCCTACTTTTCTTCTTGTGGAACAGTGTTGCGTGTGTGGACTGGTGACCACTTACTGTTAGTCATGCTTGATTCTTCTATTGTGTGCTGGTACAGGGGGCAGAGGGCTGGGCTTACCCGATTTCGGGTGTAGGTGTAGGGGACCGAGCATGGAGAATGGTGTAACTGGATGTTGGATACTGAGAGCTGAGTGCTGGTGTAACACCAGGATAAAATATAGGGATAAAATTCATACCAAAGAAGTATCAAAATAATAAATTCTATATAGTTAAAAGAGTGACCCAAATGAAATCCATTAAATCTATAAATGTATATTTAAGGCCAATGGGCCCTATTAAATGCTAAAAGCCTGAAACCCAACTGTACTTGGGCAGACCCGACTCATTCCCACCCCATTCCCCTCTCCTTATCTCCCCACTATCCCCCCTTCCACCACAATACCCTGCCCAGTTCGCAGGCAGCAACAGAAGCCCAACTTGTAGAGCCTGCCCTGGGGTCACTCAGGGACTTCAGGAGGTGTACCATACATTGACAGAAAGCTCTCCCAGTTATCTTCACAGGCGAGGTGATCTCATCTCAATCCGAGTTTGGAGCTGCCTGGGAGAGCCGTTCTCCACAGACTGCGCAGAACCAGTCCGGCCTGCAACCAGAGGCGACTTACCGAAGCTCCAGATACCACACCCCAGCTCCCCTTGGGGCTCTGTTTGGCTGGGACGTTCCTCTACCAATCCTCTATCCAACACAGCTGGCGGAGCCTTGTTTGGAGTCCGGAGCTGTCCGTTCAAAATTTTCTTCCCCGGGTGTGCAGGTCAGTCCACTCAGAATCAGAGCAGATATCCCTCCACTCTACGTCCTCTATCTCCCTACTCTGACATCCCCTGGTGGCCTTCATGGTTGGAGATCGAAGAGTATCCATTCACGGACGCGCCCGTTTTGGTCCCGCACCATTTTGATGACGGGAGTGATTGTGACGGCGCCGCCTTCCTGAGAGTCATTCTCCATAGACTGTGTAGAACCAGTCCGACCTACAACCAGAGGCGGCTTGCAGAAGCTCCAGCGACCACACCATGGCTGCCCTTGGCACGCCACTTAGCCAGAGTGGAGTCCCACTAGTCACCTGTCCAACGCAACAAGCGGGGCATCGATTGAAGCTCGGAGCAGCCCGTTCTGATTTTCCTACCCCAAGGTAGCAGATCAGGTCAGTCAGGACCTTTCCAGACCCCCTACCACTCTTCTGGACATATCTCTCGACCCTGACATCGTCTGGTGCTCTACCTGGCTGCTGCTCGACGAAGACTCGACCACGGTCATCCTCGACTTTGTCCTGTCTCAATCGCACCTCGGGAGTGGTCGTGACGACTTCTTCTAGTTGCTATTGCACCCCAGGACCAGTCTGAGCCAGAGTGTAGAGGTCTAGGACCTAAGCCCGCCCCGGCCGGTGTCGATGACGGGGCTGCCCACAGAAATTCGCAGGCGTCCTAGGGCCTATCAGCGACGTTTTGGCCCCAGCCACGGTGACTTCCAAGCTCAGGGGAGTGCGTGGTGGCATCAATAGTGACTGTAGGTCTATTCGTTCCAGAAGCTGGTAGAACCGACCGAGTGGTCTTTTCGGTATCCTAGTAGTCTTCTCCCCCACCCCGCCTTGCCGGCTTAGCACCCCTCCCTGTGTGGAGATTATTTTTGTTGTAATCCACTTTCCCCCACCTCTTGTCCAACCCTCCTACGAGAGGAGTAGTGCATGTACTGTTAAACAGGGGAAGTGACATTGGCGCAGTGTGCGGGGAACCCACACTTCCCCGCTCGCCCTCATCTTCGAACGGGGTTGATTTCTTCAAACCAACCACGTAAGCTCTAAACCTTGCTCAATATCTAGTGCTTGTTCATTTAATATCCATGAAATTGCTCCGTTGAGTGAGAGAGAGAGCGCCCGACCCCAGAGTGTTCCACCTCCGAGCGGTCACCGTGGGTTTTGTGAGAGAGGGACCTAGTGCCCCAATTGGCACCCAGCCAGCCCTTGACTTGTGGGCTCTGTACCCTTAGGAGGGCCACCCTAGCCCTGCTGGCACTCTACCAGCAAGGGACTTGACCCACCACCTCCCCTCGGCATCACCGAGTCTTAAGAGTCAAGGGTTTATTGTAAAATGTGGGTTGCCTATAAATAGGACCCCATTCCTCCATTTGAGAAGTAATGAATCAATGAAAAAAATCTATTTTGAGAGTTAATCTTCTTGTGCTAGCATTAAACCTCTTGGAGAGAATCCTAGAGTGAGGTGAGAAACCTTTTTGGCAGAGAATCCCACCCTATCTCTCTCTACCCTCTCTCTCTTCCCTCCCCTCTCTCTCCAAGGGGCGCACCCCCCCTCTCTCTCCTCTACCTCATCCCCCCCATTTAACTCCCCAACCACCGTTCCCACCTTCCCTAGGGAGCATTCACTCCACTTGCCCTTCCCTAGGGCATTCCATCTTCCCAACCACCCAACTCACCCTACTCCCAAGAGGGAAGATTGTCTTCCCCATACAATCTCCCTCTTCCCCACACAATTCCCCCCACCATCCCAGACATTTTGATTTTCCCTCCACCCCCTCACCTTCCCCTAAAGCCACCCTAAGGGAGGGAACCTCCCTAAGGAGGCCGCCCCCACCCTCTCTCCTCCAACTCCCTCCATCTTCTCCACCGCACACCCAAGGGAAGCCACTCCCAGCCCCTCTCTCCTGCGTCCCCCTCCTCTCTCCCCCTCTCCCTTCCTTGCTCCAGCCCCTCCACACCTCCCCTACAGCCACCTCTAACCATCCCCTCCACTCCCTCCACCATTTACCCCCATTTCCCCCCCTTTTCTTGAGCTATTGAAGGGAACCAGTCTCCCTACCTGCTGCTGTCCAGAAGGCCGGCCCTTGCAGAAGCTGCTGCATCGTCTCCCCGGCGTTCCTGGAGGCCCAAGATTAGTCAGAAGAAGCGTCTTCGAGTCTGCTTCGCAACGGCAGTCGTCTCGCCTCCATCCGAGTTCGTGGCTGTCCGGGGGAAGCGTTCTCCCCAGACTGCGCAGAGGGTCCCCAGACAGCAACCAGAGAGTGATTTCAGAAGCTGCCACGGCCAGGGATCTGAAGGTCTGATGACGGAACTTGGCCGGCGCCTTCCTCGACGAGTCTGCTTCCTCCTCCAAGAAGCGGGGCTCCATTCGGGTGCCGGATCAAATTCTTCTTCCTTTTCTCCTCCGGGCGTGCAGTCCTGCCCATCCTGGGGCAGAACTGATACCCCGTAACTGTTCGAGCTGCAGCGGCCTACCTCGACGTCTGCTGGCACCCCCGTGGGTCTCATTTCAAAGAGAGCTCGACCACGGTTCCAACGCCTCTGACCGTGCCCAAATCCGAGTTCGGGGCTGTCCGTGGCACCCACAACTTCCAGTCGCTGCTCCACTGTGACAGTCCGTGGCAGAAGGAAGTTCCCTGTTTCCAGTGCCTTCACGCCCGGCGACGTCGACATCGGCTCCCACCAAAATTCCAGTGCATTCCCACGTCAATCACGGAAGTTTTGGCACTGGTCTCGCTGTCACCGGCATCCGGGAACTTCCGCATAAATTCCGGCACCAGCTGTTGGTACCCTGTTCCAGCACCGGGACAGATCCGTCATCGGCACCGAGTAGAGTCCCATTCCCCCTCTTCCCCCTCCCCGCTTGGCCGGCTGAAGGCCCCTCCCTGCGTGGAGGTAAATTTGGTTGTAAATACTTTAACCCCCACCCCGAGATCACCCCCCCTATGGGGGGCGTAGTGCTGTAATTGCTTGGGCAGGTTGAAGCTACACCGACGCGGCGCGGGTTAGCCCGCGCTTCCCCGCGCGCCCACGTCTCCGATCGGGACCGGTTTCTTCAAATCGGTCGAGTAAGCCCTCTTCCCTTGCTCTAATTTAGGTGCTTTCCATTCAATATTAGTTCATCGCTTCGCTGGCCGGTGAGAGAGAGCTCGATCCCGCAAGCCCGTTAGCTCCGAGTGTCCACCGTGGAAGAAAGTGTGCACCCGTGCCCTCGGCACCGGGTTGGCCCTTAGAATCGGGCTATCCAAATCCCTTTGGGAGACCCTCTGGCCTTGCTGGCCTTCTACCAGCAAGGGACCAGCCCCCACATCCTCCACTCGGCATCGCCGAGTCACCCCGGGTTTTGGGTGAGCGTCGGGTGAGTTGGCCGCCGATATCGGCCCGTTCGAGTTGCAAAGTGTGCTTGCTTGCTTAAGTCCAAGGTCGTGTCACATCAGAAGGTATGGTTCCTCCCTTGGGATAAATGGAACGAAGGTAGGCTCGGCCGGCATGGGGAGGAACAAAAAGATCTCCGTGGTGACATGACCCACGGTGTACATGGAGGTAATGGACCCTAAGGCGGGGTGGGTGAAGCTACGACTCATGGGTTGGTCGAAGCCTCGGGCCAACATATGCGTCAACTTCATTTGTGAGTCTAATCCCATAATAAGGTCATCCAATGTATCGACATTATGACTAGACCGAAACGTGGTGTAGTAGGAGTTGAGAGGCATTATTGGTAATGTAGGGTCCATGGGTGGATAGGAAGGTGGGACCAAGCCTATTTTGAGTCAACTAAGTAGTGGCTTAGCGATAAAAAGCATTCCTGCTAGAAACAAGGGTGGCTCGGGCTGAGGGGGTTCCAAATGTGGTGGCTCCGCATAAAGAATGGGAGGAGAGGGTGGCAACGGAGCACTCGCGGGTGGATTAGGAGGGGCCTCCATGATGGGGAGAGGGTTTGGGGAGAGCACCGTAGATGGCGCTAGGTTAGGACTACCGGCTTCTACCTCCTTGAACTCGGGCAAGAGTCCGTCAATCTGAGTGCACATCCTATCAAACCCATCCGAATGGCTTTGAAGAGTTCGACAATGGAGGGGGTTAGATTAGGGATATTATGATGGACTTGCCCATCGGCTCTCAGCCTGGTGGTGGACCTAGGCTCATCTAAAGCAGGGCCTCTTGCCTCCGAATATGACCCACTTGGTTGGCGGTGTGTGAGTGGGGTCGGCTGGAGGTGTGACCCACTTGTTTGGAGATGAGTTGGTGGGGTCGGCTAGAGGTGACTGGGTGGGACTGGTTGGAGGAGATCGGTTGGGGAGCATAGACCTTCCTAAGTTCTCTCTTCATGTCCCACCAAGACTCGAAGGGCCATTGCCTCCTAAACTGCCTTAAGCCTTCGATGGTTCTCCATTTTTCGGCAGCCCGATCATGAAGCCTATCCTTGGCAAAATAGAATTGTCCGGCCTCAGACATGGGATAGCAAGTGAAGTATTTGTCCATAGCGGCTTCCCAATGTAGGTAGTCGCTCAGGACCTTGGACCCATAGAAATGTGAGGCCTCGGGCTGAATAAAGGAGGGGGGATGGTTGCCCGGCCCATGGGTGCTATGCAGCCAATTATATGACTGGGGTGACTTGGAGCCCATTGGACACTTTGGGGACTAGACAATAGACATGACGACACAACGAGACATTACATGCAAAGTTGGACTGCAGACTTGACTACTAACCTAGACTTAGCCCAATTTCTAGTACGTGGCAGAGGCTTTAACCCGAAGGTCTGACTCGACACGAGGGGCCACCTTCCGGATCGGCGAAACCGAACCTTCCGAGTAACGTCTTTTGATATACCAGAATATTAGGATGCAATGTAATTTTAAACACTTTTTTTTGTTTTAAAAATATTAGTGATCCTAGACTCGACTTAGAATATGATTTGATACCTTTTTTTGTGGTTTTGGTTTATGCAAAGACTAACGCGAGGACTACCCTAGACTCAACTAGCTCTGATATCAATTTGATGCGGGACGAAACCACGGCGGACTCGACTCCAAGTTGAAGATTGACCTTGGACTCTAGCAAGCTTGTTGTTCATCCTCTAACGAGGGAAGCGTATGATCGTGCGCGGTTGAGAAACTGGCAAGAGCTAGGGTGGTCAACTCGCACCTTCGTGCCCGGATCGGGTCACGGGATGGGTTTCGCTCTCTCGCTCGCAGCGGTGAATTAATTATATCGAGCTAATGGCTCTAACACATGCTCTCTAGTAGTGGCATATAAAAGCACATACAGGAATAGCAAATGCCTACGAGGAGGGTGGTGAGTTTACCTCCACGCTCTGGGCATGGGGAAGACGACCCCGGCCAAGTATGGTAACTCCTGGTAAAATATTACAATAATTACAGCAGTGAAATTATTGCCCACTCCACGCAGGAAGGTAAACGGCTACAAGTGGGCCTAGGAGGACCACTCTTGGGTTGGTGGGCGGTAATCTGGAGGGGCTTTCGGGGTGGAACTGGGCTGCTGGTCTGACTCGGTACTACACCGACTCGGTTGTCCTGCTTTATTTCCTATTTCTATGTACACCACACCTATCCTTTAGCCCTTCCGAGTCTTCGGGCTCGTGGGCGGTGGGCAGAGGTTCGAGTTGCGTCAGTTCCTTTCCGGTACTCGGATCTCGGGTCGCCACACATGATATCTCGAATAATGTGTCGCATGGTTTTCAGGGTATGGGTGATCCCGTGTGTTACGGGCTTCTTTGTTGTGTTAGTCCGAGTCACCATGCACGCGAGTACATGCGGAGGGCTATTCCAACTCAGTGTTAGTTCCCTCAGAAGGTGATTTCCATGTGGGCTATGATTATGGCCAGTGACCGATAATTATGTGACCCAGCCGAGAGTCACGAAGGTTTCCTTGTCCAATCCCAAAGGGAAGAGAACCTCGGTGGTAGTAGGCTACCTTGAAAGTCCTTTTGCTCTTAGTTTTTAGATTCTTGCTTAGGGTAATTTGACGACATGGAGCTGTATTGTACAACGGCCTTGGGATATGTCACCTGACTCAATGGCCGTTGATTTAGCACATCTAGTTAGCTGTCTTGAGTATGGTGGCACGAAGCTACCCTATATTCCGTGATACTTATGATGGGTGCATGCATAGTCCGTTAGTACTTTAGTGTTTCCCCTACCGAGAGTTCCTACTTCGAGTGACCCCCCACTAGTCGTAGCTTGCCTGGGCATGCGAGTGCCGACCCACCTGGGAGTGGTGGAGAGCTAGCCCCGGAAGAGACAATTTAGGCTGGTTTATGTAGGGCCTCCCACTGTGACGGCTCGAGTCTGGGCTGGGAGGAAAACTAGCTAGAGGGTCCAGCGTAGCACAGTCAGTCCGTGTATGCACATGTGGTTAGGGACAACGGATACATGCTGACGAGCACGACCCCAATTAGACCCTTGTCATGTGTTACCTATGTACTGTGTCATACTTACCATGATGAGACGAGTGGATGACACCCGAGGCTGCGGACTAAGTCGTCAGTGGACCCATCCGGCCTTGCTTCTAGTGGACAGGTTCTCCCATCGCGTGAGACTTGACTCTCCTGACTCGAGATTTTAGTTTCCCGACAATGAGGTTGTGTTCTCTGGGTGACTACGGTGTGTTATTCTCGACATTGAGGTTGAGGATTCTTGACAGAGTCGCTGTGGTTTCACCTGTAGACAGCGTAGTGTTCGCGGTAGCAAGATCGTGACCTTATTCACAGATCGTGTAGTCTGGGCTATAGCCTTCGTCAGTGAGGATGGGCCGACACAATAGAGGTGTTTTGGTTCCTTTCCCAATAGCGTAGCCATGGTTTCATCATTGGTCTGGCAGTTCTGACTGTGAGGTCAAGGTTTTCCTCGTTAAGAGTAGGAGTAGCTCAGAGAGCAGTAGTTCCACCGGCTACTGTCGTTACTACTATTACTCCTGTTGTTATTACTATTATTGCTACGATTTACCACCATTATTTCATGGTGGAGATCTGTGAGATCCTTACTGAGTCAATGAGATGAGGCTCACCCATTCCTTTTAGGTGTAGTGGCTTCTCCTTGAGATTCGGAGGATTAGCACAGCGGTTCGTAGTTGCCAGCCTGCCAGAGCTGGGGTGTGCCCAGCGATTGAGTACGCTTTCTACACTATAGATTGTAATTCGTGGACTAGACTCTACAATTAATTTATTAATTGAAAGTATAATTTATTAATTATTAATTAAATAGTTAATTTTGTAATTTATTTCTACATTGTTTTGAATTCTAATATATTCTGGTGTAGCCAAGGCCGACCAAGCAACGCCTTGTAGGAGGTGTTGGAGTTGATGACATGGAACTGGACCTTGGTTATGAAGTCGCCGAAGGCCAGATCAAATTCTGCAACCCCTATGGGCACCTCGCACTTTTGGTTAAAACCAGCGATCTTGACGTTCTTTACTTCGATCAGGTGCACATCAAAGTAATGCTTCTGGTACACCCGATAGGGGAGTATGTTCACTGCTACTCCTGGGTCGATCAGGACCCTATTGATAGGCTGCCCATTTAGCTGCCCCTTCATGTAGAGTGGCCTATTATGACTGCAGGTAGGAAGAAGCATGTCATCTTCTGTGAAGGCCACGGCCACTTCTGGTTACATCTTCGCCAAACAGGCTTCAAGGTGTGCTGGCATCTGCAGTGCGGTGATGATGTCTTGCCGTGTCTCTTCATCCAGGGATAGCATCTCCCAGACAGTGAATTGGGTTGGAATCTTCTTGAGGTGCCTGACTATTCGGTCAGCAGCCCGAATCTTGAGTAGCTTCATCTCTTCGACCTCATCGCGTCTGCCCCCCGCCTGGGCCTGGGGTGCTGGGTCGGAAGGTGACTCCTCCGCTAGATCTGGTGCAGCTACCTGAGCCTGCGGGGCCTGCTGCACCTCCTCTTTTTCCTTCATGAATTCTCCAAGGTCAGGGATGCCGTCAAATTCTTCTATCGGCTGGGACAGGACCGCTACCGGTAGAGTTAGAGGATTGCTTGCAGGCAGAGCCGGGAGGCTGCTGGCTCCCTTGGTTGGCCGGGGTCCTTGCGGGGGCACCTGCTTTTCTGTACGGGCCCAAAGGAACTCAGCAAATGAGGGAGTGCCCTAACTCTTCGGCTTCTCGGGATAAAGACCTGATGGTGGGGGGATCTCCGCACCTCGAACATTGGGTTCAGGGGCTTGGTATGGCTGCTTGCCCTTGTGGACGCACTTTTTATTAAATCTAGGTTTTATTTTGTTTATTGGTTTATTTAGTGCGTGGCCATGCCAGTCACAAAGTGATGATTTATTCGGGCTCCGAGGAACCCATAGTGCACTCGATCTGACTTCGTTAGGTGATTGTGTAGTTCGGGTCGGAACCAAATCCCATCGGGCCATAAAGGTCATGACGTCATTTACATCCCCCATACGAGGGAACACCCTTGATTAATTGCTAAAACTAGGGGCCCTACAGCCAAAATAATTAATGCTAATTGCGCGAGGGAAGGGCAAGAAGAAATCACACAAGAGCCTGTGCTGAGACATGGGCAATCGGGCATGTCAGTCATTCATAGACCCTTTCATATTCAGACGGGAGTCCATGACGAGAATGCGGTGAAAATCAAAATAAGTCAGTTCAGATGTCTGCCGAGTACGCGGCAATTTTAATGATGATCTAGAAAGAATCTGGTTCGACAAACGGGCCCGATTTAATTAGAATGTCGGCCCGAGATAAGGCTGGATCGTGGCCATTTTGGGCTACTTTCTAAGACTTAGGCCCGGCTTACAAGGGCAGCATTATTGTCCCTTCAGCACCAGGTCGCGGGGAGAGATGGGGCTGCAGTGTAGAATTTTATTATTATGATTAGGGGAACCCCAGATTATATTTCTTTGCTGCCCATTTCCCCTTTCTTTTAATGCATTTAGGGTAATCTCCCGATTTTCCTTCATTTATTTACATAGATTTTCCCCCCTCTTTTTATTTGCTTGTTTGCATGGGTTTCCGTGTTTATTTTCTGACTGGGATGGAAGTGGAATCCACCAAAGAAACTCTATAGGGTGTGGGGTGATCCACAGGCATCAAACCAAAGCGTTTGACGGTGCCTATGGAGATAGCGTTGATACAACTTCTGCTATCTATAATCACCTTGCAGGCCTTCCCTTCCAATCTACAAAATGTGTCAAAGATGGTGGTACAACGCCAGTCGTCACTCACCTGAGGTTGGATCTGGATGCACCTGACTACACCCAACTGGACATCCATCCTGATACTGGGTACCAGGAATGTCAACTTGCTCGCCCTCCAACAACTCATCAAAGAATTCCTCTGCCAGATCTTGGTCCAGCTCATAACTGACTGGCACCAACTCGGGCGTGGGGTCACAGGCCGACGTATCGGTAATAACAAATGATTCCTGAGTGGGACACTTGCTCGCGAAATGGCCAACTCCACCACAAGTGTATCAACGGTCTCATGTCCTGGTCCCCCGGGATGTTCCACCAATTATTGGCCCCTTACCCTTGTCCTCTCGATGGACAGGGGGTGTGGGAAGAAGAGGTCGAGTCGGTGCGGCGGGCTGATAGGGCCGAGGGGCAGGGACGGGTGCCTGCGAGCGAGGGGGAGGGTCCCTCGGAGGGAAGGTTCGAGGCCTAGGAGCAGTGGGGTCCTGCCGAGGGGGTTCCAGGGGGTGGGTCACCGAAAATCGGCTATAGGAGCTGGGCGTGGTACGAGGGTCAGTCCCATGCTGATAAGTGATCCCCGGATGCTGGATGGGAGCGAACTCTGACTAAAACTGCTCTAATTCAAGAGTGACCTAGTATACGTCCTCCAAGGTGGTCACATTGCGGTGAAATAATTCGTATTGATAGTGGGGCCGCAAACCACAACGGAAGCGCGAGACAGGCATGGTGCTCTCTTTCGTAATGCCACATCGTAAAAAATATTCATCAAACTCCATGATGTAATCAGACACAGATCGGTCCCCTTGGGTGAGATTCTGCCACCTATAAATGATCCTTTGATGGTACGTGGCAGGAAGGTACTTACGCCTAAGCCTGTCCTTCATCTCATCCCAAGAACCAACCTGGGGTTCATGACGTTGAAAGAGCAAGCTCTCCACATTGCTCCAGTAAGTTTGTGCTTGCCCCAACAGCTTTATTTTGGCATACTTGACTCTCCGGTGATCCATCATCTCAAACCACTCGAAGTACCAGTCCATACTGGCCTCCCAATCAAGATAGACCTTCGGGTCCCAAGCCTTGGACCTGTCAAACGTGGGAGGGTCCGCATGAACGGTCTTGAGGATCCACTCATCCTCATCATCCCTTTGTGGGCGGTGACCACGCCTGTGTCGACCATTTCCCTCGTAATCATTGTCAGACTTGTAGTCCTCAAAATGGATGGCATGTGGCCGTCGCTCCTCAACCCTAGGTAGGGCAGGTTGGGCAGCAGGCGCCTGAGGGGTCTGAAGAATTCTGGGTTGGTCCCGATGGGGGGTTCTGTCTACACTCTTTAACCTTCCAACCAGACCTTGGACAGATCGGTCGAAAGTCTCGACGCGGTCCTCCATGGCCTTGAATCAGCTCTCCATGTGCTCGGTATACTCCCTAAGAGTTTGCTTGAACCTATCCATTCGCTCCATGAGTAGATCTATCATGTCCTCCAGAGAATGGCCCCCCTGGGCGGCACCTCGGGGTTCACCCATAGTGTCAGGGCGATGGTACTGAGTACCTCCACGAGTGGGCATACAAGTGGTGCTCGATGATTTCGCCTCCAAGGTGACTTTCTACATCATCGATGCCAACAGGTCCTGCAAGGTACTACTGGGTAGACCCTGGCTTCATGAAAATTGGGTCATCCCTTCAACCCTCCATCAATGCATCAAGTATGCTAAAGATGGGGAACAACATATGGTCTTTGTAGATCTATATCCGTTCACTCCAGCAGAATGTAACTTGGCTGATACTGCCCTTTATTTTGGGGGAATCAGTCCCTACCCGTGATTAAGAGCAAGAGCAATGGCTATCTCTCAGAAGAAGATGAGGATGACCTCTTCTCCGTTGACGAAGAGAAGGCCAAGCTTCATCAGCTATGCCTTAGCTCCAAGTCAACCACAGATCACCCCGAAAGGTGCAAAGTCGACTTCGTGGGTAATCTCATCAGCCAAGCTATCGACAAAAGCATATGTCTGCCACCAGACTGCATCCAGCTCCCCCGTGCATCAGATGAGCACAAGGTCGAGTGGCTCACAACATTTGTCATTACTTACAAGCGACAACTTAAAAGTAAGAAAAAGGCTAATAGGGACAAGTCCATTATCTTCTACAAAGGAGACATGATCCATCAAACCCCGCCGGAAGATGACTTCGGCTGGTCGAGGCGAGCCAGCAACACCCCTAAAGCCGTCCAAGTTTAGGACAACCTGCCGTCGCATATTCGGGAGATGTGCCTCAAGCATCATATCCCGTAATGGCAAGGTTCCGCATAGCAGTGACACTTCCACAATTTGTGGACCCCTTCGCAAGTCCAGGGGCAACCCCCGTTCTCTCATAAAGATACTAGGGGGCTCGGCTACGACCAAGACCAAGATTTCTATGTCTACTACGCGATCAACGTTGTGGGTCTGATGCAGCCATTGCGTGACCCAGTTACAGTTGACACCAAGTTCGGCAGCTCTGGGGATGAGGAAGATAACATCTTAATCTCGCTCCCTGCCAGAGCTAATACTCCAGCTCAAACACCTGACGAGTCCTCGCCGTCTGTCTGCAAAGATATAGGGACGGAGGGGGTCCCTAGCACCTCCCAGCCAGTCGAAGAGCCCAATCCGGCAGACCTTCCCAATGAGGAGGATTCCCAGAACAAAGGCCACGAAGCATTGTCAGCTTTAGCAGGCAACTTCCACTGAGCTTTAACGGCGCTAGTCAGCAACTGTCAGCCAGGCGCTGGTGATCTAGAGCGGTCCTGGTCTGAGCTCTACAGTGACAATTCCCCGGCTCCACCAGCTTCAACCGTTGGCTTCGAAGACTAAGAAGTGCACAAAGTCGATACGAATGATGAAGACTTTATCGACCTCCAACCAGCTCCTCCTGAGCTGGAGGATGATGGCCAGGCAACCATCGATGAACTCCTGGAAATCAACTTGGGCGAAGATGAAGCCCCCCAGTCAATGTTCTTCTGCATTCTCCTCACCGAGGCAGAAAGGCAGGATTACAGGCAACTCCTACTCGAATATAAAGACTGCTTCGCCTGGACATACAAGGAGATGCCAGGGCTAGACCTCTTCGTAGCGGAGCACGAGCTAGCCATCTCTCCCTCAGCAACTCCAGTCAAACAGCCCTAGCGACGCATGCACCACGAGTTGGAACTCCAAGTCTCGGCCGAAGTCAATAAGATGGCGGAGGTCGACTTCATCGAGCCATGCATCAATCTGCTATGGCTCGCCAACATAGTCCCAGTCAAAAAGAAAAGCGATCAAGTCCACATCTGCGTACAAACACCTTACCCGGACCTTACGTCTGGATAAGGGAATAAACCCTTCTTTGCGTCAGCACCAACCCAGTGCTGACGAATATTCTAAAAGACAAACAAATCGTGTTGGTCCCGCCACTTCGGTGACGCCGATGAATAAACATCTTACTCGGACCTTACGTCTGGGATAAGGGAATAAACCCTTCTTTGTGTCAGCACCGACCCAGTGCTGACGAATATCTCAAGAAACAAGTAAACTCTGTCGATGCCGCCACCTCGGTGACGCCGATGAACAAGCACCCTACTCGGACCTTACATCCGGGACAGGGGAATAAACCCTTCTTTATGTCAGCACCGACCCAATACTGACGAATATTCTAAGAGACAAGCAAACCATGTCGGTTCCGCCACCTCGGTGACACCGATGAACAGACACCTTACCTGAACCTTATATCTAGATAAGGGAATAGACCCTTCTTTACGTCAGCACCGACCCAGTGCTGACGAATATTCTAAATGACAAACAAACTATGTCGGTTCCACCACCTCGGTGACACCGACGAACAAACACCTTATCCAGACCTTACGTTTGAGAAAAGGGAATAAACTTTTCTTTATGTCAGCACCGACCCAGTGCTGACGAACATTCTAAGAGACAAACAAACCGTGTTGGTCCCGCCACCTCGGTGACACCGATGAACAAACACCTTACCCGGACCTTACGTCCGGGATAAGGAAATAAGCCCCTCCTTGTGTTAGCACTGACCTAGTGCCGACGAATATCCCAAGAGACAAACAAATCATGTCGGCTCCGCCACCTTGGTAACGCCGACAAATAAACACCTTACCCGAACCTTACATCTGGGATAAGGAAATAAACCCCTCTTTGTATTGACACTGGCCCAGTGCCGACGAATATCCCAAGAGACAAACAAACCATGTCGGTTCCGCCACCTCGGTGACACCGACGAATAAACACCTTACCCGGACCTTACGTCTGGGATAAGGAAATAAACCCCTCTTTGCATTGACGTTGGCCCAGTGCCGACGAATATCTCAAGAGACAAGCAAATCATGTCGGTTCCGCCACCTCGGTGACACCGATGAACAAATATCTTACCCGGACCTTACGTCTGGGATAAGGAAATAAACCCCTCTTTGCGTTGGCACTGGCCCAGTGCTGAAGAATACCGCAAGAGACAAACAAACCATGTCGGTCCCGCCACCCCGGCGACACCGACGAATGAACATCTTACCCAGACCCCTCCTGGGCCGAAGTGACGAATACCTTCTCATGACTTGGATCTCCCGTTTGGGTCATTTGAACTAATAAACTCTTCTCCTCGTCCCTTCGGGCGACGAACACCCCTTTGACTTGGACCTTCTATCTAGGTCATTTGAACTAATAAACTCTTCTCTCTGTCCCTTCGGGTGACGAACACCCCTTTGACTTGGACCTTCCGTCCAGGTCATTTGAACCAATAAACTCTTCTCTCCATCCCTCTAGGTGACAATAACCTTCCGTCCAGGTCAATCTCCCTCATGGAACCATTCGGCGAGGCCACGAGGCTCGCATGGTGGAGTGAACCCCTCGCCTCTCCCCTGGGGAGGTGAGCACTCTCCTACGCACCTCTGCAAACCCGACCAAAGCATTCCTAGACCAAACCACTGGCGCAAACTTGCATCCCGCCGAGGGGTAAAAAAAAAAGAAGGAAGAAAAGAGAAGGGGGGGAAGATTCGTGGGCCAGCATGCAAAAGTAGTAACCCATTGGACAAGGCCCTTGATTTAAGGAAAGAAAATTGACTTTTTACCCTCTTTGTTCCCTTGCCTTGTCCATGAAGGAAAGGACCCTTCTAGAAGCCACCTAAGATGTTGACTAGCCCCACACGGGCCCTAGGGCATTGCTGGACCAATGGGGAAGAAGATGGAGGGCCCCTACTGGACCTACTGACTTTTTACAAATAAACCCAAGGACCTTTGTGGACTAACACTTTGGCCTACAAAGATGCAAAATTGTAAACCTATTTATGAAAGGGCACAAATACAAACTAAGGGACATAAATGTAAATAAAGTACTAATACATGGAGGTCGATTCCCATCAATCAGGTTTCTGGAAAGAAATTATCCTACTACGAAAATTTATGTAGGCGTCATGGTCAACAAGCCAATCAACTCCTAGGATGACATCATACCCTTCCATATCAAGGAATACTAGGTTAGCGGGAAGATTATGCCCCTCTACTGCAACTTCACTATTGGGGAAATAGGTTTTCAGTTCAGTTCTCGACCCTAAAGGAGTAACTATGGTTAAATCCGATGGTAAGGGAATTGGTATAATAGGTAATGTTCTTGCAAAGGAATTAGCAATAAAGGAATGAGTAGCACCTGTATCAAATAACAAAAAAACATGATGGGAAAGAATATGAATGGTACCGTCAATAAGCTCCCCTTCCTTTGTTGTTTCATCCTCTAATATGACATTCAATCTAACCTGCCGCTTCCATCCACCATTGCGTCTCGTGGATGGCTGCTCCTTCATCAAGGCACAAGCAGGCATACTATGCTCCCAACTTCCACAATGTAGGCATGCGCCTAACCTCTTCCAACATTCTTCAGCCGCATGACCGAATTTATCACGAAACGAGCAAGCCGACAAGACTTGCTTATCTTCTTTTTCTTTAACCTTCTTATTTCGGCGTTCATCCTTGCCGTTTCCATTCCGGGATCTCTTCCGGCTATCACAAGAACTATAGGTGATGCTAAATTTTTCTTGCATCTTACCCTGCTGATTGGACTTTAGGCTCAGCTCTTCCACTTTACCCTTGAGTATATCGACCTTCTCCAAGGTCTGTTTACATAGGTGTGCACGTTGGACCATCTCCGTATAGGTCTGAATGTTCTGTGGGCCAAGTTGCTAAATAAAAATGGGACGTAACCCGTCCATAAAGTGATTTACTTTCAAAAGGTCAGTGCTCACTAGATGCTGAGCATAAGGTGCCAGGCGAGAAAACTGTAACTCATATTCAGCCACTGACATCATGCCCTGACGAAGTGATGCAAATTCAGCTACCTTCCTCTCCTTGACATGCTCAGAGAAATACTTGGCTCGAAAGAGAGTCAAAAATCCATCCCATGTGCGTGGTGGGTCTGCAGGCAGTGCCGGGGCAGACTTCCACCCGGCACGGGCATCCTTGTTTAATTGAAATGTAGCAAGATGAACCTTTTCTTGGTCGGCACACTGCATGACCTCAAATATATGGTTCATTTCATCGATCCAGTTTTCTACCTCGTCGGGATTAGAAGAACCCAAAAATCGAGGAGGATTCAAGCTCCGAAAATTACGGTGTAGGTCTCCAACTCTTGCTCCTGCACCGACTTGAGTCATATTTTGCAAAGCTTGGGTGAGACCAGCAACAGTTTGTTGCATACCATCCCAGTCAACACGATGAGCCATAGTGAGAGTAAGGTACCTGAGAAAGAAATAGATTAATTATTGCTTGCTATGTGAATGTGAATGCGGATTAGGTCTTTGGGATTTCATTTGCTTGCTGCACCTTCCCGAGTCGTTTCTCATCACAACCTTTCTCCTCCCTCCTTGTTCTCCCCCCCCTGCTCACACCTCGTCGGACCACCTTCTCCACCCCCGTTTGTCGTGAGCCCGCAGTGGCCTCTGCCCTACCAATCACGGCACTGCACTGGCCAGCTCCCCTGCATACGAGCATGCCGACGACGTCCCCTGCATGAGGAACCTGCCCAGCTGTCCGATGCTTGTACACCCCAAGCAGGCTGCCGCTGGCACGACTAAGACTCACCCAGGTCTCACCTTCCTCCCTGCACATCACCGCCACCCCTAGACCTGCTCGGTAGCGCCAACGTGCCCCTCCCGTCATCATCGTCAGAGTGGCAACTGCCAACTGCCATCTCCTGCGACTCCCTCCGCGGCCCAAGCATGCAACACCGTACCTGCTACCATCTACCTCCACCGCCACTCTCCAAGCGCCAACCTTTCTCCTCCCCACCTCCTGCGTCGCTAGCCCTCCCAACGGCCCAGAACAGAGCCTCCGGTTCTACCCCCCTGGCACCAACTGTGAATGCAAAACAAGGCCGCCCTGGCCCTCCCACCATGAGCCCTGCTGCACCCTTTGATCAACCTTCCTACCCCTGCGCCCCGCTTCCTGCTCCCCTCCCTGCCGTCACCCCCGCCGGGAACGAACCCCTCCCTCCCATTCCTAGCCCATCATGCAGCAGCCACCACCGGTCGCCGTCTCATATTCCCACCGTGGCAACTTAACTGGCTTGGCATCACTAGTATACATCACCCCTCCAGCATCATCCTCCATGCTCCTTTTCTCTGCTAGAAGCTTGCCACCACGCCCTTATGCAGCGACTGCCGGTTGACATCCCCAGACGCACGGGCGGGCAGTTCTTGCCTCCATAATGGGCTGGTATCCATCGTCTAGAGCATGGCACCCATCCCCTCCGAATGTGGCATCCTCTGGCCACCACCTACAGCTCTGTCCCATGAGCGGTCGCCATGCAGACTGTCAGCTGCTGCGAAGCCCTGCCGATCACTATTCTGAGCTCGCCCCGCTGGCCTCCGAAGACGGCCAGCCCCAGCTAACATCGCCCAGATAGGCTACTCCCGTTGTCCACCACGTCGTGTGCCTGCCCCACATGCGAACCCATGCCCCCCGCCCTGCATACGTTCCCAGTCTGCCATGTAGAGCAAGCCATCGCCACTGCTGTCGTCGTGTCCCCATGCACACGAGCCCACCACCGAGCGGCCTGGCAGGCCCTACACCAGCTCTCGCGAGCAGGCCAAGCACGACACCCCTCTAAGCACGACGATGTTCCCCCCCCAACGGTGGCGAGCATGGCGTGGAGAGGAACCCGCGTCCAAGCACGCCGCAACCCACGGTGCTCATCCCCCCCCCGCCAATGGCCTCCTTCTCTCCCTTCTCTATTTCTCTCACCCTCTCGTGTTGCTGTAACTACTGTAGATGAACAGTGAAGAAAAAAAATAATATATGCATATGTGAAGAGAAAGAGAAGGCCGACCTCTCTCCCGTCCACACGCATTCCCTCTCTATTCTCTTTCTCTTCCCTTCCTCTCTCTTTCTTTCTTTCTTCGTTTCTCTCTCCCTCTCTCTTAGTTTCACTCTCACGTTTATTCACTGTAATGGGTAAAAAAAATGGCAGAACCCCTCCCCTGTGCTCTCTCTCTTTCCCACTTCTATCTCTCAATCAACTGTGGCTAGGAGATTTTTTAACACTACCTTATTTGGGTTTTGAGCTATAAATTTCTTGTCTTTTCTTTGTCTCACTGTTATGCTTGTTTTGCAGTCTGGGCATAACATTGAAAGGGTAAGAGAGAAAATGCGGGAACTCATGAAGCAAATTGTTCACGTCTATTCTGCGTCAAAGCTTTTCCCTTATATTTTAGAGGGTTTGCGCTCAAAAAACAACCGAACTCGGATCGAGTGTGCTGATTTGGTTGGCTTCTTGATTGACCATTATGGAGCTGAGGTATTGTAGTATTTTTGAAGTCTTTGCAACAAAAGCATTTTTGAGCTGAGGTATTTAAAAGTTTTTGCACCATCTGTTTACTGACAGATTAGCGGACAGTTGAAGTCTTTGCAACTTGTTGCTGGGTTGACTTCAGAGCGGGATGGTGAAATTAGGAAGGCTGCTTTAAACACATTGGCTACTGCCTACAAGATTCTTGGTATGTGTTAATGATGATTTACATTCTCACTACATGCTTTCCGCATTCATTTTACCTTTTGTCCTTACGTTGTCTTTAAATATCCTTTTCCTTGTTTGTTATCTTCCTTAAAGTCCATCAGCTGTTTTTCTACGAATATATTTGACAACCTGTATTCCTACTGTAAAAGCACATGTTCCATGTTTTGGCTCTGTTTGGGCATAGGCGAGGATATCTGGAGATATGTTGGTAAATTGTCAGATGCACAAAAAAGCATGCTGGATGATAGATTCAAGTGGAAGGTAGGTTCAGAGTTGCTTCTCTTTGCATTTAATCATTTAGGTTCTCCAAATGCACATTTTTCATGTGAGCATTTTAAACAGGCACGTGAAATGGACAAGAGGCGAGAAGGAAAACCTGGTGATGCTCGGGCATCTTTAAGGCGCTCTGTCAGAGATAATGGGTCTGTATACAGTCTTGTGCATTGTTTATCATATTTTTGATATCATGCTTATTGATATTGATATACTCTGAACATGACCCTAGCTTTGTTTTGCAATGTTCCTGATGATTGTTATTTGTTAACTTGTGAACCAACAGGTTAGACATGGCAGAACAAAGTGGAGAAGTTGTTTCACGTTCTGTGTTGCCACCTACTTTGACCAGGTATTTGCTACTTTAGATGAGTCAGTAAGCTGCTCATTTGGGAATGTGGTCTTGATTGCCATATGTTCACACTAATGCATAGTGGTAGGGATGCTTATGGTGAGCGGGATGTGGACCGACATATCTTCTCGAGATCCATAGCAGCTGCAAATGGTCCTCTAGATTGGCGGGAAGCTCTAGATGTTATTTCCTTGTGTTCCCCTGAACAGGTATATTTATTCCACTTGGGGTGCAAAAAGTTATTTATATCCGTACATTCTATCAATATCCATGCCCTTTTAGGTACCAGAAGTTCATATGATTTGAGTTGCTTTCTTCTTTCTTCCAGAAAGCTCATAATCATCAATAGTAGACTGGATAAGTTCTTTCATTTAAGCCTCTTACATGTTATCATAATGTGAGAAATTATTCAACTAATAATACCTCGACCGAAAAATGATGTTATAGGTTGTTATCCCCTTTACCACGAAGGTCACAGCTCTAGGGGGAGTTCCAAGAGTAACAGGTAGGCTGAGGGCTCATTCCGGATAGGTAACTTGACCATTGAACCCACAGAGAGGGGTTCGGACTGGATGTAACTTCGATGAGTTTCACCCATCTTTAAAAAGCAGTCGTAAGATAATACGTCTGGTACATTGCCATTATCTATAAGTATCCTATCTACGTTACAATGATTTATTGTAGCTGAAATTATAAGAGCATCATCATGTGGGGTAACCACCCCTTCTAGGTCTGGTTGGAGAAGGCCAAGATCTGCTGTTTGTGTGTTGGAGTTGCTGGCTTGGCAGGCTCGGCAACCTAGCTAGCTCGCTTGACGTGACACTTCTTTCCCCGACTAGTGTCTCCTCTAGAGGTTGAGCCTCCCGTGATAACATTGATGTGGATCTCTCGGGGGCGGTTGTTTATTTGCTCTGATGGATCTGGTCGGGCATCCCACCCAACACTCTGCCATGAACTGGGCTAGGTGCCCATGGCGGATGAGACTCTCGATTTCATCCTTGAGCTGCTGGCACTCACCAGTATGATGGCCATGGTCATCATGGAACTGGTAGTGCTTTCGGCGGTTGCGGCGCCGGGGGTCGGCCTTCATCGGCTCAGGCTGATGAAGCAACCCAAAGTCTCTAATCTCCTAGTAGATCTCGCAAATGGGAGTAGTCAGAGGAGTATAATGCTCAAACTTCTTGGCCGACTCTCTCTAGTAGCCCTCCTGGATCCTCCTCTTTCTTTGGCTAGAGGGCTAATCAGATGGGCACTTTCTCTCCTCCTCCTTCCCTTAGCCGGTGCTATCCTGATAGACAGTTAAGACTTCCCCACACTCCGCGTAGCACATAGCTAAGGTCACAAGGTTGGCATGGGAGGTGGGAGGATGAAGCACCAATTCTCGCCGAAGCCCTTCATCGCGAGTTCCCCCGGTCAGGGTGGTGATTGCGGATCCTACGTTGAGACAGGGGATGTGTAGGGCCGCCACCTTGAAGTGGTTAATATAGGCCCACAACTTTTCCCTTGGAGCCTGCTTGAGCACCAGGAGCCCAGCAATTGACATTGGGGTACCACTCCCAGTAAAACATTCCTTGAACAATTGCCTAAATTGTCAGAAGCTGGCGATGCTTCTGGGGGTGAGGGCTTGAAACCAGGTTTGAGCCCCCTTGCACCAAAGTAGTGGCAAAGGCTCGGCATTTGATCAGGTCTGATGCCCCCTATAGAGTCATCACGACGTCAAAATTGTCAAAATGGTCGGTCGGGTTGCCCAGGCTATCGTAAGACTTAAAGGTCAGGAGTGAGACCCTAAGTGACAACCCGACATCTAAAATTTCAAGGGAAAATGGGGATTGCTCCTCGTCCTCCTTATTCACAGAGCTCTGTTGCAGAGCTCAGAGTGCTCACTCTTGTTGTACAAATCACCGCTCGAAGTTCCAGAGTTGGAAGGTAAGCTCTAGATAGGTACGAGAGGGAACTGGGGGACTCCCAGCGTGCTCTCCCTCTTCTCCATGTCGCCACGTGGTGGAAGCAACAATCACTGCCGGTGGAGCAGGTTGCCGCGCATCGTTCCTTCCCATCTGCGGGTTGGAGGAAGCCTCCTATTTCGCAACTGAGGGTGGGGGTTGAAGTCTCGCGTCAATGGCACCCAATAGGGGGGTGAATTGGGTAGATAAAATAGAAATGAACAAAAGATAAGTATATTTTAGATTTTTGATATGGAAAATATTTATTTTTTTATTTTTTTAGATTTTAACAATATTTCATTTTTTTTAGATTGTTTTTTTTAAAAAATTAGAATAAGGCTATCTGCAGCATCCAAGGACGGGCTAAAGCTACTGGCTAGGGGTCATCATTCCGTCCCTCTCTTTAAAGACTTCCCTTGAGCAGGGCATGCATTTGAGGGAGGCTCGCCACAACCAACCATCTCTAAAGAACGGTGCCCCTACTAAGACCATACTCGGGATACAACCCAGCCTAAGAGGGAGAAATGAAAGAAAATGGGAGATAAGCTTCATGCAGAATGGGAGACATCAGGATTTGAATTCCCTCCAGGGCACTACCCCTCAAAGAGATAGTCTGTCGTGTCGGGACTTTGTGTCTTTGATTTTTAGGACCCTTAGGCACGCGTACGACCAAGGTTTTTCCCGTGGGACTTTACCACTCTTACCATGCCTTTAATTTCATAATTTTCTTTTGATTTTCATATTGAGTCTCATTCATTTGAACAACCCTTATTGGCCAAATTTTAGCATGAACACTCAATTTTGAGGGTCAAGAGTGCCCCTATTTGAGACCTCTCCCATATTGGGGAACGCCTAGGTTGGTCATCTCATCCATAAATCTCTTGCCCCTGCACTCGACCGAGTAGGAAAAAGAAAAGACTTTTGTACATATCCAGAGTATGGCCAAAGCAACAATGGTGTTGCTCGGAGGGATTAGCTATGGCTAGTTGTGTAGTGTGTGAAAAACCCAAGCTAAAAGGTCACCCTTAATAATTGGGGAATGAACTTAGACTCCCAGCGCGGAGCTATCACCAGCCTAGGATGCTGTAGAAGCGAACTCATTTTGACCTAACTAAATGAAAACTCCTATCTAAGCCACTCAAACATGTTTTAAGGAACCAAGATTTTGGTCATGTGCATGAATAATATAAAGAGCAACGATGGCATGTTCTTGCATAAAATAAATATACCTTTACAAATCCATAGTGTGAAAGTAGCATCCTGACGCGATATTAATCATTGAGCTTTGAGCAGTGCGAGCTTTGTTTTTCTTGCTTTGACAGGATAAAATGGAGAGGATATCAAAGGATTAGATTCCTCGACACGGAGGAGTGGCTGACAGCAAACTAGATGAAGAATGATAAAAGGAAGAGAGACGAGGGCTAGAACTCCCTCGTTAAGGCATGGAGACCCTGGTAACAAGGAACCAGATATAGAAAAAATGGAGACTAACTGAGATCAAGGCGGGCTAAAGCCTCGAAAATAGTAAGAAAAAGGCAAGAACCCCGAAAGGGTGAAGAGGAAAGAATAGAAAGATAATGATTGGACTACTGTAAAGATGATGAAGGAGAGTGATCATCCGACGTGGTCAGAGAAGAGGAGTAATGGTCATCCAACCGAGTCAGAGAAGGAGAATCATAGACATCCGATAGAGTCAGAGAAAGAGAATGATAATCACTCGATAGGGTTGAGGAAGAATCAGAGGCAACACCTGGGACGGTCGGGGAAGAATCAGAAGCAACACCCGGAAGTCCCGGGGAAGGAGAATTAGGTGATGTCCCGTAATTGGGATGAAAGGATGACATAGGTCGAGGCCTAGAATTGTGAGAGGAGGGAGAATCCAGAGGATCTGGATGGGAAGAAGAGGAATAGGGGTTCGCAGACTGGGGAAGAGAGGAGAAGATCATGGCAGCATGATTTAAAGTGGGAAGATACACCACCCAAGGGTGGGAGCTGAGTAGAAGAAATGACGAATGGAAAGGAGAGGAAGAAGAAGTGGACCCCTGAGTGCACAACATGCGGCCCTTGAACTTGCGCCGCCGCCTCTTCTTGCCTGAGATCTCTTGAACACAGACCCGAACCTTTGGGCTTCTTATTTTGTAATGTCTTCTCAAATAACGGGCCCACATGGCAGATGGCCTAGCCTGGTTATGAACATGCAGCCTCATTGGTGCGGTTGCCCCTAGACACCCGGTGCTAACCATAGTCGGACACTCTTGAACAGGTAACTCTTCGAGATGATGAACAACAAACCACGGAGTCCTGTCACTCAGCACCAAGACATGGAGATTCGGTAACTTTTCTCGACAATCGGGCTTGAAGCATAACTCCCTTGACAGAAGAGATGGACGAAACCGAGGGAGAGCAATGCACGACGTTGACGTGGCCGGCGTAAACTAAGAGAGATTGCATAAAGAGTGCAGAATGTCCTTGAAAAATATTAAAGATACGGCAAAGTGCCCCTTAAACATGGAACCCATAATCTGTTTAGCGGCCGTATGTGTTAGCACAATACGAGTAGAGAATCCTTCTTGGCTAGCAATCTGAACAGTAATGGAGCGAGGAGTGATAAGAGCATCAATGGTAAGACCTCCGGCAGGCAATGAGATTGCGATCGGCCTCGCTCGAGAAGAAATTGGCATCAATGCAAGGGAACTTTTCTTGACAACCATCATGGACAATATGGGCTTATTATCCCCAAAACAGCCAGGGACCAGGACACGTATTGGCATGTGGCAAATGAAATCTTGAATCTTTAAATGTATAACTGACACTAAATTATCCTGACTTGGCTCATTGTCTACCTGGGGGCTAGACCCAAGGGGCACCAATGATAGCGCGCACCTGCTCCGTGGGGTGAAAGGAAGTGGAGGAAGAGGTTCAGATGGCATAGTGGTTTCCATGGCGAGGATGTCGGGTGATGGCAAAGGGGATACGTCAATGATAGACTCACGTGGAGGCAAAGATGGAGGTGTCGGTGGGGGTAAAGGCGAAGGTATGGTTTGCTTAGGCTCGTTCAGGGATGGTGGCGGAGAAGGTGAAGGCGGTGTAGATGAAGTGGGTAAAGGTAGCAGAGACAGAGGTGACGTGGGCAATGGGGATGATGAAGAGGGAGGTGATGGAGATGGTGCCAGCAAAGAAGACGGTGATGATGAAGGTGAGGAGGCATGTGGCGCCCACTATTGGCGTGTCGAGCTGACACGTTGGGTGACATTAGGAGCAGAAGCAAGGGTGGCAACGGGAGTGAAGGAAGGGGTAGAGGTACCAGCCTGAGCAGAGGCTTGGGTAGGTGGAGGTTACGAGGACGGGGTAGGAGATGGCGATGGGGTCAGAGGAGACATAGGTGATGGAACGGGTGATGGACTAGGCAATGGAGTGGGTGCAACACTAGATGGAAAGGAATCACAGGGGTGCCCCTGGTCTTGCAGTGATAAAGATGGCTGCCAAGGCGGCGCTTCTTGCTACTGTTGCTGATCACTGCGAAGATGTAGAATAACCTTACAAGTCACAAACCAATCGATCCTTTTCTGATCTTCCAAGACATAAATATAATTCCAAAACTTGGGGCAATCCTCAAACAAATGCCCCTACTAGTGATGATATCCATAGGACTGAAGCATATTCCCAATCGCGAGTTGGCAAAGCACAACCGAAGGAAGCGATAATGCGTGAGTGGTCATCAAAGCCCTAAAGATATTAGTAAAAGACTTCGAGAACGGAGGGTGAGGAGCTGGCTTCGGGCAAGGTAGATGTCGAGGGGTATGATACGGGGTAGGTTGTGGAGGTTGCATAGGCAAAGGCACATGGCTAGTGGAAGGACTAGGCAATGGCATATGTGAAGCAGAGTGGGAAGGTATGTAGTGGACGGCATCCACTTGCTCGAGAGGTGGTGTTCTCTTTACCAGGGGTGGAGACGGATGTGGGTATGAGGAGGTAGAAGGCTGACTCATGGAAGGTTGACTCGTGGAGGGTTGATATGCAGAGTGTTGGGTTCTGTGCCCCTCTTTGTCTTTGACAATGGTTTTGATGATTTCAATATATTGTGTGTTTTACGTATGCTTTACAGTGACACATTCTGTGTAAGTTTTGTGGAAATATGCTTTGACCATCTTGGTCTTGATGCTCACATGTTGATATTCTGGTTTGCACCTTGCAGGGTTGAAATGCAAATGCCCATGACTGGTTTCAAATTGTACTGCACTGGCAAGGTAGTTTTTATACTGCCCCTTGCAAGGGTCGACCTGATGTGACACAACCTCGGACCTACTAGCAAGCACAATTCGCAGCGCAAACGGGCCGTAATTGGCGGCCGACTCACTCGACGCTCACCCGAACCCGTGGGTGACTCGGCGATGCCGAGTGGAGGATGTGGGGGCTGGTCCCTTAACACATAAAACTCTACGGGTATCGATAACAGCCCAAGCTCGGCTTGAACTGTAATCACCCCATGGCACGCCCTTCTGGAGTTGTCATAAGTTGCAATAGTGGTTGGGGGTAGGCCTCAGCATATCTTCATAAATGCTGCATGTGCGCAAAGTGCTCAAGGGACAAACATTTATCGAAGCTCCTGTGTCCACGAGAGTCGCATCGGCAGCCACTTTATTTAAGGTGATTGAAATGCAGAGTGGCATCTGGCGTGCCTTCGGCGGTGCCAATTTTGACTCTGAAAAGGAGATGGCTGGTCCCTTTATAATTGTGGCCAAAGCCGATGGTAAACTATCCACCACCATATCCTCGCTGACCATGACTTTCTGAAGAAAGGCCCTTAAAGCCTCTTGGTGCAGTGTGGATCGCTTAATCAACTCCAAAACTAAAATCTTGGCCGCATCCAGTCCAAGTGCTGCAATAAATCATATCCTGTGCCAGGTAAGGGGTCTACTTCTTCTTGTTCAAGTGTTGTTGATGGAACTTGAGGGTTGGGTGCAGGTGCACTGGTAGAGGGATAACTTTTTTGGAATAAATGCCCACTCCGGAGGGCATGATTCTGTGCCGGCACGGCATTAGACGGACTCATAATGGATGACTTGATGGGCCCAGTGTGGTGGAGGCAATTCTGATAGGCCCTAGCGGGAGGATGATAGGTGAAGGATTAGGTGAGGGGGTGACAATGGAGGGTATGACGGGTGATGGTGCGAGGATTGGGGAAGCGGTGGGCGAGGCGATAGCCAAGATAAGGGGTTTGGGAGGAATGGTGGGTGCGGTGGAGGTCACCGTGGCGGGCCGAGTGATAGTGGGGATAGAAGGCAAAGGGGGCTTATTGTAGGTGTGGTGGAGGGCCAAAAGGTGGGCTGGAGTCTCGTCATCATAGGACCACCCAGCGTGGGGAGCTGGGCGGTGGATAATGTTCACTTGGGTCGGTGCCGACGGTTGGGGTTCTGGAGTGGGCGGGTGGTTCGATAGCAGATTCTGATGAATCCCAAGTTCTTGTGCGGGCTACTGCTGCTGCTGAGGTTGGGGTTACTGTGGCTACTGCTGCTACGACGTCGATTGTTGTGGCCTCGGCGCCTATCTTCTTCTCTCTTTAATCTCTACAATCAACTTGTGCATTTCTGCCCAGTCGATGCACTGTCCCTCATGCAAATCATAAAGCAGATCACGGAACTGGTAACACCTCTCAATTGTGTGCCCGGGCTGCCGATGGAATATGTAATATCTGGACGGGTCAGCGGCAGGATTCTAGTTCAGGCATTCCGGGGGAAGCTGGAGATCACTAGTGTGCATAAGAGCAGAGAAAATATCCGCGAGAGTTTCAGGTAGGGGAGGGTAATGAGCTCTCTTGGGACCCAAGCGAGCAGGTGCGTAGCCATTTGGTGGAGGGACATTGTGATACTGTGGCGGCTGTTGCGACTGTTGTGGCTGTTGAGGAGCGGGGAATGATGGTTGGGTATTTGGCGGAGCGGTGAACTGGGGGTTGTGGGGAGGTTGCTGGAAGTGAGGTGGAGCAGATTGGTTGGGGAAGTGGATAGCCTGCACCTGCTCATTTGTTTGGACTCCTTTGGTAACTGGGCCCTGGGATTTTCTAGTGGGTTTGGGCTTCTGGGCCTCGAATAGGGAGTGGATGGGGGAGTCCTTGAACTGGGTCTAGATAAACTGGGCCCTACTGTACAACTGATGCATATTAGGGACTTACGAAGGTCTTGGTTTAGAAAGTCCCAGTCCAAAGACACGGAGTGCTCAATGGAGGGTTCTTCCGTAACCAAGAGAAGGGTATGGTCTCCTAGAAGTGTGGGGAGAGGAGGTCTTCCAAACCAATGCCAGTGCGAATGCAAAATGAGAAGGGAAAATAAAAAATAGAATAATAAAAAATGAAAGTGCACTAATGCCAACATGTAAACAATGGATGCAATATGACCTGTGGGATGCAATGAACAAATGCAGACAGAATGGACTAATGCAAATACATGAACAATAACTGCAAATAAGACGTGAACAACACTATACAACTAACAATGCAAACAAACAAGACAACTGCAAAAATGTGATGTGCAGCATGCAGTAGAGAAAGTGAACTTGATATACCAATGCAATGTGGAAGCATAGGATATGATATGAAACCAATACAATAGAGAAACTATGGATATGGTATGTAACAAATGCAACCAATGGGTATGCTGGAAATACAACAGGTTGTATACCAACAGGGAATAGCAACAGAGAAATGGACGTGAATATGCTGGAAATGCAACAGGTCATATATTAACAGAGAATCACAATGGGGAAATGAGCATCTACAACTGTGGGCCCCCTTCTCATTCTTAGAGAATGGACGTCCAGATGTTTGACGTAAAAATTTTTTAGGAAATAACCGCTCACTCAGATGCTTTTATGAAAGGGCATCTGATGCACCAGGCGCTTATTCAATGGACGCCCAGTGCATCAAATGCTGATTTTATTTTTTTTAGTGGGATAATAGAAGTGGAATTTAATAAACTTACAAATTAACAATCACTAGGAAAAGTGTGCTTGTGGAGCACTAATGGGAGATGCACTGTGGGTGCCTAATGGAGAAGGGTAATCGAAAGAGAAATAATAGAAAGTCCTACCGTGATCGCCAATTTGTAGATCTATTTAAAATCAACTAAAAGAAAACAAATACATATACTAAGAATTGGGGGAAAAGAGAGGGAGCATGCGCGGGATGCCGATAGGAGGGTGATCGCCAGAGGATGCGAGGGCCTCAAAATAATATAATAATAAATAAATGGAGGGATCACGAAATACCTTAAGAAATGCGGGGAGATTGTAAGTGACTTCCTCCTCTTCCTATCGGCCAACCGATGGAGAGGGTTCCTCTTGTTGATTACCCTTGCAAAATAGGATAAACACCAACCAAGAAATAATGGGAATTAGAACCAAAGTGTGTAGTATCAAATGCCAAGTGAATATAAATACATGAATATATGGAATATGGCACACCTTGTTGGCGTTTTGGCCTAAACCCCCGTAAGAAGGGTGGTGATAAAATGATGAATGAATGAAAGATGTGCAAGTGTTGCACGGTGAAGCCTCAACGTGGTTGAGATGTGGAGATAATAGAAAAAAAATGATGCATGCATGCATGAACTAATGCAGTAACAGAAACAGAAAAGAGAGGAAGTAGGGAAAGAAAGGCCTGGGGTTATTCTCCATTAGCTGAAACTTCAACGTGAATGTTCAGGAGGAAGTCCCCGATCAGATGAAGCTTTATGAGTAGGGGCTTCTTCCTCCCTGAGCAACCAGATGGGCAGCACTTCCCCCTGTTACCAAAGTCAGCCCCTTTTTGCAGAGAGCCGTAGGGTACTTATAGGGGAAAATCAGAGGGTTTAATTCCAAGAATCATTAAAAAATGATGTTGGAAAGGATATAAAAAATGGAAAGAGTCTTCTGTCCTGGGCCAATTAGAAGGAAGATCTGGAAGAGCTTCTTTATCCAAGAAATATCATTTCTGGCTCAATCAAACAAATACAGATCTTAGAGGGAAAAAGAAAAATTACCTTGCTTATGCTCAGCTACCATGTGGCCAATCAAAGGCCGCCGGAATAGATGGTCTTTTGAAAGAAATATAGTTTATCTGGAACCAATCAGATGCAGATTTCTTGGAGGGAAATTTCCTGCTTATTGTGGCTATAAATTGGATGCCCCATCTTGCATGAAGAGTTGTTGTCGTCGCTGCTGGTGTGCTTGGAGAAGTCTTGAGGGTGAAGAACAGAGATAAAAGAAAAGTGAAGAGTGCCTATCCTGAGCGTCCATGAATTTAGTTGAGAAGAAAAGAGGAAGTGAGAGCGTGCAACCAAGAGAGATCAGCCGGCCATATTTTCCTAGAGTCTGATTGGCATCGTGGTTTTGTTGAACCTTTCACTCAGCAAGTAGTTGGACTTAGCTCTTGTTTTTCCTTCTTCTGCTTTTCTTGTTTCTTGTTTCTGAGCTCTTCAACTCAAACTCTAATGTGTTGAAGGGGCGTTGACCCCGCGTGGTGATGTATGCTGCACCATGAGGCTTGTGCCTTTGTGAGGAGTTCGCTCCTTGTCCAAGCTGCGTGTCAACGATGTCTAAGCTATGTATCAACGATGTCTAAGCTGTCTATTAGTGGTATTCAAGTTGTTTGTCACTAGTAAGCCTCACCGGATTTGGTGAGGGGTGGATGTAGGCGTGCTTGGTAGTAGCCGAACCATCTTAAAATTTTCGATCTTGTGGTTTGCTATTCTGACTCCTTTTCTTCTACCCCCTTTCGTAGGCTTTGTGACTCTACCAATGTGCTTCACGCTTTTGTGTTTTCAACAATCTCATACACTAGCATAGAACCGTGCTTGAACTTGCCCTCATCATTTTCCAAGTTTATGGTTGTTTTTAGAAGCGGTCAAAAAAGTGGGGATCTATTCAACCCCCCCTTCAAGATCCGCTCATACCACTCAACAAGTTTTGGCTCTTGAAATGACTGTTGCTGACCGTGTAGAGCTATCCGATGAGTCACGGCCAGTGGTGATGGATGTCGAAGTTGCACTTGTGGTCAAGATGTGATTGTGCTCCCTGTGAGGGATGCTCAACGTTCGGTAATCAAGAAGGTCATTGTCATTAGCAGACTGTTGGGTGAGGTCTTCCCCAGCGTTAAGTGGAGTCATGGCCAGAATCAAATGTTTTCCTCCTTGCATGAAGCGCGTTGCTTGTTATGTGCTAGGAAGCTTTGAGAAGTTGAGGTGATGCCAGACTTGCCCATCTGTGTAGGTCTCGAGCAGTCCGAGGATTGGTGCAAGATTGCAAGAGAACCTTATAGGTTGAGTTGGTCTGGCGTTGTCCCTCAGAGGAGTCGTATGGAGGTAAGGCAGTTGTGTTGCTATCTGGTGGTGCGGCCCGTGGGGTGTGTTCTTCCCCGTGAGTTCTATGCATCGTTCTTAATTTCGAGCATGAAATTCTTTTAAGAAGGGAGGTCTATCATGCCCTGGATTTTTTGGATCTTTTTCTATGGGTCGTGGATCAGGTCTGAGTAGATTTTGGACTTTTATTTCAGATTTTTGAACCCTCGAATGGTGATTTTGTGGGTCATTTCGGGTCCGTGGCGATGAGTTGAGCCACCCTACTTTTTCCTAGAATTTTTCTGTGTCAGATTGTATTTTTAGAGAATGATGTAGAATATTTCCTCAACCCTCGCTTTATGTATAATGCCAATGCAAATGTTGATGGCGAGGTGCTTCAAGGCACTTTACAAGTCATTGGTCGTTTATCGAGGACACCAAAAAAAGAGACTTCAAGCTGAAATAGAGGTTGACCTTTATTGATTTTATCAATAGGACGTATAGAATTTACTTAAATAGTTATGTCAATCTATTACTTTATCTTTATAGATGAACAATTATAGAACGGGGACTGGGACATATTCTGACTCTCAATTGTAATACGTTGTGAGAAGAGTGAGCCCAGATATACTAAATCTTTGTGCTTAAATTGAGTCAATATGTATTAGTACATCATGAAGAATTGATCTTTATTTACATCTTACATTTATTTGTTTATGGTTGGTGGAGCAGCTGACTGGTGGATAATGGTGAACAACCGAGATGTGGACAGTAATGCATTGGCTTTCATCGCAATTAGGGTGCTCAGTCAAACAACATCAGCAAGCCAATGTGAAAGAAATTGGAGCACGTTCAACCTTATATACTCAAAAGTTCACAATCGGTTAAAGGCTGAACGGTTAGAAAAATTAATTTACTGCCACTACAACTACAATATGAGGTTAAGAATAAGGAACATGAAGGTAAGACAACAGTTGAGGAACAAACGCGTCGCAGAGGATGCAACTCTAGAAATTAATGTGGACACTTTATTTGATGATGACAATCTCTTGCAGTCTTCGGTGGAGATACGAGAGCATGTTGATGAGCCCGTTTTTGATGCTGATGGTAGAACATGGGCAGAGAGCATACTAGATGAAGATGAGCTAAGAGATCTAGAATTCAGAAGACCAACAATGAGACCTAGAGAGAGTCATGCGTACCAGATAAGGGACCCAGCTTTATATGTTCATGACACTGCGCAGTAGTCTGAGTTTGGGCCAGCTAGACACTCAGAGTCAGATAGTAAGCCAGTCACTCTTAGAATGGTCAAGCCACCTCCATCCTTTAAGAAGAAGTACATCAGTGCATGAGCTAACTGAGAGGACTAGTGCTACTGCTCGAGAGGACCCGACAATTGAGCAATTGAAGCAGATTTATGTGAGGCAAACGCCAAGGGGAAAAGGACTCATGTCAAAGATGGAAACAATGATCACACCAAAAAAGGAAAAAACATCCCCAAAGGCTAAAAGGCGACTGGTTTCTTATAGTTCTGATGATGATGATAATCTCAGTGCAGCTGCAGGTGCTACTACTGGCGGTGGCACATATGCACCTACTTCCTCCTTTCACGCAGACACAGGTAGAAGATATAGTCATAGTGAAGGAGGATATGATTCACAGAGCCAATATGAGCATCCATCAGGTTATGGAGATGGCCAACAAGAAGCAGGCATATATGGGTGGGGTCATAAACCAGAATTTCAATTTCATCCAGCTCCTCTTCTCATCCTCAAGGTTCTTATGCTGATTCTGGATTCCAATCAAGCCAACAACCTTACACTACAAGAGGGATCCAGGACTTGGTTACCTCATTGTTTGGTTATAGTGAATATACAGAATATATGTAACTTTTTATGGGTATCAACATCAGAAGTCAGACGATGAGGAAGAAGATTCTTCTAGTTATTATTCATATTAGTGCATCGTCATTTACGTAAGGATCATTTAATTTTTGTAACATTTATCATGTCTAATTAGGTTTATTGTACTGCTTGAACCTGGTTTAACATGTCTAATGCCTACCCACCATCAACTTGTTCATGGCAGTCAGATCGACTGGTTCTGGGTAGAAGTGTGCTGGCTGTAGGTAAGGGGTGACCAAGGTGGTCGCCTGCGGGGGAGGACGCAGCAATGGAGGTGCTTGGTGCACCTGTGGCAGCGCTGGTAGCATCAATGGCTATGGTGGGCGCTGCTGGGTGGCTTCCATGCTGGGCTCTGCCAGCTGGGGCAAGGTGTATAATGGTGGGAAGTCGCACGGGTTGATGGCTCCCTGTGACAACTCGGCTTGCATCTCAGGCTGCTTGGAAGTCGAGGCTTGTATTGTTTTCTCCATCAGCTGCTTCTTCAGAAGCCCTATCTCATGCTGATATTTCTGGAGTAGCATCAGTACTGATGGGTCTATGGTTGCCGTGCTGGGGATGGCTTCTACCGTCTCCCCTGAAGCACCTTCAAGCGAGGTACTCAGCACTACCTCCTCCTCTTTTGCTGTCACCACGTTTACAGTTAGGGTGGTGACTTCATCACGTAAAACTGGTTTTCCTCTTGCCGCTTTCAGCATTTCCCTTGCGACTTCCACTCTTCTGGTGTTTGGCCCTGGCCTTTTGGCTAATCAAGCCAATTCCTAGGGTTGCTTGAGCAGACCCCCATATTTGTCAGCCAACCCGGCCATATTGCAGGTAAAGACCCGCATATACTTTCTTTGTCTGTGGACCTTCCTTCTTACATGACCAGGGAAGGTTAGTCTCTCAAACACAGAGACTCTTCTTTTCTTAACTTGTTGGGGAGCAACTTCATCAGCTTCGAGCTCCAAGCCATCTTCATATCCATTGTCATCAACCGACGACGTCATTCTTTTTTCTTCTTCTTCTTCCACTGCCATTGGCGGGCCATCATCTTCTTCAACTGTGGCTACTCGTAATAGCCGTTGTTGGCCCAATGAGGGGTTGCCCATACCCCTGAAATAACTTCTGACCATGTTGGTCATCTCTTCTTGCCCTAGTCCCTGATACAAGACTAGGGATAACTGTTGACCTCCCACTGGAGATATGTAGGCTAGCTGGGCTCTTCCGGTGAGTTGCTCAAATCTTCTTCCCACTGTGGGGATATTGGCTTGTCGGGTGCATGCCCTAAAGCTTATCCGACATGGAGGATCCACGACCGTTTCTTCTCTTCTTGGGGGCAAGCCCCTCTCATTCCTCTTCCACGTCTTAGCAGGCTCGGGGCGGCGACAGACAGGTGCCTCTTGGCGGACCGGCTGGACCTTCTTGGGGACCCACACCTGCTTGAACTTCTTTGGCTGTGGGGCCAACTCTTTCCGGCCTTGGCAGCCTTCTTCTTCTCTTTAAGCTCTCCTCTCAGATAAAGCGTAGAAGGAGTTGTGTGTAGGAACAGTAGGGACTACCCAGTCTAGAACAGCTTGGGCATCATGGCCATTTAGGAAGACTCGGACACTCCCAATAAGAACAAATTTCCCAAACGCGGAGAGACGCACGGTAACAACAGTGGCAGTGTTCCTCCGGAAGCTCCTCTACTGACGTCCTTTGGGCTTCTTAGAGTGGACGGGGCGAGCCTCATGAGTGATGTGGTGCACCAAGCTACTGGTGACTTGGACTAGGCCTCTCAGCGGGCCTGCATAGTGTCGGGTCTCCAGGATCTTGGCCTTCTTGTTGGTCTTCTCCCTACTGGGCTCCGGGGGCTCCACTTGCAGCAAATCGGTGAAGGCAAGCCCTAAAATGTTGGGGAAGCCTACAGCAGGTGGAAGTGACCTTCAGATTTCTTATATCATGCATGGTATGAAAATCTACATCACAACTACTGCTTGTCTTCATGCAATGTTGTTCCTCATGCTATGTCCGGCATGACTTGATCATCTCTACTCTGAAGCAAGTCCTCATGCTCACGATTTTTCACTGGCTTTAATCATGATGCTTTTGGCCTTGATAACTGCTACACTCTACTACCCTCAAGCTACTCTCGCTAATCTCACCTCCACTTTGCCCATCCCTTGATGCCTCTTCATGAATGTTCCATATAGTCTCTCTATCACTTCTATTTTGATGATGTCAAAGGGGAAGAGAATATATGAGTCATTATTTCATTGGTTTATTAATTATCAAAGGGGGAAAGATTTTATTGGGGAGAGGGTTCTTAATTGCATCAAGGGGGAAACACTTGCAAAGGGGAACTTTTGTTTAAAACTGACTGAGTGTTTATTGATTCGCAATTGATCATAGTTGAACTAAAGCTACCTTAATGACTTACAGTTGTCATCAATCAAAAAGGGGGAGAATGTTATGCATGAGTAGGTTCATGCATGGTTTTGGTTCTGATGATGTCCAACTATGATTCATTATTGTAATATTGATATTGATCAAACTATGATTCAATGTGTATAATGATGATCGTTCATGATGCCATATTCTTTATGCTATGTCCTTCATGAATGTGCAAAGTTCTCATTTCATAAGTCTCATGTTTAATCTCTTGAATCATGATGAAACCGTTGTTGATATAATATTTTAAATGATCATTATTCTTCTAATGATGTGAGCAAATGAGTACCTTTCAAGTTAGCAAATGAAAAATGAGGTTGGCAAACACAAGCATAATCAGTCGACCAAATTCAATTTCAGTGCCCGAAATGTGTACAAGAAGTAGAACCGTCAAGAGAACAACAAGGGTGCATTGACGCAATACCTTCCATGCGTCGACACACCCTCAGTTCTAGCACAAGTTGTACTAGAGATCATCTTCAGGTTGCGTCAAATCCATCCCTTCACTATGTCGACTTTAGACAGTCTTTTGAAGTCGCTTCAAGTGTTCTTCAAGATGTGTCAACCTCACCTCATCATTGTGTCGACTTCGGACAGTCTTCAGAAGCAGCTTCAAACGCATGACAACGAATGCGTCAACACAAGCATCTCATGGCGTCGACATAGGTTCAGTTCCAGCACCTGTCAAATAGGCAATCATCTCCAGCTGTGTCGACACTATATGTCTCAGAGCGTAGACCGCTTCGATGCATTTTCAAAGGATGCATCGACGCAACCCTCTAGCTGCGTCTACGCACAATGCTTTAGCCCGCAAACAGTCCAAGCGGAGAGTTAGCTGCGTCGATGCAACATCCTCATGGAATCGACGCAGGACTCATTCCAAAACCGCTTCAGGAGTGTGATACAAGGTTGCGTCGACATAGTCCGTTAGGTGCATCGACTCACCTAAAGTAAAGGGCTGACTCGTTATGGTACTCTGTCCTAGTCTTCGAACAGAGCCAACCAATCCCATGCTTTCTCTTCAAGTCAATGGCTCACACCTCCAGGACTCGCAGCTCAAGGTCTAGAAAAAGGTTCTAGGACAGAGAACTATCATTTTCATCATAAGACAGTCAGAACAACTTTTTAAGAGAAGGATCTGTCAGGTATCAGATTTGGGAAAGATCACCTTTCAAGGTATCTACCTCTATGCATTGAACCAATCAGAGTGCGCCCCTAAAAAGTAGGTGCTACACCCTCCCCCACTTAAAATAATTTGGTCTCCAAATTCACACGATTTTCTTTCTCAAGTTAGTGGGGTAAAATGACCACATCCAAAACATGTATTTTAACTAGATCATTCTCATAACATGCTAAGTGCTAAGATCACCATATCTGAGTCAAGCAATTATGGATGAAATAAGTTTATTTAGTTACCTTCTAATGCTTACGGTGCTTCTTCCTTTAAGAGTGGACAACGAGCGATCTTATGATCTGTGCTTCCACAACGGATGCACTTTCTGAGTTTATACCAACGCTCGTCCGGGTTGTGCCTTCCCTTCTTGTAATGCTCACATTTTCCCTTCGCCGGAATAATTTGTTGATCATCATTCCGGGGTTTCTTGTCCTTACGAAAATCGTTACCTCCATTGGATCTCTACTTACCGTTCACGGGTTCCTTGTTCTTGTCTAGCTCCTTCTTAGCGACTTTCCCTTTGATTCACTCCATCATATCCATAGCATCTTCTAAGAGTTGTGCTTTCTTAACCCTCTCCGTATAAGTTTGAATCTTCGATGGAGCCAATTGAGGAATGAGCTCCACCTTCAATCCGTTCATGAATCTTCTCGCTCTCATTTTCTCTGTACAAACTAAGTGTGGTGCATACCGAGCCAGTCTAGAAAACTTCACTTCATACTCTGCGACTAACAGACTATGTTGTTTCAATGCCGCGAAATCCATAGCCTTCTTCTCGTGGATTCTTTCTGAGAAATGCTTCTCATTAAAGTGTTCTAAGAATTCAACCCATGTTACTTGTTCACTGGGCAAGATCGCTTCCACAGATGCCCACCAAGCTAGGGCATCCTTTTCTAGTTGATAGGTCCCTAATAGTACCTTCTCTTCGTCGGTGCATTGCATCACCTTAAAGGTTCTCTCTATTTCTTGCACTCAATTTCTAGTCTCATCCGGGTCAGTACACCCACTAAACTTCAGAGGATTCATCTTTTGAAACTTCTGATGTAAATCTCCGGCTCTATGTTGTGCTTCATCTTGTGCAACTTGTTGCAAGGCTTGTGTTAATTCTTGGGTAGTGCGTTGCATCTCTCTCCACTGAGCTCTCTCGGCAGCTATTCTAGCCTATAAAATAAGCTTTTAAATTAATGATTACCCATATCTTAACATTAATCTAGCGTAGACGGACATATTTTATTGATTAGCCCATAGCTCTACCCAAATCTCACAGGGTTCCTATAGGATAACTGACAAGGAGAACTCAATCTAGGACTTGGACTTCATGACTATGCTCTGATTGACACGACTGTTGATTGGGTACAACCAGCTCGGCTGCCTTGAGGGAATCCAATACTAGCGTAGATTTACGGATGCCTCTATGATGAAATCACCAGTCCGAAGGAAGGAATATCCCGCAGAGAGTTCAAACATCACCGAGAGTTGAGGGGTAAACGATATAAATCAAAACATGGACTCCATCTATGGATATGACATAAGAGTGCCAAGAACCCATGGTCAAGGGTTGAAAACATGGAGAATCAAGCGGTCAGGAAATTGGCATCCTTCCTTACAGGCGCTCATTGAATTGGCGTCTGTCTTGAAAGTCGCTCATTTATTTATCAATTTATGATTTCCTAAATTATAGCCTCCATATCGGTGGATGTTAATTTCCTTGATCTTATTTTTCTTTAATAAATTAAACAAGAATTTATGTCTATATTTTAAGACATTATTTCATATTTATTAATTTAGGGTTTATTCATTAATGGGGATGAAAGGTCCGAGTTAATGGGATACTGACCGGTCTTGCCGATGATGACAAGGGTCAGAGCTGGTTTGTTCATCGACATTGGTTAAATGCCGAAGCAAGGATTAGTTTATTCATCAATGCAGACAAAAGGTCTAGGCTGATGGTTTGTTGACTGGCCTTGCCGATGATGACAAGAAATAGCATTGGTTTGTTCATCGACATTAGTCAAATGCCGACACAAAGATGGGTTTATTCATCAACGCAGACGAAAGGTCTGGGCTGACTGTTTGTTGACTAGCCTTGACGATGATGACAAGAAATAGCGTTGGTTTGTTCATCGACATTGGTCAAATGTCGAAGCAAAGATGGGTTTATTTATCAGCGGGGACTGAAGGTCCGAGTCGATAGTTTAAGAGAAATTCGGTGGGACTTGTGGTGGATATCCTATCCAGAGTTCCATGCAGGTGAAGCTAAAGAGAAGCTTTTACTTATCACCTTACTGACCTAAGTGCCCTTTCGGGTTTTCACAGGGGCCAGCCCCCTCTTACTTTTTCCCACGCGCCCTTTTAGGTTTTCACATGGCGGGGTACCTGATCTTACCTACAGCGCCCTTTCAGATTTTTGCCATAGTCGAGCTATAGCCATTTTTGCCCTTATTCAGGATGTCTTAAGAAGCCTGGCGGGGCACCTCTATTTTAAGACCTTTTTTTTTTTTGAAACATAATAGCGAGCCGGCGTATGGTGCTCCATTCTGACCGTTTGGTTCGGTCGTGTGGTAGTGACGAGTAGTTGTTGGCTAGGGCATAAAGCCTGGCGTCGACAACGTTTATTCGTTGACAAGAGGATAATGTCAACGCAAGGAGGAAGATTTACGCGCCGATTCAGACGTAAGGTCCGCAATGGTGATAATGTGTAGATACATCGGCTGGGGCATAAAGTCTTGCACCGAAGAGGGTTTATTCATCGACAAGAAGGTAATGCCAACGCAAGGCGGAAGATTTATGTGCCGATTCAGACGTAAGGTCCACAATGGCGATAATGTGTAGATACATCAGCTGGGGCATAAAGCCTTGCGCCGAAGAGGGTTTATTCATCGGCAAGAAGGCAATGCCAACGCAAGGAAGAAGATTTATGCTCCTATTCGGACGTAAGGTCCACAATGACGATAATGTGTAGATACATCGGCTGGGGCATAAAGCCTTGTGCCGAAGAGGGTTTATTCATTAGCAAGAAAGCAATGCCAATGCAAGGAAAGATTTATGCGCCGATTCAGACGTAAGGTCCGTAAATGACGATACTGTGTAGATGCCGGCTAGGGCGCAAAGCCTTGCACCGAAGAAGAGCGTATTCAGTGGCAAGAAAGTAATGCCAATGCAAGGAAAGATTTATGTGTCAATTCAGGCGTAAGGCCCATAATGGCGATAATGTAGAAGGTGATAGTCCAATGGGACCATGAGGGATTCTTAAAGTGTCCTGGGGATTTGCGTATACTAGGGAGCTTTTGCAATTGTGAGGCAATGGCCTCAGAATTGATTTGAACAGGGTGGATATTCCAGAGAGCTCTGCTAGTGCAGAGTGCCACTAGGCCAAGATAGGTTCCGGTCATACTTCGAATGCCAACATAGCTGCATCATACAGCTTCAGATGCTTCCCATTGAGAGAGGAGAACTAAACTACTCCTTTGTGGTCTACAAGAATGTAGGCACCACCTTCATAGACCCGGTGGACGACATACGGTCGATTGATCTTTGGAAAATATCGAGCTCTAGAAATATGGCCAAATAATTCATCAATTCTCGACAATGGATATTTATTCTTGATTATAAGTTGGTTCAATTGTCGATAGTCAATACAGAATTTCATTGATCTGTCCTTCTTCTTGACAAATAGAATAGAGGCTCCCCAAGGTAAAGTACTTGGTCGGATAAACCCTTTCTCTAATAACACCATTAGTTGTTCTTTCAACTTCTTCATTTTGACAGGGGACATCCAATATGGAGCCTTAGAAGAAGGTGCAGCTCCTGGAATCAAGTCAATAGAGAACTCAACCTCTCTATTCGGAGGACTACCAGGTAACTCATCTGGGAATATATCAGAATAATCTCGAACAATAGGATTATCCTCCAGATTAGGTGTGACACCTAATTTTGGGCATCCCGCAATCCCCAGTTAGACCATCATATAAGTAAGCGTGATTTTTTCCCCAGGTCAACGGTGTTTTGTGCTTTAAAGTGTAGCCCAAACACACTTTTATTGATGGGCCACCCTTGCTAAAAGAGGGCAAGAGCCCATGGGCTAGGCGGCCAAATCCATGGCCACCCATTCCCCTAGAAGGCAAGGGCGATGGCCGACCTCTGCCCCTAGGAGGCCCCACCTTTGGCCGCCTCCACTCCAAGCTGGCCACTATGTTGGCCGCCCAAGTCACTAGAAGTCCAAGTTCGTGGCCACCCTCCCCCTGCCTGGAAGGCCTACACCTTGGCCGCCTAGACCCGAGGAAGGCCAAATCGATAGCTACCTATCTCCTGGTAGAAGGCCAATCATCTGGCTGCCTTCTGGTAACTGTTGGTCAAAAGAATGAGGGTTGTCTTCCCGCCACGTTCGGAGCCACCTCTCCCATCACTCCACGATTAATCACACGTCCTGTTCAAGGCTTCTATAGGGAGCCTTGGAATACAAAACCATTCTCGAACCAACGAGGAGAAGAGAGGAGAGAGAGAAAAAAGAGGGAAGGGGTGGATTGGCGGGTCAGTGGGTTGGTGGATCTCCGTGAGCGAACGGAGGTAAGGAAGGTGGGTGCATGTGTTCCCTCTATACTCTTCTCCCACCTTGTCTTGCAGGTCAGGGAGAGGGACAAGAGGTCATCCTTGTAGACACCTATTTTCGACCCATGAGTTGACCCTATTTTTATTTTTCTCTTAAGTTGACGCCCCAATTGACCCTCAATTGGTTGACTTTTGGGACTATTTGTGAAACATTTTTGTCCATTTTTAGCCCTTGGATTCACCTTCAGTGCCCTGGATATCAGCCTGAGGCCTTGGCTTGTTCTAAATTAACATGGCGTATATGACCACCGCGTTCTTCATTATAGCGCTCATTACCTTGGGCACGTTCTTGTAAAGGGTTTGACTATTTGACTAGTCTAATTGGACCGGTCAATATTGATCGTGGTATATCGTGGCAGCACGTTAATGAGAACGCGACGCTTACCATGGGTGCATTCTCAGTTGGAAACCCTATCCAACCGGAACTTGATATTTCTAATTTTTGGACCCATTCTGGGAAGGTTTCAGAGGTCAAATCGATCAAGGAAGGTTCCTAATCCTTCTAGGAGTCTTTCCCCCTCATTAATTGGCATGATTACTCGAATTTGGGTCTCCAATCCTCAGATCTTTTGAGGACCGGTCTAGGGTTTTGAGGTTCACCTTCTTCTATAAATTTCACCCTTGGCCATCGATCAGGGGGGATGCAACTCTGGAATTTCATTTAAACCCTAAAAATGCCTAGAAAAATGCCAGGAAAATCCTAAAAATTACCAGAAAATATCAGAATTCCTGGAATCGGACCTGCATCCAACCAACAAGAGATCCAGTCAGACACGAGTGTTATAGTGAGTGTCCTGGACACCCCAGAGGTTTCGTGGCCGTGTTTTGAGGTGTCCATGGATTCCGTCTTATCATGGTTTGGACCTAGGGATTAGGCCAGATTGACAGCTCAGTGCTGTCGCGTTCAGTGGTCTTGACCCCAGTCGTGTAACTCAAGGACCGTTGGGTTAATAGGTCTAGTGGGTTGTCCAGAGTTTGGTGTCCTCGAGCCACCAATTTCTTCACATTACTCGCGACAGGTGCGTGTGTGGTTTTTTGTGTTCACATCTGTGACCGATCCACTAGTTGTAGCTTCTATGGCACGCGTGCGTCGACCCACCGGGAGCACTGGTGTGGTGTACCCAAGTTAGATGGTGAGTATGCTAGTTACTGTAGGGCCCCCGTGTACCGATGAGTCCGGGCTGGTGGGGGAATTACAAGCTAGAGGACAGACCTAGGCCGTATGGTCTGAGTGTACACACGAGGCTGAGGCTTCGGACCCGTACTAACGAGCGCGACCTCAGCTAGTCCTTATTTTGTGGTACTTCTGGTTACTATGTGTGTCCTTGTCTCCCCCTGGGGCGTGGTAGCTGGACACTTGTGATGTGGTGTAAGATGTCAAGGGATGCATCCGGTCATTGTTCTAGTGGGCGGTGCTCCCGTCACGTGACGTGAGTTTTCATGTCCTGGGTTTCCATTTCTCATCTGCGAGATCGAGTTTCAGGTGTTATTTTTGGGAGTGCTCCCGGAGCCGAGGTCTGGGGTTTTCGGTGAGCGTCACCGAGAGTTCTCCCTAGACAGCGTAGAGTTCACAACAGCAAGGTCATAATTGCGTTTTCGGACTGTGTGGTTTCGACTCAGGCCCTGCTGTGAGGGCAGGTTTTTTTGACTAGGACGTCGTGGCATTTTACTAGTAGTGTGAGTAGGGCGGTTCATGTCTGGTGGTCTCTTGATCGTGGAATCGAGATGTCAGGTGCGTGACTTGGTTGCCCCCCCCGACGGGAGACCGGGTCATGTTTTCTGGTACAGTAGGAGTAGCTGTAGAGCTGAGATTTTGCTGGCCACCATAGTTACTTTCCTACTTTTGTTGTTGCTTAGCTAGCGTAGGTTTCCTTTCCGTCATTGTATTTCTCGGTTGGGGTTCCACGGGATCCCTACTGAGCCAGTGATAGGAGGCTCAGCCCTGGTTTTCAGGTGTGGCGGTTCTTCCTCAAGGTTTGAGGACGTTGCATGGAGGTTCTTAGTTGCCAGCGTACCGGGCCGAGTGTTCACTTGGCATGTGGTACATTTTACTACTTTAAACTATACTTTCTGTTGGACTGGACTCTGTTGTAATTAGTTATTTATTTCTATTATTATATCTGTTGTCATGTTTTATTTTATATTTCTATGTACACCACACCTATCCTTTTATCCCTTCCGAGTCTTCGGGCTCATGGGAGGTGGGCCGAGGTTTGAGTCGTGCTGGTTCCTTTCTGGTACTTGGATCCCGGGTCGCCACAGCTGGTATCAGAGCTATGGTTATGGGAGTACATGCCAATTTAAGATATTATAGTGATCAGAGTCTGTAAGGTCCAGTACAGTAGGTAGCTGGCATAGGGTTTCATGCTTATTTTTCACTTGGTTTCTCGCGTGAGAGCGTGAGTGCGTGGCGTTGGCGCTGTGAAGGTGGTTGCTGTTCTTGTCAGAGTGCCGGTGTGGGGTCTAAGGATCGAGGTCGAGAGCTTTCTCCCTCATCGATGGTGGCCCCGATTGTGCTGCGTTGGGCAGAGGTTACCAACAGGTGTGCTACTGCGGTGCTGTGTTCGAGGAATCTGCAGCGAGGTCAGGTGGCTGGCAAGGATTGCTCGTGGTCAGGTGGCCGTGAGTGTGCTTTGAGGGAGCTGTTATCATGTTGGCCACCTTAGCTTGAGGATTATCCGGCCCCTGAGGTGTTGAGATCGTGGTTCGAGGTGGCAGAGCGGGCTCTTTGGTCGAGATGTGCTTGGATAAGCGGAGGATCTTCTTGGACTGGGCTATGGTTACCCTGGATCTGGTTCAAGATGTGAAGACCGAGTGGCGAGCTTGCGACTCAAGGATGAGCATTGGCGGGTGTCGGTTATGGCTTGTGTCGCGGCTCTTGGCGTGGTGTGTTACGGTTCGAGGAGTCGCAGTGATGGTGCATTGAGAGGTGTTATGATCGTGGCCTGACAAGACACTTGGTGAGTGTGTCGGAGGTGCTGACCTGATGGAGGTAATGGCTTTTCCATGCTAGAAGGTGCGGTTCCCAACGTATGCAAGGTTCGAGGTTAGGTCGAGCACGGGGACCTTCCATTGGTCGGAGGAGTATTGAGTTTTCCTATTGGTTGGAGGAGATCGCGTTGGGTTAAGGTTCGTCATCTTGCATCATTTGTTCGGATTGGTTGGCCTTCACGTGCCATGAAGTCCATGCGACACACGTCCTTTGTGTTAGCAAGGTGGTTGCCAGTGCGAAGCGTTGCCCATTCCCCGATGTGTAAGGGTGCGTTGGCGCTGCTCCGGAAGGATGAGTGCCAGTTGGGCAGTGTTTGTGAGAATCTGTGGTTGGTGTTGTGTTTTCGATGTGTTGAGGATCGGAGCCTGCGGAGCTGCAGAGGATTATCGGGATGGAGGATCCTGACTTGTGGTTTGTGGCACTGGCTGATTGAGAATTGGGGAAACGTGGTGGCAAGGTTGCTACATGAGTACCCCATTTCTATGTTGGAAGTTGTGTCCTTGGGTGAGATCGTGTTTTTGGAGAAGTAATCTCTGACAAGATTATGGGTCCCAGTTGGTTGTCGTGAGCGACTGGTAAGGTTGGCCGAGTGATCGACCATGGTAAGAGGTATATTGTCTGGGGACTTGTGTGCATTGGTCATGGCGTTATCGATCAGCTTATTGAGGTAGTAGGCGGTATTTGTTGGTTATGGAGAAGTGTGCCGTGAATGGTTCAGGTGGTGTCCCAAGGCTCTGTGGTAAGAGCAGAACCAGGATTGGCAGGCGTCCTTTTGGATCGTTTTGAGGTGAAGGATTTGATGAGACAGGATGAAGGACGGTGCCGATGTGCGGAGGTCTCTGGTGAGATGTTAACGTTGGATGTGGTGATCCCTCGTCTATGGTCAGCAAGGGAGGATTCCCCGTAAGTCTGAGTCGAGTGACGAGAGGATCGAGGATTGTGGAATCCTGTTATTTGAGTTCGCCGTGCTCCCCTGAGAGGGTAGAGTTGGCGTGAGGCTCGAGATCGGTTGCGGTGTCCGAGCGAGATTTGGCTTGTGATGTGGTAATGGTCTGTGGGAGAGTCAGCGGATGGCCTATCAAGATTGGGAATGTGCTTGTTGGATCTAGTGAGCGACCATGAAAGAAGGAAGAAGTTGAGTAAGTTGAGGTTCCCGTTGACGCGTATCTGGTGACCAGTGGATGGTGTTTCATAGACAGAAGATACTGGTTGTTGGGGGCTCAAGAATGGCATGAGCCGTATGCCAGTGGGGCCTTGGGTGGCCGATTATGAGGTGTGTTTTTTTCCGATTGGATCTGGGATTCGTGAGAAGTTTATCTTCTGGCAGGGTTGGCCGTGTTACTGAGGGTGTACGGCTTGCCGGGTGTGAGCTGGTGGAAACTCAGCATTGGTTGCCCTTGGTGCAGGGTGTGAGAGCAGTCAGCGAGTTGTGAAGTTGGCGTTTGGTTGGTCCGCCGAGTGTGGGAGTTGACCAGTGTTGGTTTCCGTGATGAGGGTTGCGTGTTCTCAGTAAGCGAGATCATGGCAGTGATGTCGTGGTCGATTTTCGTGTTGGTTGAGGCGACGCCAGACTTGTACTTCTTGCATGTGCCTGCTCTGATGGTCGATGTGTCTTGGATTGTGAGTGAGACATTGTCCGTGATCATTGTCTGGCTGTGTCCCTCAGGATTGTGATTTTTGAGAGTATCGAGGTTTGGCTGGAGCCTTGACGGCATCGTCAGTCGGTTCATGGCGTTCTCCAATTGTGACTTGGTGTTTGTCCTAAATTTTGAGGATGAAATTCTTTTAAGGGGGGAGGGCTGTGATGTCCCAGATTTTTCAGATATTCTTCGGATCAGGATCCGTGGGTTTCGGATCTCGTTCGGGCATCCCGGATTGAGTTCCGGTCGGCCGACCCTGTGAGTTAGGTCGTCGACCCCTGTTGGTCGGCCGACCCTTGCAGGCAGGTCAACTGAAAAGCAATCCCCTTGCCCGTTTTGGCCTCCGATCAACTCGATTGTGACCCTTTAGTCAACCTTTGGTCCCGTGGATGTCTTAAACACCTTGTGGGGACTGAGACTATGTTTCTTGGTCTCCAGAGGAATCATGTTATCTAAATTAGCATGCCTGTGTTGTTTTGAGGGTCCAGGTGACCCTGTGCTTTCCAAACTTCTTCGTTGTGCTAGATCGAGTCACCATGTACCAGCGTAGGTGTAGAGGGCTATCTCCACACAACGTTAGCTTCTTAGGAAAGTATTTTTCATGTGGGCCATGTGTATAGCCAATGATTGTGAGTACTGTGGCCCAGCCTGGGGCTGGGGGCTTCTTAATCTCCCTTGGAAAGGGAATGGACTCGACAATTTCGAGCCACCTTAAGGATTCTTTTGACTGTGATTTCTGACCCTTGGATTAGGATGATTTGATGGCATGGTGACGTGTTGTACAACGATCTTGGCCTGAGTCGCATGACTCAAGGACCATTGGATTAGCAGGTCTAGTTGACTGTCTAGAGTCTGGTGGCACCAAGCCACCCGGTACTTCGTGATTCTTGCGATGGGTGCATGTGTAATACTTCAGGTTTCTTCCTCTCTATGGAGAGTGTCCACATTCAGTGACCCCCTCACTGGTCGTAGCTTTCCTAGGTACACGGTGCCGACCCACCAAGGAGTGGTGGAGAGATAGACCTGGGAGAGACGGTTTGGGTTGGTTACCGTAGGGCTTCCCACAGTGGTGGCTCGAGTCTGGGTCAGGAGGAAAACTAACTAGAGGTCTTGATGTAGCGTAGTCAGTTAGTGTGTGCACACGTGGTCAGGGACTTCGGACACGTGCTGATGAGCATGACCCCGACTAGACCCTTGTCCTTGGTTACTTTGTACGCTGTCTTAGTTTCTGCCTAGGGCGAGTAGAGAGGCACTCGGGGCGCTGACTAAGTCGTCAGTGGTTGGATTTGACCTTGCTTCTAGTGGATAGGTTCTCCCATCACACGACACGTGACTCTCTTGACTTGTGGCTTGGTTTCCAAATATGAGACGTGACTTTTTAGGTAGCTTCTGCGTGCTTTCTCGACGTAGAGGTCTAAGGTTCCTAGTAGGGTTATCGAGGTCTCACCCATAGATAGTGTAGGGTTCATGATGGTGAGTTCGTGACTGTACCCTTAGACCGCGTGATCTTTTTTGGACCTTTGTCTGTGAGGACGGGCCTTCACGACAGAGATGTTGTGATTTTTCTTTCAGTAGCGCAACTATAGTTTTACTGATGGTTCGGTGGTCCCAACTGTGAGATTACGGTTTCCTTTCTGTACTGTTAGGAGTAGCTTAGAGAGCTATGTTTTTGCCATCTCCTTCTGTTTTCGTTGTTGTTGTACTCGCTACTGTTACTACTGTTATTGTTATCCTTGTTATCGCTGCTGTTTACCACCGTTCTCTAGTGGTGGGGATCCGCGGGACCCCTATTGAGCCAATGAGATGAGACTCACCCCTTTTCTTTTCAGGTGTTGTGGTTTCTCCTTGAGATTCGGTGCTGTAGCACTGAGGTTCATAGTTATCAGCTTGTCAGAGCCAGGAGTGTACCCGACACTTGAGTACATTTCTTTTCCTATTGATTGTACTTTATTAGATTGGACTCTCTAGTTAAATTGTTACAATTGTATAGCTCGCTTGGTTCTATATAAAGTTCCATCGCGCCATGGGTAATCTTCCGCGCCCGGGGCGTGACAGCGCTGCTCCGGAAGGATGAGTGCCAGTTGGGCGGTGTTTGTGAGAATTTACAATTGGTGTTGTGTTTTTCGATGTGTTGAGGATCGGAGCCTGTGGAGTTACAGAGGATTGCCAGGATGGAGGATCCTGAGTTGTCGTTGTGGTGGTTGTGCGCGTGGATCTGAGTGCGCAGCAGAAGGTCGTAGCGTTGGATGCTACAAGTGAATTTTCGAGGATGTGTTGAGCATTGAAGGATTGGTTCCTCGGTGTGGGTTTATCTCGGGTTGCGTGAGACGTGTTCTTGCCGTGCTGTTGCTTGAGGCATTGTAGTTTGTGGCACTGGCTGGATTGAGAATTGGGAAAATGTGCTGGCGAAGTTGCCGCATGAGTACCCTTTTTCTGTGTTGGAAGTTGTGTTCTTGGACGAGATTGTGTTTTTGGAGAAGTAATCTTTGACAAGATTATGGGTCCCTGTTGGTTGTCGTGAGCGGCTGGTAAGGTTGGCCGAGTGATCGACCATGGTAGGAAGTTTATTGTCTGGGGACCCGTGTGCATTGGTCCTGGCGTTATCGACCAGCTTGCTGTGGTATCAGGCGGCACTTGTTGGTTTAGAGAAGTGTGTCGTGGGTTGTAAGAGATTGTGTCCCGAGGCTCTGTGGTAAGGGTGGATTCGGGATTGGCAAGCATCCTTTTGGATCATTTTGAGATGAAGGATTCGATGAGATAAGATGAAGGACGATGCCCGTGTGCAGAGGTCTCTGGTGAGACGTTAACGTAGGATGTGGTGATCCCTCGTCTATGGTCAGCAAGGGAGGATTCCCGTGAGTCTGAGTCGAATGACGAGCGGATCGAGGGTTGTGGAATCCTGTCATTTGAGTTCGCCGTGCTCCCCTGAGCGGGTGGACTTGGCATGAAGTTCGGGATCGATTGCGGGTCCGAGCGAGATTTGGCTTGAGATGTGGTGTTGGTCTGTGGGAGAGTCAGCGGATGGCCAGTCGTGATTTGGAGCGTGTCTCTTGGGCCAGTGAAGGTTTTCCATTGACGTGCATCTGGTGACCCGTGGATGGTCTTTCACAAACAGAAGATGCTGGTTGCTAGGGCTCGAGAATGGCGCGAGCCGGATGCCAGCGAGGCCTTGGGTGGCTAATTACGAGATGTGCTTTCCCGGATTGGTTTTGGGGTTGTGAGAAGTTATCTTCTGGCAAGAGTTGGTCCGGTGCTGTTGTAAGTGATCGGCTTGTCAGGTGTGAGCCGGTGGAAGCTCAGCGTCGTTTGCCCTTGGTGCAGGGTGTAAGATCGGTCAGCGAGTGGAGAAGCTGACATTTGGTTGGTCTGCCGAGCGTGGGCCTTGACCGGTGGCGTTGGTTTTCGTGGTGAGGAGTGTGTTTTCTCTGCGATTGTGGTCGGTTTTTATGTCGGTTGAGGTGACGCTAGACTTGCACTTCTTGTATATGCCTGCTCTGAGGACCGATGTGTATTGGGTTGTGAGCGAGGCATTATCTGTGATCATTGTCTGGTCGCGTCCCTCAGGACCATGGTTTTTGTGAGTTTCGAGGTTTGGTTGGGGCCCTGACGGCATTGTCAGTTGGTCCAGTCGTTCTCCCCTTGTCGCTTGGTGCTTGTCCTAAATTTCGAGGATGAAATTCTTTTAAGGGGGGAGGGCTGTAATGACCCAGATTTTTGTCTTATCTCCCCACAATCTATCTACATTGTTGTCCCATATCTTCAGGATGTTTCAGCCAATTTGCTATATAGCCCTTTAGTTCCCAACAAATGACTTCCATCTGTCATAGGCCTCCTCAAAGTACACTCACATGTTACATAGAACCTTTTTCTCCTACCAAAAACACTCTTCTCATTATCATGGAAAGTGTACATTTCTCTTCATGATTAACTAGGGATGCACTGTGAAACACATTTCCTCCTCACTTCAATTTCTTCTTCCCCAAAAATTTCCTGATATTCTTCAAAGGACGTTGCTGTTACACTTGAAGGAACTTCCTTTCTCAGTCAAGAGGTGTAGTGAAAATAAATCCTCATCATGGCCTATTTAGTGCCACTTCAAGAGATACTGAATATTGGGGAAAGATTTGTATTATATGCATCTAAGGCACCCTTACTTTTCTTTTAAGGACAGCAGTAATGTGTCCTGTTAATAGAGGAAAAGCTTTGATTATTTGCCAATGACAATAGTATTTACCACCTTGCCCTAGGAGCTTAAATTAATCATCCTGAGCTTAAATTTGTTCCACTAATTAAGTAAGAACATACTTGATATTTAAACAACACAAACAAATCATGCTGTAAACTCAGTGCAATATATATCATGCATTTGCATGGTTAAGAGAAGTTTATGACTAATCTTTCATAATATGTGAAGACTTGGTTATGATTATGCCAGGATACCTCTGGCTAGGGTACCTTCACTTGGGATAGGGAAGGGAACATCTTGTTGGTGGTTCAGGAGTCCACAAGGCCTATTGTCTCTATCAGAGCCAAGACAAAACTGAAGGAGGTCAAGAGGCTTTAGTTGGCAAAGGCTCAGCTGTAATTATAAGTTGTGTGTACTTGACAGGTAGAACCCAGAGGAGGATTCAGTTGGCTTTTGAATCTAGTGGGGCTGGACTAGGGCCTCAGTGAAGCATCCATCAAGTGCTGCTGAAAAGGCTCTTATGTCCAAGTTCGATAACCAGGGTCACAAATGTACCCTTTAGCCTAAAGTTTACAAGTTATCAGTTTTGTTTTTTCAGACCTTAGATTTACATTGATCTCAATCAAGCCCTTCAATCCCATAGCCTATACAACTTTGATTCGGCCCTTGGGTCCTTGAGTCCTGAGGGGAAAGAAAGAAGGATGTCAGTTGACCTCTTGGGGTTTAATTCATAGGGGCCTAATCGAAGCCCCTTTTCTTTTTTTCCGCCATTTTTTCCATGAAAATAAGTGTTGAACTTACCACCAGTCTTGTTAAACAATAAGTACAGGTTATACATCTGATAAGAGAAGAAGTGAGGTCCCTCACAGAACGGACAGAGAAATACAGCATTTCATACATCCTTGGCTGATCAAAAAATCCATCCCAAGAGGGGGAGAAAACAATGGGAAGACTGAAACAACCAACAACGTCTGCCATCCACCTCTTCATTGCCTTTTTGTGGGGGAACAGGGACTGGCCCAGCATCCACCTACTTGAAAAAATAACACGAGTGCATTACAAACATCACTCAAACAACCTCTAAGGCAGTGAGCGTCTACACCTCCTTTTTCTTTTACTGTCATTCTGTGTCATCAGTCCATCAACATTACCTTTTATTGGGTAGCGAAAAACTTCCATCAAGTCAACAGTGTTATGGGACATTAGTTCGTCAAATACTCCGAACCATAGCTTCACAAAGAGTTGGCTTAACTGGCATCCTCCCTTCACACTCTCCTATCAGCCAGGTAAAATGAATGTTGTGGCTGATGCTCTGAGCAGGAAAGTGCAGGTCAGTCATTTACTGCTTCGCGAATGAAAATTGTGGGAACAGCTTCCGAGTGAGGCAATTAGCGTGGATATTCCTGTCGATCTGATATCAGCTGTTTGTGCCAATCTGGTTATGACTTCAGCTCTGCATCAGCAGATTAAGGAAGCTCAGCAGGCTGATTCTGATTTGTCTCACATTATAATGATGCATGACATCGAGTTTGATGATGAGTTGGTTGTCAGCTTCCGTGGCAGATTATATGTTCCAGCTGTTGATGAGTTAAGAAATGCAATTCTGAGTGAAGCCCATAGGTCCCATTTTGCTATTCACCTCGGTACTACCAAGAGGTATCAGAATCTAAAAAAGCAGTTCTGGTGGCCAGGCATGAAGAGAGATGTGGCTGTGTTTATTTCCAAGTGCTTGACTTGTCAGTAGGTTAAAGCCGAACATCAAAAGCCAGGTGGATTACTTCAGTCGTTGGAAATTCCGATGTGAAAATAGGATCATGTCACGAAAATTTTTATTGTGGGTTTACCTCAGACTTCGCAGGGTTTTGATGGGATCTAGCTGTTGGTTGATAGATTGACGAAGACAGCTAGATTGTTACCGATTAAGGTTACTTGGAGTGTGCAAAAATTGGCCGAACTTTATATGAAAAGATTGTGCCATTGCATGGAATTCCTATTTCACTTCTGTCAGATCGTGACCCACGTTTTACCTCTGGCTTCTGGCATAATTTTCAGAAAGCATTGGGCACGGAGTTAGCGTTCAGTTTAGCATATCATCCGTAGTCTGATGGTCAGTCAGAAAGGACAATTCAGACTTTAGAAGATATGCTACGATCTTGTTGCCTTGATTGACAGGGTTTGTGGAGTCAGCACTTGCCACTTGTTGAATTTGTTTATAATAATAGTTATCACTCCAGCATCGGCATGGCACCATATGAAGCATTATATGGTCGTCCCTGTCATACTCCTTTGAACTGGTTTGAAGCTGGTGACCGTTTGTTGACAAGACCTGACATGGTTCAGTAATGTGCAGATGTGGTTCGTCTGATCATGCAGATGATGTTGACAGCCCAGAGTCGACCAAAAAGTTATGCAGATCAGCGCAGGCGACCATTGCTGTTTGAGCCTGGAGATATGGTGTTTGTTAAAATATCTCCGATGAAGGGAGTTTCAATATTTGGGAGACATGGAAAGCTTAGTCCGTGATATATTGGTCCTTTTCCTATTTTAGAGTGTGTGGGCCAGGTAGCATATCGTCTCCAGTTGCCAGCGGCTATGCAAGCTATTCATGATGTGTTCCATGTGTCTCAATTGAGGAAATATGTGCCTGATGCGTCCCACGTCCTAGATGATTCTGTTTGGCCTCAAGTGACTGTCGATTTGTCTACTCCAGAGTTTCCTGTTCGAATTGAAGACCGCCGTGAGCAGCAGTTGAGAAATGAGGTAATCCCTCTAGTAAAGGTTGTTTGGCAGCGTCACTCCGGCAATGAAGTAACCTAGGAGCTTGAGGATGAAATGCGTTAGTTTTTTCCTTTCTTATTCCAGTGAGGTATATTTTTCCTTCTCACTTCCTCCTTATTCTTCTTTTTAAATTTTGAGGATGAAATTTTTATTAAGAGAGAGGGACTATAAGGCCCGTGCCTTAATGGATCCTTACAAGTGTGAGTCTAGATTTTATTCCATGAATCAAACGCTCTCTCTCTCCTTCTCTCCCATTCTCTCTCGGTTTCGGGCGTAACGACGCCGGATCGGAGCGTGGGAGGCGCCGTTGGAACGGGCTCGACGAGTAGGTCGAGGTGGTACCCTCTATTCTGCGGTTCGAGGAGCGTGGAGACGAGACGGGTCGAGAAGAGCCGCGACGCCCCATCATCCTATCTGCACCATTTTGCGGGCTTCGTCGTGATCGAGGTGGGGGAATGTGTTCCTCATCTTGCCAGGAGCGTTTTGACGCCTCATGCATCGCCGATGGCGGACGTTTTTCTCATTTTTTGTGTAAATCTCTTTTTGGTGAATTTTAGGCCTAATTTTGGGATTTTTCTTCTCCTCACTCAGTTTTGATCGAAACGGCCGCTGATCGAGGCACGGGAGGCGCCGTTGGAAAGGTCATGTCGCGAGGATCACGTGGACGTCCTTCTTCCCTCGATCCGCGGGGCATGGAGGTGCGTGAAGCCAGGAGGTCACCATTACCCTCGTCGTCCGTTCGGCATCGGATCGGCTTCCTCGTCGTGTCAGAGGTAATGGGATGGATTCACCTCCTCGCTAGGATCATTTTCATATCACTTGCACGTTCATCCACGGCCATTTGGCCTAGTTCATGTCCATTTATATTTTTTCCTAAAAAGTGGTAAAAATATGTTAATTAGTGCTAATTAGTATTTTTAATTATTTATGGGCATGTTAATTACATTTTTCAGCTTCTATTGGCTTGTATGGATGCATGGCATAGCAGGTTTTACGTTTCTACAGGTTTTTGTAAGCGAACCCGTCGATTCCCATCGACCGGGGCGTGGTTCGATTTCAAACCGTACCCACTCGTCGCCCAGATCGCATGGCGGTCACACCAGTGACCGTTATGTGTTTAACGCACTGCATCTGGTGCGTTATGCCCACATAGCGGACCACCCAAGGTCCATTATGCTCATGAATGTGGTAGATAGGTGGTTAGTATAATGCACCCTTCCCTGACCATTATGGTCATGGGTTTTTTATGGATTTTCCACGTTTGGGTGGCTTTAACGGACCCCCATTGGACGGTCATTTGACCATTGACTGGTCATTGACCATTGACCAGTAAGGCGGTTAGCATGGCGGTGTAGGGTAGATCCGTTATGGTTATATAACGGCCCTTACCTTGTGCGTTATCTTGCGCATTAAAACTATGATTTTTTGTTGATTCTTGACGTTCCGGGTGACTTTAATGGACTCGGACCCATGCGTTATAGTCTCATAGCACACCAGCCTGGGTGCGTTATGTTTTGTGGTTCTGATTTCAGCTCGGGTGAGTATAACGGGCCATGGGAGGCGCGTTATGCTCAGCATAACGCCCCATGCTTGGTGTGTTATGCTCTGCGTTTCTGGTTGCACTGCATTGTTCAATTGAGTATAACGCATAGGGGTAGGTGCGTTATACTGAACATAACACCCTAGTGGTTGTGCGTTATGGTCTGCATATCTATGTGCTTGTGTTCACATAGGTGTTCGGGTAAGTTTAACGGATGGAGGGAGACGCGTTATGTACCATATAATGCCCCCGCCCTAATCCGTTATGTCAGGTAACGGCCCCAGCTTGGTCCGTTATACCTTCTGACATTCTAAAAAGGATATGTTTAGTTCCTAATACATTCAGTAGTGCATATTCGTCATGTTTAAGTTATTTTATAAGGCCATGGCATTATTTTAGAGCCCGATAGAGTAGTCTTCTCTTGAGACCGTACCACCCCTCTTCTTTTTCTGTTATACATGTTATAGAGAATAAATAAGGACATACAAGAAATAAAATATAATAAAATTAAGATGATTACTTACCAATCTATCCTTCTGGGTCGCGAAAGAAACAGATCCAGAAGTATGGAGATGCACGTCTGGATGTAACGCACGTACGGCTTTGGCTTTTGCGGATTTGGCAATCCAATTAGGCTCGGCCCATCTATCACAGAGGTCCTCCCAGTACCCCCTCCTCATCCATGCGGGGACGTGTGCCTTCCAAAGGCCACGGTCCTCGCTCCCCACGGCTAGAGCCTTGGCACATTCCCAACAGTTGTGTAATTGGAAATACAAGTTGCCAAGTTCCAAAAAGTCACTCTCGTGTGGCCAACGTACAAGCATACGAAAAAATAAGACAAGCTAAAGCTACAGTAGCATGATGATCGATCCAGTCCCCAACACCTCATCCATCTAGTACCGCCTTGGTCAGGTCACCTGCCAACGACCATGGAGGCAACTTTTGCAGGCAACCACCCCTCGACCCATCTATTCTGTGGAAGTGGACCAGTTGGAGAAGTCACCTGCAAAGAGGCCTGCACCAGTAAAGGGGGCTAGATCCTCCCCGCCTGAAGCCACTACCCTAGAGGAGATCTAGCATCAGGGGGCAGAGGAACAATGAGGCCAACACATTACACCGGCTCACCAACCAACCATGCCTGCAAAGTGGAACACGAGGCCAGGTGTACTGCCTGCTACTGCCGACAAATGAGGAACGCCTCCTCCGGTGAAGGACAATGCCTCATCATATGCCTACAAACCAAGAAAAATGATGGAAAAATGACCACATGCCATGAGAGCAAAGAAAAGGTAGAAGAGAATAAGTTGTATTCATAAGCAGAGAGAAAGATTACAAATAGATGCCTCATCCCTTTAGGGACGGAACTTGTCTGGTTCAAGGAGCAGGAACCCCCTGCCAGAGTACATGCAGATGACCTGCTCCAAGGCCTGCCGCCAGCCATCCAAGCACCCGAGCTTGTATTGCTCGGAGGTGTCACCACCGTTCTCCCCTGGTGCCAGCCATGTTGGGCAGGGTGCCGGCAATGGTTCTCTCCGGAGACGCAAGCAATGTTGTGGGATCTGTAAGGCCCCATCATCAGACGAAGTACCAGACTGCTCCGATGACATGCCGCGAAAACTCCCTCTTTATGGCCCCGCGAACTGAAGATACCCTGGTGATTCAACTGGGTACACTATTTATAGGGGAAAGATGAAGTTTCCCGAAGGAAGGAGGAGTCCTACTGCCTCTTCACATCTTTAGAAACCGAAGCGACGGTTCTTGAAGGTCGCACCCTCTCAGGGCAACCCTCGAGGCACTGCTCTGTATCCCCAGGAGATCTCAATGCAGGCAGAGGAAGTAAAATACGTGACAGATCTCAGAGATTCCAGAGTTTGTGAAAAAGAAGAAAGTCTTCCATTCAAAAAGTGAAAGGATTAAAAAAGAGGCAGCCGCTTTAACACAGCAAGAAAGAAAAGTTTACATAGAAAAGAAAGGAAAGCAGCAGATATCTTCTCAGGCATTCGCCCCAGTGGCATGGTCACGTGGTCTGTCGTCCTTAGGCTCACGTGCGATGGCAGCTTCCACAGTGAGTGGGTCATCAGTCAGTTCGACTGGACACTTCTCTGCTAATGGGTCATCCTCGACTGCTCGCCCAGTAATACCCCAAAATTTTGTATAAAAATAAAAGCTGCAGGGGCATTCGTTAGTCCAAAAGGCATAACCACATATTCATAGTGCCCACAGCTGCTCCTGAACACGGTCTTATGAATGTCCTCATCTTTAATCCTTAGTTGGTGATATCCTGACCTGAGATCAATATTTGAGAAATACTTGGATCCAGATATCTGATCAAATAATTCATCAATTCTCGGCAGTAGATACTTGTTCTTGATAGTAAGGTGATTCAATTGTCGATAGTCGATGCATAACATCATGGATCCATCCTTCTTCTTTACAAATAGCATGGGTGCTCCCCACGGGGAGGTGCTCGGTCTGATAAATTCCTTCTTTAGAAGTTCCATCAATTGCTCCTTTAATTCCTTGAGCTCGGCAAGGGACATCCTATATGGTGCCTTAGAAACTAGACCAGCACCAGGGACCAAGTCGATGGTGAAGGCCACTTCTCTTTGTGGGGGTAATCTAGGCAATTCTTCTAGAAATACATCTGAAAAATCCTGAACTATAGGGATGTCTTCTATCTTGGTCTCCTTAGTTTCTTTTATGGTAACAAAAGCAAGGAAAGATACACACCCTTTCCTTATTAGCTTGCTAGCTCGGAGAGCGAGAATAAGAGGTGACTTGCTCTACCTCTTAGGGCTATAGTAGACAAGTTCCGAGAATTCATTGAAAATAACCTTGCCATTACGGCAATCAATAGTTGCCTGGTATCTAGATAGCCAATCGGCGCCTAATATTACATCATAATGCTTCATGTCTAGACATATTAAATTGGCAGGGAGATTCTTCCCTTTTACCAAAACCTCACAATCTAGATAATGGTGTGTGATTTCAGATTCATTCCCGAGAGGGGTTGCAATGACTAGGTCTATCCATTCCGGTTCCATAGGTAATGGATTGGCAAACTTCTTGGAAATGAAAGAATATGATGCACCGGTATCAAACAAGACATATGCAGACTTGGAATAGATTTTTAATGTACCTTCCATCATTCCACCTTCATCTTGTTTCGCCTCCTGGAGGGCTTGAAGACGTGCTTGTTTCTTCACCGGGGGCTTCTCGTCTCTGGCTTGATCATTAAGCAAGGGGCAGTCGGGAATCCGATGATCACGGCTCCCGTAACAGAGATAAGCTCCTAGTCTCCTCCAGCATTCCTCGGCCCTATGGCCGGCCTTGTTGCAATGTTTACACACCTCTTTGGAAGGTGTGGTAGTAATGGAGAAGGGCTTGTTATTTTTCATGAATTTCTTCTCTTGGGAGGAAGTACCTCCATCATTGGCTCTCTTTTTATTAAAAGAGGGCTTGAAGGTACTAGAGTTTGTAATAGGCTCTTTCTTGTCCTTCCCATGGATTCTATCGGATAGCTCTGTGGCATCTTCTAACAATTGAGCTCTTCAAACCATCTCCGAATAGACTTGGATGTCCATCGACGCTAGTTGGGTGATATATTGAGGCCGAAGACCATTGAGGAATCTTCTTGCCTTCATTTTCTCAGTACTCACTAAATACTTTGCGTACCTTGACATCATAGAGAATTGAGCCTCATACTCAGCCACTAACAAAGTTCGCTGTTTGAGTGTAGCGAATTCTGCGGCCTTCTTCTCTTGTACCCATTCGGAGAAATACTTGTTATTAAAATGCTCAACAAATTTTGCCCATGTAATAGGATCTTGTGCCAATGTAGCTTCAACGGACTCCCACTAGAATTGGGCATCCCTTTCTAATTGGAAAGTTGCTAGTTCCTACATGTTGAATCTGCCAAACACCTTCTAGATGTAGCTTTCTTGAGATAGCTTCACAATACCAGCTGTTCTATCCCTCACAATTCTCATCCCAAGAATTTACTTTGCTACTCCTAAGTCCTTCATAGCAAATTCCTTTGATAATTACATTTTTATATTGTTAATCTCTGTCATATTTGTTCCTGCAATAAGTATATCATCCACGTACAACAACAATATGATATAACAATTATCAAACTTTTTAATATAACAACAATGGTCCATGTTGCATCTAATGAAACCATTGTTACATATGAATCCATCAAATTTTTTGTACCACTGTTTGGGGGCTTGTTTCAGACCATACAAACTTTTCTTGAGCTTGCACACAAGGTTTTCTTTGCCTGGGACTAAAAAACCTTGTGGTTGTAACATGTAGATGTCTTCCTCTAATTCACCATGGAGAGAAGTTGTCTTCACATCTAGTTGCTCTAAATGTAAGTCCTCAGCAGCAACAATGCTCAACACCAATCTAATAGTGGTTAGTTTCACAACTGGAGAAAGGATCTCAGTGTAGTCAATACCTTCCTTCTGGTGGAAGCCCTTCACTACCAACCTTGCTTTGTACCTCTTACTGCCATCAGGTTCCTCTTTGACTATGTAAACCCACTTGTTGTGCAATGCCTTCTTGTTCTTAGGGAGTTGAGTTAGCTCCCAAGTCTGGTTCTTCTGCAATGAGTTCATCTCATCTTTCATGGCTAACTCTCACTTAACATAATTTGTAACCTACATTGCTTCATCATAACACTCAGGTTCACCTCCGTCAGTCAACAGTAAGTAATGCAAAGATGGTGAATACCTTTGTGTGGGCCTAGGTATTCTTGCAGATCTTCTCAGTTGTACCGGTGTACAAGGTTGTGCTTCTGTTTTAGATACATCCTGAATCTTGTCATTCACATCATCTTCTGAAATTTCTTCTAGCTCAACATGTCCACCATTCTCATTTTGTTTCCTTGCACTATCAGATTCTACAACAGCCCTGTCTTTATACAAAACATTTTCATTGAATATCACATTTCTTCTTCTGAGAATTTTTTGATTTTCATCATCCCAAAATCAATATCCAAACTCATCAGAACCATATCCAATGAAAAAACACTTTATAGACTTAGCATCTAGCTTATCCCTATCATGAGAATCTACATGCACATATGAAACACAACCAAAGACTCTCAAGTATGAAAGATTTACCTCTTTCTCTGTCCAGGCCTCCTCTAGAATTTCACCATTCAAAGGGACAGATGGTCCTCAGTTTATCAAAAAAATTGCTGTGTTAACTTCATCTGCACAAAATATTTTTGGCAGTCTAGCATGTATCCTCATGCTCCTAGCCTGTTCATTCAAGGTTCTATTCATGCGCTCGGCAACTCCATTCTGCTGTGGCATTCTTGGAACAGTTATTTCCATCCTGATACCACTAGCTGCACAGAAGTCCTTGATTTTTTTGTTGTCATACTCTCCACCATTGTCTGATCTCCGACACTTCACTTTCAAATCTGTCTCATTCTCTACAAGGATTTTCTAATTTTTGAAAGTAACAAATACATCAGATTTTCTTTTCAAAAATAAGCCCATACCTTGCGAGTAGAGTCATCAATGAAAGTGACATAGTAGAGTGAGCCTCCAAGAGATGGTACTGGTGAGGGGCCCCATACATTTGTATGCACAAGCTCTAACTTCTGTGTCTTCAAAGTTCCCGCTAAGCGCATCTGCGGTGAAACGGAGATTTGGATTGGACGAGTTGGCAGCCATGTTCGGCTCACCGCCGCAGGTGAGCGTCGTTACCGCATCCAGCGTCAGCATTAGGTGCATTGGAATGCCGCGAAGGCCAGATGATCCCGCTGCAACTTCCACATGCGCGAATGCTTCGATTACGTCGCCATCAGCGAGATCGGCAGTGTCGAACGCATAGGTGATGTACCCGGCGACAGGATCGCAATCGAGCGGCGGGCCAGTCGTGTGCGCGCCCGAAGCGGTTCCGGACAGCGCCATTACCTGCGATGTAAAGCCGTCAACATCCGTGCCCTTGGAAAGCGTAAGCGTGAGGCTCGCGCCCGCATTCGCCACCCAGCCGTCAGCCAGCGTTCCAGTGGCCGGCGAATTCACCGTGCCGCCAGTCCCTTCCATCATCCCATTGTCGATGAGGTTGCCGGTCGAATTTCCAGTCGTTGTGTAACGATCGTACTTCGTGGCAATGAGGCGGCTGCGCGGCGGTATCAGCGCCTCGATGATTGGCTTGATGGTGAGCGCGACTGCGCGCGCGCCGGGCATGCCGTGGTGCAGCCCGTCGTAAAACATCGTATCCAGCCCCTTGCAGGTACTGGATGCCGGGTTGACAAGAAGCGGCCACGGATCGGCGACATAGATACCCTTGGCGCCAGCCTGGTTGCGGAACCACTGGCAGTTGTTCAGGTGATAGGCGAGTTCGCCGCCGGTAAAACCAGCCGAATGCGTTTCGCCGTTGCCGTCGCCCTTGGGCTGGTCTGCGACGAAGATGACACGATGCCCGCCGACTTTCGTCAGGAGATCGCGCAGAGCCTCCAGCGCCATGATTGTCTGTGTCGAAGTGGCGCTGGCATTCGGGTCGTTGATCGACACGAACACGATAACAATGCCAGGCTCTTGCTCACAAAGTGTCAGCGCATTCGCGATGGATTCCCATGTCTCGGAGCCGCCAACACCGTAGTTCTGATCAAGCTGAAAATCGAACCGAGCATCCGTCATGACCTGGAGGAACCACAGCCAGCCACGTGCTTCCGTGCTCGTGTCATTGGAGCAATTGTCGCAACGGCTATCGCCAAGCAGGTAGACTTTCGGCCGGACACTCGGCACATGCGCAAGATCGCTGATCTTCGACGCCCACGGCCCAATCAGCGTGCCCTTGCCATCGTCAGAAATGCCGAATAGCAGCCGCAGGCCATCGCCCACGCCAAAATACATTCCCTGATCGTTGTAGATGGGGAAGATCGCTGGCAGGAAGGACGTGTCCATCTTGCCGCTGGCGTCTGTGGCAATGATCTTGTCAGCGTCAGAAATGCCCGTGCTTGCCTGGATGGGTTCAAGATCGGGATAATCTCCGATACGCTTCCACCCGCCGGGTGAGTCCGTCACCCAACGGTAGGTTCCCTGATTGTCGACCGTCCCGCCGACTACAGGGTCAGTGTGCGTACCGCCATCAGTGCGCAAAACATACGCGGGCTGACCGACGCGCGTACCGGTAATTGCAGAAAGGGCGGCCCAAGTCTCTGCCGCCACCTCGCCGGCCGCAGCGCCTTCAACGCTCTCGTCAATGAGATCGCCGAGTTCCCGAATTTCGGCTTTCTCCGGGCGATGCAAGCCAGACGACTGCACGCCATTGGTGACGTAATCCCGCCAAACGAGGCGGAACCGGGTTGAAATCTCACCCATGCTTGCAGTCTCCGGGACTTTCGGAATTCAGACGATGGAAACGTTGGTGACGACGACCGCCGAAGCGCTCTCGATACCGGAAGGGTTCACGGCAAAGACGTGAAGGTCGTAATCGCCTTGCGGCACGCATGAAGCCGTTTCTAGAAACAGCTTCACGTCATCCAGTTGAACGGTGCCATTCGTGTTGATGCCAAGCCCGAATGCCGTATTGGAGTTGACCGCAGTCAGCGTCTGCTTCTTTACGCCGGTCGTGTTGTAGGTAGTTCCCCAGGTCTCATTGACTGAGCCTGAGTTGCGTGGCGAGATAACGCCGGAACCGCCGATTGTGTCGATTGTCAGCCCAAGCCGATAAACACCAGCCGCCGTTATGGTAATGCCAGACCATAGGAGGAACGAACCGGTCGTGGCCGAGTGGCTGAATTTTCCTGCCGGCGAATTCGTCCAGCCGGTGTTCAGCGTCGGCGGTGCGGACCCGCCGCCGTCGCCGTTGACCAGCATATTGACTGTCGCCATATCGCCAATGTTGGCGGTAAATGTCAGCCCCGGCAGAGCGGCAGTCGTGACTAGAGGGTCGCTGTTCTTATCCAGCACGCCGCCGGCCGCCACGCGGTAGATGTTTAGCTTGGACAGCAGCGGATCAGCTTGCGATGTCACCGTGAGAACGGCATTCCCCATCCCGCCGACGGCCGTCACCGAAACCAGATTTTGCGGCGTGGCTGGGTTCGAAATCGGCGTCAGAGTCTCGCTGTCCGTCCACTCTCCTACTCTACCGGTAATGGTGATGAACCGGACCTGCGCCTCATATTCAACGCCGTCTTCAAGGGCGGCCGTCTGGCCCTGCGTCTCTCCATCACCGATCGGGATAACCAGCCATGCGCTGTCTGCCGTCTTCTTGTAGCGTCCTTCCACCCTGAGGCTGGCTGCCGGCGGTGGATCGAATGCGGCAACGCCGACAGAGACATTCTGCCCGCTTACGACGATGATCTGCTCGGTGAAGGTGAAGTTTTCCGGCTCTGGAATGGTGTCGTCAACGACCACTTCCTCAGCCAGAGGCTCCGTGCCTTCCTCTGCTACGCCATCCCATTCATACGCCTCTTCTGGCATGGACTGGACTTGCAGCGTCACGCCGATGAGGATGTTTCCCTCTCCGATGTTGAAGCGGAAATCCGTGACTTCGAACACCTCGTCGATTTCAAAGAGCGGATAGGTGATCCTGACGAAGCGCTTGCCGAAAGCGGCCAAGGCTCTGAGATTGCACTGGAAGGTTCCAACCCAATTCGGCTTTGCCCGATAGGCTGCCAGCTTCATCAGCCTGCGAGCCTGGGCGTGCGAAGGCGCCATATTGAATGGCGTGTCTAGGGTGATCTCTCCCCTTGCAGAAACATCGGCGTCGTCAACCCAAGGATCGGCATCCGTCGCCTGATAATCATGTCGTGACGAAAGGAACGTCGCCTTGATCGTGTTGGCCGTAGTGAGGATATCCCGGCCGCGCTTTACGTCGCTGAAGCCTGTAATCGTATCCACGTCGATGACGACGTTGGGTTCTTCCCAATCGCCTATTTCGAGCGTGATACCGCCATCAGGTGTGGGAATGATTCTGCCATCGCAACAGGCCAGCATTCGGCCAAGCACGTCGGCGGGACGCTCGTCAAAGCTGTACGTTCCCCAAAGCCTGTAGCGAGCCTCGGTGCCGCCAGCCTTGAGCGGGATGAGTTCCGCGGATTTCGTGTAGGCCAGTTGCCAGCCGGCAAGCGCTTGTGCCGTGGTGAACAGAGACAGCGGCAGTCGCATCCCGTCCCGATGCGTCATGTAGTCCCGGATTATGGAAGCGGCGTTGTCCGTCCAGACATCGATCGGCGGGCTATCGGGCGGACTGTCTGGATTGAGGTTGTAGACCTTGGAACCGCGCGCCACGACGCGGTAAAGCGTCTCCGATACCTTCGGGAAGCGCTCGGCAAGTTTGTCCTGCGGCGTCGGGTCTTGAACTGCATAGAGGCTGGCGACGCCGTCGCCACGGTGGTCAGGGGTCCACTCGGCGAAGGCCGTTTCCAGATTTGCATAGTGCGTTTCGGTCGGCAGCCCAAGGCGATACTCTATGAAAAGATCGCCATCGTAAGGGTCTTGCTCGACCCTGCCGCCGGTACCGAGAACGACCAGCCTGTCGTCTACCCAGAATTCCTCTATCTCGTCGAGTTGGCCTGTTCCGAGTGCGATTACGACATGTAGCCTGCCGTGCTTGCTGTCCTTGAACGCAAGGGCGCCAGACGTTTTAACGCGGCCGTAGTGCCGTTGGCGAGCCGACGTGGGATTCTTCGATGTCGTCTGAACGTCTTCTGGCCTTGGCTGTTTTGGCCGGAAAAGAACGGATGAAAGAACCGAGAAGCCGGCGCTAATGGCTGTCGTCAGGAACGCTGACGACCCAAAAACGGCGCTCAATCCAGCGCCAAGCGCTCCTGCCTGTGCCGATATAACGAGGAAGGTGATCGCCTCGATCACGCCCGGCATGGGGACACCTCCCACGCCTTCCAGACATGGCCCAACGGCGTTCCAATCATGCCATTCTCGTCGCGGCTCACCCATTGGCAGCCGGCATGGATGGCCATGCAAAGTCGGCGGTCCTTCACCACCAGGCCTACGTCACCAGAAATCGGGTTCTTGGTTTTTGGAAAGCCTCCGGCCCGCAAGACGCGGTTGACGGCCACAGCAATCCCGCCCGGCTCGGCAAGCCAGCGCTCAACGTCCTCGTCAGTTTCGAAATCGCGACCAAAGCGCGCGAGGGCAGAGAAGCCCCAATGCATCTTGATCCACTTATCGATCATGCGGCAGCACGAGCCTGGGTAGGCCGGGAGCGATGCTTCCAGCCGGAGGAATTCGATGACTGTCACGGGTCAGTAGTCCGGGTACGTCACAACTTTTGAGATAATCGACGCCACGAAGCCAAAGAACTTGTCGCCCAGGCTGCGCGCCTGCTGATCCCTGTCCGTGTTGCGTCCATACGGCGGGCGCGATCGACCGAAGAAGATGTTTTCAGCGGCCATTGATATGCCCTGCGTGCCGCTCTCAGTTCCCTGCATGGCTGTCCGCGTCACGGCGGGCGGCTGCATAAAACCTCGGAATACCGGGATCGGTGTGCCTACGTTCTGCCAGTCGCTGTCGAACAGTTGCAGGCTGTTCGTAACCATCCGCTGATCTACCTCGGATGTTCCGGCCAAGGCTTTGGACAAAATGTCAAGTGATTGCCCCGGCAGTCCATCAAGACTCATCGTCACGGTTTCGGATAACGTGCTGCCGGCAAGGCCAATGCCTTCCATCGTGCCATAGCCGCGCATTGGCTTGTAAGTATTGCCATCCACCGTCAGTTCAGTGTTGCCGTTCCATGCGTATTCCGTGCCGCTGGCAAACTCGAATGCAGCGAGCATGTCGACGCGCACTGTTGTGGCAGACAGATAGTCGACCTGTTCGGGAGTGAAGAAATCGGACATCCGATTGAAATCCTTGAATATTCAACCGGAGATGCTATAATAAGCGAGCCGCAACGGGACTGGTACTCCCGCGCGGCTCTAACCGATCCGAACCCTCAGGAGGCTCGAATGGCTAATCTCCGAATATGCTCGATTCCCGGTTGCGGCAAGCCGCATGACAGTCGTGGCTACTGTGGCTCTCATTACTCGCGATACAGGCGGCACGGAGACCCGCTTGCCGGCAGAACCTCGCAAGGAGAACCTCGTAGATTTTTCGATGAAGTCGCTATGACTTGGAACTCGAACGAATGCCTCATCTGGCCGTTCAGCAAGAACAAATTCGGCTACGCTAAATTCCACATCGACGGTCGAACCACGGGCGTCTGCACCTACCTCTGCACAGTCACCCACGGGGCGTCACCGTCCCCAGATTATGAAACGGCCCATTCTTGCGGCAACGGCGGGAAGGGCTGCTGCAACCGCTGGCATCTTGAGTGGAAGACACATGCAGCGAACATTGCCGATAAGATCGCCCACGGAACGCACCAAATCGGCGTGAAACACGGCATGGCGCGGCTGACCGAAGATGACGTGCGAGAGATCAGGCGCCTAAGGGGTGTGTTCACGCTGGAGCAACTTGCTCAAAGGTACGGCGTCACTTTCTCCAATATCAGTTGCATACAGCGCCGCGCGACTTGGCGGCATATCGACTAGAGGTCTTCAATGAGGCTCACTGTCGGAGACGCATTTCTCCTCATTTGCAACTCTAAGTCCATCTCGCTATCCGACGCCAGCCTCATTCTGACCTGCGGGTTATCGAATTCCAGTCGGTCACCAATGGAAACCGCCTCCCTGAGTGGCGGGCGGAACGTCAGTTCGTTCGTGTCAGGATCGAACGTTCGCACCCTGTACAGCCGCTCTCCAATGCTGAAGTTCTGCCCCGATTGGATATCGCCGGCATAGTTCACGGTTACCGTCATACTCACAGCGCGCACGGCAGCATTAGACGCGGCCACGACATCAATCACCGTGCCGGAATATTCTGAACCATCGTCAAACGTTGTTCCGTCGTCATGCGGAACCGTGCCGTACAAGCCCGCATCGACAGCGCCGTCCGGCACTGGCTGATCGCCCCGGCAAAGCGGGATCAGGATCGGGTTCAGCCTGCCCTCAAGCAATGTCGCGATGGCGCGGAAAGCCAGCCGTTCTTGGCGGTTGTGGACAAGTATTTCGCCAAGCGTTGCTTTCCAGAGTCCGGCGTCAGAAGCTACGACCTGCCCAAAGCCCGATACTGATGACGGTCCCGCCAACGACCGTGGCGCGATGTCAAACGCAACGGTGCGAGGCCGCAGGACTTGCATGGGCCACATGATCGTCATTACGTTATCCGCAAATAGAGAGAGCGCTATGAAGAGAATTGCAGCACTGTTGACCATCGCCATGCTTTCCGCCTGCGCGGCCAGTCCAGAGAGCATCAAGGCAAAGCCTTCGACTGTGTCCTATGCTGGCACTTCATGCGCGAGCCTCGCGGCCAGCCTGAAGAAGGCGAAAGCCGAATATGAGGTTCACGCCTCGATGCAGAAGCGCTTTGCCAGTGATGACGCGGTCCAAACGATCCTGATCGGCGTCCCCGCAAGCGGAATGCTGGAAGCCGATCGCCGCAAGATGACAGTGGACAAGATCGCGACACTCAAAGGCCAGATCGAGGCCATTGAGGCTCAGCAGAGACGGGCCGGATGCTAGAGTTGCCGCGCCTGCGCATTGGCCATTCTGCCGCCGAATGACTTGTCGAGTTGCTTGTCGTAAGCGGTGATGTTTGCGCGCGATACCTGTCTGGCCTGCTTTTGCGAGATGCGTTCGACTTCCGCTTGCCACTGGCCGTTATCATCCATGTAGACGCGAACGTCGGCTATGCCCATTGGCTGCTGGCCACCTCCTCGGACGCCGCCGCGTGGAATAACCGTCTCGCCGCGCTGAAGGATCGCCGGGAACTCGTCGGGCATCAGGCCTTTGTGGAACTTGCGGGCGCCTGCGAAGACAGACGACGGCACCATGCGCCCATGACCGTAGCCGTCCTTCCCGACAGTGCCGCCGTCGTGCAGAATGCCGGGGATGATAAGCCCGCCAAGCAGGCCACCTCCACCGCCGCCGCCGCCAAGCAGACCACCGAATAGTCCGCCGCCTCCTCCACCCATGCCGCCGCCGATGCTCTTCATCTGCAAAAGCTGCTGGATGATTTGGACGCCGATGGCCAGCCACTCCTGCGCGGTAATTTTGCCGTCCTGCAATGCACTCGCAATGCCGTTGATGGCCGTCGAAGCTAGTTGCCCCCACTGCTGGCTCGCCTGCGCCGCTTGCTCCTGAGTGACCTGTAGCTCCTTGGCATTAGCCGTCGCCTTGGCGTAGTTGTTTGCGAGGGTGTCAATCTTCGCCGCCAGCTCCGGCGTGACTGTGACGCCCGCGTCCTTCGCATCATTGAGAAGCTGCTGCTCAATCTTGGCTTTCTCGACGGCGAAGCCATAATCGTTGATCGCTGGGTTAAGTTTTGACTGCGCCTCGTATTCGGCGTTTAGCAACTCGATGCGGCGCTGGATTTGATCCATGTCGCCTTGGAAGATGTCGCCGGGGCTTTTTCTCTGGGAGCCTGCGGTGCTTCCTACAGTGTCGCGCTGGCCGGCGAGTTGATAGTGACCCGGATCGCCGATACGGGCGAGATTTTCCAGCCCGGCTTGGCGAGCGGCTTGGGCGAATGCCTCGATATCCTCGGGAGGTATCCGAAGATCAACAGCGCCACCCCGTTCGTGCCGACTTGTGCCTGGCTTGGCCGCAGGACGAACACCGCTATCGTAGATCGCCTTCTGCTCGTCATAAGTCCGTGTGGCGGACACGATCTTGACGTTCGGGAACTGCGCGAACAATCCGGCCAGCGCGTCGGCCAACTTGTCATCCAGCCCCTCGATGCGCCCGGCTATCTTGTCAGAAACTGCCTTGCTTTTGAGGAAGTCCAGCGCATTGGTGAAGCGCGTGTCGCTGCCTTGGAAGAAGTCATCCGGGCCAAGACGTTCCGGCGAAGGCGCTTCATTTGGCAACAGGATCGTCGGCCTGTCAGGGTTTTGCCTGATGAAGCTGTTAACATCATCGCGCGGGCCAACACGGAACCCATCGTCTAAACGCTCCTTTCGGATGCGGGTAGTTTCAAGATCTTCGTTCACTTGTTTCAGGAGCGGGATCATGTCCTGAATTTGCTTCTTCAGGCTTTCAAACCCCTTTGTCGTGCCGATCTGCGTTTCGACTTCCTGCAACCGCGTGAAGAGCGGGAGCAAGTCGTTGACGCTGGCGTTGCCGCCATCAATGGCCTGCTTCATCTGATCGAAGTCACGCTTCATGGCGCTCAGAACCTTGGCATCAACGTTCCTCGCCTCAAGTCTGGCGAAGAGTTCGTTGAACGTTTCGGTGGCGTCGGCTGCGGCCTTGTTGACCGGCTTCAGACCCTCGTCAATGAGTATTTGGAAGCCTTGCCTCTGCTTGTCGAGTTTGGCTATGCGGTCCAGTTCATCGGCATAGGCTTTCAGTTCTGCCGGCGGTGCGCCATCCCACGCGTCGAGCGCCGCCTTTACAGCCTGGCGATGTTCCTCAAGCTTCTTGTTGGCATCCTCGGCGTCCTTCGCCGTGTCCCTGAAATACGCTGTCGCCACACCGGCCAGCGTGGTGATTGCCACGGTCGCCAGCGTGAACGGATTGAGCGCCGCTGCACCGACGAGGCGCAGCGCACCAAGAACACCGCCGGAACCCGATAGCGCCTGAACGACCTGCCCGCCCTGCTGGGCCATCACCTGAAACGGCGAAGTGCCTGACGCAAGCTGTGTGGCGATGTCATTCAACTGGAACTGAAGCTGCTGTGTTGCTGCTCTTTGGGCGCCGAGCGACTGCGTGACCGCCGTCTGCGCCCGGCGCGCACCACCCTCGATCACCGTGAACGAGCGGTTGACCCTCTGGGCCGCTGCATCAAACGATGCCCCTGCCGTTGCGCCTGCGCTCGTGAAGCCTTTCTCAATGCCCTTCGACGACTTATCTACGTCCTTCTGGAGCCGATCCAGCGCACGTTTCACCTGCGCCGTGTCGGCCGATATACTCAGGACGAGTTTTTCGATATCATCGGCCATGGAAAATCGCTTGTTAAAGGCTCTGATAGGCGCCGCGTGCGTGGTGATAATTGCAGCTGGCGGATACTATTTCTTCGGCGAATATCAGAAGCGTACCGACGCACTGGCGTTTGATGCCGAGTGCGGGGACTTCTTGAAGCTGAACCGCGCCGTCATCGCAACAGGCGGCTCAGACCCAACGATGAAGGCTGCCGCTATAGAAGCCTCTCGGGATGTTTCGCAGCGCTGTCGGGACGCAGCGCAGAAAGAGATAGGTCAGGCTCGTTAGATCAACGACTGGCTTTTGCCTGCACCATTTGCCAAAGCGCTTCTTCGTCTTCCTTCGTCAGCTTCCCATCGTCGTCTGGCGAGTTGGCCGCTGCAAATCCTGCCAGCGCCATATTGAACTGCCAGAGAGAGAGCGAACCGACTTGCTCCGGGGTAAAACCCATAACCGCTCCGTTCCCGTACATGGCGCCAAACCTCAACTTTCCGTTGGGGAGCGGCTCTGCTCCTCCTGATTTGGCGCCTTTGATTCCCCCAATGGTTCGTCCGGTGAACCTACAACACCGTGCCCGAGGATGCGGATAGCTGCGAGGAGGTTGGCGGCACCGGGATAGTCAACCTCGAAATACAGCCTGAGCAGCTTCGACGCCTCCTCTGGCTTCTTGCCGCCACCGATCAAGCCCCAGCGCAGCGTTTCCCGGATATCCTGAACAAGCCAGCGCCCGGAACTGAGCCGATCCAGAAGGACCATCGGCCCAGCGTCGCGCGCCTCTTGCAGTTTCTCCAGATGCTTGATGTCGAGCCTGAAGGTTGTCTCGCCGTCGCCCCATTCGAACGTGATTGAAGCGTCACGGCTCATCAGACGGGAGTCCAGCTACCGGCAATTTCGCCATCCGACTGCATGGAAACGTCGATGGTGACGCGGCCACCCTGCTCGGCGCCGAGGGTCATGGTTTCCAGATGGAAGTTGCCTTGGAACAACAGCGTGCCGGTGGAGAACTCAACCTCGACCTGACACTCGACGCTCGTGGTGCTCTCATAGGCAGCGAGCCAGCGCGGGACCGACGCGGCAGCAAGAACACCTTGTCCGGTGATCGATGCCGTGTTGCTCTGGACATCGCGGCCAAGCCAAATTGGCAAGTCCGGATCGTCGCAGTCGGGGATTGAAACCTCGGAAAGGTTCTTGCCCATGACGAGCGATTTCGACGTGAAACCGCACGGAGCGACGAAGACATCGGGGGAGTCCGCGGACTCAAGTTGAACGACGAATTTCCCGAAACGGGCAGTGACCGGCGCCGACATAATGGATTTCCTTCTGAGGGACTGGCGCGTCGTCACGACGGGCCTGGGGCCTTGTCCAAGGGCGGGTATGGACGCGCCGTTAGGCCGGACTGTCCGGGCTAAGCGGGGTTTCGATTGTCGCCGCGAATTCAAGAATGACGTGCGATGTCACGCCGTCAGGATCGCGGAATTTCCGAGTTTGAACGTGATTGAGTTCCACCAGTGCGTTGGTGGAAAGTGTCATCTCATACTTGTGCAGCGAACGCTTGATTGCATCCGCTATGCGCAGCACCTCGACGAAGCCGACGCCAGTTGACCATGCTTCGAGTTCATAGGTGACATCCACTGCCTCGATGCAGTCGGCATCGTTCTGGATTTCATCGCTCGCACTATGGGCGATGAATGGAAACTGAGCCGTGATTGCGCCAGCCGGCGAACGAGGAACGTTGTCGTAGATGCGCGTGCTGACGAGCGCGATGACTGCTGACGATGCTTTCAGGCGGGCAGTAATGGCGCCCTGCAACTCCAGTGTTGGGCTCATTTCTTCGTCTTCCGTAGAGCCTTGTTAACGGCGTTCGCCATCTTTCGGCGGATAGTGCGGCGCTCAGCCCTAAACGAAGGGAAGATGTGCGGTCGACGCGCCATCTTGACAGTGCCGAACTCCAACCATCTCCAAAGGTAAAGTGCGAAGATGCCCGTGGCGTTCTTGTCCTTCGTCTGGCCCTTGGTGCCTATGCGGGAGCTTCCTGCATTCGGCCTGTTTGACAGCCGATCGCCTTGGATGCTGGCCGCGTATTCGCCTGTTCGCCTTGGTGCCCTTGGCTTAATCTTCTCGGCAAGGCCTTTCGCGGCATCCAACTGCGCTGCCGCCAGTTCAACCTCTGCCGCTGGTGTGATTGCCCGCAGCCGCGCCATCACCTTGTCGCGGCCTTCGAACTTCGCTTTGGTTCTCACCCGTTGACGCCCGAAGTCACGAGGATATCCAGAAACGCCCTATCCTCTTCGTGGGGCGTGATGTCCTTGACCTGGTAGATTGGACCGGCCCATTCAGATCCGTTCCATGACCCGCTGTTCAGATCACGCGCCCGCCATTCGGTGGTTATGGCTCGCGTTTCGGACGATGCCCTGACCTGTATGATCTGGGAATGTTTACCTTGCAGGCGACCAGCCATGACGCTTTCGCCAGACCGCAAATGAACGAACCCCGCCCGACATTGGAACTGCTCTTCCCAGTCAGTTTCCGTTCGGCCGTAATCGGCAGGACTATCCGGGTTCCCCTCTCCGCGACGATCCCACGCGATTTTGTGGAACAGCGCCCCTCCACTAATGCGCGTCTTTGCCATCAGAGCCGCCTTGAATGCGGGCGAGCCGCTTCGAGATGTCTTTCACCGACGCGCTGATGCTGCGCACCAACTCATCGTCAGCCAACTCCGGTTTGGCCGTCTTGCTCGGCTTGCGCATGGCTACGGCATGACCCTCGGCAATTGCCTTACGAGCGACCGGAGCCGGCACGTTCAGGACTTGGCCGGCGACATAGCGCCGCTTCACCTGAGCGTTGAACCTATGCCAGTGCTCGGCCGTGAATTTCACCCAGGCCATTAGGCAAGCGCCGGATCGCGAAGCGGATAGAGCAATGACGTGATTGGCTTTGGAAGGTAGCCTTGCTCGAATGCGCCTTCCGTGTCGTTGTCCGGATTGCGATAGAGATGCCCGACGAGCAGCATTGTTGCCACTGATACGTCCTCCGGGACATAATCCAGCCCTGTCAAAACCGCGCCCTCGGGCGGTGAATCAATGCCAAGAACCGGGCCAGCCTGCCCCTTCAAATACCGAACAACCGATCGAGAAGCCGCAAGGATCAGGAACCGAAGCAGAGCATCGTCGTCCGATGTGTCTATGCGAAGTGCCTGCTTTACCCTTCCAAGGGTGACGAGCCCTGTCTCAGTCGCTGATACGTTCAGCGCCAGCGACTGCTCTAGCGTCTCGCCCGCCGCCGTAATGACGCGGTTGACGATGACGTAGCGGCTTCCGCTCGTGCCGCCGGATATCCAGATCGTCGTGGACGTGGTGTCGTTGCTGTCGCTGTCCTTGGTGATGCCGCTCGGCATTACCCAAGTGGAACTGGATATCGTATCCGTTCCAAGATCGGGCGACCAGTCGACGACGTACCGCAGCACCTCATCAGGGTCTTTGTCGGGCGGGTAAAGCATCAAGCAGCCCTTGCTCTTCCTGTCACGCTGAGTGACCGTCCGGTGGCATCGGCAATCAGTGTTTTATCTTCTGCCTGGACGCGCATAATCCTGGCGGGTGGAGGTGGCGCAGCGCCGGGAAAGTTGGCCGCAAAGAATGTGTTGTCATTGGCGTAGAAGCCGCCGACGATGACCTGATCTTGCGGTGCAGAGACGGTCGCCGAGAAGAAGGCCGGCGCGTTGTCGTGGCGAGCGGCGGCAATGACGTTCGACGCCGCAACGGTTGAAGCAAAGAAGCCACTCGAGTTGACGACCAGCGAGCCGACAATGCCGTAAGTCGGCACAGCCGACGCGCTGTAGAAGTCATCGGCATCCGAATACAGAGCCCCGGAAATCGTGACCGCTCCGGGCAGGACGGTAGCACCGTAGAATGCCCCTGCGTTGTCATAGCGAGCGGCGAGGATTGTCTGCGGACCGCCATCAGCCGAGACTATGTTGCCGTAGAAAACCGGGCTGTTCTGGTAGATAGCGCCCGTAATCGTGACTGATCCGGGTGCCGCCGTCGCTGCATAAAACGCCTGCGAATTATCGAACCGCGCGCCCGTGATTGTCTGCGGTGCGCCGTCTTGACTGACTGTGGCTCCGTAAACCGTGCTGGAATTCGAAAACAATGCCCCGGAGATCGTCACGGCGTCGGGAGAAACGGTCGCCGCATAAAATACCGGTGTATTCGAAACCAGCGCGCCTGTGATCGTGTACGTCGCGGCGACGGCGGCCCCATAGAACGTCTGCGCGTTGCTGTACAGCGCGCCGGAGATGGTCACGGCCCCCGGCGCTACCGTCGCCTGATAGAAACTCGCGGAATTGCTGTAGAGCGTCCCCTGAACCGTGTAGAAGGTGGCCAGGGTGGCTCCATAAAACGAGTTCGAATTGTCGTGGCGCGCCCCGACTATGGTGACGCTGCCGGGGACGACGGTCGCCCCGTAGAAATTCCCTGAGTTCGAGAATAGCCCGCCAGTGACGGTCACTGCACCGGGGACAGCCGTAGCGCCGTAGAACGTCTGGCTGTTCGAAAACAGCGCGCCAGTGATCGTCTGGCTGCCGGCGCTATCGTCCTTGATGGCGATGAGGTTCGCCATCCATGGGTTGGTCGTGGTGGCGGCGCTGTTTACCGCCCTCGTGCCAGTCGCCCCGGAAGCGGCAAGCGCCTGCGTCGCCAGATAGATGAACTGCGCGTCCTGCCGTTCCGTCATTCCTGACGGCGGCGTCCAAGCTACCTCATCCCAATTGATCGCGACGTAGAGCAGAAGGTCGTCAGAGCCTGTCGGGGTTACCGACGTGGCCTGGACAGCGTTCGCGCCAATCGCGTTAGTCGCCTGCGAAAACACGTCAACAGAGAGCGTCCCGCTCCCTTTGACGAGCACCATCAAGGTGTCGATTCCCATCATCACTCTCTTGGGCCTTGATGGTGGCAAGCTCGCTGGGGGGCCGAGTTTCAAGAAATTTGTGACGATTTACGTATTTCAACAATAATAGGACTCGTCGCGACCATTCCTCCAGCGGGCAGCCCATCACTTGTAGTGCACCGGTTAGCTACATCATTATTGCATGCGCCCCTCGGTATGTGAGGGAGGGGTCGGCAAGCATCATCGACCGAAGCGTCAGTAGCATCTACCGAACCGATGCGTCTGAAGTGGCGTGGCCAATTGAAGGTACCGCCGGAAGAGTGAATTCCACCGCGCTGTCCACGGCAGGCCATATCGCGGTGTCCACCGTAGTCGTAGAAGAGGGAAGCACCACGGCCAAATCACTAGGCCCTCTCGCTTCACAGGATAATTCCCAGTCGGCCACCACTAGGGGAACAGGCAAGACCATCGCCGGATTGCTTGACACCGTTGCTTCACGGCCTGGCAAGGCAGGGACCTCACTCTCAGACGTGGGTGGGATGTCAAAGGAAACTGGGCCAGACGTTATTGCCAGGAGACCCGCGGCCCCTTCTGCTTGCGCTTCCTCCTCCCCGGGGATGGCGATGCTCGCCAGGATTCCCCGCAACAGCTACGTCTCCTCTGGTGTCGAGAGCATCGGAAGAGGCGAAAGGGGAATCATCAGCTACAGGCTGGCCCCTGATTGCAGAAGCGACACTAGCGGCTCCACCTCCGACCCCCAGAGCGATCTCAGCCTGTCCACTCCCGCAGGACTGAGAAGCTCCCTCCACTTAGGGATGGCCCTGCAAGCTCTGGCGGCGAGTGCTACCGAGGGCTCCGCCTCCTCCTGAATGTACAAGATAGGGTTAGTCACCCATTGCCTGAGGCGAATCGCCCAGAAGTCATGATAAGGCGAAGGGAGAGCTGAAAGGTCCCCATGCTCACCGCGGACACCAAAACTATGCTGCCCTCGAGCGTGATCTCACCCTCCTCTAGAGGCTCATCCATCGACCCAGGGGTATCGGAAGTTTCTACAACCCCGGTGACCTCTGCAACCTCCGGTGGGGGCGGCTCCTGAAAGTCAACAAGCAGCAGACACAAGATCAGTGGATGGTCACGCGGGGAAGCCCTAAGCGAATGGACCCACACTTGCAGGGGGCGGCTCAGGAGGTCTAGACTCCTTGGGCATGCCTTCCCCCGAAACCACCTCGTCAGAGGAATAATCATAATCCACCTTCTTGCCCGATGAGGACGCGGTCCGAGCGGGCACTTCCCTCACCTGCGTAGGAATCTCCCTCGTAGGGTCGATAGCCAGTGCTTCCTCACGCGGGCTTGGCAACGGGGAGGTCTCGGACCTTATCCTCCTCCTCATGTAGATGAGCCCCCCTGGGTGAATTCCCAGGCACACCTTTGGTTCAGTGGCCACGCCAGGGCCTGCCAAACAAAACAAGATTTAGACCGAGTTGGAGCTGGAGAGTCCCTGAAAGATCAAGGAAGGTATCTAGGGTGGCAGAGATGGTTACCCTCCCCGATGTCTACGGCAGGAGGCGGCTCGTGGCTGGCCTCCTCAGCAAGAGCTGCGGCCTCTGGAATCGTGGTCTCCTCCGCACCGGCTGAAAGGAAGAAATGCGTGTGTTATGCATGCATGGAGATCTTACCCTGGGAGGGGACTAAGTCCTGAAAAATATCGGTGTCCCCAGAACCTCACCTGTGGGATGGCTTGGTTCAGTTCGGACCACGACAAATTACGTGAAAGAAGGGACTGAAGGCGGAGGGGAAGCTGAAGGGATATAAATAGCTTCCACCCTTCTCCACTCAACCTCCTTCTGTCCAGCTATTTTAGCGTCGGCCAGCGCCCTCTCTACGGGCGACCCCTTTGGAGATCCTTCGGTGGCCTTGGGTGAGGGAGTAGGAGTGGACGGTGGCTCCGACCCGACCCAGGCCTCACCTACATCGGGGGTCGGCGAGGGCATCGGTTCCTCCCTAGCTGATGGACAAAAAGCAAAGGCATCCAGGTGTAAGCAACCCGTTCTGACACAGAAATAAAGCTCTACCTGGGAGACGCTCTTGACATAGGAGTCTCACCCGTGGGTTGGCTCGATTCAATCCGATCGGCCTCGAATTCCTCGAAGGATGGGATCGGAGGTGGTGGGGGAATGGTCTCTGCAGCCTTGGCGGCCGCCATCTTTCGACGCTTAGCCTCCCGCCGCCATGCAGCCTTTGCCTTGTCCAGGGACTTCTTCACGAGCGATCGTGCCCGAGACCTCTTTGCGGGCGGAGGCAAGGGAGCCGTAGTCAGAGCCGGTGGCGCCGCCTCAAAATGTGCCAGCTTGTCTGCTTGCCGGAGGAGGTTGCGATAAGTCACCATTTGCATGCTGTCTGAATGGTCTGTGAAGAGGAAGGATAGGAAAAGTAAAGAATTGATTAGCATCTAGCACTCTGAAAGAGGCGGCCATGAACGCAAAGGAAAAGAAATGTCTGATACCATGTGGGATGGTGTAGAGCCACAGTGATATAGGCCAATAAGTGAGGGATGGCTCCTTGTCGCGACGGGCGGCCTCTCCGACCAACCAGCACGCATCCCCGATCGTCTGGCATCGATCGGCAAGGGTGGCCAAGTCCGCATGCTTTCTGGCAAACAGATGGCAAAACAAGTTGAGGTGGTCCATCCCCCATCCTTCGGCATAATAGTAGGCGACATGTAGACACTTGCCTAGGATGACCACCGATCGAGCTTTAACTGTCAACCCGTGCACTTGCAGAAAGACATAGAACCAGGTGGTGTCTTTGTAGTTCTACGATTTTCACTCCTCCCTCCTCACGAATGTGCGGTAGGGGTAGATCGGGTCCTTCTCAGCCCACTAGCTGGTTGCGGGGGTGCCTTCTTCTTCTGCCGGAAGCAGATAATTAATCAACTCTAGGTGGTCAGCCCCGATGCGGTAGAGGTCCCACAGGGTCTTCTTAAAGTCATCCTTCTCCACTGGAGGCAGCTTGGCCTGTGGCGCCGATTTGCCCTCCCGGGTCGCTTTGCGGGTGACCATGTAGTCGGCCACATCCTTGCTCTTGCCATGCCACAAGCGTAGGAGGTGCTCCGGATCAACGTCGAGGATGGACACGGGTTGCCGGTTTAGGAACCTTCTATCCACCCCATCCCAGCAGTCGGTCTTGTGTGATCGATAAAAGGCCGTGCGGGCATTCCACCACTTTACATATTCGAGTGTCACCCGAGGGACCCGACCATGGGCTGGCACTCTGAAGGTGGTGGCGTCTGCTCGGTGGAAGAAGTCCCACCAGATTCTGGCATTCTCCGCGACCAAGCCTCCCCGAAGAGTTCGCGTCACCAGGCCGAACTGGGCACTATGTACCAGAATATGCTGGTCGTAGCCAAAATTTTGACCAAAGCGGAAGGGGTAATACGGCTCCAGTAGCAACATCTCCCCCTTTCTGAATGCCAGCACGCTGGGATGGATAGACAACGCCCAGTCCCTTAGCTTGGGTTCCAGCAGCGGATGAACCACATTTGCTTGGCTAATTGGGTGGATGTACTTCTCCACCTGGTCATCCTTGCACTCTCTTCTGCTGTTCACCAGGGGGCTGGAGTGCACAGCCAGTGCCCAAAAATGAATAGTCCCGGTGGCATCTTGAGGAACTGTTGTCATTCGGCCCCGGATATCATATAGCCGTAAAGAGGTAGAGGCTAGCTCAGCACTGGCAAACTCCAACATCCGCGACACGAGCCCCGAGTCCTCGATAGCACATGGGGTGAACTCCGAAAATAGAGAACAAACCCACGCATTGTAGAAATACAATGAGCACACATATCGGGCTTGCCGGGGGAACTGATAGGTGCTGACATCTCCCAGCGCCTTGTATATCAGGCAAACGGTGGCTGGACATAGAGACAGCTTAATCCCCCATGCCATCTGGCATGCCGGGTAGATCGCATCTCGCCGGATTACCGTTTCATCTCCGTACAACATTGCAAATGAACACAGCCAGTACGTTAAGTACGCTGCACAGCGTGTCAGTGGATCGACTGCCATCGGGTTGGGCCTGCTCTAGTGCCCCCTGGAGGGGATCTTCACATCCATCTTGGGCTTCGCACACTTCTTGCGGGCAACTATGGTGCTGACGCATGGGAAGTCTTCATATTGCTTTGGCCCATCATAGAAGTATTGCAGCCACAGGGTCATCCTGACCCTCTTCCTGTCCCCGCGGTGAGGCTGCCTGTATATTGTGCTATCCCTGCAGTTACTTTAGCTTCTTACACACCCTCACACCATCCCTTTTTCCCTTCCGAGTCTTCAGACTCGTGGGAGGCGGGTCGAGGCTAGACCCGCCGGTTCCTTTCCAGTACTCAGATCCCGGGTCGCCACAGTGTACATAGAAATAGGAAATAAAGCAGGACAATAGATGTAATAACAGAAATAAATAACTAACTATAACCGAATCCAGTCCAATAGAAAGTATAGTCTAAAGTAGTAAAACGTACCACATGCCGAATGAACACTCCGCCCGGTGAACTGGCAACTAAGAACCTCCACGTAACGCCCTCGAATCTTGAGGAAGAGCCGCCGCACCTGAAAACTAGGGGTGAGCCTCCTATCACTGGCTTAGTAGGGATCCCGCAGAACCCCAACCAAGAAAATAACAGCGGAAGGGAAAGCAGTAACTACAGAAAGAATAGCAGTAATAGTAGGAACGGTAACTACGGCGACTAGTAAAATCTCGGCTCTACAGTTATTCCTATTGTACCGGAAAACACGATCCGGTCTCCCGTCGGGGGACAACCAAGTCACACTCCTGACATCCCAATCTCACGGTCGGGGACAACCAGATACGAACCACCGTAGCCACACTACTAGAAAAATGACGTGACGCCTTGGTCGCAAAAAGCTGCCCTCACACTAGGGCTTGAGTCGAAACCACACGGTCTGGAAACACAGTCACGACCTCGCCGTCGTGAACTCAACATTGTCTAGGGAAAGCCCTCGGTGACGCTCACCGAAAACCCTAGACCTCGACTACGGGAACGCTCCCAAAACCACACACGAAACTCCGTCACGCAGACGGAAAATGAAAACCTGAGACACGACAACTCACGTCACGTGATGGGAGTACCGCCCACTAGAAGAATGACCGGATGCGTCCCCTAACGTCTTACACCACGTCACAAATGTCTAGCTACAACGCCCCAGACGTAAGACTCAGACACGCACAGTAACTAGGAGTACCATAAAATAAGGACTAGCTGAGGTCACGCTCGTCAGTGCGGGTCCGAAGTCTCAGCCTCGTGTGCACACTCAGACTATACGCCCTAGGTCTGTCCTCTAACTAGAAATTCCCCCACCAGCCCGGACTCGGCGGTACGCGGGGGCCCTATGGTAACCAGCCTACTCACCGTCTAACTCGGGTCGCACTCTCCACCACGCCCAAGTGGGTCCGCACGTGCGTGCACAGGAAAGCTACGACTAGTGGGGGTTCACTAAACGTGAACACTGAAAATCACGCACACACCCATTGAGAGTAACACGAAGTAACAGGTGACCCGAGGCCACCAGACCCTGGACAGTCCACTAGACCTAATAACCCAACGGTCCTTGAGTCGCAAGACTCGGGTCAAGATCGTCACACATAATGGCACAACGTCGTCAATCTGGCCTAATCCCTAGGTCTAAAACTAAGGTGACACAGCACTTCCGGACAGCCCACAACACGAACGCAGAACTGACAGCGTCCGGGACATCCGCGAGACCGAAAGTTGACCACTGGGTCACAACCGGGTAGACCGGAGGCCAACACAATGCTCAAACGGTCACGGGACAAGCCACTAAGGCTAACCGAGAACACACTGATAGAGATGTATGCCCTACAAGCCAATCTTTATTATTCTAAAGGGAACATTTCTTGTACAATTTCATTCATCTAAATGGCATTTACTTCATTATATTCTTAGCACTGTATATAGAACAGAAAATCTGCATGGACTTGAAATCCAGTCCTGCAAGGGAAAAAGTGCACGGACTTTGAATCTTATCTTGCAAGGGAAAAAGTGCACGGAGTTGAACAATAGAAAATCTGCATGGACTTTGAACAGAATTGCAAAGGGGCTTGTGAGAACGTGCAAGGACTTGTCTCAAAGAAAAACCTGCATGGGGTTTTATATCCACGGGGTTTATGTATGTGTGCAAGGACTTTGATGACAGAATGGAATGTGCACGGGGTATGGATTCCACTGACCTTGTATGCAACCCAACAGTAAATATGCATGAACTTAAGACATACATGAAACGTGCATGGACTTTACAATGCACAGACTTAAGATATGCATGAAACGTGCACGGACTTTACTTCGTGCCTGAGCAACATATGCATGGACTTAGCAATGCACGGACTTTGCAAAGCACAGACTTAAGATATGCGTGAAACGTGCACAGACTTTACAATGGAATCTCTGATTCTACAAAGCTAAGACATAAGAGCACAGAACAAGGCATAAATGTTGGCCATCATCATACCAGGATTGTTGGAAATCATCAAAACATCAAAACAAGGTTTACAACACCCTCCCCCTTTTTGATGATGGCAACGCTAATGGACAATACAGAGAATGATGACAACTCTAATGATGCAATGTGACATGACAGTGCTCCCCCTGAATGAAAGTGAGTGTGCTTTCCCTGAATACCATGCAGATGCAGACACGACATTGCTTCTCTGTGTCTCTCCCCCTTTGTTTGACGACTTTCCCCCTACTCTCTCCCTACTCTCTCCCCCCTAAATCTTCCCCCAAAGTAAATTCTCCCGTTTTGACATTAGCAAAAAGGACGAAGGGATAAGGAAAGGGTAGATAGGCAATGATTCAGGAGGTGAGCAAAGCAACAACACTGATCTCAAGAAAATGAAGCAGCGTGTAGTCTAGTGTAACGTCGGGTTTAACAGTTATAAAAGATTGAGTAAAGGGACTGAGTTTCGAAAAGAGGGGCACAGTCTCCATGTATAGTAATGAACCTAATGCTCATAGCAGAGATAGACTAGGTTACTACCATACCTTGCTACAGCCAGAAGAGTAATGATCAAGGACAGTTAACCTGAGTGTGTATTGAGGTAAAACAGTTAAAACTCTTTGACATTTGATTTCAAGGGTTGCAGCAGATTTTCTTCCACTTTTAATTGTTTGATATAGAACCCAGTGAACAGACCAGTTGCATTTATGTTGTTGACATTAGGTGCACACCTTGTTTAGAGATAAGTACTCCCAGTTACTAGGCATAAACTACCAGATCTATTTCAGATCAGATGTTACAGAGGCAGATTGCATCGTTGACATTGAGGGTATACATTGTCCAGAGGCCAATACCCCCAGTTACTTAGTGAAACCGCCCCTATAGATTTGATCCTTTTGAACATAATTAACCTGAGACACTTCATGGCTTAAGGTAAATCTCATTTCTTTGATGCAAACCTTAGTTTCTCGGCATCATCAAGTCATTGTTTTGCCACTATGTTCAGACTTTTACTTTAGTGTTCTTATTCTCTGCTGCCCTTATCTCTTTTAGAGTGACTGTTTAAAAATAATACACAACTTAGTTCATAGACCTAGACAATACTTTGTCTGTCAAGTTTAGGTACAGTGAAGACCTTTTCTACAGTGGTTATGAGTGAAAGGTTAAGTGCTATAAAGAGATTCTAATGCCCTTTCTGCTTCAGATGTTTTTCATTGAGGGGTGAGAATTGTATCTCTCCACGGTGGTTGACGACCACATAGGCTCTGCCTTCGTAGACTCTTTGGACCACGTAAGGACCCAACTAGTTAGCGGCCAGTTTACCCTTTGGGTTGGAGGCCATGACTTCTCTCTTTTTACCATAACCAGGTGACCCTTCTTGAATTCTTGCCCCTTCACGAGCTTGTTGAAGGCGTTCGCCATATGGTCCTAATACATTTAGAAATTCTTCTGTGCCTAAAGGCGCTTCCCCTCTAGCTCGGCCAGTTCTTCAAGTCTTCTTTCAACATTTGTTTGTTCGTCACGGGCTAGACCATGTTGGACCGTAACCTTGAGTGACGGGACTTCCAGCTCTATCGGGACTACTGCCTCAGAGACGTACATAAGTAAGAAGGGCGAGCAACCCGTGGGGGTCTTATAGACGGTACGGTATGCCCAAAGTGCTTCATACATCTTTTCTCGCCAATCCCTTTTAATGGAGCTGACGATCTTGGCCAAGAGGGTGCACAAGGTCTTGTTGAATGCTTCAGCCAATCCGTTTGCTTGCGGATTATAGGGGGTAGAAGTTCTCCATTCAATCCTATACTTCTCGGCGAGCTGATATATCCTTTGATTCTTGAAGTGGCTTCCATTATCAGATATTATTTGACTGGGAACCCCGAACCAAAAAATAATATTCTGCATAATAAATCTGGCAACCAGCTCGCCAGTCACTTCCCTGAGTGCTATTGCCTCCACCCATCTGGAGAAGTAGTCTGTTATAGCCAGGATGTATTTGTGTCTGACTGAGGAAGTCGGTAGAGGTCCGACTACATCAGTTCCCCGTTGTGCGAATGGCCAACTGGGAATTGTCAAGTGCAGAGGTACTGGAGGTCTTCTAGGCAAAGTAGCATGCTCCTGGCAGTTCTAACATGATTTCGTAAACTGGCAGCAGTCCTCAAACATAGTAGGCCAGTAATAGCCCAGTTTCTTGATTTCGATCTTCATTATTAGTCCAGCTTGGTGTGCCCTGGCTGTCCCGGCATGCATTTCTTTCATCACATTTCAAGCCTCCCTGGTGGATAGGCAGCGGAGTAGAATCTTTTTACGGGCATCTAACATGATTTAGAATAATGTCCCATTTCTACATTCATAGGAGTCCTTGATCCTTAGAAGCTTCATTCTCTCTTCTTTGTTCTTAGGTAATGGCCGGTGGAGGCACCACTGTAACAGATGCTGTCTCCAGTCAGGCTCTGGTGCCTCTTCGACTGTATCGACCTCATACTCTTATGGACATGCCTCCAGGACACTGGGAACATGTCACCGATTTATCACAACAATATTAAGTGTTTCATCTGGTGGGACTACTAGTGATCTAGCCAGCTTTGCCAGGACATCGGCCTGAGCATTATGCCCCCGACCCACATGGTTAAGTTTGATGTGATGGAAATTCACCATAAGGCGCATAGCTTTCTGACAGTAAGGGCCTAGTTCTGGCTTTCACACTTTAAACTCCACTTGCATCGGCTTTATTATCACCATCGAGTCACCAAATACTTGCAACATCTGGATGCCCATGCTAAGGGCGATCTGGAGGCCAATTATCAGAGCTTCAAACTCTACTTCATTGTTGGTACATGGTTTATTTATGGAACATGAAGTGTGTATCACTTCTCCTTCTGGTGACCTCAAAACAACGCTGGCTCCGGCTTGGATTCTGATCTTCCCAGTTGTAGTAAAAAAGTCAAAGATGACAACTCCAATTTTTTTATTATTTCTTGGTTTCTTCCCTCCCTGGCCTAGGAAAGGGCATTAGGGAGTGAAAGCTCAAGAGAACAAAGAGAGGGTGAGGAGTGATTTTGGCCATTTCTTTTGAGATGGAAGGTGAATCTTCCCGTCCCGTGAAGAGAAGTAGGGCTAGCAGCGAGGTCAAGCGGCTGACCGATCTCGAAGGACATCTGAGCGAGAGAATTTACTCACGGATGGTAAGTTGACATCTCTTTTCATATTTCCTGCATGACTTCTCCTTCACCTTTTCACCATTTTCTTTCATTTTTCCAACCATACCCCTCTTTCCAGGCCCAAGGAAAGTTTCAAAGATGCCTTGGCTTTCGAAGCTTACTTCGAATATTTCCATTGGTATGAGGGCTATCATTACAAAGTGGCACCTTCAAGGGCTCGTGATTCATGCCAAGCACTATAACAAGATTTACATGGACTGGGCGACTATGGATGGGTTGGCAGAGATTTGACATCCTCAGACTCATACTTTCATTTTTTCCACTTTCGAGGTGACTATCCTTCTTGAGGAAGTGGAAGTCATGCTTGGCTTGAGGAGATTCAAGAAAGATGGCAAAATAAAGGTGATGCGCATGCTGAAAAAGGTAACTTCTGAGGAGGTTCTCGAAAGTTTCTTGCCATCTGGGACTATCAAAAGCGTACAGACTCAAAATGGAATCGTTATGCAAAAGCTTGCGGAATGGGTCGTAGATGCCCTGGGAGGGTTGACAGGTGATGATAGTATGGAAGGAATCATGAAAGGATTTGCAATCTGCTTAGCGGGTGCTCTCTTATTCCCTTACACTGACAACATAGTTAAGGAAGATCAATGGAGTGCCATTTGTGGGATTTGGAATGACAAAAGAGGGGGCCGCCGTTCTTGCTTATCTTTACAGTGGTCTTATAGCTTCCAGCATGGGTGAGCCTCCCTTCGGTTGAATGCTTCTTATGAATTGCTGGATTGACTTACATTTCAAATTTGACCACCGTAAGGGGATATCGACTACGTCAAAAATCTTCCAACAAAGCCCTCTCTACCACATGGACGATGTGTTTGGCTTTGGTGGTAATGTGGTAAATCGCGGTCCTTGGCTGAAGAAACGCGAAGACTGACGAGCTCATTTCAACACCATGACACAAAACCTATTCACTTGTGTGTCGACATGTTTACTCCCATACGAACTCCTCACGAGGTCTTCCCCTGAAGGGGGGCTCCAGCTCATTGGCGTGACTAAGTTTGTTCTTTACAATGCACATCGATGTTATACTCAAATCAGCCTCCCTCACCATTCGTTTCCATTGTTATCTGACATGCCTTCTCTGAGGAAGAGAGAGCTAAGTATGGAGGAAGCTGCAAAGGATGTGAAGACTATCAAAGCATCAGGGAAAATTAGCATTCCAAGAAAAGCGATGGTGCACGTAGAGGAAAAACGTGAGTTGTGGAGAGCTTATGTAACCAAATTGGGAAAATTGAGGCCCGAAGTGCCTAAATCCCTGATGTAGCTCATTTTATTCAATGAAATAAATGTAGAGTTTTAATGCCATTATAAGTGCCATGTTGTTTTTTTGTTATTTTTATGGACGCATGGAAGAGAGAGCTGAGTACGGAGGAAGATGCAAAGGATGTGAAGGCTATCAAAGCATCATGGAAAATGAGCATTCCAAGAAAAGTGATGGTGCACGTAGAGGAAGAACCCAGCATGGGTTGGCTAGCGATGAACAAACCAACATAGAAAGAAGATTGGAAGAGCTCGCTGAGCTCAAAGAAAAGTGTCTTCGCGCGCAACAAAATATCCAACTCTACCAAGCTCGCATGGCCCGTGCTTTTGACAAGCTAGTCAAGGGACGATTCAGGCCGTAGAGTCCCCAGCGATTAATCAAGGGTTTTCCCCTGTCCGAGGAGATATAATTAACATCGTAGCCTTTATGGTACGGCGGGTTCTCGGTCCTGACACTACACATACAATCGTCTGACTAGTCAGATCGAGCGCACCATGGGCTTTCTCGAGGCCCGAATAAATTGCCACCTCGGTGACTGGCGCGCCCTCACACTCAATAAACCGAACAAATGAATAAAAAGACAAATAGATGAGTAAAAAGAAGTTCCCTCGAAAGTGCGTCCACAAGTCTGGCACACCTAGTGGGATGAGACTTCCCTTCATCTCTTCGCCAGGATTAGGGGCCCTACGACCTCTTCTTGAAATTCTAAACTATTTTACTTATAAATGCAGGTCTTACTTCGACGACTACAATGGATGTTTCATTTGGACCACTAGTCGTCGCAAGCCACGTCAAGGAAGGCTATCTAGTGGTTCCGGTGCGATTTGGGAGCTTCCCTCCCGTGGTGGGCTTCCCCAACTTCTTGGGAGTAGCCTTTATCAACCTGCTAAAGATCGAGGGGCCCAAGCCTGTCGAAGTCCACGTCCCCATCACGAGAACCTCTGTTATCAAACCAACTGCTGCTAGATCGTCAGCGACTACCGCTGACCATGTGGCGATAAAGACCGTGGGCTGCTTTGTCCACCATGTCCATTTCAACACGGACCCTACCAACAAGTAATTGGCATCTCACCAAAGAAGGAACAGGAGGAATGTTGCTACTGTTACTCCAAAAGGCCAGATTTCTAACACTGGTAAATCAGTGTTGATCGAAGGCATCAGAATCCACCTTAATGGCCGAAGAGCCGAAGCGATCCCTGAGCAGATCGTACCAAATATCCCTGTGCGTAACTCTTTCCAAGCACTAGGGAGAATAGAAAAGAAGAATACTGAAACGGTCCGTCGACCGAAGAATGAGCCGGCCCCAAGGCCATGCAAGACCGAGCAAGTCTTGGTGCCCAAGTTGACACGGGCCCCAATGGCAACTCAACGGAGGTCTGTTAGGGCCAACAAGCCCAGTGAGGGAGACAAAGAAAGAAAAAAGAAGAATGAAATACCACTTGGGGCTCCTCGTGAGCCACTCGTCCAAGCCCGCAGATGGAGGGCAAACACTCTGCTACATATGGAGGATAATGGCAGGTTTGCCAAGAAGGGTCAGCCCACCTGTGGGCCCCCAGCACAAGCAAGGATGCCGCAATCTGCTGTCTATCATGATCATGAGCTAGAAGACATCACCAAGGCTCTACATGGATACCTCCGGGGCGCCGGGAATACTTCCCTGGGAAGGCAGCGATGTTACATGCCATCACCACTCCTGAAGAAAATCAAGATTATTCAACCAACCCAGTTGAAATAGAAGATGCAGAGTCAAGATGTTGTACGCACTCCCGCTGTGAAGAAGCTCCACAGAGAGTCTCAGTGTTTGAAAGACTGACCTTCCCTGGTCAACCAACCAGGCATGTAAGGAGAATAAGCTGAAGTATCCAAGTCTACACTTGCCATGTGGTCGGAATGACCAGCCATTATGGGGCCCTGCCTGAAGAGCCTGAAGAACTGACTGTAGAGATCCAGTGACTAACATTCACCGAGAAAATTTGTTCTGCCCGAATATGGGGTTGTGGAGGATCGACCAAGTGTTGTTGTGTTGCGATGATGCCACTGTGGATTGCTTCTTGTATCTTATTATTGCAAGGATAGCAATCTTCGAGAACATGGCCTAGCATGCAGTGATAGTCGTAATAATTGGGCTCGTGTGCTTTGCTTACTTTTGCAGGCCTCTTGGGCTTTGGCAAGGATATAATCCCATTCTTCATGCAGAGCGCAAAGAGCTTCTTGGTATATTCCCTTTTGAAAGAATATAAGGTCGGCCTTGGGGGCGGCTTGCATGTACGCGTCCGGGGGCCTTTGTCCCTGGGCGCTTCAAATTCTTTGTGCAGGTATTTTAAAGGGCCTCCTTGGTCCATCATCTGTGCAGTTACCTCTCTAAGTCTTCTCAGCGTCATGTCGACTCCCTGGGAGTCGATCTCCCCCATTTGCATGAGGGTTTCAATGCAATCTTGAATCTCTTCACACTCCCCAGTGGGGTGAGATATGATGGCATAATACTCACAATAATTAGGGTGTGCTTTGTCTTCCTCCGTATAGGTCGGTGGCGGGTCATGTGTCATGATCCGACCATCTTAAAGGAGGGTGTGAAATATGCTTCTGGTATTCTCCTTTGGAAAAGAACATCGATGGGATGGCCTCCAATCGGGGTATCACAATTCGGGCTTGGTTCCACTAGAGTCCGCTTCTCCTGCCCCTAGATCAGGGAACATAAAAGCGGCTACCCAATAGCCCTCCTCAGGTGGATGGTACTGGTGAATCACATTGACCGAACAGGTAGACCTTTCCCAAGCATGAGGTTGAGGAGGGTCGACTAGAGATCCCTTCATGGTAATGAGTTTATCTTGGATCATTTTTTCTAACTCATTCTTGAAGACATAGCAATTTTCAACAGTATGTCCCAGCAAGCGATGGTACACACAGTAATTGGGATCGTCCACCTTGTTGACTTCCTCGGTCTTCTTCGGCTCAGGCAAGAATATCAACTTGTTCCTCATACAAAGGTCGAAGAGCCTCTTAGTATGTTCCTTCTTAAAGGAGTAAGGGGTCTTCATGCATTCAGCCAACCTTGCCATCGACGCCTTTCCCTGAGATTTCTTGCCGGAGTCTCCTGGCGGCGTTCCTTCGCCAGCTCCCGTTGTTGGGGACAAATTCACGGCATTTGCCTCTTTCCCAGTGGAGGTACGCTCCTTGGGCATCTTAGCCTTAGCGGGCGTAAATGTAGGATTGTCAGCGAAGAACATCTCAATCTCCGCGACTACTGAATTGAACTGGTCAAACCCTTTGATATTTGCCCCCAGGAGTCTCTCACTGACTTCTGGGGCCAGGCCTCTTCGGCATATGGTTATGGTATCTTCTTGTGCCGGGGGATTATCACATCGCATGTTGAGATCCCTCCAGCGTTTGATGAAGTCCAATGCCGTCTCCCCCCTCTTCTGCTTGAGTGAGCAAAGCTCGACGAGGGATACCTTCCTTTCAGCCAACTGGAATCGATCGATGAATTTCTTTTGCATATCGGCCCAGTCAGCGACAGAGTTGGGCTTCAACCTCGAGTACCATTGAAAGGCACTCCCGGTGAGATAAGTTGCGAAATATTGGAGGAGGTAAGATTCCTCAAGGGCCAGGTCGCCCATGGCAGTCACATAGTAGGCGAGGTGCTCGTGTGGCGATCCTTGCCCATTAAACCGCCCTACGTGTATGTGTTGGAGACTCCGTCTCCGTGTGTGTGTGTGTTGGGGTGTGTCCCCGTGTGTTGTTGGAGCATCGTCTCTATTTGGAGATTTATCCCCGAGTGAAGCCTCTCCGGGTTTGGTGAGGGGTCGATCTAGGGAGCCCGTCGTGGTCCCGAACCACCTTAAAAATCTCATTGTCTTATAGTTTACTCTATCATTCATATCCGTCTATATGTTCGAGTGAGTACGGTGAGATTGAGAGAGCTAAGTTTACCTTATTTTGTTAACTTCTTCAATCTCATAAAAAGGTTGTCAATTACGCTGTGCGTAAGCCTTTTAATTTACCATCTAGTGTGGGGGACAATTCAACCCCCCTTCTTGTCCGCTCGCCTACTCTGGGACCAACACTCGTGACCCACAGAGGGATCGAAGCAAATCCTAACCAGATCCGAGCAGTGTTGGAGATGAAGCGGCTGGTGCGAGTAAAGGATGTGCAAGGCCTCACGGGTCACGTTGCCACCTTGACTCGATTTCTGTCCCGAGCTACAGAAAGATCCCTACCCTTCTTTCGACTCATCAAACAAGCCAACTGAGCACCGGAGAAGAAAGGGCAGATCGTCTGGGACCAAAAATACAAGCAGACATTTGAAGAGCTGAAACGATACCTAGCATCTCCTCCTGTGCTCTCCAAGCCTCAAAAAGGAGAGCAGCTACTCCTATGTCTATCGGTAGCCCTGAGCACCCTAAGTGCTGTGCTCACAAGGGAGGAGGGCAATATTATGAAGCCTATCTACTATGTAAGCTGAGCACTATAGGGGATAGAATTTTGATATTCACAGTCTGAGAAGTTCATCCTAGCACTAGTCATGGTCGTACGCAAGTTGCGACCGTATTTCCTGGCACACTCGATCGCTGTTCTCACCGACCAACCCTTACGCCAGATTCTTCAAAATCCAGATGCCTCGGGAAGGCTTATCAAGTGGGCTATCGAGCTAGGTGAGTTTGACATTAGCTTCTGCCCAAGGATTGCAATCAAAGCCCAAGCCCTCGCTGACTTTGTTGCTAAATGCACATTACCCAAGGAGGACTCCCCCGAGCAAGCTTTGGGGCCCGTATGGGAGCTCTACGTCGATGGTTCATCCTGCACCGTTGGCAGTGGGGCAGGGCTAGTTCTGCTATCACCAGAAGGAGGAGAGCTATAGTACGCCCTCTACTTCCACTTTTTCACCATGAATAATGTGGCCAAGTACGAAGCGTTGCTCTTAGGCTTTCGGATGGCAAAACATTTAGGGGCAGCCAACTTACGAGTCCATAGCGACTCCATGCTCGTCGCCAATCAAGTCAAGAGTGAATTCGAAGCCCGAGAGTCAACTATGGTGAGATACCTCGAAAAGGCCAAAGCGGTGGCCCTGGAGTTCTCACATTTTGAGATAGTGCACATCCCCAGGGAAGAGAACGTTCGAGCAGATATCCTGTCTCGCCTGGCGTCATCAACTACCACCTCCAATTCAAGGGCTATCTTGATAGAGGAACTGCTGGCGTCGAGTATAGAAGAGACCACACCCCAGGAGAATGCCATAGACTATGAGCGATCCTCTCCTAGACTTCCTCCTGTGATAGTATGTAATGCCCTGGATCTTTATTAGGTCTTTCGGATCCTTTTTGGAGAGTTTCGGATTGCTTTTGTGGCTCCTGAGTTGAGTTTTACGATCCGTGTGGATTTTTCTCTCGTACTAAGTTACGGAATCCTGTATAAATGCAACCCAAATACATACAAATACAAAAATAAAATGTTAGTGCCCGATGTCGATTCCCATCACCCGATTATGCGGGATGTAAAGTGGACCGAAAAAGTACCAGCGGGTATTGCCAGTTTCTTGGAGGATGCATGGTCTCATGGGCCTCCAAGAAACAAAATTCAATAGCATTATCAACCGCCGAGATCGAATATGTGGATGTGGGTCCCCGTGCATGCGTGCGCAGGGATATCGGTGGCCGAGATAAGGGAAGGGATAAAGTGACAAAGAAAACCACAGGAGTTTGATGTATTTAGGGTATCCTCCTTCATAGCTGTATGCCTCTCACGACGGCATCAGGTACTCGCCTTTTATGGAAGGTCGAAAGGGGTCGAATTGCACGAGAGGTTCCCGAGAGCTAGGGTGACCAAACCGGGGTATGGGCGTGCCAGTCGATTTCTCGACAATCACCTATAGAACAGAAGGTTGACTGGGGGAGTGTCGCCAGGATGCGACACATGGGCTGGGGGTATCGGGCAGCACATGGAGAGGGGGGAGGTTCCATGGGTGTGAGTGCACAGGCGATTGTGGGGATTTATGTATGAGATGTCTTTGCCCACCGACCATAAGCAGTCGGTGTTTATTTACATCGGATTGAATCCGAACACCTTTGTTCCGTGCTAAAGAAGAGCCTGGATATTATTGAGGCCATGGGGAGAGGACCGAATGCCCCGACAGCTATGAGGCGATAGTTATGCTTGTCAGAGAGATTTAATTGACTGGGGATAAGGAACTGGACCCACACTAGGTGATGTGGAGGTGGGCCTGAGACCCGGGTACAGGTATATGTATTTAATTGGTTTCATGTTTTATGAGGGCCACGTGGGCTTTACAAATGGGTAGAGGCGGCCAAAATACAACTGGCGCAAGCCGTGGGACAATTTCAACGCGTGGGTTGGTCCCCGGGTCAATGCGTAATAGGGTGAACATCCGCGTGTTTCTACAGAGACTCTCCATGAGGAGATCGAGACGAGCTCAAGTTGTCTAGATGGCAGAGGCGGTCATTGGCTGGTGCCTAAAGGAGGCTGGACGCGGCTCGAGATGAGCAATTGGGTACGGGTCCTAGAAGGCGAGTGTCTTCATACTGGGGAGTCAGGACCGGTCCCAGGAATATCACTTCTGGGTCAGGGTCTAGCTAACTTGATTCCATGGTTAGGGTGGTCGGTGGCCAACTCGGGGTGAGTGATGGGCACGTAGTTTCATGGTGAAGATAAATGCTACATTGTGACGTGTGCGTAGCCGTCGTAGGTGTCATGCACGGGTGGACCCAAGATGCAGGTGTGTTTGCCGTTATCATAATGCCATATATACGATGGAGATGGACTTGTATGAGATGGCTAGGCGCCATGTGAGGGGAGTATGTGCGACATACCCTCGGCATGTACAAGCCGATTAACAAGCCAACCACGCGCGCTTATCTCCTTGAGTCCTTGCTGGGTGCTCGCGGAGGTCCGAGTATGCAACAGTTTGTTCATATGTTGTTGCATGCATGCCCCTTGAGCTTCTAAGGGGGCATTTATAGAAGAATTTGAAGAGTCAAGGGGGCTTTACGTGGATCAGGTTGAGGGTGGAACCTGGTCCATGTAAACCCATGAAAATATATATATTTTTTATTTTTCAGAGTGGGGGAGTGGGGATTAGGTGGACCAGTCTAGGGGGCAGTCTGGTCCCCCTAAACCCTCCCCCCAGGGGGAAGTAGCGGACTATGTGTCACGTTGCCTCACTTGTCAATGAATTAAAGCAGAACATCAAAGGCCTGCTGGAAGACTACATCCCTTGAAAATTTCGGAATGGAAATGGGAGAGTATAGGGATGGATTTTATCATGGGACTACCTAAATCAAGAGGTGGACATGACGGGATATGGGTAATCATAGACTGTTTAACCAAATTGGCTGATTTCTTACCTATTAAAAGCCAATGGTCTGTGGATATCTTGGCTACTTTGTACATAAAGGACATTATTAAGTTACATGATGTCTCTGTCACTATTATTTCTGATCGAGACTGTAACGACCCGAGATCCGAGTACCGGAAAGGAACCGACGTGACTCGAATCTCAGCCCGCCACCCACGAGCCCGAAGACTCAGAGTTAAAGAATGGTGTGAGGGTACACAAGAAGCTAAAATAAGAAAGTGGGAAGAGGAAGATCGGATACCTTGGAAGTAGAAGGTGGACCGATGAGTATGTTGGAAGTAAACCCTCTTTGAGCTGCAATCCACCATGGCACCATGGGCCTCGAGCCAATCCATGCCCAAGATCACATCAAAGTCTTGAAGTGGCAATGCATAAAGCCTAGCCGGCAAGTTCCGCCCTTCCACCCACACAGGCACCTTCTAAAAATAATACGGTGTGCAAGAAATCGTCAGTAGGTAACTCCACTGTCAAATCACAGGACATCTCGGCCACTGGGTCCTCAACCCTCTGAGCAAAATCATCTGATATGAATGAATGTGACGCACTAGAATCGAACAAAACTCGAGCCGCACAACCCAAAATCAAAATAGTACCTTCTACCAACTGCGATGCCTCAGCCTCTGCTCTGGTCATGTGAGTCACTTTGCCTCAGGATCTCTGCCTCCCTACAGTAGCTAACCGAGTCAACTGAGGAAATTGTCCCTGCTGCTGGTACTACTACGACTGCGATGGTGTCTACTGGGGCTGAAACTGCTGCTGCTGCTGCTCGTGCGGCTGATGCGGTCCCTGAGGGCAGTCAAGTGCCATGTGCCCCAACTGGTCACATCTAAAACAAATCACGGGCGTTGGGCACTGCCTGCCTAGATGGGAACTGCCACACCGAGGACACCCGCCCCGAGAACCACTCACTGAGCCCTGACGCTGGTAGGGCATGGGCTGCTGAACACTACTAGCTGACTGCTGCCTCTGCTCTCTATGATGTCGGTGCCTCCTGCCAAAACCAGCATCCCTAAATAGCTTCGTGAGCTTCGAACTGAAGGATGATGATTCCGCCGCTGACGGCACGAACAGAGATGCCCCTGAACTGCCTGCTAAGAGCTGGACAGTACTCTGCTACTGCACGGCCGTCGGCTAACTAAGACTTGTCTACGTCTGACCTACACTACCTTGCCCCTGAGTCCTCTGCAAATCTCCTCCAACGTCATTGTTGCTCTACAAGCAGCATCCAGGTTGGCCAAACCCGATGCAAGCAAGGGCTGCCTCAACTCTGATCTCAACCCCATAATAAACTGCTCGGTCTTCAGCTCCTCATCTGACATGATATGAGGCGCATAACGACCCAACTCAATGAATCTGTATCGATACTACATCACTGTCATATCTTCCTGGGTCAACTCTAGGAACTGGCGCATCTTCTTGCAAGCTTGACTGTCACGCCAGCTATTCGTCGTCAAGTGACTGAGGCTCAGTGTGCAGACCCTGAGCTACCTCATATTTTGTTGATGGCCGAGGTGGAGTTTGGTGAGGATGGAGCCATGAGGTTCAGAGATAGGTTGTACGTCCCAGTCTAGGAGCACGCGAGGCGTATGGTATTGCGAGAGGCCCATGGGAGCCAGTATGTTGTGCACCCCAGATCGGCTAAGATGTACTAGAACCTGAAGAGGTAGTTTTGGTGGCCCGAGATGAAGAGAGATGTAGCAGAGTTCATGGCTAGGTGTTTGACCTATCAGTAGGTGAAAGCTGAGCACCAGCGACCAGGAGGTACACTTCAGCCCATGGAGATTCCGGCATGGAAGTAAGACCACGTGACCACTGATTTTGTGGTTGGATTATCGAGGACATCTAGTGGGTATGATAGTATTTGGTTACTGGTGGATAGACTAACAAAGATAGCTCAGTTGTTGCCGATCAAAGTCAGTTGGAGTGTGTTGAGGAGGAGAAGGTGGTGCTGGCTAGCCACCAGTTGCAGGGGTCAGCCCAGTCCTAGTGGACGGCAGAGTGGGGAGTAGCATTTCAGTCTCGTCCCCTTCGACAGATCGCGTGGCGAGAGTTCGTCGCGGCAAGGGCCCACCAAAATCACACGATTAGGAAGAACAGTCACGACCTCGTCATCGTGAACTCTACGCCGTCTAGGGAGAAGTCCTCGGTGATGCTCACCGGAAACCCTAGACCTCAACTCCGGGAGAACACCCAAAAACTACATGCAAAAATCTCATCTCGCAGACGAGAAGTAAAATCTCAAATCACGACAACTCACGTCACGTGATGGGAGTACCCACCCACTAGAAGCAAGGCCAGATGCATCCACTGATGACTTAGTCTGCAGCCTTAGGTGTCTGCCTACGATGCCCCAGGCGGAGACTGAGACACTATACTAGTAACCACTGAACAAGGACTAACTGGGGTCGCGCTCGTCAGCGAGTATCCTCTGCCCCCAGCTACACGTGCACACACAGACCATCTGCTCTAGGTCGGGTCCTCTAGTTGGTTTTCCCCCCAGTCGGACTCAGGCTGCAAAGGCAAGGGGCCCTACGGTAACCAGTGTAAAATAGTCTCACTCGGGTCACACTCTCCACCACTCCCAAGTGTGTCCGCACCCATGTGCGCAGGAAAGCTACGACTAGTGGGGACTCACAAAACGTGAACACTGAAAACACGCATGCCCCATCTCGAGTAACGTGAAGAAATATGTGGCTCACGGTCACCAGACTCTGGACAGCCCACTAGACCTAATAACCCAATGGTCTTTGAGTCATAAGACTCAGGTCAAGACCGCTACATGTGATGGCACAACACCGTCAATCTAGCCTAATCCCTAGGTCTGAAATCATAGTGACACGATTCTCAAGGTAGCTCACAAGCTACCGTGTAGATCTCTCATCCACGGGACACACGAAAAACCTTCAGCCTCAGGCTAGTTAACTGGACTCATAGTCCAAGGCCACACATACATGGCCCACTCGGAAACCACTTCTCGGAGGAACCCACGACATGCGGGGATAGCCCTCTGCACTCATACCATTTCGTGGCAACTCGTCGAGTGCACACGGAAACTCAAAACACACACGTGCTCACTCAGACTCTAAAACTCACGAGCACGCTAATCGAGGTAACACGGTACCTCTGGACACCCAAAACATAGGCACGAAACTCACGGGGTGTCCGGGACATCCATGAGGTCAAAAGTCAATCACTGGGTCACAACTGGGTCGACTGGAGGCCAACCTAATGCAAAAAGGACACGACAAGCATGAAGAATCATGTGGCGGTCCTCTCTGGACCATCAGGGAGCCTAGCGGTCTCCTTCAGACTGCAAGATCCGAGAAACCACCAGAACCCAAGCGGTCACTCCCGGACCGCCAAGCAGGGTGGCGGTCCTCCGCCTGACCTCTAGACGTAGCTTAGCAGTCAGTCGCAAGGCCGCTACCCCACTAACCACAAAATGACTCCAAACTGGAAAAACGGTCACCACCAAACCACAAGACACTGCCTAGCGGTCTTCACCAGACCGCTACGCCCACCTGACGGTCCATCGCGCAATCGCTAGGCTTGAACTGACATAGGGGGATCCTGGTGGTCGCCAGGGGACTGCCTCACCCCCTAGCGGTTCCTGGAAGGACCGCTAAGCCGTCCCGAGCCTGAAAATTATGCATCACATAGAAAACCCCATTCCACGTCCCATTCACACCCACGTGAAGGGGAAAATAAGGAGAAACTAGTCTCCAACCTCTCTAGCACCGAGAGGACCTATTTAGACCCCAAAATTGTGATCGGAATGCTCGATTCGGCTCACACCCCAAATCATGTATTTTTCCCAAAAATATGAAAATACACCCGCTCGGCTCACCACGGCCTATAAAACTCGTGGGAAAGAGAGTACACGGGTTAAGGATTCGTCCCCCTACCTCCACCGAAGATTTCACGCACCGAGGATGTTGATCCATCGTGAAACGCCCGCGAAACCCTCACCGGGCACCCGAATGCACACCCGAGCTCAGAACCGTTGCAGGTATGGTAGAGAGAAGAGATAGAGATCTTCAATGGAGTCGATGCGGCAATGTGCGAGCACTCTCCTTTTTCAGCTCAGCACAGTCAATCTCTCTCTTCTCTTCTTTGTAGTCCCTTTGCTCGCCTACTCTACTACCTTCTGCTCGGCACTACTATGGAGGCTTGGACTGCTATAGTGCTCAAACTGCTACAGTAGCTTGGCCATCTTTAGATGAGCTCAGCCCTCTTTCATATAGCTCAGACTACTACAATAGCTCAGATTGCTACAGTTCTTGGGCTGCTATAGTGCTCGAGCGGCTACAGTGCTTGGAGTACTATAGTAGCCCAGTTTGCTACAGTGCTCATGCTGCTACAATACTCATATTCCTATAGTGTCCGGACTGCTACAGTAGCTCGGAGTGCTATAGTTGCTCGGATTTGCTACAGTAGTTCAATCTTCTCCAACTTAAGCTCAGACTGCTACAGTAGCTCAGATTGCTACAGTAGCTCGGCCTTCTCCAACTTTAGCTCAGACTGCTATAGTAGCTCGGTTTGCTACAGTGGCTCGGCCTTCTCCAACTTTAGCTCAGACTGCTGCAGTAGCTCAGATTGCTGCAGTAGCTCGGCCTTCTCCAACTTTAGCTCAAACTGCTGCAGTAGCTCAGATTGCTACAGTGGCTCGGCCTTCTCCAACTTTAGCTAAGACTGCTACAGTAGCTCAATTTGCTACAGTAGCTCGGCCTTCTCCAACTTTAGCTCGCACTACTACAGTAGCTCGGTTTGGTATAGTGGCTCAATCTTCTCCAACTTGAGCTCGAACTGCTACAGTAGCTTGGGCTTCTCCAACTTTAGCTCCACACCAATCATCAGAATGCTTGACAATGAATTGAATTGATGTATCTTAGGCGTGTTCAGTGGGCTCCATCCCTTGCAATTTCTGGTATAGCATCAACATCATCAACAATTAAGAAATTAGAATGTTAATGACTCAGAGTGTTAGACATCATCAAAACCACAGGGACACAACATCCTATTTTCCACGTGAACCAATTGGAGCTCAAGGGCGACAAATGTGTCTACGCAGGTGACAAATGGATTAGCAAGGGTAAAAAATACCCTACTAATGGTGACAAATAGGGCTCAATAGAGACAAGACCAACACACGACTTTCAAGGCAATGTGAGATTAAACGCGACAACTTCTGGACTTTAGTGGTGACAATTAGGTGAGTATATGTGACAAATGCTCAACTGGAGTAATAAATAACTTCACATTGATAACAAATGAGAAGGAAGCTGAAGGTAAAGAAGAAAAAAAGAAAGAGGAACAGGAGGAGAGAGAGACATACTCACTAGAAGACAAAGGACTTACACTTTCTCACCAGAAGATAAATGTGAACAGTGATCCTAAGGCCTCTAAAGCAATCTGAAGAACAAGCGAGGGCTCACCACAGTCATCAAAGTCAACCCTAGGACAAGGAAGGCTCTAGTCAACTTGTAATATGTTGACTCAAGTCACCAACACTCCAGGCAAAGTCAATAGTCAAAGTCAAACTTTTGCAACTTCTGAAGTCCAGTCAAATGAGTGTCAAACTTCGGCCAGTGACAGTGGACATAAAAAACTAGAAAAAATTGTTAAGAACAATAGAAGAAGACTAAAGGTAACAAATACTCTCCTAAGGGTGTCAAATGAAACTTCAGCGGTGAAAAAGTGATATATAAGGGTGACAAATAGATTTAGGGAGTACATCTATATGCACGGACTTGGAAGTGCAAAGACCAAATGCACAGAGATGATATGCATACTGATGAACCGTGCATTAAAATTTAATGCCAATGACTCTAAAGTTAAGCACATTAGATGGAAGTAATTAGATGGTAGATGAAAACTAGATGTTGACAAATAGTGCATGACATCATCAAAACAGCAGGGATACAACATATGAATCTAAGCTCCTTCATGCCACCTTATTATCAAGATCATAATGACATGTGGGCCAGATCGGCCTATTATGTTGCCAATGGCCCAACTCAACCTTTATCATTCACCCATAATGGCCCGACCCATTACAAAAGCCCATATTCTTGGTCGACCCACAATGAAAGCCCATCACTCATGGGGGCACAACTTCATTCCTTTAACCAAGAATATATCCAATACACTCAATTCTTTTATGGGCCTCATGATTCGTCCTGCCCCCAAGAACAAGCCCAAGTTGCTCAAAGACTCTCCATACTTTCTTATGATTCTTATGGGGGAGGACAACATAATATATAATTCTTGGGATGCCTTTTAAGGCTCGGCCCAAAATCCTCCGGATCAATTCTTTCAAAATTAGGCTTCATCTTTAAATAGCTTTCATGATCAAGCCAACTATGGAGGACAACCCGCATCCTCTCCCCTACCCCATTATTCAATGTCTTATCCTTTGAACTCTACTTCTCAATATACACATCTATCTCCTCCATGCCCAACCTCAATTAGGAGGGGAGATTGAATCAATTTCATCAATGTCATCAAGTCATCATGGCTCAACTTCAATCCAACAAAGTCCAACTAGATCAACTTGTTAAAACCATCAAGGGCATGGAATTGGATCAATTGCCTAGCTACTCCAATGTCAATTTTGATTACCAACTTCCACAACTTGACAATACTGAAAGCTTTTATGAACAACTTATAGTTTCCCATGAACACAATACTCAAATCACTCTCGATTTAGATCATGTGGAGAATATAGGGGATTCTTATCAAGAAGTTTTAAAGGGAGCTAGCTATGGTTGTAATGATGATAACCAAAAGGGTGAGTTTGATAAGCTTGAGTTTAGTTTCCCTCATGAGGAGAGTTCTAGAGATGTTGATGATCTTAAGTTAGGGGGTGAAGAAGAAGAAAGTAGTATGTAAGTCCATGATCAAATCTCATTCACTTCCCTTCTTGAATTTGAAGAGACCTTGTTCCATGGGAAGGATGAAGAGGATGTGCGAGTGGCGAATGAATTAAGTAAGGCTATCAATGATCTCTCTTTGGTAAAGGATGAGGCAGGAAACTTTCATGACATTCATCTCAATTGGGCACCTTTTGACGAAGGGGAGGGTATTGATCTTTTACCTCTTCACGATTTCGGCGAATCTAATCTTGTTGAAGACATTCTATAATTAGCCAATTTATCCAATTCTATTGAGCCTCACAAGTTTCATGGTGTTGAGGAGCATGCTTCTTTCACTCTTGATATTGCTCATCTCCTTGACACCAATCAATTTATGGGAGCCCCTCACCCTCCGATCTATTCTCACCTCACAAATATTCATGTAATTCCTAAAATTGAGGTGGTAGAAATTTTTTTGGAAGATAATAAGGTCTGCATTCATGGGTTCAACACTTATAAAGACCATAAGTTTGAAGAGGAAATTTTTGTAATTAAAGACATGATAATTCCTCTTCCATTCGTTGAGTGAGGAAGTCATTTTGGTCTACTTGATCATAGGCATAATCTATCTTTCCAGTCATGCCTTTCTATATACCTATTGGTTGATGACTCAAGCACAAGCAACAAATAAATATATCAAAAATATCAATTTTTGCAGTGAACGTTCCTAGGCATCCATCTAGTTGTGGGAATGAAGAGTTGAGCAAACACACACAAGGCAGAGTAATTTTAAGGTGGTTCGATCTTAAGCTTAAAATCTACACCCACCCCTTAGTCAAATGAGTAAGGCTTGCTGACAAATAGCTTGCAACTCTGCTGATCCACAGCTTCAGGGATGAAATCCCTACAGATCGATGAGCTTCACAACTTGCTGAATCTGGTGAGCTTCACAGCTTGTTGTCCGAGGATCACACCTCGTCACTGCCTCACAGCTTGAACTGCTGATACACAGTTTACAGATAATTTCATAAATGAATTGAAATAAAACAAGGGAAAGACAATAACAGAAAGAAAGATGTAGCTCTGTGTGGAGCAATTTGACTCTAGATCTGATCCAGAAGTCAAGAAAAGCTTTGCTTCTCCTCGATCTCACTCCTCTCTTAAATTTCCTCTCTGACTTCTAATACTCTATTTTCTCATGCTCTCTCTCTTTTCAGCGTCGAACTCTCTTTCTCTCGTAGCACTCTAACTCCTCTTCTCTCAAGCTCTTCTGCTCTGATGCTCTTCTTCTTTTTCATCTCTTCTTACTCTATCGAACTTGAATGCTCGATCCCTTTTTATACAGGCGAGAGCAAATCTTGTGGTCCCCATAGGTTTTTCAAATCAGGCGCATGGAAGGAACGCTCCTGCCCAATAATTTTGTCTAAAAGTACATATCGAGGGGCCAAGTGTTAGGTGTAGAAAGTAAGCTGCTCCACGTGGCAGGATATTCTTGTTAGGGATCTCCAAGGTATTGGGAAGTCACCTCGGATGACGTGACCCCAACAATTTCACTTTCAGCCTACGTGATAGTCAGGAATGCTGCCTTCAGTTACTCAATTGGGTTACTCTCTATGCATCTAAGGTGTTCGACCATGACTGTGGGTTATTCCTTGATGACATTATTTTTTCTGTCAGAACAAAGGTAACTTTATTCATTAATCTCATCATCATGTGGCTCATTAAGCAAGTAAATAAGTGTCTAAAGCATGAAGCTTGAGATGTTACATAATAACAAGCAAATCATATAAATGAATGAGTAAAGTTATGCCAATGCATCGATGCACAATCTTTGTGCGCTGACCTACCTTACTGACGAGAAGGGAGAAATGCAGCAATATATAAAAGGAGCATCGATCTGTATATAGCACAGGTAGACCTCATTCAATCATGAAGACTCTCTTTGTATTGAAGATGCATCGACCTTAAGAATGATAGCCATTATTGCACCGAGCTTATGTAGCAATCGCTGGCTCACTAGCATTGACCAGCCTATGGTATGCATCGACCTGATGAAGACTTCTAACATATAGTGCTGAGCAACATTGACTTGTGTACAAAGTGCACCGACCTGATAGCGCATGTCTTCAATAGCTGCATCGACCTTTTAGACCAGACTACATATATGCATCGACCTGTTTGTTCAATGTAGTGGGAGATGCATCGACCTTTCAATGCAACACTTTTGCATATGCACTGACCTTCTAGACCAATCTGCATACATGCACCGACCTGTTTGTTCAATGCAGTGGGAGATGCATCGACCTTTCAACGCAACACTTCTACATATGCACTGACCTTCTAGACCAATAGTTTGTACTCTACAATCCGCACCTCGGGTTTTCTTCAACACTCTTCTTCATGGAGCAACTTTGCAAAACCTTCATAAAAATCATCCATATCATCAACTGACCCATTTGATAGCAATGGCAGGCCGAAAACTATACAAGCAACATCTTCTTTCATGTCATGGCAGGGTGGTGTCTTCAAGGTACCAGGCTACAGTGGCCCCTTTATGAAGTGTTGACGATAGCTCCACGTCAATGGCAGTGCATCTTCCAGAATGGATAGTGGCGACTCCCGGTAGCCCAGGCCTCTTTTACTCACCTTTCTGCCCCTTGGGATGGGATTGGTTTGCCCCTGCAACTGAGCACTAAGACCCATGCCTGGTTGATAACCTAGTTTCAATATCATGTTCCAGCCCTTGGGATCTCTCATCTTAGGCTTCACCTTGATGCTGATTGGTGCGACGGTGGGCTTGCATGGCGCATAGGCCCATGAAAAATTAAGGTCTATCACAGAAATGACTGGCCTGTTGCTAGGCCAGAGAGTCGACAATATCTTGTTAGAAATGGTTTCAACAGTCTGGACCATGGAGATGCTCTTGACCTTTACCACCCGCCCCTGGAATGGGAACTTGAGGCACTGGTGGGCGGTAGATGGTACGACACGAAGGTTGTTGATCCACAGATGACCCAAGATAGTCTTAAACATTGGGTCAATATCCAGCACATAAAATTCTATGGGCATTGTCAGTGGCCCGAGCTCAACTTGAACAGAAACCACCCTATGGCATGCCCTCCTTGAATTGTCGTAGGCTGCAGTTGTAGTTGGGGTTGGCCTCAGCAGCTCTTCTGAAATATTGCAAGTGTGCAGGGTGCTTAGGGGGCATACATTTATGGAGGCCTCGGTGTCAACTAAGGTTGCATCAATAGCCACCTTGTTCAAGGTGATGGAGATGCAAAGTGGCATTTGGCGTGCCTCGAGAGGTGCTAACTCGACCTCAGAAAAAGTAAAGGCTGGCCCCTTAGTAAGTGTGGCCAGGGCCGATGGTAGGTTATCCACTGCCATATCTTCATTTACCAGGACTTTCTGAAGAAAAGCTTTCAAAGCATCTTGGTGTAACTTGAACCGTTTAATCAATTCTAGGACCGAAATTTTGGCTGGCATCCGATCCAAGTGGTGTAGCAAGTCATACTGTGTGCTAGGCAACAGATCCACTTCCTCCTGATCAACATTCTGTGTCGAAAACTGGGGGTTAGTTGCAGGTGCACCAGTTGTGGGATAGCTCCTATGGAACAAACGCCCGCTCCGGAGGGCAAGGTTTTATGCCGGCACGGCGTTGGATGGACTCATGACTGGTGGCTTAATGGGCCTAGTGGGGTGAGTGAGGGGTGTAGAAATCGGGGTGATGACAGTGGAGGCAGGCTTAACGGGCCCTATCAGGAGGATAATGGGTGATGGGTTGAGCAAGGGGGTGGCAATTGAGGGTGTGACGGATGCTGGCGAGAGGATGGGTGAAGTGATAGGCAATGTGGGGAGTATAATAAGGGGCCTGGAAGGGAGGGGAGGTGCGGTAGAGGTTGTGATGGTGGGTTGAAGGATGACGGGGGTAGAAGGCGAAGGGGAGTTGTGGTATGTCACGCCTCGAACAAGGTGAAAATATCAAGGCGTGAACAGTTATAAAAGTGAGTCGATCAAGAGACTCAGATGATGAGTACGAACAACAAATAGACAAGATCAAATCTTTATTTCATAATCTGACATTTGAAGCAAGAGCGTCAGCTAAGATGTTCTGGCTGCGAGGAACATGGACAAAGATTAGTTTAGTGAAGAGCTTGGCATAGGCAGAAGCAAGTTCTTGGTAAGGTTTGAGTTTAGGATCGAGCGTGCGGCATTTGACGAGCACTTGGCATAGAATGAGCTGACTATCACCAACAATTCGTAACTGGGTAACACCAAATTGATGAGCGGCCTGAAGTCCAGCTAGAAGAGCCTCATATTCAGCTATGTTATTTGTAACAGGGAAGGCGAGTTGAGAGACAAGTGGAATGATGATACCCTCAGGCGTTAAAAGGATCATACCAATCCCCATTACATGAGAGTTCAGAGCTCCATCAAAATGTAATGTCCACATAGAATCAGAAGGTTGATTAACGAACATCAGTTCCTCCCAAAAACTCTGAGCGGACTGGATCAAATCGGGGAAGAGGATGATGAGCGAGATGTTCTGCGATGGCATAGCCTTTAATGACATTTTCCTAAATATAAGTGATGTCAAATTGGGAAAGGAAGCTTTATCATCGTGCTAATCGGTCAGTGAGGATAGATTTTTCAAGAAAAAATTTGATAGGATTCATGCAAGCAATGAGATGAACCTCGTGAGATAAGAAATAGTGCTTAAGTTTCTGAACTACCCAGACTAAAGCTGCACAGGTCTTCTCTATAGCTGTATACTTCTGCTCATAGGAGTTGAGAAGTTTAGACAAGTAGTAGGCTGCCCTTTCCTTACCTTCATCATCGACTTGCGCAAGGACAGCACCTACTGAGTCATCTAGGATGGAAATATAAAGAATAAGTAGTTTGCTTGGAATTGGCGGCCTCAGAACAGGAGTATTTGATAGATAATCCTTTAATCTGTCAAAAGCTGCTTAACACTTGTCATCCCAATTGAATTTAACTCCCAGCTTAGTAAGCTCGTAGAATGGCCTACACCTTTGTGAGTGCTGGGAGATAAATCGGCGTATAAATTACAACCTCCCTATCAATCCTTGAGCTTCCTTTAAATTCTAGGGAGGAGGCATCTCTCTCATTACTTGCGCCTTATTGGGATCAATCTCGATACCCCTCTTATTGACGATGAATCCAAGTAATTTTCCTGATGAAACACCAAATACACACTTCTTAGGGTTCATTTTCAATTGGTAACCTCATGCTCTTTGCAAGACCGTGGCTAGAACCTCAGGATGCTCGATCCTCATTCTTGAGTTCACTACCAGGTCATCGACATACACCTCAATATAAATGTGGATCATATCATAAAAAATAGCCATCATAGCCCTCTGATTGGTGGCTTTGACATTCTTGAGTCCGAATGGCATGACCACATAACAATATGTACCCCAAGGTGTAGTAAAAGAGGTCTTATCTTGATCCTCCTCAGCCAAGCGGATCTGATTATAACCAGAAAAATCATCCATAATAGAAAGGGTCTCATACCCTGCCGTATTATTGATTAAATCATCTATGTGAGGGAGGAGAAAATCATCTTTAGGACATGCACGGTTAAGGTCCCGAAAGTCTATGCAAATTCTTTCTTTTCCATCTTTCTTCATAATCGGGACAATGTTAGCCAGACAATTTGGATAGAGGACGACTCTAACAAATCTAGCCTTGTGAAGCTTATTGACCTCTTCTTTCATCTTTAGCGCCATGTGTGGGTGGAAACGTCTTAGCCGTTGCTTGACCGGGATGGATCCTGACTTAAGTGTTAATTGATGTTCAACGTCAGCTCCCGGTAGCCCGTCGGTATTGATGAATTAATTTGTAACTCTTTCCACTCTGGTTCAGACCTTTCGTCTACCCAGAGAACAAAAAAAACCTTGTTTTGACACTCACCCCGTGTCCATGAATGAACCACGTCAGCTCCCGGCAGCCACTCGGCGTTGATGAATGAATTTGTTGCTTCTTTCACTCTGGTTCAGACTGTCCGTCCGGCTAGAGAACTAAAAGATTTTCTCCACTCTTGTTCGAACCTTCCGTCCAGCCAAAGGATTAAAGAACCTTCCGTACAGTCGGTACCCCCGGCACATTAAAGAATGAAATACCCTTTCACCCTAGCCCGAGCCTGCCGGTCGAGTGAGGAATTAACCCCCTCTCCTGGCGCTGACACTACCCCGTGTCAATGACTTGACCACCTCTCCATCCCTTCGGGCGACGAACACTTCTTTCGAATCAACGAACTCCCCTCTCCGTCTCCTTCGGGTGACGAATACCCTTTGATTTGGACATCCCATCCAGATCATTGACTAAATAAACTCTTCTCTCTGTCTCTCTGGACGATAAATATCCCTTTGATTTGGACCTCTCGTCCAGATCATTGACTAAACAAACTCTCCTCTCTGTCCCTTCGGGTGACGAATACCCCTTTGATTTGGACCTCCCGTCCAGATCATTGAATAAACAAACTCTTCTCACCGTCCCCCCCGGGTGACAAACATCCCTTCTGATTTGGACCTCCCATCCAGATCATTGAATAAACAAACTCTTCTCACCGTCCCTCCGGGTGATGAATATCGCTTCTGATTTGGACCTCCTGTCCAGATCATTGAATAAACAAACTCTTCTCACTACCCCCTTGGGTGACAAATATTCCTTCTGATTTGGACCTCCCATCCAGATCATTGAATAAACAAACTCTTCTCACCGTCCCTCCAGGTGACAAACATTCCTTCTGATTTGGACCTCTCGCCCAGATCATTGAATCAACAAACTCTTCTATCCGTCCCTTCGGGCGATGATCACTTCTTTTGAATCAACGAACTCCTCTCTCCATCCCCTTCGGGCGACGAATATCCCTTTTGAATAAACAAACTCTTCTCTCCATCCCTTCGGGTGACGAATACCCCTTTGATTTGGACCTCCCATCTAGATCATTGACTAAACAAACTCTTTTCTCCGTCCCTTCGGGTGACGAATACCCCTTTGATTTGGACATCCCATCCAGATCATTGACTAAACAAATTCTTCTCTCCGTCCCTTCGGGTGACGAATACCCCTTTGATTTGGAGTTCCCGTTTAGACCATTGACAAAATAAACTCTACTCTCCGTCCCTTCGGGTGACGAATACCCCTTTGATTTGGACTTCCCGTCATTGACTAAAAAAACTCTTCTCTCCATCCCTTCGGGTGACTAATACCCCTTTGATTTGGACCTCCTGTCCAGATCATTGACTAAATAAACTCTTTTCTCCATCCCTTTGGGTGACGAATGCCCCTTTGATTTGGACCTTCCGTCCAGATCATTGACTAAATAAACTTTTCTCTTCGTCCCTTCGGGTGACCAATACCCTTTTGATTTGGACTTCCCGTCCAGATCATTGGCTAAACAAACTCTTCTCCCCGTCCCTTTGGGTGATGAATACCCCTTTGATTTGGACCTCCCGTCCAGATCATTGACTAAATAAGCTCTTCTCTCCATCTCTTCGGGTGACGAATACCCCTTTGATTTGGACCTCCCGTCTACTGTACATTTTTTTTTACGTTGATAACTTCTCAAACGTGGGTCTTGGGATGATGTATCAGTTTTGATTTTGAGCTAATGAATGAAAATGCCTTTTGTTGTGATTAGATATGAGCATGTCCCATCTTGCAACTCTTTTATCCCCCGTCCCTAATTCACTGTGGGTTCTACTTCGAGGGAGGCAACACTCCTTTTGTATTTTGATTTGCTCGTGTGAGCCTTGTATTTTATCCTCTCTGTAATCGTTGCTCCACTCCCCCTCCACTATCAAGGAGAAGAATAAAAGCTTCATTTATTGAGCCTGCATCGTCTGCTTCTCTTCTTCTCTTTGTGTTGTTTCATCGATTCCTACCTGTACCTCTCCGGGTGTGAGGAAGCCCCAGTGGGCTACAGTTGTCCCAAATACCATGAGTACTCGTTAAGGAGGAGAGGAGTAATCATCCTACGATAATGGCCTATGGCCGTACCCGATTGGGCGATAGTGAATTTCTCCTCTCTGAGGTTTCTCCTTACTACCGACCAGTTTATATGTTTACGCAGATTGATCAAACAATGTGCGCGAGTAGGCTACCAATCAGATGATCTAGTAAGGGCAATTGTTGAGCTCCCTCTCATTCCCCCGAATGAGTTGTAGGGGCCTCAGGCGATCCTTCTGTTGATCTATTCCAGAATGCTACCATGTCTCCCCCTCAAAGTATTTGATAGAGTGCTTTAGAAGGGTTGTGCTCACTTGATGGATTTCATTTCTCCTAGTCATCCCTACGCCAAGCACGAGCCCAACCAAATGGGCTAGAACTACCCGTTTTGGCTTAACAGGGATGCACTGATTATTTGCTTTGATTGCCTCATTCGATTGTGCTCTGGTATTAGATAGGGAAGTGCTTCTCAATGGGTGTCACGTCCCGAGCCTTTATGTACAGCGGAAGACTCGCTCGAGAGGCACGAACAGCCGGCATGGTAAGTCCCTCGCAAGTAAGCATGATCAGAGCGCGAAACAATTACACATAAGATGTAATTACACAAGTATATACTCAAACTCAACTTCTATTCATTGATAATCGAAATATTCAATTACAACCACTAATTCATCCGTTAATCGGATCTACTAGACTCAATAAAATAAAAAATTACATGGACTCGATCTAGACAATAAGACTACTATGTCTTCACTCGTATTTTTATCCGACTCTCATTCACTCTCGGACCCGCCACTTGTATAATCCAAATCTGAATCGGAATTACCTTCATCTCTTGAAAAATATTTGAAATAGGTTATGAGCGCACTTGCCTAGTAGGTATCTTTGCATCAACATGAAGGCACTATTTAAGTATTAACATTTGAGCTCTATGAATCGAGATAATATCATGTAAATGTGATAAACCAAATCACCAAGTAACAAGTAGAATCAGAAGGAATAATCAAGAATGATCAAGTAAGTAATATGGCCTTTCATGAACAAGAATGTAACAAGAATGTACTAGCAAGTTCACCAGATTGTCATCCAAGTATCTTTTGCTATACGCAAGTACTTGGTGAATTTTCGTGGAATATTATATAACAGTCAAAAAAGTCATTTAGAATTTGATCCCTGTGGATTTCTCCTATTTATAGAGAAAGTACTCCCAGCGCAATGCGATGCCAGTAGCATCATACTCCATGGTTTATAAAATAGTATGTTTCCGACAATCATTCAAGGGGACTAGCATAGAGCCCTTGAACATAATCAGTACTTGATCGTGGTTGCTCCCCTAATGGAAACAACCAAGTCCGCTGGGTATCAGTATTTTTAACCCCCTTCTTTTTTTCTTTTTCTCTTTTTTTCTTTTCTTCTTTTTTTTATAAGACCTACGGTGCCAAGAGGCGGGGATGATTTGCCGAATGGGTTGGCAGCCGGGAAAGACATGCATAGGCCGAGCCCGGTTAGGACAGCAAGTTAAACCTGAACACTGGTAGGTGAAATGGGTCGCAGCCCACGACGGCATACTGAGGCCAATCCCTAGAAGGTAAAATGAGCCGAAAGGCGAAGTGGGTTGGCAGCCCGAAAGGGCATACTAAGGCCAATCCCTAGAAGGTACAATGAGCCGAAAGGCGAGTTGGGTTGGCAGCCAGAAAGGGCATACGGAGGCTAATCCCTAGAAGGTAAACTGAGCCGAAAGGCAAATTGGGTTGGCAGCCCGAGGCCAATCCCTAGAAGATAAAATGTGTCGAAAGGCGAAATGGGTGGCAACCCGAAAGGGCATACTGAGGCCAATCCTTAAAAGGTAAAACGAGCCGAAAGGCAAGTTAGGTTGGAAGCCCGAGAGGGCATACTAAGGCCAAACCCAAAAAGGTAAAATGAGCCGAAAGGCGAGTTGGGTTGGCAGCCTGAGAGGACATACTGAGGCCAAACCCAAGAAGGTAAAATGAGCCGAAAGACGAGGTGGGTTGACAGCCCGAGAGGGTATAGTGAGACCAATCCCTAGAAGGTAAAATGAGCGGAAAGACGAGGTGGGTTGGCAGCCCGAGAGGGCGTACTGAGGCCAATCCCTAGAAGGTAAAATGAGCCGAAAGGCAAGATGGATTGGCAGCCCGAGAAGACATACTGAGGCCAAGCCCTAGAAGGTAAAATAGGCCGAAAGGCGAAGTGGTTGGCAACCCAAGAGGGCATACTAAGGCCAATCCGGTGGGACAAAATGTAAGAGAATTCGACCCAAACAATATGATAGTGCAGGATGGGATAACCCGAAGAAAATGTGAGTGAAACTGATGTGTCGAAGGACGTATGAGTCATCTTTGGGAGGGACAACTAAGAGAAGCTGGTGTTGGAAACTCAAATGGGGCGTATGACTCACAAGGCTCCAAGAGTAGGTGACCCCAGTGGGACCAAATATGACCATACTGATATGACAGTCACAACGCCCTAGTGGGACTGGATATTACCATCTGCTATCATAGGGTGAAGTCACTGACTCAGTACGTCCTGTGAAGACTGTTGTAGAAACTCCTGTGGGGGCGCATGATAGAGCTTCATATGTTTCCCATTGAGAGGCGGGAACGAGTTGTTGCCTTTGTGGTCAACGACCGTGTAGGCTCCCCCTTCAAAAACTTTCTGGATGATGTAAGGCCCGTGCCAATTTGGTTGCAACTTACCACTTGGCCTTCCAGCTAGTACCTCTCTTTTCTTGAGCATGACCAAGTCGCCCTTCTTGAACGCTGTGCTTGACTAGTTTGTCATAGGCACACGTCATACGGGCTTGATAGACTTGTAAATGTATGTAAACTTGGAGTCTCTTACCCTCCAGACAGGATAATTCCTCGAGCCTCCTTTCAACCTCGGATTGATCTTGGCCGGGTAACCCAGCATGAACTACCACCCGATACGACGTCAGTTCAATTTCTACAGGGACAACTGCTTCGGCCCAGTAAACCAAGGAGAATGGGGAACACCCAGGGGAAGTTTTATAAATGGTCTGATAGGCCCAAAGAGCTTCGTGGACCTTCTCTCCTCAATCTCGTTTGCGACCATTTATTATCTTGGCCAGTAGTTTGCAGAGCATCTTGTTGAAGGCCTCAGCCAATCCGTTGGTCTGAGGGTTATAAACCAAAGACGTCATCCAATCGATATGAAATTTGGTTGTCTTGTTCCTGAAGGGTGTGCCGTTGTCAGAAATGATCCGACTAGGGGTGCCAAACATGTATATAATATGATGTCTGACGAAGCGGGCGACTACTTCGCCAGTGACCTCCCGTAGAGGAATAGCTTCAGCCCATCGGGAGAAGTAATCTATGGCGGCCAAAATGAATTTATGCCCCTGGGACGAGGGAGGAAATGGTCCTACTATATCCATGCCCCACTCCGCAAACGGCCAAGTTGGCGTCGTCGGATGCAGGGAGTTTGGAGGCCTTCAAGGGATCGGCCCGAATGCTTGGCACTGGTGACATGTGCGAGCATACTGGCTGCAATCTTCGTACATGGTGGACCAATAGAATCCCTTGAGCTTGATGTTTGTCTTCATCTTAGCTCCAGCTTGATGGGCCCCACATAGGCCAGAGTGAACCTCCTGCATAACGGTTCTAGCTTCTTTGGGCGAGAGGCATCGCAAGAGGACCGGGTGATCCCTTTCCTGGACAAGCCTGAAAAGAATGCCATCGACCAGTTGATATGATGTAGCCCTACGTAGCAGTTGCACCCTACGGGCTCACTCAGGGGGAAGCCACTCGTTCTTGATTTGTATAATTGGCTCGCGCCAATCTTCTTCTTCGGGAGCGTTATCCTCCTGAATGTTGTTGACCTTGTAAATAGTGAGGCCAGATTCTTCGTCAAGCAGGCTGGGCATGAGCCTCCGGTGTCTGACAGTTATATTCAGCTCTCCCTCTGGTAGGTGTTTCAAAGTTGCTGCAAGTTTCGCCAGAACATCTGCCTGGGAGTTACTGCTTCTTGGTACATGATCTATCTCAAATAGATAGAACTTCGCTTTAAGCCTAATAACGGCTTCATGGTATGGGATTAACTTCTTTTTCTGTACGTCATAGTCACCCAGTACTTGACGAATGACAAGTTGGGAGTCCCCGTATACCTTGATACACTTAATCTCCATCTCAAATGCTAGCTGAAGCCCGATGATCAGTGCCTCATATTCTGCCTCATTATTGGTTAATGACTTCATGAGGGCACAGGAGTTGTGAAGTATGCCTCCCTGAGGAGATACGAAGATTATGCCAGCGCCTGGCGCAAAGCCTGTGAGGCCACCCGCTCTCTTGATAGACCTAGATGTGTCGTCAAAATATAGTTCCCAGGAAGGAGTGTTAAGGGACAACATATCATATTCGGACTGGGGTGGAGCATTTGCACCATCTTCCCCCTCGCCGAGCGACTGCACCAACCTTTCTTCATCTGGCAGCTCAATATTAAGAGGGGAGTCCTCCGGCACAAGGTGCGCAGCGAGAAACTCAGCCATCCCTTGCCCCTTAATTGCTTTGCGTGGGACAAAAGTGATGTCGAACTCCATCAGAATGAGCGCGCATTTTCCCAGCCTTCCAGAGAGGACAGGTTGGCTAAGGAGATATTTGAGCGGGTCCCACCTTGAAATGAGTTCCACCTGGTGCGCCAACAGATAGTGTCTCAGCTTTTTAACAGCGAACACCAGGGCGAGGCACATCTTTTCCATAGGTGAGTAGCGATGCTTGGGGCCGACCAACTTTCGGCTAAGGTAATAAAGAGGCTGCTCCTTACCTTCTTCATTGACCTGGGCCAGGAGCGCTCCGAGGGAAGCATCCATGGCAGCAATGTAAAGAATGAGAGGCTTTCCTTTGATAGGCGCCTCGAGGACCGGTGGAGCCCGGAGATACTCCTTGATATGCTCGAGAGCCTACTGACAGCCTTCATCCCATATGAAGGGTGCCCTTTTCTTCGTTAATTTGCCGAAGGGCATGCACCTCCCGGAGAGGTTGGAGATGAACCGCCTGATATAGGTAAGTCTCCCCTGGAGCGATCTAAGCTCTGTTATATTTCTGGGTGGGGGAAGCTCTCTGATGGGCTTCATTTTGTCAGGGTCGATCTCTATGCCTCGATACCTGACGATGAAGCCAAGGAACTTGCCGTTGGAGACGCCGAAGGCGCACTTCATTGGATTCATCTTGAGCTAGTACTGTCGAAGTCTTTCAAAGACTCGACGCAAGTCAGCTAAGTGATCCTCCCGCCTTTTTGTCTTGACGACCAAGTCATCGACGTAGCATTCGATAATGTCATGCAGTATCTCATCGAAAATCTTGGTCATTGCCCTTTGGTAGGTTGCGCCGGCATTCTTCAAACCGAACGACAACCTTTTGTAGTTGAAGACCCCCTTAGGAGATCGGAAGGCTGTTTGATCTTTGTCTTTGACAGCCATGCGGATTTGATTATAGCCCGACGACCCGTCCATGAAAGACAAGGCTTCGTGACCAATGGTCATATCAACCATCGTCTCGGTGATTGGGATAGAGTGCTATACATCTGACCAAAAATCAGATGTACCATGAGAGGACCAAACACATCGACGTCAGGTATCACTTTGTTTGTGATGTTGTCTTGCAGGGTACCGTAGCTGTTCAGAAGATTTCTATAGTAGAGAATCCTGCAGACATGTTGATGAAGCTTATTCCTTCAGAGAAGTTCAAGCGTTACCTGGGCTTGATCGGCTTGTAGAGCACGTAAGGTGGCCCCGATGGGGGCATTGACAGAAACGGTGATCATGCTGAAGTTTGTCACAAGATGAGGCTTATGAAGATAAGCCAAGAGGAGAATTGTAACATGGAGTGTCTCATCTCGACAAGCCATTCCAAAGGAACCGCTTCTATGCTGTTACGTAAAGATGGCTAAAGGGAATTAAATTCCCATACAACGGATGGATGCAAGGTATTTGGTCACTATAAAAGGGGACCTTGTCTTTCATGTTTAGCATCCCAAGGTGAGATCCCAAGAGCTCCTTAGAGAGAGAGAGCTAAGAGGGTTGGGGTGAGAGCTTGAGAGAGTTTTGTGAGTGAAGACTTATTCCTCTGGGTTTGGGGTGTGAGACTTCTTGTATTATTCTCCACATCTAGTGAAGTTCCGCTGTCACCGTCGCCCATGGATGTAGGGGGGTAACCTCTGAACCACGTAAATCCTTGTGTTCCTACCTTGTGTGATTGTTCCTTTTTTTTCCTCCTCCCTTCTTCTTGTTATAAAGATCGAGATCTTGGGACGTCACTCTGTCCGTCAAAGTGGTCGCGTCATAACATAATATTTACAGAGAAAGCACGCCCTACGAAGCATAGCACATCAAAATTGCCTTTCCCTCTCCACACAGATGGCAAACAAAGGCTGCATATCCCTAAATCCATTGCCTTCCCCGATGTTGGCCACATGCTCCCCACTACTTGCCATACTCTCTAGAAAGTGCAGAGATGGCGGCTCATGGTAGACAACTGTAGGCTACTCGATGATTGTGTGGGCCTGCAACGACGAATGCTGGGCATGGCTGATGAGGAGAATCCATTGCCTCAACCTGGTCATCAACTGTGTTAGGTTTGGCCATCCTCCATAAGAGAATCGCTAGCTAGTTGCAACAATGACCCCAACTGAGGGCTTCAGTTGGAAGCCGCTCTCCAATCGCAACTGCAGCCCAGCTAGAGTGCGGCTCCGACCGGATCGTTGCTCTGGTCAAGATGTGCTGCTCACTGCTGTTGGGTCTCCCTGAGAAGTAGAACTCGTAGAGGAAAAGGAGAGGTGTGTGGGAGTCAGCTGGGAGCGGATAGAGGGCATCTTTCTTCATGAAGAAGAAAGGAATAACAACACGTCTTCTAGCAAACAAGAGAGAAAGTAGAGAAGTTTTTTATTCACAGGAGCAAAACTGAAGAGAGTGCAGTATGACATCCTCACACATAGACTGGTGGACTAGTAAAAGAAGAAGAGATATGAGAAGTGGAGGAAGAAGGGAGAAAGCTAGCTAGTAGCATCTCTAGGCTTCATTGGGCATCTTTTTCTTTGGGGTTCTCTTCTTGTGCATTGTCTCTAAATTTTATCGTTGGAGACTATAGTTTGTGATTTTTATACTTAGTGGAGATTGTTAATCTCAGTTTTGTTATCATGAGAGTGGTGCCTACGTATTATTCTTCATATTGCATAATGGATTGGATTTATCATGTTGTTTTTCTCATGTTGGGATTTTCCAAGTAAATATTGTGTACTGTCCATCTCTTGCCCACCTGAAAGTAGGAAGGGTGAGTCACAGCCAGACTCAGTAGGGGTCACGTGGATCCCTACCTCGCAACTAAAGACGCAGGCATGCAAATATAACAGCAATTAAAGCATGCATTTAACCAATACGTAGGAAGATGGCATAATTTAAACACAGATATAGCAAAGCTATAAACCTATCTAAACAGTTTAAACAGCTAATCTATATGCCAAATACAATATAGATATAACGTCAAAAACTAACCCCACCAATAGAAGAAAGCTGAGCTAACCCGGTGATAGGAAAGGGAAGAGACACACTAGAAGTGAGAGACCAGATGCATCCACCGACGACTTACACTACGTCTCAGGCAAGTCACGGTCAGCGAAACACAACCAGCGAGAGGCGTAAATAGTACGAGAACAAGAACTAGTCAGAGTGACACTCATTAGTGTCAGTCCTGCTACCTCCGACCACGTATGCACACACTGACTCCTACCTAGAGTCAGGTCTCTAGCTAGTTTTTCCCTCCCGTAGGACACAACAGTAACTGTAGGGGCCCACGATAACTACCTTAAGAACCATCAATGGGAATCACCCCTCCACCTTTCCCGGGTGGGATGACACCCTCGGTCGCTGGGCTATGACTAGTGGCTCCATCACAAGGAAAGAGGAAGCTACTCTATTGGGGTATAAAATAATGCCATAGTTTTTATAAAATAATTTAAACATGACGAATATGCACTACTGAATGCATTAGAAACTAAGCATGCTCTTTTAGAATGTCAGAAAGCATAACAGACCAATATAGGGCTGTTACCTCACATAACGGATTAGGGAAGGTGTGTCATACATGCGTCTCCCTCCATCCGTTATGCTCACCTGAACGCTTCGATGAACACAAGGCACAGATATGCAGATCATAACGCACCAGTAATGGGGCATTATGTACAGTATAATGCATCTGCTCCAGTGCGTTATACTTAAATAAACAATGCCGTGTAATCAGAAATGCAGAGCATAACACACCAGTGCGTTATACTCAAATGAACAATGTCTTGTAATCAGAAATGCAGAGCATAACGCACCAGGCATGGGACGTTATGCAGAGTATGACGCACCTCTCATGGCTGTTATACTCACATGAGCTGAAACCAGAAACTACAGATCATAACGCACCTGGGAGGGTGCATTATGAAACTATAATGCATAGGTCTGAGTCCGTTAAGGTCACCCAAACACCCAGAATCCACAGAAAATCACGGTTTAAAGCATGTTATAACGCACCGGGTGAGGGGCATTATTTCACCACAATGAGTCTACCCTACACCTCCATGCTAACTGCCTTACTAGTCCACGGTCAACGGTCAAACCATTCGGTCAAGGGTTAAATGGCAGTCCACCAGGGGCCGTTAAAGCCACCCGAACGTGAAAAATCCATAGAAAACCCATGACCATAACGGTCAGGGAGGGGTGCGCTATACTAACCACCTATCTACCGTTTTCAGGAGCATAACAGACCTGGGGTGATCCGCTATGTGGGCATAATGCGCCAGGTAAGGTGCGTTAAACACAAGACGGTCACGGGGTGACCGCCATGCGATCTAGGCGATGAGCGTGAATTGTCTGAAATCGAACCACACCCCGATCGATAGAAATCGATGGGTTCAATTACAAAAACCTGTAAAAACGAAATACAAACCATGCCATGCATCCACAAAAGCCCACAAAAGCTAGAAATGTAATTAACATGCCCATGATAAGCATTGGCGAAGAAGATTCTTAGGCAGGACTATTACTGGCCCACCCTAGAAGAAGACTGTTCCACTTATGTCCGTAGGTGTCTTCAATGCCAACTCCATGCCAATAAAATTCATGCTCCCGCTTCCTCTCTTCATCCTCTCTCCGCTCCTTGGCCATTCTCGATGTGGGCCTTTGATATCGTTGGACCACTTGGTGACCCTAATGCTCAGGTTAAACAGAAGTCATTCATCCTCACAGCAACCGAGTATTTCACCAAGTGGGCAGAAGCTCAAGCGTACACAAAAATCAAAGCAAGCACAGTATGCGGCTTCATCATGAAGAATATCATTTCGCGGTTCGGAGTGCCGAGTGACATCGTCACCGACAACGGACCCCAATTTGTATCACAAGAACTCCAGGACCTCTATAAGAAGTTCCATATTTCTTTGCATCATTCATTGCCATATTATCCCCAAGGTAATGGCTAAGCTGAGGCCACGAACAAAATCCTTCTTAAAATCATTAAGAAAACATGCGTGTCACACAGATATGCTGATTGGGTCGACAAACTGATAGAAGCTCTATGGGCTTATCGCACCTCCGTCTGCACTCCCACAGGACAGACATCGTTTGCTCTCACTTATGGGATGGAGGCGGTACTATCGTATGAGATTCTGATCCCTTCCCTAAGGGTGTAGCTCGATAAAGAACTTAATCTCAATGAGCGTCGGGTGGCGTTCCTAGTCTAGCTGGAACTCTTGGATGAGAAGAGGCAGAATGCGGCCAATCTTGTTTCTGTTTATCAAAAGCGTGTCTCGCGTCATTTCCAAAAGAAGGTAATCAAACGTAAATTCGAAGTGGATAATATGGTCTTGAAACGTAAATTTATTCGAGCAGGTGGTCCTAGGTCCAAGCTGCAACCTAACTGGGAATGGCCATTGGTAGTAAAGGAAGCATATCCGGGGAACGCTTATCTGCTTGTTAACACTGAGGGAGAAGAACTATCACATGCGTGGAATGGACTTTATTTAAAATGCTTCTACCCTTAAAATAGAGTCTGGCTAATGATGGCTAAGTGATGAGGTAGCTTTTCCCTTATCATTAGGGATGATTCCTTAGCACAACGTCCCCGCACGCTACACGATGCCCCTTTGGTTAGGGTCTCCCTTTTGTGTAACACCGTTTCTCCTTCGGCCATGCTCAGAAAAGATGATGGTCCTTTGCTCCTCTCCTTTCGGTCAAGCGTAGGGGCAAGAGATTGACGGAGTAGACAATCAATCTTGGCACTCCCCCAATATGGGAGCGGTCTCAAATAGGGGTAGTTCTCAAAAGAAAAATCAAAAGTAAAAGAAAAACACCATGAAAGATGCCCCTGATCCTAGTAACCGGGCCTGCTTCTCCTAACAAGAGTTGAGATTTGCGTAAAACGGTGAAAGATAGTGCAGCATCATGGGAGAAAATGATACTTTAAAAGCACGACAAGAGCGGCAAAGTCCCCGCGGGTTGACCAACCTGGACGTATGCGTGCAAAGCTAAAACCCCAGCTACAATACACCGACTCTTTGAGGGGTAGTGCTCTGAGAGGGAGTCAAACCTAGATATCCCACGTCCTTGCGTTAGGCTTGCCTCCATGTTTCTTCGATTTTCCTCCCTCAATGACTAAATCCAACCCTAGGTATGGCCCAAGGAGGGGCAACGCTACGTGGATTGGGTCTCTGGCCAAAGGGGTCGTCATCTTGAGCGCACGCTGTGGAAGACCACATCGCCAAGGGGTCACGAGGTCGGAGATGCCTCGTGCCATAGGGAATGCCGGGAGATGTCCTCATCAATGCACCTCATATTGCGATCAACGAATGATGAAAGGTGAAGAAGTTCATGATGGGCCTTCGACCGTCCCTAAGGACCAGATTAGTGGCAGTCAATCATCAGATGATGGATGAAGCTCTTAGTCTAGCATGTCGACAAGAAAGTGAGATGGAGCAATATCAAGAAGAAAATAAGGCATTGATGAAGAGGCCATCGTCATCCTTCTAGTGACAAGACCGCAAGAAGAAGTCTTTCTCTCGTCCATCGAAATCTACACCAGCAAAGTCAGCTTCACCTTAAGCCGATGGATCAGGTGGATCGTCAGGAGGCAAGGTAGATTGCAAGCATTGTGGAAAATGGCATGGAGGTAAGGAGTGTTCGATCGTGACTAGATGGTGTCTGAGATGTGGAAGCCCTGATCATAAGATTAAAGATTGTCTGAAGGCACAGTCGTCTATGCCCACTAAAGCCCCGATGACAGTAGCCGCAGTGCCTGCAGTAGCAAAACCAGTCAGGAAGTCCAGAGTTCCAGCATGAGTATTTGCACTAGCTAAGGAAGATGAGGAGCAAGCGGACCATGTGACTGAAGGTATGCATTTGATATCCGACTTCTATGCTAGAGTTTTGTTTGACACTGGTGCCACTCATTCGTTCGTGTCTAACCGATTTTCAAAAATATTGCATGATGAGTTGGGTTTGATGGCAAAGGACTTAGATGTGCCCGTTCTAGTGCACGTGCCAGCAGGAGCATTGTCCACTACCAAGAGTTATCCTTCCTTGCCTGTAAATGTCGAAGGGTGGGAATTGTCGGGTCACTTCTATCTTTTGAAGATGAAGGACTACGACTCTATACTTGGTCTCGATTGGCTGGAGAGACACTATGTTCTCATTGATTGTCGCAAGAAGTGGGTTGTTTTTTACAGTCTTGGTGAGAAGGAGTTCTTCCACCCTTTACCCAAGTTTGGGTCAGGAAAATTCGTGGTCTCGGCCATGAAGGTAGCCAGATCATTGTGCAAGGGCTGCAGTGCATTCCTAGCCTGTGTAGTGACCACAGCTAAAGTCAAGGAAGCGCCATCACTAGAGAGGATTGAAGTGGTTCGAGACTTCTCAGATGTCTTTTCGGAGGATTTGCCAGGGTTTCCACCTGTTCGGGAGATCAAATTCTCTATTGATCTTCTGCTCGGCACATCATCGATTTCTACAGCACCTTATCGCATGGCACCAGTAGAGATGGCTGAGTTGAGGAAGCAGTTGTAAGAGCTATTGGACAGAGGCTTCATTCGATCAAGTGTCTCGCCTTGGGGACCACCAGTTCTGTTCGTGAGAAAGAAGGATGGATCACTTCACCTTTGTATTGATTATCGGAAGCTCAACCAGGTAGTGGTGAAGAATCGCTATCCTCTGCCTCGCATTGATGATCTCTTTGATCAATTGTAGGGTGCCACGATATTTTCGAAGATTTATTTGCACTCAGGATACCATTAGCTTCGAATCAAGGAGGAGGATATTTCGAAGATAGCTTTCCGAACCAAATATGGGCACTATGAATTCTTGATTTTACCCTTTGGTCTAACGAATGCCCCGACATCATTTATGGACCTAATGAATTGAGTGTTTAAGCCCTTATTGGATAACTTCATGGTTGTATTTATTGATGACGTGCTGATTTATTCCCCAGATGAAGGAGCCGAAGATTTTGAAATACGAATGGAACACTTAAGGATGATTTAGGATCGATCCAGTGTTGCAGCTCATGAAGTTGGTGTTGGGTTTGAGCGATCATCTCCTGAGTAGGGAGAGAGCGAGAGTAATGTGGGCCAACTTAAGCAAAAGAATGTGAATTCGGACCAGAATGATAATAGTGGTCCGGATGAGAGGATCTGGACTGGGGAGAAAGGAAGTCGATTTCTAGAGTGGAAGGATACATGGGCCTGGAAGGAACATGAGCATAAGGACCCATTAGGCCAGTAGCAAAAGGAGAGGAAGAATGAGGCCCATTAGAAGAATGAGGCCCATTAGAAGAATAAGGCCCATTAGCAGAATAAGATCCATCGAGAGGAGAGGACCCATGAAGGGAAGATGGCCCATTAGTGTAAGAAGAAGGCCCATTGAGAGAAGAAGGCCCATGAAGGTGACTTGCAATAAGGCGTTGGGCCTGGGCTGAGTCCAGTTGACGAACAAGGGCGAAGACATGGGCCATAAGGTTGGCTTGCCCCTCGGATGGGTCGATGGGACCACGTGAAGATGGGCCCGCATGGGAAGAGGATTCCACGCGAGAATAAGAAGAAGAATGAGAAGAAGGATGATACAAGCGGTTGGAATGACGCTCCATGAGGGCAAATGGAGACTTAATACAAAAATATCAAGGAGAATACAAGTGGGGAAGCAATGACTTAATGGGCTTGAGAGCAAGAGGGGGGCTAATTCACTAATGCAAAGACCAAGAGATAGTGGACTAGACAATGGACACACAAAATGGACTGACCTAAATGGGCCTAACAACAAAAGGATATGTTGATGATGAAGGAATGCAACACAATACCACAAAATAGACTTTGGATAAGCCCAAACAACACAAACAATGTGAGAGTTTTCACCCAAGTCAAACAAGTTAAAATGATGAAAAATATTTTATTTTGTAAAGTTTTGATGGGCCTTTTAATGTTTTGATTTAAGTAAAATTTCATCACGATAGGAATCCTATGGGAATAAGGTCAAAACTTTGGGTTGACTAAGGTTAACTCCCTCACACTTATGCAAATGCGAGTCTAAGGGGTGGAAAGGTACAATCGGCCCGACGTCCGTGTGGGAATCCACAGCTCACGGGGACTTGCAGAGGTCCCGAATAAGATCACCTAGTCGACCCCAAGGAATATGGAGGTGAGAGGATCACTTACCAAGGAGAAATGTAGCTACAATATGAAGAATGCATGGCCCTATGTGCACCGGAGTGCATGTAATTTCTAGCCTAAAATTAGAAAATCAAGACAATATTAAACTATGCAAACATGATGATATGGGTGCAACCAATATATTAAAATGAAGATAATATGAAGGACAACAAGGCAAGACCAGGAACAAGCACAATCAGAACCTGGAAGGTAAAGAAATCATCAATGCAAAACGTACCTGTGAGTCTGCCCTTGAACCTGCATGCAAATTTTATGCACAAAATGTAAAAATGGAGACAGAATTGAACTATGCAAATGTGACCCAAATAATGTAAATAAGATATGGATGGAAAGACACTACAAAAGGGAACAAAATGGGACCAAGAAGCAAGTAAACAAAGCTCAGGAACCCAATCAAATCATCAACCAAAGGTGTACCTATGAACCTGTCCCGGAACTTGCCTACAGACTTTATGCAGAAAACCCAAAATTGAAGATAAGATTAAACTATGCAAACATGACCCAAATGGGCGCCGGGGAACTTTGCCCTATAAAAAAAGACAGAAGAAAAAAAAAGAGAGGAAATTAGATGAAGAAGAGACGAATAGAGAGAAGAGGAGACTTGGAGAACAAGTCGACATGGCCACCCCCTTCACTGTCTGAGGGAACCAGAGGGAAGCCAAGACTCTTCGTCCCGTCCGTTCGAAGCATCCGGCGCCGGAGAAAGGGAGCGGGCTCTGTCATTCCTTGGGTGGGTGTCCGTGGGTTTACTTCTATTTTGAATCCCCTTTCGTTCTATTTTTTTTTTCACCTTTGGATATAATGTAAATGGGAGAGAGGGGAAGGCGATGACATGAGCTTGTTTTTCCCCTTTTCACCGTCTCTGCTACTTCCTCCCCTCCGCAGACAATGTAATGGCGTCCGTGCGACAATGCCGACACCATAATCTGCAATAGATATATATATATACATTCAATCTTCTTCTCATGGCATGAGCAGTACCTGTGATTGCATCAATACACCGGGGATTCGACGTTACGCATCTTCCCTTCGTCCATCATTACTGGATTAGCTTATGCATTGCATGCTTTCTATGGGCTATAAGCCGACGCCAGATTAAACACTTCTGTTTCTTACGCCCTGTTTTCCCCAGCGCCGAGTGCGTTCCTGGGTTCTATGGGCTATAGCAACCGTTCCCCTCCCCGGGGTTACTCTCCCCTTAAAACGCTGAAGGTTTGCCCCACCGGAGGTGCACATATATGTGCGTTTCCCCGGTCGGTCTTGGGCTCGTCTTCCTATCCCCTTCCCGTTCTTGACCATGAATAGGGGGAGATGAAGCCACCCGTATATTCCTCATCCGAGTTCTCTAGGTATCGCCTTCCTTAACCTGTTGACATTTATACGCGTGCGTATATGCTTGCTTATAGACGCTAACATTAGTCTGCTAAATGTGTACGTTTTCCCATCGCGCCGTATTACCATCTCACTAGGGAGATTCGGTGCCCCGGGGAGGGGAAACATTCCGATTATCCGTCCACAACACCGTTGCGCCCGTGGGATCTGCTTGATTAGTGGCGAATCCCCACGGACGACCGGGTGAACATTAAATCGGGTTAATCCCGACATCTTTAAATCCACGGTCCTTGACAGACTTCGTGGTGGCCATGAGACGGATACCCCTCGTAGGCTTGCCTCGGGGTTTTTCCTCTCTAATCAGTCGTCCCGACTTAGACGGAGTATCAGCTCGGGTCGCGTGCCCCTCATAGGCTTGCCCTCGGGGTTTTTGCTCCCGCTACGAGTCGCGCTACTCGTATACACTCACCCACGGACTCGGTGCCCCCTAGTAGGCTAGCCCTCGGGGATTTCCTATCCGTTCGGGTTTTCGCCGGCCGCCGTCTTGCCACTCGGCTCTTTAGGGGTTGCTCCGTTACGGGAGTACTCCCCGCTTCTCCCCGACACGTCCTTCAGGATGGGGAGATGCTGCCGAAGTTTTGACTCGATCCCGAGCTATCGCCGCGCTAGAGTATGAACCTCGCGCGAGTCCGCGACTCGATCACCGAGCGATCCGGAACCAATCCGACGTATAACAAACTCAATAAACAGTCTAAAACCCTCAAAGCATTTGAATAAACCCGAAAAATAAGTCCGTCGGAGCTATTTTCGTCAGAAACAAGGCTGAATCGGCGCCACGATTCATCGACGCGCCCGTGAAACGACGCGCCCCTGAACCAGCGCGCCCTCCAGGGGGCGCGCCGGTTCAAGGCCCAAGATAATTCCAGACAGAACGGGCACAAATTCTCTGAGAAAGTAAGTCTGAGACCCTAGAAGAAGGATCCGAAGGGTCTGGGACATCACACAAAGTGCCCTGGTTCACTCGACCAACCCAGGTGGTCTGGTCGACCGACCTAGGACAGGGGGTGCTGGTCTTGTTCAGTCGACCAACCACTGTCAGGTTGACTAACCCAGTGTCTAGGTAGACCGAATTCAACCTCTTTTGTCCGTTTTGGCTTCCGGTCGACTCGATCGAGACCCTTTAGTCAATCTTTGACCCCGTGGATGTTCTAGACACCCCGTGGAGACCGAGTTTGTATTTTTGGGTGTCCGAAGGAATCATGATACCTTTATTAGTGTGCCTGTTTGATTTTGAGGGTCTAAGTGGCCCCATGTGTTTTGGGCTTCCTCGTTATGCTAGTTTGAGTCACAATACGGTCTAGTATGGGCAGAGGGCTATTTCTACTCTACGTTAGTTTTTCTGAAAGTGGTTTCTGTGTGGGCCATGTATATGGCTAGTAATCAAGAGTCTAGTGTGGGCTGCCTTGTGAGTGTTTTTAACTATGGTTTTTGACTCTTGGATGATGGTAATTTGACGACATGCAACCATATTGTGCAATGGCCTTGGGATAAGTCACATGACTCTTTGGCCTTTGCATTAGCGAGTGTAGCTAGTCGTCCTGAGTTTGGTGATACTAAGCCACCCTGTGTTCTATGATACTCATGACATGTGCGTATGTAGCGCGTTGGTACTTCAGTATTTGTCCAACTGAGAGTTTTACCTCGAGTGACCCTCCCACTAGATATAGCTGACCTGGGCACGTAGCTGCTTATCCACCTAGGAGTGGTGGAGGCTTGACTCGAGTAGATAATTTTTAAGCTGGTTAATTATCATAGGGCCCCTTGCCTTTGTAGCTTGAGTCCGACTGGGTGAAAACCAGTTAGAGGATCCGACCTAGAGTGAATAGTCCGTGTGTGCATACGTAGTTGGGGGCGTGAGATGCAAGCTGATGAGTGCGACCCCAGCTAGTCCTTGTTTTGTGGTTACAGAGGCGGGTAGAGAGACACCTAAGGCTGGGCACTAAGTTGTTAGTGGACTCATCCAGCCTTGTCGCTAGTGGGCATGCAGTTCTCCTGTCATTCGAGATGAGTTTCTTCTTAGTTATTCGGGTGATTTTTGTACACTTTTCTAGATGTTTAGGTCGAGGGTTCCACTCGTAGGCAGAGTCTATTCGCGATAGTGAGATCGTGACCTTACCCCTGGACCGCATGGTCTGAGCTATGGCCTTCGTCGACGAGGATGAGCCTGCATGACAAGAGTGTTGCGGTTCCATTCCCAATAGCATAGCCATGATTTCACTGTTGGTTTGGCAGTTCCAATTGTGAGGTCGGGGCTTACTTTTCGTGACTCATAGGAGTAGTTTAGAGTGTTGTGTTTCCGCCGCTGTCTTTTGCTACTGTTGTTGTTGTAGTTCTTGCTATTATCGTTGTTGTTTACTGCCATTGTTTCTTGGTGGAGATCCGTAGGACCCCTACTGAGCTAATGAGATGAGGCTCACCCCTTTTTTTTCCAGGTGTTGCGGTTCCTTCTCGAGGTTCGGAGGTGCAGTGCGGAGGTTCATAGTTGTCAACTTATCAGAGCCAGAGGCGTACCTGGTGATTAAGTACATTTCTTTCCCTGTAGACCATACTTTGTGGACTGGACTCTATAGTTAATTTTTAAATTAAAAATTTCTTCTTCTTCTTCTTCTTCTTCTTCTTCTTCTTCTTCTTCTTCTTCTTCTTCTTCTTCTTCTTCTTCTTCTTCTCCTTCTTCTTCTTCTTCTTCTTCTTCTTCTCACAAGCTCTCTCACAGATCTTCTTCTTCGAACTAATCTGCTCAATTTTCTCTCGAAATCTCTCTCACGTAGCCCTCTTTTTCTCTCGGCTGCAGCTCACTTGCAGCCACCCTCTTCGAAGGAAGAAGGCTTGTATATATAGGACAGAAATGGGCATTTTCTGATTAATCTGATCCTCAAGGAAATTAATCCATTGGTCCATCTATCAGAGATGAATATTCTCCTCCAGTAGTCTTCTAGAATGAGTGTCAGGTGACCTCAGATCACGTGCCAATAATTGAATTCGAATTCACGTGATTTTCATCGAGTGTTGCATCGACTCCCGAGCATGATTGCCATTGGCTCTCGAGCATGAATGCATCGACTCTCGAGCATGGTTTTCATAGGCGTCGAGCTTAGTTCAAGCTTCATAAGATCTTGGTCCAAGCCTATCCGAGCTTGTCTAAGCTTGTCCGAGCTTGAGCTTGGTTCGAGCTTGTCTGAGCTTCACCAAGCTTTTTCGAGCTTGAGCTTGGTTCGAGCTTGTCCAAGCTTTTTCGAGCTTGACCGTGCTTGTCTGAGCTAGAGCTTGTTTCCATATGTGTTGACTTTCAAGCATGACAGCCATAGTGCTTTCTGATTGTCCAAGCTTTAAGCTTTAAGAAGTCTGACCTTAGTTGCCACAGCGGTCTGAGCTTTGGTTGCTCAACTTGGACCTGGTTCCGTGCTTTGGCTTTCCTAGATATCTGACACTTGGACTTGGAATTTGACTTCAGCATTTCTAGGAATGTATCCAAAGACTCTTGCAGCTGGCTTGTGCTGCTATTGCTCGGCTATCTGACAAAAGAACTTTTGCTGGCATTTCTTCAGCTGGCCTGACTGCTTCAGGAAGTCTGAGCTTTAGTTGCATCGACGCACGTCCATTGCTGCGTCGACTCCACTCATGCTACAGTCGCTTGGACAAAACTCTTTTTTCAAAAAGAGTCGACCCTTTGAATCGACACTTTCTGGCTTTGGACACAAGAAACAATATTGTGTCGACTCCACTTCAATTTGTTAGCTTCTCAGCCTTTTGTCTCTCGTGCCAAGCTATTTGTCACTTCTACAAAAACTATTTGTCACCCTTATTCCTCATTTTTCACTCTTGTGAGCCATTTTTCACTGTTACTTGCTTCAGCTGGTGGGTCACTCTTGGACTATTGTGCTTGGATGTCTTCATGAATCTTTATCAAATCTACTGAACTTATGCTGGAGTTCTGAACTGATCCTGTTCAACTTGTTCTTCACAAAAGTTCAAGGATGTGCACATATATGCATATGCTATCATCAAACACATGAAACCTATGCACTGACTTATAGATGAGTCATAGTGCTTGACATCATCAAAACCACAGGGACACAACATTTATTTTTAGGATCAAGCCCCAATCGTTGCGCTAAAAACTCAAGCTGTTAGCGAAGGTCAACTATATTTTCTTATGGCATTGCAAAACCCCACATCTATACGTGCTGTGGGTGGGCCTAAGGGGCTTCGCACATGGACCCGATAATCCCTACGGTGGGCTGGGCTGTCAAGCATTGATGCCCTACGTTGACCCCATAATCAACGTGGGACAGTGAATCCCTAAGGGAGACACTGAACCCCATAATCCAATAACAAACATACTTTCCTAAGGCTATAAATGTAAACTAAAAGGACTCAAATATAAAATAAAAAATTAGTGGTCTTGCTCTGATGTCCCCATGAATTCTCCCCCGGCGTTGGCCATGGCTGCCAAGGCGCCAGCAAAGGTTCCCTTCGAAGACGCAGGCATTGGCGAGGAATCTGCAGAGACCCATCGTCAGAGGAAGTGCCCAACTACTCCGACGACATTTCACGAAGATCTCTCTCTCTCTCTCTCTCTCTCTCTCTCTCTCTCTGTCACCTAGCGAACTGAGATTGTCCTAGTAGAGTAACGAGACCCCCAATTTATAGGAGGGGGATGAAGGTTTCCGAAGCAGGGAGGAGTCTTACCACCTCCCTATACCCTACGAAACTGACATGATAGATCCCGAAAGACGTGCCCTCTCAAGATAACTCCTGAGGCGTCGCATCATATCTCCAGGAGGTCTCAAGGCAAGCGAAGGAAGGATAATGCGAAGACAAACCCACAGAGAATATGGTAGGAATTGGGGGACAACACTCCTGGATGTCGCCAGTAGTAATGGAGAACGGATGCTATAAAAGGATGAACAGGCAGGCGGAAGCCCACCTGGAAAGACGCCACGAGAACCATGATACCACCCAAAGGAAGGCTCAGTCGATCATCGTCAACTATTGGGAAGATGATGTCAAAGTGAGGTGGAATCTGGAAGGCCTCTCGTAGCTTGTGTACCACCCTATAGGTGACTAACGGAGGAGAAGGGGGACGAATGGTGCCGGCGATCGAAGTGCTCGCGATGTTACCTTGGTCGGGGATCACTTCCTCGATGGAAGAGGATGGGCTGACATTAAGGTTCCTCCTATGGGGCGGCATGGCTGCGGGAAGCAGAAGGCACAAAGAACGGAAGAGGACCCTCACCAGACGATGGCGGAGGAAGCCTACGATGAGCGAATGTGACAAATAAGAAGTAGATGGGGTTCTAGGAAGTCTCCACAGTGGTTCTTATCACTCCCCGAGGTAGAACGACCACTTTGGAGTCGTAGAGTAGGGGAAAAGGCACCTATCACTATCATAGTATGACCGTCTGACTCAGGCGCCTGTTCGATATCCCAACACCACGAGTTCACGTCATAATTACAAAGGAGGCTCTCCTCGCCATCAGAGGAGCCTTGCGCGCCAAGCAATCGACTAGGGCCACCAGTTTTGATAGCCCTAAGAGACTACCCATGCCATAAACCCTCTCCTATTCAACTCCCAGTTCTTGACAAAGTGCTCAAAAATTGAGAGTAGGGGGGCTAGTGAGGAGGGTATATCCAGTTTGGCCCATAACGGGTCCGATATCGTGGGCCCACGGTGGCCCCAGCCTAGGTACAAGAAATAAAAGCTTGTGACGACTATGGCCCAGTTAGCCAGGCCCAATAGGACTCGACATCGGATTCGACAGCCACTAGAAGGCAGCAGCCCAGGCACGATGACCGCCTAAAGACTCTCCAACGATTGATCGTTACCGCCATGACGTCGGCCTCTAGCCCATATGAGGTGAGCACACCCCATGAGCGCCTAAAGACTCACCCAAGGAATGGCCAACGTCGAGAAACTCGCCCTCCAATAGGAAACTCCCACCTCGATCGCAGGAGATGTTGCTTCATGATCTACTACCTTCCCTACAAAGGGATGGGTCTCCACCTCTAGGACAACCCCATATAAAATTGACATCAATAGAGAAGAATGGACACAGTGGATCTTCTGTCAAAAGCCCTACACAAAGAATTGAGCCCTAACATTAGATAGGTCATACTGTAGAGGCAAACATCTGGTTTCTTTGCCATGTACCACCTTCTCTATTTAGAGAACGGGGAAGTCGTCTCACACCTGTGGAGGCCTACAAGCACCAGGAAACTAGCGGTGTCAGAAGGAGTCTTGGGTGTTACCCTAGGGGACAACCCTTTGATGCTTAAGTCAGCAACGGATTGATAAAGGGCAGAGAAGAGCAGATGGGAGAGAGAGAGATCGTAGTAGAAGGCCGAGGAGCCGTGTAGATAATCCAGACGAGTGCTCACCGCTCCTAGTGCTCACTCGGTAAGTGCTCACTGGATGGTAAGGTCGCTAGAGGGGACCTTTCTTCGAGTGTGGACTGTCGTTCCTTCCTTCTCTCCATGTAGCAGGGCTAGTAGCTCTATCCTCTTGTGTGGTAGTTTGGCAGAATGATCCACCGTGTCTCTCTTTTCTGCCGATGCCCTTATAGGGGTTGTCTTGGAGTGAGGAGCCTTGTGCCTTGATAGGGAAAGACATCAGTGGGGGAGTAACGCTTTCCCGCTATAGTGGCGGGAGTTTTCCGTTGGAGGGTGATTACCCCGGCATCGACTGGTTGCGGGGTGAGTCTTACGACGCTCGTGGGACGTGCTCACCCGTTATGGGATCAAGGTCAACATTGTGGGGGGTAACAGTCGGTCACCGAAGGGTCTTCCGATAGTCGCTGTGCTTGGGCCATGGCTTTTACGTGCTGTAGAATTTGATGCTAAGTTGGATTGGGATGCACCTTGATGGGCCGTAGCTGTTGGGTGCCTCTTGGGCACAATGTAGAGGGGGGGTCAGTTTGGACCCATTGTTATTGGGTCGGCCCTGGGCCAAGCCGGATTTACCTTCCTCACTTCCCCCTACTCTCAGTTGCCAAGCGCTTTGTAGGGGGCTGAGAGTCAAACAGGAGAGGGTTTGTCAGAGAGTAGGATTCGAAGTCGATCTCAGTGTAGCGTAGACATCGATGGTTCTGGCGGCATGCTTGGCGCACAAGGTGCCTCTGGCAGTGGCAGGCGCCACTACCGTGATCATGACCTAGGTCCTACTTTGTCTGGGAGCGCAAGCTCCGAAAGGGTGTCTGGCGTTGGCGACCGTATCGCGGTAGCAACGGGCACCTTTTCACCTACCCTACGGCTTGGAAGCACCAGTCTATTATTGGCGATTATAAGGGTTGTCATGGGATCTTCCCAAAGACTCCACCCATGTCCTGTCGATTGTCGTGCTCGTTGTAGGTTTCTTCCTCCTCCACCTGGTGAGAACTCTCTCCTTCTCTTTGTCTCTTCAATCTTCCGCAGTCATGCCTCCTCGTAGGAGTGCCTTTTGCATCAGTCCCCCATCTTCTGTCGAAGAAGCGGCTCTTGGCAATGGCAGTGCTCCGAGCACCTCAGGTGCCGGTGCTGGTCAACCCTATTCCCCGCCGTTAGTAGAGTATAGGGTGGTTCGAGGGCTGCAGGAAACTTTTTAGATTCTCCTTGAGTTTGACATTATTTTTTCGACTGTTGATGATGATCAACTGAGCCTGCCTTCGGGTGGGATTATGGTCCCTGTGGCATCTTTCTAGGCAGGCTTCCGTCTTGCTGTCCATCCTTTCATTGCTTCTGTCCTCTATTACTATAGTCGACATCTAGGGGAGTTATCCCCTAACTCTTACCACATCATTTGTGGATTTGTCTTCACATGTCGGAGAGCATCGGTGGAGCCTAGTGTCCATCTCTTTTGACAATTCTATAGCCTCCAGAAGTGCCTGGCCAATACAACCTATGTGTACTTCAAGGCTCAGTCTGGTCAGAACCTTATCTGAGTCTCCGCCGCTACAGCTAACCTCAAGGGTTGGTCGTAGAGTTACGTATATATCATCAAGTCGACTGATCGCGACTCCTCTGATGGTTGGAGGAATAGGGGTATCCGTCCTGTCTGGGCCAATAGGAAGCCCCCGACCAACGCCGAGGAGCGCAAGAAAATTGATGCTATCCTTCGATTTCCCCTTGCCAACGTTGACTTCATGCGGACTCTAGGGTTGCTCTGGGAGCTTGGATAGAGTCCCCCATTACTGCAGGGTACAGACCTTGAATCCTCTTTAAGTTGTGTTGGTGGCAAACTGGACTAACCAGGCTTGGTCTAATTTCAAGGGTGCCTGAAGTACCGGCGTAGAGCTCCGAGGTTGTGCATATGCCATGATGTTTCCCTAGCCCTGTGGACCATGCCGAGTTGGGGGCCGGCCAGGTAACAGTCGTTGCCCCTCAGGCTGAGGTCATGATGGGGGCATCTCTTGCCCTTCACGTCTTTTCCACAGCTCCGATTGCTCCTCGACATGGTTCCATTGTGTCCGTCATAATTTTCTGAGTCGAGTCATGCAATTTTCATATTTTATTTGAGTCATAAACTATGTAATTTTCCTTTTATTTGAGTCCAGTACCTAGGTATAAGGGTTAAATTCTTCTTCAAGTTCTTTTCTTTGTTTCTTGTGGCGTGTAGTCTCTTTGGAAGAAGGTGAGATTAGCTTTGGAGGTTGGGATAATTTTCCCCCGAAATTTTGCTTTCTACTGCGGGAAGGCTCCTTAGAAGCTTTGGATTTACAGTTCTTTCTTGGAGCAACCTTGATCCAGTCAACCTTCTCTGGTAGCACCTGGAAAGTGGCATTGATTACCTGTTCAACTCTTTCTGGTGGCAACTCTTGGAATTTAGCCAAGTCGAAGTTAGGCTCTTGAGGCTTTTGCAGCTCTTTAGGCCTTCCTTCAGTTGGTGATTTCACTTGCTTAACGAGGAGTTGATGCTTTGCTTTGGGATCCTCAAGCTTAGCCTTACCTTTGTGGCTTTTCTGGGAGTTTCCTCCAATGGGCTTCCCTAGTTGGCCTTGCTTGGAGGTGGACTTGGAGCTTTCCCCTCTGGTTGGGCCTTTTTGGCTCTGCTGGATAATCTTCTCGACAGCCTCTCTGAGGTGCTACCTTGCTGTTGGATTTCCTTGAGCATCGATTTCCTCTCTTTGGAGAAGCGACTTGATGCAGTCCTAGACCTCTTGGCATTTTCCTGTGGGGTGAGACATCGTGGCATGATACTTGTAGTAGAGAGGATGACTCTTTGCCGTTTCATTGTAGTATGACGGTGGGTCATGCACCATTACTCGACCCTCTTTCAGGAGATTGCCGAATATTTTTTCAGTATCCTTGGGAAAAGAACACTGATGAGAGAGTCGCCACCCTAGATACCACAATGTAGGTTTAGCTTGGTTGGAGTTGGCCTCTTCTTTCTCTGACTCGGGGAGTGTGAAGGAGGCCGATGTGTGTATCACATTGACAGAGAAGTTCAACCCTCTTCGCACATGTGGTTGTGGTGGGTGAATCAAATGGTCGCCCATATCAATCACACCCTGGTTGATTAAGTCTTCCACAGTGTCCTTAAAGGCATGGCAATCCTGGATGACATGGCCTAATTGTCCAAGGATATAAACAATAGCCAAGTTGCAGTATAGTGCTTGTTATTTCATCCTTTTCTAACATCAGAAGATCCAGTAGCCCTTCACGATGACACACGTGAAAAATCTGTAGGACTTTGTGGTGAGGGAAGGAGTATAATTTCTCTGGTTCCTCATCCTCAGATGAATTTGAAGAGTCTTTAGAGAGCCATCCTCCCATTGTTGGAGGTATTTGGGTGGTTGATGATGCTTCTGCCCCCTGCATGTGTGTTGGAGTAGGTCCCCTGGCAAATGGCCCAAAGGGGAAAGTTGCCAACTGCTTGTCGGCACTTTTCAGGAATTGTAGTAGCTCTCGCTGTTGATGTTGTAATTGCCTTATCTCTCTTCTTATCTTTTGAATGATCTTTTGCACTGCTAGGCATTCGGGCATCGACGAAGGGAAGGATCTGGAATTAGCTCCTGGTCGCTGATTTGATGGCCTGGCCTCTGGTGCATTTGAGTCCAAGGCGGTTGCCATCATATGGATTACATTGACCGACCAGTTCGGTCGACTCTAGGCAGAGGCTGTGGCGGGTCGATCGAATGGCCCAACATATTTATCAGGCCCTTCTGGATTAGCTCTTCTGTTACATTTTTGAAGTCCCCAATGGTATGACCCAACCTTCGGTGATACACACAATAGTTACGGTCATCCGTTTTGTCCACCTCCGCGGGCTTTTATGGATCGGACAAGGTGATGAGTTTTTTCTTCATGCACCCTTTGTAGGTTCATCCACTGCCCTTGACGGCTCATCAAACCTCTTTAAACCATGCACATACAGATTGGCAGTGTTGGGCTCATCCCTAACAACATGCTGAAGGTTAAAGATGGTATCCAGCAGCCTTCAGATGATTTAATAACTCTATTCAACAGGTACCTTCCCCCTGATATTTACCTGGCGTTAAAGCATGTCACCCTGACCCCCTACTCAGATAGGGAGATTTGGAGTTTGTCCTCCTCTGGAGATTGTATAGTCTCCACCATCTATAAAACTCAGATTAATCAGCCATGGGTTCAGCAAGTTCAGATTAATATGCCATAGGTTTAGCTTTGGTAAAAATGGCTTCCCAACAAAGTGTCCATTCATTTATGGAAGATTGTGAACAACTGCATCCCTACTGATTCTAATATAAAGTCTTTGGGCATTCCTCTGTGCTCAAAATGCCACTACTGCAAGGACCCTCAAGAAGAAGATTTAAATCATGTATTCATTACCAACAACCAAGCTACTTTCATATGATCCTCAATCCGAGCTTCAGGTCTACAGATTGAGGGTTCTCAGGCCAAGTCTTTGATTCTAAATTCCCTGTCACAGGTTCAGCCCAAATCCCTTTTTGGTTTACTCACTCTTGCTATTATTGGTTTTACGATGTGGGAAATTTGGAATGCTAGAAATGTAGCAAAATATGAAGGGAGATATCTTTCCAAATAGAGTATTCTTCACAAAATTCAAGCACATGCAAAACAGACCTGTTTGATTGCTGAACTAAGGGAAGGAAATCCTTGAAAGAAGAAAATTTTGATGAATTATGGCCTTTATATTCCATGGAACAAAAGGCTGCATATCAAGATCATTAAATGGATGCCTCCTCCATGGCCTTTCATAAAGCTGAACATTGATGGTGCTTGTAAGAGATCAGGTATCTCAGGCGGTGGTGAGGTCATTAGAGATTCAGCTAGGCATGCTATTCTTGCATTCTCTCATTTCTATGGATATTCTAATAGCATCATAGCTGAAGCCAGAGCATTGCTTGATGGCATTAAATATCTACATACCGTCAGTTGCAGTCCAGCACTCATTGAATGCGACTCCAAAATTATTGTGCAGATTATCAATAGACAAGCACAATGTCCTTGGGCGATCCTCATCTATATTAGAGAAATATGGAATCTTCTCTCTCAAATGAATTCCATTTCTCACATTTTCAGAGAAGCGAATTGGGTTGCTGATTCTTTAGCCTCTCTAGCATGCTCCAAGAAATGTAATTCTTTTTTTTCAAGAGATGAGTTGCCTAGATATACAAAGGGAGCTACTCATCTGGATAGGCTGGGTATGCCCAGCATTCGGTTGATGTAATTGTATATTCCTCATTTTTTATCAATAAAATTCTCCTCCCAATGCTGAGATAGTGAAGTGGCTTTCTTCTTACCTCTGGTAAGGGGTACACTCTCCTACCTCACACTAGGAAGGGTTTTCCAAAAAAAATGGTACATGAAAATGTACGCGGACCTTAGTATGTGTAAATGATAATGTGCACTGACTTGGATTGACATCATGCATGAATGTGCACAGACTTTGTACCTATTGTAGGCGCTCGGGATCGGCGAGGTGTGTGGTGGAATGTATGGGTGTAGTGCCGATGGGAAGCGTCTCCTGAGTTCCTACAGAGGAACAAAAAATGTTAGAACGTGATCGCCAGAGGTGTTTACTTGAACCTCACGGGGGTGATGATTCGACCACCACATGATGGAAGAAGCTCTCGGTGCCGCGTGTCGTTAAGAAAGTGACATGGAGCAGTACCAAGAAGAGAAGAATGCCTAGCTGAAGAGGCCGTCATCATCTTTCCAATGCCAGGACCGCAAGAAGAAGCCCTCTACTCGATCGCCTATTTATAAACCAATAATGCCAACTTTGATGCAAGTAAGATGATCGGGAGGATCGTCGGCCGAAGTCAAAAATGAATGTCAGCACTGTGGGAAGTGGCATGGTGCTAAGGAGTGCTGGATGGTAGCTGGGAAGTGTCTTAGGTGCAGAAGCTCGGAGCACAAGATCAAGGATTGTCTGAAGATGCAGCTACCTTCTCCGAGTCAAGCTCCGACAGTAGCCACTACAGCACCATTAGCCGTGAAGTCAGCCAAATGCCCTCGAGCACTGACACAAGTGTTTCCTTTGTCCAGAGAAGATGCAGAGCAAGCTAACAACACAACAGAAGGTACACTTCTAGTGCTAAGTTTCAATGCTAGAGTTTTGTTCGACACTGATGCTACTTATTCATTTGTGTCCGAGTGATTTTCTAAGATGTTGCATGATATTTTGGGTGCGATGCCCTCAAGTTTGGATGTGCCTCTACGAGTGCACACGCCCACTGGAATACTATCCACTGCTAAGAGCTATCCTTCCTTGCCGATGGTTATTGGTGGAAAGGAGCTAGCTGGACACTTCTATATTTTAAAGATGAAGGATTTTGATGTTATTCTTGGGTTACATTGGCTTGAGAGGTATCATGCTCTCATTGATTGCTGGAAGAGTCGAGTGGTTTTTCACATCCCTGGCGAGAAAAAGTTTTTCCATCCCTTGCCTCAGAATAGGTTAGGGAAGTTTGTAGTTTCGGCCATGAAGGCAACTTTGTTGTTGTGTAAAGGTGGTAGTGCTTTTCTTGCCTGAGTGGTAGTGTTGGCTGATGTTTCTCAGGCCCCATCGTTGGAGACGATTGAAGTGGTTCAGGTTTTTCCCGATGTCTTACCGGAGGATCTACCTGGGTTGCCGCCAGCCCGAGAGATAGAATTCTCCATTGACCTTGTGCCCGGTACAACACCGATATCCAAGGCCCTGTATTAAATGGCACTTGCTGAAATGGCAGAATTGAGGAAGAAGTTGCAAGAGCTATTAGATAAGGGCTTCATCCGACCGAGTGTCTCACCTTGGGGAGCCCCAGTCTTATTCGTAAAGAAGAAGGACGGATCGCTTCATCTCTATATTGATTATCGGAAGCTCAATCAGGTGACTGTCAAGAACTGTTATCCTTTGCCTCATATTGATGATCTCTTTGACCAATTGCAAGGTGCTTTAGGGTTCTCAAAGATTGATTTGAGGTTGGGATGCCATTGGCTTCAGATCAAAGAGGAGGATATTTCCAACATAGCTTTTCAAACTAGATATGGGCATTATGAATTCTTGGTTCTACCCTTTGGTCTAACGAATGTCCCTGCATATTTTATGGACCTAATGAATTGGGTGTTTAGGCCTTACCTGGATAGTTTTGTGGTTGTCTTCATAGATGATGTTTTAATATATTCCCCAAACGAAGCGTATCACAAGGAACATTTAAGAATTGTTTTGGAGACTCATCAGGCACACAAGTTATAAGCGAAGTTTAGCAAGTGTAATTTCTGGATGAAAGAGGTTCATTTTCTTTGCCATGTGATATCAGGAAGCTGCGTGGCAGTTGACCCAGCCAAAGTTCAGGCGATCAACAGTGCCTCCGACACCCGACTGCCAACTCCTCCAATCACATCAGGGCCCGCAACACCCGATCGCTCAGCTCCTTTAGTTACAATGGTGCCTCGGGCACCCGACTGCCAGCTACTCCAGTCACGTCGGGGCTCACGGCACCCGATCGCTCAGCTCCTTCAGTCACAACGGTGCCCTCGGCACCTGACTGCTAGCTCCTCCAGTCACATCGGGGCCTGGGGAACCCGATTCCTCAGCTCCCTCAGTCATAATGGTGCCCTCGGCACCTGACTGCTAGCTCCTCCAGTCACATCGGGGCCCGTGACGCCCAACCACTTAATGACCTCAGTCACAACGGTGCCTTCGGCACCCGACAGCCAGCTCCTCTAGTCATGTCAGGGCCCTCAGCACCTGACCACCCAACAACCTCAATCACAACGGTGCCCCGCGGCACCCGACCGCGCACCTACTCCAGTCACCGCTGTGCCAACGGCACCAAACTACTCCAGTCAAAGTGATCCCTATGGCCTCAACAGCTCTGGTCCCATTGGTGCCCACAGTGCTCGGAAACTCTGAGCTCAATGGCTCTTGGTCGCTCCAGTCATGGCGATGCTCACGCCGCTCGACCACTCTAGTCCCAACCACACTCAGTCGCCTCTGACTTAATAGCACCCGACTACTCCAGTCACAAGTGGTGCCTGCACCATGCGATCGCCTCGATCTTGGTGACACCCAACTGCTCCAACACAATGGTGCCCACTGCACCCCAACTACCCCGACCTCGACACTATTTCATGTCAGGAATACACTGTGACACCCCTTGAGCGACAGCCTGCTGAGTCATGGGTCCTTTGACGGACGCGATGTATGAATGTGGAACTACCCACACAATAATGCAATGACCTGGGGTCCGCCCCGAATGATGGAATTGTCCCATGACTTGCAAGTACTTGTAATCAGGCTTTCATGCCCCCATATAAATGCCCTTCATGGCATATAAGTCATGTAATCTAGTCAGGGAATGGATCCCCCTCCTCGCTGAAACTAGTCACTCTGCCCCCTGTTATCCCTGTTGTGTTGTTGTTGCCCTATTGTTGTTGCACGGAGCCCTCCCGATGTCACGACTCCCAAGGTCCCTAACTCTTTCTTCTGCAGTAGAAACAAAGGTGTTCGGGCCCCGCCCGATGTAAAATAAATACCAATCACTTGCGGTCAGTGGGGAAGACGTCCAGTACATGAGCCCCAATAATCATCTACACTCGTACCAGTGGAACCTCCTTCTCTCCACGTGACGCATAACATTTTGAGCTCACGTGCTATGCCCTGGCGGCACATCCCCAATCAAACACTTGGTTTTACTAGTAATCGTCGAGAAATCCACTGGCACGCCCACATTCCATCCAGCCATCTCTTTCCCAGTCTTCGAGAACGGTTAACCATATGTCGTTCCTTCTTGTGCGTTCTTATCATTCTTTTCACCCTCCTTTCAATACCCCCGAAATCCTCGTATGCCAAATCGACCCATCTTGGCCCTCCGTAAAAGGTGAGTGTGCATCCCCACCGCGAGGGAAAGAACGAGAAGGGAATTCCCCCGCGCGCGTAAATAAACTGGCACGCCCAGTGGGATGTCTCCTACCTTTCTTCTTTCTGTCGGAGAAGAGTCACACCTGCCAAGGATATGCTGTAATGCCCTCGCCTTTGCTTATCGGAGAGGAAGAGGAGGGCCCCCGTCCAGACTGCAACATGCGACCAGGCGTGCTCGGCTATGGCATAGCCTTTAATCTCCTTTTGCTGAATATAGGTGATGTCAAACTGGTAGAGGAAGCTTTGCCAGTCTGCTAGCCTATCAATGAGGATGGATTTCTCCTAGAGAAACTTAAAAGGGTTCATTCGGGCAATCAAATGAACTTCCTGAGCCAAAAAATAGTGTTTCAATTTCTACACCATCCAAGCTAGGGCAGCACAGGTTTTCTCCATAGCTATGTACTTCTGCTCATAGGGGTTGAGAAGTTTGGGCAAGTAATAGACTACCCTTTCCTTGCCCTCTTCATTTGTTTGCACTAGAACAGCTCCCATAGAGTAATCTAGGACTAAGATATAAAGAATTAGAGGTTTGCCTAAGGTGGGTGGTATCAGGACAGGTGGATTGACCAGATATTCTTTTAGTCCTTCAAAAGCTTCCTCACTTAGAATCCCAACAAAACTCAATTCCCGGCTTAGTCAACTCATAGAAAGGTTTGCACCTTTGTGAATGCTAGGACACAAATCGACAAATAAATTGTAACCTTTCAATTAATCCTCGAACTTCTCTCAGATTCTTTAGAGGTGGCATATCCCTGATTGCCTTAGCCTTGTTGAGATCTATCTCAATAACTCTCGTGCTTACAATGAAGCCTAGCAATTTACCCGATGATACACCAAACATACACTACTTTAGATTCATTTTTAATTAGAACTCCCTTGATCTTTGCAACACCTTAGCCAAAACTTTCGGATGTTCTGCCCTAATCCTTGATTTCACCAACAAATCATCCACATACACCTCCAAATATACATGCATCATGTCATGAAATATTGCCATTATAGCTCTTTGGTAAGTAACTCCAGTATTCTTTAACCCAAATGACATGACCACATAACAATATGTTCCCCAAGGTGTGGTAAATGATGTTTTCTCCTGATCCTCTTCTGCTAAACGAATTTAATTGTATCCTGAAAAGCCATCCATAAATGAGAGGGTTTCATATCCAGCTGTATTGTCAATCAACACATCGATGTGAGTCAAGGAAAAGTCATCCTTTGGACACGTGGTTAAGGTCCCAGAAGTCAATACAGATCCTCACCTTCCCATCCTTCTTCATGACCGGGACAATGTTTGCCACCCATTGGGAATAAAGGATGACTCTAATAAACTTGACTTTGTGGAGCTTGTCGACCTCTTCCTTCATTTTCAAAGCCATTTGAGGGTGGAAACGCCTTAACCTTTACTTCACCGAGACGGACCCTGGTTTTAAAGTTAAACGGTGTTCGACCAGGGTGGAATATAAACCCAGCATATCCTCTTAGATCCATGTGAATGTGGCCTTATACTCCTTGAGAATCTCAATCAATGCCTCTTTCTCGAATGATGGCAAATTATCACTTATGAGGACGATCCTAAGGTCTTCCTCGGTTTCGAAGTTTATCTCTTTGCTGGATTCTTCTACGACGGCTGATGGTTTATCAAATCTCCTCAACCCACTAGCAAATGCGTTAGACACGTCCTCATATTCTTCGTCCCCTTCTTCAATAGGCTATTCTTCATCCGTGATCTCATAGACTCCATACTCTTCATCAATTGTGTAATTCTCCTTACATTCTATTTCTGGTAGTTGGATGGGATTTTCTAGCAGCTGAGGAATGTCAAGGCATGCTTGACACCTATTAACTAGATCTAGAAGGAATCGACAAGGGATTGCCTATCCTTAGATTTTCTTTTGGATACTACCCTTGACAGCAACCACATGCATGTTTCAGAAGTTTGTGCATTATTTACCAGGAAAGAAATAAGTAACATCGGGTAGGTTTTAATCCCTACCATTCTTGGGCATTTAAACCCTCTAGAAATCCCCATCTCTATATAACAAACACCCCATCGAACGTAGCAGCCCTTGCTGCTGCGTCCTCTTCCTCTTGCTGGTGTGCCGTCGTCATTGCTGCCTACATAAGAAGAAGCCCATCCTTCTTCTTCTTCCCCTCCTTCCACATCTTCTTCCTGCCATTGCTGCTCGTCTAAAGCCACGAGGGGGCTTTGCTTCCTCCTGCTACTGCGCTCATCTCCTTCCTACTGGTTGATACGTGCTTCACCTCCTTCCTCTTCCTCCTGTGACCTGCATTGCAACAGGGAGAAGAGAATAACCATCCATCTCCAGCCTCTGTTCTGAAGTGCAGGAAATAAAGCACTGTATTATTCAAGTTTGCCAATTGTTCATCGTTCAGACCATCCAAAAAGGTAGGTTTTCTATATACTAAAGACCCAACCGTGAGTAAAACAAGATAAAACATGTTATTGCATGCATGTTTACATATTGATCATCCCTGAAAATCATTGTTCTCAGTTCTTGCTTAAATAGAATTAGTGTCCACAAGAACGTCCACTATTTGAAATAGCGCCCTACCCTATAGACGCTATTCGTTCTTGAGTTTTGCAAGCTATTTCGTGATATTCATATTTTTTTTTATAATCTGCGCCGATCAAGTGGGAAGCCTATTCTTTTAGATGCTTGATAAATAGGACGCTAATACCTGCGACTCTTGCATTTAGAAATTGACCATTTTAATTATTGTGCATAAAGAGGAAACTGCGGCTGTTAAAACAGACACTTATTGTTATTAGCACCCTGCAAACAGGATGCCAAAACCCTAAATTTCTTGTAAATAGAAATTAAAACTGCACCTGTTATCATGAATGCCATTTTATTTAAATTCATTTTCTGATATATACAACCCTGCCTGCAACCGTAATATTTTGGAAAATAAACTTCATTGTGAATGGAATGAGCACCCTCCCAGGAGGATGCCAATAGTAATAAAATAAAAATTTTGTTATTGAATGTGCGGCTAGCCTGACAGACGCTATTTCATATAGCGCCTTCTAGGCAGGATGTCGTTTCCTTATAGACTGGTTTCCTGTGTTTTAACCCTTCACCGTGGGTATCACTGGCACTCTCATCCCATTTCCATGGATGAGGTCCCTATTTCTGATTTATATCTCATGCCCCTAACTCTCTGAGGTGATTGAGCTCTCTGCAGGACATTCCGTTCCTTCGAACTAGCGATTTCATCTTAGAGACCTCTGTAAGTCTACGCAAGCCTTGGATTCCCTCAAGGCAGCCGAATAAGTTGTACCCTAAAAATCTATTACATAGTTTTACAGTCATGTCCCTCTAAAGAAATATGATGATCTTGCCCTCAAACAAAGCTGTTTCTGGCATTTTTGAGAAAATGTCACTTTCTGGAAATTACGTCCAGTACAGTGAACGCCATTTACAAATAGCTCCCTGATGGACGGAGGCTATTTATTTCGTGCCTAATTATCTATTTTCAGAATCAACGCCCATTACTATGGACGCTAATTCTAATCTACGGCTCCCTCAGTGGATGCCATTTAACCAATTTTATGAATGTGTCCCAGATTTCTAGTTAAGTCATCTCTACACGATTTCTGCCTTGAATTCCATTATTCCAAAAATACTTTCAGATGTGCAGACGTAACTAACTCTCAGAGTTGATTCTGAGCTGGATGCTTCGAGGCATGAGGTTGATGCGTTGGTGCATCACTAAACTGCTTCAATGCTTTTGCCTATCAAATCCAAGTAGGGAGCTGAATGTGTAGGTGTAGTCTTCCGATGGGTCGGTGCAGTTGAAGACACTACCTTTAGTGCAGAAGGCTTGAAAAAGCTTTTGACTTTATGCGTCGAGGCATCACTTCTGATGCGTCGATGCAATGACTTGATGCTTGAGACAGACCTTCAATCTTGTTTTGATGCTTGGAAATGGTAAGTCTTTGAACAAGTTAGGACTATATGCGTCGATGTAGTGATGACCTTTTCTTCTACTGCGTCGATGCAGTGGTGACCCTTTCTCTTCCTGCGTCGATGCAGTGTGCCAGTTTCTCCTGATGCGTTGATGCATCACTTTTGATGTGTCGATGCCTCGTACTTGTGTATCAACTTGAATTCTGTGATCCATTTGTTGTCAATGGGTCAATGTTCCTGTTCATCACATGTGTGACTTAGTCCTTCACAACCCATTAAGATCAATAGTATGTCATCATCAAAACCAGAGATCCAACAAGGATAAAACCCCACCTCCGCCCTGGGGACAATACCTCTTGGGGGCACCAAAAGGTTTATCTCGCATCTACACAATGGCGCCATCTATGGGAAATGTACGAAGAGCCATCATGGTGTGAAGAAGTTCCAGTAAGAGAAACGTCAGTGACAAGGGAAAGGCACCGGCGACCATGGAGGAGGAACATGTGCCCTCCCACTCTTCCATGGGCCCCCTCTCCAACCATCAAGCTAATGCCTTACCTCCACCGGCTGTGGGAGGACAACCCACCCCTGAGACCCCCGATGCTCTACAAACCCTCAATGCCAAATTGGATACCCTCATCGACCTGATGAGGACCCAAGTGGCCAGGGATGAGAGGTCGCGGCTACCTCGGGTGAGTCCCTCCCACGTGGAAGCCTCTCTGCAAATGGCTAGAGGCTGCTTCACCCTCCAAGGTGGGTGACTCATTCATAATGGGCAAGGCGGGCCCTCAAAAGCCCCACCTCTAGAGTAGGAAGCCTCCTCCAGTCCGAGAGGGAAGAAATCAGGGTTGCCTCAGCAACCCTCAGAAGAAGACGTTCCCGATGAGGAGCGGCGGGGCAACTGCTGGGGATATACTCGCAGTCCCCTAGCTCCGTGGTGACCAGAGTTGTCTCTCCGCCTATCGGACTTCGAGTGGCATTTCGCCAAACAAGAGTGTGCCCTTCGCACCCTACAAAAGGATTCCACTCCGGAGGAAGAGGAGCAACCCCCTTTCTCTGATCAAATCTTGAAGGCTGAAGTCTCCCCAAGAATCTCACTACCAACCATCAAATCCTACGATAGCCAGGGTGACCCGGCTGACCATTATGACAGTTTAGACACTCTGATGATGCTGCACGGAGAGTCTGACAATGTCAACTGCCGAGCGTTCGTGACCACTCTGATCCAGGGAGCTCAAGCCTGGTTCCGAGCACTCACCCCCGGCAGCATCCACAACTTCAGACAGTTCAAAAGGATGTTCAAGGAAAGCTTCATTGGCAGCGGCCCTCCAAGGTTGATCGTGGGGCTATTGGCACTGAAGCAGGCACAAGGGGAAAAGCTGCGGGATTACATCAACCGATTTAAGTCGAAAGCCTTGTGCATTCCCTGCCTGGACGTCGCATCAGCCACCATCGCACTAACTAGAGGCACCTGAGATGAGAACCTCCAGGGAGAACTGGTGCTCCACCCTCCCTCTTCTCTCACCTATCTGGTGACCCTGGCTATGTACCACGCAGAGTGCGAAGAAGTCCTCAATGCTTGCTGAGACTCGACAAGTTTGGGACAAGAAGGAGACAAGAAATGATCGACCGAGCAAGCCTCGGGCCAAGGAAAAAGAATAAATCGAGCCGAGGACTGCAAAGAGCCTCCACGAAAGTTCATGCAGTACACTACTTTATCCACTCCCATCTACAAGATCTACCAAGAGATCAAGGACTTGGGTCTCCTTCGCCGGCCCGAGCCTATGAAGGCTGACCCTCGACGCCGTGGCTGCCGCAAGCACTGTCAGTTCCACAACGACCACGGCCACTATATTGGGGATTGTCAGCACCTCAAGGATGAGATTGAGAGTCTCATCCGCCAAGGTCACCTTTCCCAGTACGTGGCTGAGCGACAGGAAGATCGTGGAGTCCCTCTAGAAGAGATCGACAATCGCCCCGTGGGGTCCACATCAATGTCATTTCCAGGGGATCCACCTCAGGAGGGGACAACAGCCAAGGAAGGAAGCGTCACGCCGAACGAGCCTCTCGGGCTTCCGAGCCCCCTAAAGCTCCACTGACGAACGACCAGCAGGCCTTGGTATTCTCTAACCAAGACCTAGAAGGGGTAGCTACCTCGCATGACGACGCCCTTGTAATCTCAGCTACTATAAACCATTGTAACGTAGATAGGATACTAGTGGACAATGGTAGCACCCCTGATGTTTTGGTGTATGAATGTTTCTTGAAAATGGGTGAAAACCCATTTAGGCTATGCCTGATTCGAACCCCTCTCTGTGGGTTCAATGGCCTGGCAACTTATCCCGAGGGAGCCCTGAGCCTATCGGTGACTCTCGGTACCCCTCCTATGACCGTCACGTTTATGGCAAACTTCGTGGTGATTAAAGGGATGTTGGCCTATAATGCCATCTTCACCCGAGATATTATCGGCCAAATAAAGGCAGTGCCCTCCACCTATCACCATAAAATAAAGTTTCCTACCAAATACGGTATTGGGGAAGTCCGAGGTAACCAGGCAACGACTAGAAGGTGCTATGTGATCTCGATTGAAGCCGTTGGGCCAGAGGGAAAAAAGAAAGAGGTCGAAGAAGTCGAGGATAAACAGATGGCAGGCAAGCCTGGCGGGCTGCTATTGTAAGTCTTTCTCAAAGACAACTCGATTCTCGAAGTAAAAAATGGGGTGGATTTATCGCCCGATGTACAAGAGCAGTACAAAGATTTCCTATCCAAGTACATTCAAGCCTTCGCATGGTCTGATGAGGATCTTCCCAAAATTTTCAAAGAGGTGGTGATGTATAAACTCAACCTCGACCCATCAGTGAAACCTGTCCAGCAGTGGAGAAGAAGGCATGCCCCAGAAAAATAAGCGATCATTAAAGAGCAGATCAATAAGGGGAAGAAAATCAGGCTATTTGGCCCGGTCCTTTACCCGACGTGGCTCGCCAATGTCGTCCTGGTACCAAAGGCTTCGGACAAGTGGCAGATGTGTGTAGACTTCACCGACCTTAACAAAGACACTCCAAAGGATTGTTATCCATTACCGAGCATCGACCAACTGGTTGATTCAACCTCGGGTAATAAACTTCTCAGCTTTCTAGATGCTTACTCCGGCTACCATCAGATTTGGATCAACCACGAAGATATCGAGAAGACCGCCTTCGTCACTGACTTCGGCATATACTGTTACACTTGAATGCCCTTCGGGCTAAAGAACACCAGAGCTACTTATCAGAGGTTGATTAAGCACATCTTCGAAGACCAGATCGGATGGAACATCGAGGCCTATATTGACGATATGCTCATTAAGACACCCAAGGCCGAGGACCATTTCGCTGACCTGGCCGTAACCTTTAACACTCTCCAGAGGTATGATATGAAGCTTAATCTGGCTAAGTGTGCCTTTGGGGTTAGGTGTGGAAAGTTCCTGGGGTTCTTGGTGACTCAGCGAGGGATCGAGGCCAACCCTGACAAGGCCCCGGTCATCCTAGACATGCGGCCACCTGCTTGTATCTGAGATGTCCAGTGCCTGAGTGGACGAATTGCTGCACTCAACTGTTCCTTGTCCCGAGCGATAGAGCGATGCCTGCCCTTCTTCAAATTGCTAAGAGGGCCCAGGCTAGTGTTGAGTCTCTCTGAGTGATTTTGACGATAACAAAACCTTGGACTTAGTTTCCACTCCGTGTCGTGTCGAAGTGATCAAGAGAGAACATTGAACGTGTTTAAAGCCATTTTGTAAAATGTCAAATGCTCAAATAGTTTAAGGTTTCCAAATGGATAAACAAAGTGAAATCAAACTGAAAATGAATGGAATAAATGAGGATATAAAGCTCTTGTCATTTGAATATGATTTACCTAGCTAACAATCTGTTTTTAGAGTTTTCCAGAGTTTGGTCGACAAAACTAAAACATCTCAGGAACATGCTTGTGGGTTGGAACAAAAATGTTTTTGGGAATGTGCATATGAATCTTGTTGCTGCTGAAGATTAGGTTCTGTAGGCCGAATACACTTATGACCAGGACGCTTCATCTTCAAACCTTGCTGTACTGAACAGAGCTAAGACCACTCTATCCAATAGTCTGCTTCAATAAGAAGTATTTTGGAGATAGAAATCTAGAGTCAAATGGCTTCGTGAGGGTGACAAAAATACAAAATTCTTCCACATGACTACCATGACTAACAGAAGAAAGAACATCATTTCACATCTTAGCAACTCTGATAGTAGTCTGATATCAGATCATGAACAAATGCATTCTTTCGCTGGTTGGCAATTGATAGGTCTCTCTCTAGAAATCTAGTGTGAGAAGCTCCCATTTTAAGTTTCCTCTATTCTTCCCGCCGAATTCATGGCGGTGGCAGTGGGGGATCCCCCACCGCCCATAGCTACAATGTCTTCACCCTCGGCAACTTTGGCCACTCTTCCACTCCTTCCACCACCTGGCCCTATTGTCCCCCATCGTTCTTACGCCCAAACCCTCTTGGAAGTTCGCCTGGTTTCGAAAAGTTCCATTTCGATCAAAGCCCCTGGATTCACTGATCTTGGTGAGCCAGCGGTCTTCTTCTCCAAGATGTACATCGAAGCCTCATTGCAACCCCTCAAGTACGCAATTGTGGCGAAATGCTCTTATGGTAGACCGACAATACCAGATATCAAGAACTATTTGACCCAGAGGTTATCTTTAGCGTCCAATTTCATCATCAGTCAGCTAAATCCAAGGCACCTGTTGTTGAGATTTGATAGAGAAGCAGATTTTGTTAAGCTTCTCATCCAGAAGAACCTGTATATCAAAGGCTTCTTATTTCGATTCTTTCGCTGGATGCATGACTTTAACTTCGATGCTGACCCTGCCACTGCTCCGGTTTGGATTGGGTTTCCATCTTTGCCTGCCAACTTGTATTATGAGGATTGTTTACAATCTATTGCAGGGAATCTTGGTCTAGTGCTTAGAATACATGATAAATCTTTAGCTATGCCTGGTACTTCTGAAGCCCTGGTTTGTATTGAAATGGACCTTACGCTGGCCCGTAAAGAATGGCTTTGGATTGACATGAACGGCCTTGGATTCTAGCAGTAGATCAATTATTACAGGATTCCTCATCTGTGCTCTTCCTGCCATAAGATTGATCATAATGCTGATGAGTTTAAGAAGAAAATTAGCACAGAAAAGGTCAGTCGCCCTGCTTTTATTTCAGTTCTGAGGTACCTTAATCAGGTCTTTAGACCCCGAAAGCTAGGCATCTCAACTGTTCGACAAAATGTTGTAGAGGTCAATAGATTTGAATCTCTGCATCAAATTACTGAAGATGGGGAGCTGAATCAAGAGGCTAAGATAGGTCTTCTAATTGGTAATTCATCTGGTTTTCTCCTTGGGGACGCAGTCCATGATCTTTCAAAATCCTCACCTTCTGATATGGATAACTTCAATTCTACTTGTCTGGTTCAACCTCTTGCTACGGTCTCAGAGTTACATTCCCCTCAACAGAAGAATTTGGATGAAGACAATTCAATAAATAGTAAGGCTCTGCTAATGAACCGTTCTATTACTGTTGATGAAGTTTATTCAAGGTCATTCAGTGGTGAAAATTTAATTCCGATAGAAAACCATTTTGGTGATGCTTTTCAACAAGTTGTTCGGCCACTCCGGTGATAATGGCTCATCGTTTCACTCCTATTTTTTACGATATCAACACCTTCAAATCTTGTGTTAGTCAGGACTCTCTACCGGATATTCCTTCTGTCAGACTAGGACCACTATCACGAGGCCTCTACAAGACTTCAAGAGCCTGGGATTCCCACTAGGATGCTGAGTAGGTTGTACCCTGAAAGCCTGAACCCACTGACTCGACTGGATTTTGTGTTGGGCAGTCCGAAGTTGTGACTACATTTTGCTCAGTCTCGTCCAAAATGTGGCCTTTCGAGGATCGCTACCTTGAGGTAGCGGTCAAGGAATGGTCGGGTTCTGCTATCTGTTTTGGCCTGTGTGCCAGTTTTGTCCAGTCGACTGCCCTTGTTCCAAGTTAACTCAGCCCTGTTTAAGTCGACCTATGTCACCTCAATTGATCGTGGCAATATAGACTGAACTCTATTTTAGTCCAGCCATACCCCAAGTCAATTGAGGACCTTGATTAGTCGATGGAACCTTGCTCCCTGCCCTTGATCTGATCACGATTTCCTTTAGATAGCTTTTTCTAGGTAGCGGCTCACATTGGACCGCGACCTTTTTCCGACCGTGTGCATCGACCCGTTGACCTCTTGGGTTGATGCATGCACCCTCTTGGCTCCTGATCATGGTTGTTATCGAACAGCGACTTCTAACCGTGGTTCTCTGTAAGCCGCGATAACCTTTTCTATTACTTAGTGAATCGACCCCACCGCCTAGCGAGTCGACTCAGCTCTTGTTATTGCCCTTCTGATCGTGGTTCCCCCTTGACCGCTTCCTCCAGATAGAGGTTCTGTGTTGACCGTAACTCATCCCATGTTTCAATTTTTCGTGGGGTTTTATGCGATGTAACACATGTCAATATTAGCCCTTCCGGCTACTATCCAAGTATATGTTGAACCCCTTTGATAATACTTGGCTTCCAAGTCATATTTTTATGACTTATCAAGTGATATCATGTTATGGAATGATCCTTGAACTTAGAGTTTGGTTCCTTGAGCTTAACCTAGGAATTCCTGACTGAATTAAATGAATGTCTAGATATTACTTGGAATCGCTGATCCACCACTCAATGCTAACGCATCATAAAGGGCCCAGTCTGGTCCTAGGAGGAGCGCCTAAAAGTACTTGTGCCCATGGGAGTTTGTAATGACAAGGTGTGACATTGCACCAAGTATTTGCTAGCGTATTGTCTATGACATTCATTCCTACATGAAATTTGTAACCCTACATGACATGTTATACTTGCGTGCTTGTTACAGCCAATTACATGAAATCTTATTATACATGGTTTTATCCTCTATTCTTGACTATCATATCTTCCTTTGTTAGCTTATTTACCGTTGCTCGTTGTTTTCATAAAAGGCTTTATTAAACGGTTAATCACTTATACATTGCCTGGTATAGAACCTACTGAGCGCTCACTCACCCAAATTCTCCAACCCTATTTTAGGTAGCTCGGATGAGGATGTGCAAACTGATGGGGACGGGCGAGAGTGAAGGCCTTGGAGCGAGCCAGTCTAGGAGGGTGTCATGTCTATATGAATGTCTTAGTGTGTAGTTGTGTCAGATTGACAACACTTAGAGTTGTAATTTTGATAGATTTTTGGTTTGAGTCAATTATGTAAGTGAATGGTGAAATGTTGTTGGCGTCTTTCTTTTATTAAATAAAGTTGGAAGTTTTAGTGAGTATTATGGTTCTTGTCCTTGTGTTCGAAATTATTTGGTCTTATGCGACTGCTCTTGATTATTCACAACTGTGATATTGCCACGTTCTGAGCAAACGACACGTTTCGCTGCTATCGGTTCGGGATGTGACATCACGGGTGCACACACAAGCCCAATGCCTTGAGCCAGGCCACATGCTAGTTTTCCCCCTGATAGGAAGCTACTGTAAAGCACCGGGGCCCATGGAAACTAGCCTAAAAATTATCTCTCGAGAACTCACCCCGCCACCACTCCCAGGTGGGCCGACACGCTAAAGTGTCATTAGGCTACGACTAGTAGAGGCTCACAAGACACAGAGACTCAAAATATTGAAGTACGAACAGGGTAAGCACTCTCCTGTCGCACATACTACGAAACATAAAGTAACACATAGAACTGCCACCAGACTCAGGAAAGACAACTAGACCTATACACAACGATCCTTGAGTCACACGACTCGGGTCAAGATCGTCACACATCATGGTAATATACCATTAATCAGTCTAGTCCCTATGCCAAATCAAGATAAAATACAAGACCTCAGCCCCTAGGCTGCAGATAGGACTCTCGATTCCATATAACACAAATCACGAAACATGAGGGAGCATAAAAGACCTCAAACCATATATGCACATAAATCGAGATAAGATAATACCTCTAGGCATCCAAAACCAGAGTCTCGATCCATACAGGATAACCGAGACACTCACGAGGTCACTTGTCAACCACCGGGTCACAACCGGGTTGACTAGTAACCATAATGACCCTCGAAATACACTAAACACTGCTCGATGTCATGGCACTTTTGAACACCCTATAACACGGTCATAGCCCTCATAGGACATCCAAGACATCCACGTACAATGGCTAACCAAGGGGTCGAAGCCAAGCTAACTAACACAGAAGAAATAGCATACATAGCTCGGGATGGAGCCACTCTTCTGGGATCCCTTGACACACACGACTCTCACGGAACACCCAAGGCATCCATTGAGTCAAATTCCAATAAGGCATTGAATCCACTCTCCACCGGAGCCAGAGAAAACACATAATATGTAGAAAACCAGAACATTAATGCACTCATTGCCTACGTTGCGATAGTTAACACGCCCACACAGATGGTCACGATGTCAGAAGAACACGTCCAACACCTGTAGCGCATTAACGCATTAACGCAGCGCACGCTTGGGTCACGTTAATAAATGCGGCCAAAGCCTTTAGCGCGATAACACGATAGTCGCGGCCATCGCCTGGGTCACGATAATAGTCGTGGCCAGAACCTCGAGCACGACAATACAAGGATGCGGCCATCACCTAGGTCACATTCTACAAGATCGTGTCCAACACAAGGATCACGTTCCTAATCACCCAACTATTCATCTTCTCTCGATGTACGTAACTACATGATATAGTGTGTCTCTTCTCAGAACACGTCCCCTGAGACTTCTGCTTTAAAACGTCGAACCCAAAAAATAGGAAAATCCATGGACAACACTGTTCCATGCCCCAATCATCTCCAGAACGACAGGGATACCCCGCGCCAAGTATTTCTCCGAGCACGTCAAGGAAAGAAAAGCCATGGAGTTTGCGTCCCTTCGTCAAGGAATGTTGTCCGTAGCGGAATATGAGTTACAGTTTTCTCGGCTAGCACCATATGCACCACACCTATTAAAAGTAAATAGGTTCATGGATGGGTTACGGCCCGGTTACATTCAACAGTTGGGTATCCAGAACATTCACACACACTTCTCTCTCAGAAGGTCGACCTCAGGCCCATTCCAGAAACTATTATAACGGACAGTTTCCTAAGATAGGTCGACACCATTCTCATAGTAGATCGACCTCAGGCTCATTCCAGAAGCCATTGTAATCACTCATTTTCAAATCAGTGTCGACCTCACCTTCTCAACAGGTCGACCTCACTAAAGGGTAAACTCAAAAGTCTTCTGACAGATCTGTCTTTTCGAAAAAAGTACAGAGGCCAAAAAGGTCCAACGTAAACCTCTGAAAACTTATTTTTTGAGGGCTGGAAGAGATTCCTAGGAACTCCCAAACGTCCTTATCATCATAAGTGTCCAGAGGAACATCTTACTCTAGATATCTGTTAGTATAATAACTTGGAAAGGTTTCTCACACTGCCAGTTCTATCCTCTGCACCAGCAAGTCAGGATTGTGTTTTGAGGAAGAATATCTCTGGAAAAAGGACACCCTCTCTGCCAACAAAAATTAAGGTTCTACAGACTTCCTTGGTCAAACCACCTTTGTTTATCTCAGCTACTCAAATTACAAGAGAAATGGAGGGAAAAACTTCAGACTTTTTGAGGTCTATATATTGGACGCCCTTCCCTTGCATGAAGGGGCAGCTGGAACTCTAAGTGGGCCTACAGGAAGAGCAGAACATGGGAAAGAGAGAAAGGAGAGTTTACTCAATCTTCCATAAGAGAGAAGAGTGAAGAGAAGAAGAGGAATCCACAGTCAGCTAGCCCAGGTTCCCTGCTTCATTGATTTAGCGCAGTCGTTCGCAGTGCTTCTCCATTGGGGACTGCTGCAGTTGCAGCTTCTTATTTTTGGTTTCTTGTGTGTCTTTGTCTTTCAACAACTAACTACCTTGTGTGTGGAGTGATGTCACCATGTAGCTGCAGTTGCAGCGTGTGTGTGTTTGGTCTCTTGCTCTGTGTTGTTTCTTTCTTGTGGGATCTATGTCCTGTGTGCTTTGAGGACTTGTCCTCGTGTGTGTGTGTGTGTGTTGGGGTAGTCCCCGTGTTCAGCTAGTCTTCAGCGTGTGCGTGGGTGTTTCTTTTGGCCAAAGAGTGGAAGCCTCACCGTATTGGTGAGGGGTGGACGTAGGTGTGTCTTTGTGCAGTTGAACCACCTTAAAAGCTCTGTGTTGTGGTTTGTTCTCTATTTCTTCTATCCCCTCTTCATAGGTGGCTTGCATTATCTTAGAGTACTTCCTATCTTTTAGTTCTGTTAATCTATCATCTGTCTTTGCTCATGATAATTGTAGTGCGATCTTCTAAAAGCTTGTTTGTAGAAGTCAAAAAATTGGTATAGGATCTATTCACCCTCGCTCTAGATCCTCTCATACTGTCCAATAGACTCCATATTCTATCAAGAGGTCCAACTTGTAGGCGTTAGTGCCAAAGTGCCTCAAGAGCTTGAAAGGTCTAGTTCCTCGGGCTCTCAACTGAGAGGTGGCTCCAAGGAAGAGCCTCTCAGTCCTAACCATCACATAGTCATCCTCCTGGAACTCTTGGTGGTGCTTGCGAGCATCTGCTTGCCTTTTATAGAGTTCGTTGCTCTTACCATTGTGCGTGTGGGCTCTTTTATGGAATGCAAATGTTTTGGTAGAGGTGGATACCCTCACATGCATGGGTGGTCCGGGGTAACCAAACATATATCTATCATTGTATGATGACTACCAATTTTGATGGGTTCGGGTGGACCTAGACATCCATATTTAGACCTATCATGCAATGTGTCAAAAAAAAGGATGGATCCCTCCAGCTCTACATCAATTATCGACAACTAAGTCAACTCACAATCAAAAATAAATATCCATTGTCATGTATTGATGAGCTATTCGAATAGATCTTTGGAGTTGAGTATTTCTCAAAAATAAACCTCAGGTCTGGTTATCATCAGTTGAGGATTAAAGATGAAGACATCCATAAGACCGCGTTCCGTAATAGATATGGGCACTATGAGTTCGTGGTTATGCCATTTGGGTTAACCAACGCTCTTGCAGCTTTCATGCAATTGATTAACAATGTCTTCAGGCCCTATCTGGACCAATTTGTGGTCATCTTTATAGACGATATTCTTATCTATTCCGAGACTCAAGAAGAGCATGAAAGACACTTGAGAATAACTTTGCAAACATTAAGAAAACACCAACTCTATGTGAAGCTCAACAAATGTGAGTTCTGGCTAAAGGAGGTCTCATTCCTTGGCCGCATTATTTCAAAGGAAGGTATCTCTGTGGATCCTTCTAAAGTTGAAGCTGTCAAGAACTGGAGTAGACCAACTACTGTAACGGAAGTCAGAAGTTTTCTTGGTCTAGCTGACTACTACAGGCGGTTTATCAAAGATTTCTCAAAAATCATCGTCCCTCTGACCAGGCTTACAAGAAAGGAGAATCCTTTTATATGCTCAAAAGATTGTGACGACAGTTTCTTGACCCTCAAGGAACACCTTATTACATAACCTATGTTAACACTACCAGTTGAAGGTGGTGGTTTCGAGGTCTACACCGATGCATCAGGCGTTGGCCTCGGATGTGTATTAATGCAACATGGTAGAGTGATTTGTTATGCTTCAAGACAGTTGAAGTGCCATGAGAAAAATTACCCGGTGCATGACCTGGAACTAGCTCCTATTATATTCGCTTTGAAGATATGGCGACATTACCTCTATAGAGAGAAATTCACTATATTTTCAGACCACAAAAGTCTGAAATATCTTTTCTCCTAGAAGGAGTTAAACATGAGGCAAAGAAGGTGGCAAGAATATCTGAAGGACTTCGATTTCTCTATTCAATACCACCCAGGCAAGGCAAATGTTGTAGCGGATGCACTCAGTAGAAAACCACTAGTAACTTTATCAAGCCTCAGGAGAGGTATGACCAACCTTGTAGAAAACTTTGCTCAGCTGAACTTGGATATTGGCACGGAGGATGAAGGGTGTATTATCGCCAATATCTGGTCGCAACCAACATTACTAGAAGATCTAGTCAAGTTGCAAGAGAATGACCCTATATTGGTTGAGATCAAAGCCAATATTGATGAACGACCAGATTTCTCTATCACGACTGATAGAAGATTACTATTCTAAGGTCGGATCTATGTGACAGATCATGCGAAGACTAAGAAGTTGATTATGGAAGAAGCCCACAGTCACCCTGGTGCTACCAAAATATATCAAGACTTAAAAAGAAACTTTTGGTGGCCCAATATGAAAAGAGAAATGGCAGACTTTGTATCTCGCTGCCTCACTTGTCAACAAGTCAAGGCGGAACACCAAAAGCCCACTGGAAAATTGCATCTCTTGAAAATTTTTAAGTGGAAGTGGGAGAGTATATGGATGGATTTTATCATGGGTTTGCCTAAGACAAGAGGCGAATATGATAGGATATGGGTAATGATTGATCGATTGATAAAATCTGCTCATTTTCTGCCTATTAAAAGTCGATGGTCGGTGGATGTTCTGGCAGCTTTGAGATATTCCATTCCAAATCAAGTACTACGTTCTCCTTGAAGCCATTAAGGCTGATTCCTTGAAAGCACCTTTGATTGGATTCTTATCCTAATATCTTTATTTTTCTTCTTCCACCTTGGTTGTAGTACGTCCACATTGGCTGATAATCGCTCTCTGATGGTGTCATTTGTACCCATGCGCACGATTTTAGTTCAGCCTTCATCCAAGTTATCGTTGCTTTCTTGAAATCATCCAAGGTTGTTTCATCCTGAACTATGGAAAGATTTCTACCAATTGGTGTCAGAAGCGTGTCACATCACACCTTGACATCTACTTTTTAGTCTATTTTTACTCCATTCTACTTCATCCTATTGCACTTCATTCCGTCTCACTCCCTTGCAAAGCAGATGCCAATGCGGGGCAGCTGTAGACACGCTAAAATTGACACTAAGTTGAATAAATCTCATGTCACCATCTAATGCCCCAAAATGGATTTCATTTTTGAGTTGGATAAGAAGGTTTTTATATTTTTGAGATGTTTTCTTGAATTTGCATCAGGTATTGTTGACGCCAATTTGTATGGGCGGCTGCCATTATGGATGCTCATTTTTGAGTTTTTTTTTGGACTTATTTTGAATTTCGATAAATAGCGACTTCCATAACTGATGCTAATTCATGTCTTCTTTAATATTAATTGCTATATTTTGATCAAGAATGAGCGACCACTCATGTGGATGCCAAATAATTAACGATTGTTATGGGAGACGCTAATTCTTATGGAAAGACTGGAATTACTAAAATTACGCTCAAGAATGAGCATCCTTCATGATGGACGCACATTTAATTGGCGACGGTGACGATTGACGCCCATTTTCCTTTTGATCTGATTTCCCTTCCTTAGTTGATTCTTGCCCATTGTGATCTTTCTACCCTTTGCTAGATGGTTTGGGGAAGTTTATCCCTTCCTTTCTTGGAATTCTCCCTAAACTAAGCCTCTTTCCCTATAAATTGGGACTTTTTGTGCCTGCGCGAGAGGTTAGGAGAGATCAGACCCGAGAGAGGAGAAAGGAGAGAATACTCAGAGAATATAGAGATACATAGGGGTTCTTTCTATTGTGCTTTCTGTTCTTCTTCTTCAGCAGTGTCATCAGTGGAGGACGCCCCTCTATTTCTTCCTCCTAATTTCTTCATTTCATTTGTTTAGTTCACATACTGCATTATTCATTCACCACACATGTTGCACCTACCTTTGCTAGATCTCTCCAGCACTGCATCACATTCATATTCGCACCCTTAGCACTTAGGGGTTTAAAAAGACACACAAGGTGTGTTCACTTTCATATGCATACATTCATCATTGTTGAGAGTTGATACTGCACGACCTTGGCCTAATCCAGTGTGTTCTTTTATCTTTTGTGATTGTTTACAGGGTAATCAAAAAGAAAAGACCCCCTTAATCGGCCGGCCGGTTGGAGGAGGAAGCAGAACCTATACCCCGCTTTCATCAGGTATTTCTACAATCACACTTTCATTAATATTGAGGAAAGTCTTCCTCTGGCGATCACACTTCTCTTGAGCACCACGTGCTCTCTTTTCTTCTTTCTGTCAATACATGACATGCTATCACACACACACTGTTTACTCAATATTTTCACATTTGATTAAGTGACACGTTCACATATACCTTTGAATGGGAAATGAGAATTTGTTCTTGCAGGTGTGTCTTAGAGCAAGGAAATAAAAGGGATTAATAAATATTTGTTATTACCGCTTCCAAACTCATTGAATAACCTCATTTTCAGCTTACAAGTATTCATTTAGGCATCATCAAAATAAATACGATATGAAACATGAGGAGGGGGTTCAACAAGATTTCGAGTGTAACTACAATAGAACATATGTTTAGCTTGATCCATCTAATTTTATTTTCACATGATTTTATAGTGAGAGTTTTAATTGAAGCAGTGGTTTGCTTCATCAGTTTGCTCCTTGTCTTCCTTCCCTTCACAGGTTTGCTTAAGATTAAAGCCTTTGCATTATGAGCTTATTGAGTGTCAAATAATGTTGTCTGGCTGTGTGTTGAGCATTCGAACTATGGTGCATGAATTTCATGAAACACCATTTTGTGAGAATGAATGCATTTTATATTACAATTATTTGAAGAATCTATTCGTTGAGTGTGTTTTTCCTCCTCTATCATTCTGCTCTGCTGTTTAGGTAGCTTAGGCACAAATTACATTTCCAGAGAGTAAAGTTTTTAATTGGGTACTTTTTGTAGAAAGATCCATTCACCCCCCTCTGGATCTATACTAGAGCACCACTGTTTCTAACAATTGGTATCAGAGCAGGTTACTGCTTCATCAGATCCAATGATCCGTAGTAGATCCTGCAGTTTATTTGGTGAATTTCTAAGCGTGCCTAGTTCGTTGCATTGAATTGTTTGTTGATTTGTCTCAATGGCTCACCCACCTATTTTTAATGGCTCTAATTTTAATTCATGGTTTAGCAGCATGCAAAGGTTTGTTATATCAATTGATCCTGATCTATGAAAATTAATTTCACACGGTCCACATTGGTTACCCAAGGATAAATCTAAATGGACTAATAGTCATAGATCTAAGAATGCTGATAATCTTAGAGCCTGGAATGTAATGAAGACTACAATTGATCCTGACATACTTCCTTGTTTTTCTGTCTGCAGGACTGGCAAGGAGATTTGGGACAAGTTGATGACTATCCATGGAAAGGAGGAGAACAAATGCATGATGGCTAATGAAGACGATCATTGCAGTGATCAAAATGAGATTGAAGAAGAAGTAAGTAATTCTTTCAAAAACTATTCCTTAGAAGACTGGGTGCATGCTTACAGTGATCTACTAGAGTCTCATGAAAAGTTAAGAAAACAGAACAGATGTTTGAAAAGAAAATTAAGTGATGTTAAGAATACTAGTTCTGAAAATAAAGACATTGAAGTGCTGAAAACTGAGAACAATATCTTAGAAAACAACTGCAAAACCTTGATTCTGTTACTTCAGAACTAGATCATTTGAAATCTGAAAATGGAACTCTTAGGAAACACATTGAAAAGGATGAAGAAAAGCTTGAAAGACTTCAAGAAGAAAATGAAATAATCTCTGAGAAACTTGATGCTATTAAAGCTGTTAATCTGGAACTACAAAGAAACCTGGAAAAATCTGTATCTAAACACAAACAAGAAGTATCACATGAAGATCAAATTTTAATAAATGAGTTGATTCAGCATGATAAATTTAAGGAAGAAAATGAAAAGTTAAAACAGATGAATCTGGAAAAGTTGCTAAACTTGAAAAGGAGATTGAAGAGTACAAAATTACAAATGTAAATTCAGAAGTGTTAATTACCTCTCTTGAAAATGAACTTAAAGATTTGAAAAGTTCCCTGTCTAAGTTTGCTAGCGGCCAAGAGAATTTGAACAAACTGTTGGGAACTAGGGTAAATTTTAGATTCGAAGGGTTCACCTCAAAAGATTCCCTAAACTTCTATTGACAACCTCTATTTGCCCATCAATTTGTGGGTGATTGGCAGTGGAGAATTTGAGCTTAGTGCCAACTAGGTGCCAAAGTGTCTTCCAAAAGTAGCTAGTGAACCGGACATCTTGGTTAGACACTATGGTTTGGGGGAGACCATACAGACGCACAACTTCATCAAAGGAGAGGTGGGCTACTCTAGATGCATCGGATGTTTTGGAACATGCAATGAAGTTTGCCATTTTAGAGGACCAATCAACTACAACAAAGATGGAGTCGTATTTGTGAGCAGTACGGGGTAAATCAAGGATAAAATCCATGCACATCCCAACCTTAGGGATGTTAGGAACGGGTGTGATAGGTGCAGGAGAAGAGGGAATGAGAGGTTTCTCTTCAGTGAGAGTTGGGGATTCTCCTAAACTTTGGGAGTTCCGGTGGGGGTGGAGGTGGAACTCTTTTCCGGAGTCACCTTTGGGGTGCCAGGTACAACTGAATCTTCTTCTCATTGTGGAAGAATGAACACTGATTAGACTGATCAAATGTAGCGAGATCTACATCATAGATCTACGGTCGTCCTAAGATGACGCTCCCGGCCTTCAAAGGCACTACATCGCATAAAATATGTCCTTGGTAGGAGTGGAATTAGATGGGAATGACGCATGTAGTGGTGACTGGGATAGAAGTGTCATCAACCCAAGTCACGTTGTATGGCCTACGATGAGGGTTCGTAGGTAGACCTAGACGGGAGACAAAGGCTGAAAAGACTGCATTGATACAGCTCCCATTGTCAAATATCACTTTGCATGGTTGAGATTTCACCAGGATGTCTGTTTGAAAGATGGAGGTTCGACGCCAGTTGTCCTCTTGGGGGGGGTGTTAAGATGCAACGAACTACACCTAATCTTTTCTGGCTAGAGCTCTCGACAATATCTCCAACCTATATGTACTCGACATGTGTGCCATCAAATCCTATGTCTATTTCCTCAAACTGGGCGATGAGGTCAGGATCGGCCTCATACCTCTCAATGGATTCTTCTTCCTAAGGTGGAAGCTCCACAGGCTGGGGGTCGGTGAGGAGCAAGGCATTCACACTCTCCTGATCCATGGGTGGTTGTAAAGTAGAACTGCGCTCTAGACGGCCCGATGAATTCCTAGACCAACGTGGCATGCACAAGCTCGGACCTAAATGATGCAGTCCTAGGATCAATAATTAGCAAGGCTTAGAGCCAATTTGTTGGCTAATATGCAAAGGGTCAATTCGAAGGGACCAGTTAGGGAGAGTTACTCGCCCGTAGGTGAAGTAGTTGTGGAACTATCACCTGACAATTAGGGTGCCCTAATGTGACAGTTCTGGGGCTTTAAAGGATGGGTACATACAAGCTCTCTCTTTCCGTCCACAGCGATGCACTCAGGGGACTGGCTGCATGGATAGGGCTCTCTCTCACTTCATCACACGAAAATTGAAAAGATACTAAATGAGCAAGTGAGGGGAGCACGTACCTAGCTAGACTGAAAAATCTAGCTTCGACTGGAGACGAAGGCGAGCGGGGGTGTGCGTGCTCGCACAGCGTCGATGAAGCTTCATGGTTACAATGCATTCACTCCACGCAGGGACGATTTAATTTATTACAAAACCACTCAATTTTAAAAATTTCCCATGCAGGGGAATAAATGAACCCAAAATTTCTCTACACAGGGAGACTCACGGTCACTTACGCTCCGTAAGTCGAGACCTTTCCGTCGGTACCTCCCACGCGTCGACCGACGTCCGTTTGGACAGCGAACCGTGCAAATGGGAGTGGAGGAGAGAGAACGTGGGAATGAGAGAGAGAGAGCGCGATGGAGAGAGAGAGAGAGTGAGATCGACGAGTGAGGAGAGAGAGAGTGCGGTGAGATTTTATAAAATTTTTATTTTTCTTTTTTTTGAAAAATAACCTTAAATTATAATAAAACCTTTTTAAAATTGAAATTGTTAAAATACCTATTTTAATTACTTTTATACTTTAACTAATTCGTTTAAATGCCCAAACATAGCCCAAAAATCTGTAAAAATCACCTAAAATCACAGAATAAATTTTAGACTCGGCCCGCTAAGGATCCACTAAATCACGGGCGTTACAGGGAAACTCCCCACAATCGCAGGGAGGCATTACTCCACGACTCACAATCTTCCCTGCTAAGGGATCGACCATTGCTGCCAGAACAACTCCCTATAAAAGGAACTTCGACTGACAAGTAGAGGACACGGTGAACTTCACAAAGAAAAGCCTACTCCGCTCCTATAAGAGACAAGAGAAGCCACCCTGCTGCTAAGAGAGAAAGCCTCCGCCAAGCACCGACTGCCCTCCGAGCACTCTTACTGCCCAGCAAGCACTCTTCGAGCACCCGCTAGTCATGGCAAGAACCCTACCGGAAGGCAGTTGGCCCCTCCAGGCTTGCCTCATGATCTCTCAACTCTCTCTCACTCACAATCTTCTTCTTTCTTCTCAATCTCTCGACTGCTAACTTAAGCATCAGAGGGTTGTCCCTTGAGGTAGCGCCCGGGACTCCTTCTGACGCCTTTGTTTCTAGTGATTGTAGGCTTCCACAAGTACCAAGCGGTCTCTCTCGATAAATAAATAGAAAAATATGGTACGAGAGCTAGAGACCAGTTTTCTACCTCTACATATTTTGGTGCCGTCTGTGGGAACTCTGATTGAAAAGCCAATGGCACCTCGTGGGAGCCGCCACAACGCTAGCAACAGGGGCCGAGGGTTGCACCAAGGTCCCAGTTCTTGTCGGGCATCGCAAGAAGCCTCCTCTTCTACTCGCATGTGGCAAGAGATCACAGCCAACGAGCTCACGAAAATGCGCCAGTAGATCCAAACCTTGACAAGTCTGTGTTAGGACCTTCTGAATAGGACTGCGGAGCCCTAGCGCGTCTCGTCCGAACAGCCTCCGAACGGGGCGGCTCAGACTATGGCGAATTCCTGCCGAGTGTGGGAGACTTCCTACGCCTCTACTGCGCAAACTCGATGACCGCGCAGCTCGCACGCACCAAGAGAGTGCAGCCCGCTACACTCCAATCTAGAGATGGCCCAGTGACTACGGTGCATAGTTGAGATCGAGGACAAGGTCCGATACTTGGACAACGTCCTGCTCATCGCCAAGACCCGCAGCCTCGTCGAGGATGACCTCGACTTCCACGTTCCCTTTTCCAGGGAGATTATGGAGGCCCCCATCCCTCCAAAGTTCCAACTCCCATCCTTCACACCTCACGACGACACCACCGACCCGGTCGACCACATGCATAGTTTCAAATCCAACTTAGTGTTCCATCAGGCTTCGGATGCAGTCAAATGCCTAGCGTTCGTTACAACTCTCCGAGAGAATGCCCGGACGTGGTATGAATCCTTGCCGACAGGGACCATCACCTCCTTCAAACAGCTGAAAAAGTTATTTAAAGAGAACTTCATTGGCTGCCAAAAGGAAGCCAAGTCTATGGTGAGCCTGCTCGCCATTCGGCAAGGATGAGAGGAGACTCTCTGGGACTACGTGCCCCATTTTTGAGCAGAGGCGCTTCGGATCCCTCGCCTCGACATCATCATCGCCACGACCACCTTGACTCAAGGAACGCGGGATTCGATCCTCCGACGATCGCTCGGGGTCGAAGCCCTAACAACCCTGATGGACCTCCTCGTCCTGGCACAGAAGCATGCCAGGTGTGAGGAGAACACTGCAGCCCTCGGCCGCATGACTGGGTCCGATCAGCCCGACCGCAAAAGATCAACCGACTCGCCTCAGGAAAGGCAAAACAAGTGGGAGCGACGAGACCAGAAACGTCGTGACCGCTCAGACAACAAGGAGAGGGGTCAGTATCGACACTACACGCCCTTCACGACTCCACCTAACTAGATCCTCATAGAGATCCATGAGAAACCTTATCTCAAGTGGCCCCCAAAGATAAAGTCTAACCTGAGGACAAGGATCAAGAAGAGATACTATCATTTCCATGGCGACCACGGCCACGACACCACCGACTACATCCAACTCAAGGATGCTATCGAGGACCTCATCCGGTGAGGACTCCTCGATAAATTTATTGCCAAGGTCAAGGAGAAGCAGCAGCGCGAGCGGATACCTCCACCTATCGATAATCAACCCAATGGGAAGGAGATCATGATGATCTCCAGAGGGCCGACGGCGGGAGGCGACAGCTCGAGGAGGTGTCAGCAGCACGCATCAACAATTAATACCGTGGAGTGAAGCGATAGTAGCCATAAGGAAACTGTCGCCCAGGAGCACCTCAAGGATCCTATCGTCTTCTCTGACGAGGACCTGGAGGGTGTGACCACTCCCCATTTTGACGCTTTGGTGGTCTCGACCACCATCAATCAATGTACCGTCTGACTCATTTTAGTAGATAATGGAAGCGGTCCTGATGTTATTTCTTATGATTGCCTAGTACTCATGGGTGTAGATTTATCACGAATAACACCACTACACACACCTTTGTATGGGTTCTCTGGCATGACCGTCCTCCCAGAAGGATGAATCTCGTTGCCAATCACGTTCGGGACCGCACCAAAGGACATGACATTCCTAGTGGACTTCACTATAGTCTGCGGGATGACAGGATACAATGCCATCATAGGGCGAGGCATCCTTGGAACCCTCTGTGGCGTCCCCTCCTTTTACCACCAAAAGCTAAAGTTCTCCACTCCTCGCGGAGTGGGAGAAGTCCGAGGAGACCAAAGGGAGTTGCAGAGGTGTTACTTGATCTCCACCCTCGACAGGCCAACTGAGGAGGCCCACCCGAGGAGAAGGCGAGGATGGAAGACTCGGGTCCGAGCACGAGCACCCCAGTAGAAAACCTGTATCTCATCCAAGTGGGGGAGGATCCGAGCAAAACACTCCGGATCGGAACTACGTTGTCCGAGCAAAAGAAAGCGACGTACACAAGGTTCCTGGAAGCAAATCAAGACGTGTTTGCCTAGTCCAAGGATGAGCTACCCGCAACCTGCCGCCCAGTTTAGCAGTGCAGGAGACGTTGCAACCCCGAGCGGCAGGTCATCATCAGGGGGCAGGTGAGCGAGAAGCTGCGCTCGGGACTGTTGTGCCCCACCCAGTACCTCGACTGGGTGGCTAACGTCGTCCTGGTTCCAAAGAGCAATGGGAAGTGGCGAATGTGCGTAGACTACATCGACCTCAATAAAGCTACGCCTAAGGATAGCTTCCTTATGCAACGGATCGACCAACTGGTCGATGCCACGGTCGGGCATGAGATGCTCAGTTTCCTAGATGCGTACTCTGGGTACCATCAAATTAGCATGCACGAGCCTGATCAGGACAAGATGGCCATCGTCACCGACCACGGCCTATACTGCTACACCCGCATGCCCTTTGGGCTTAAGAACATGGGAGCCACATATCAGTGTCGGGTCAACCACATGTTTAACGCACAGATCGGTTGTAATATAGAAGTCTATATTGACGACATGCTCGCCAAGAGTCTCCGAGCAGTCGAGCAGCTCACCGACCTGGCGGAGACGTTTGCCACACTATGGAGGTACAACATGAAGCTCAACTCGAGCAAGTGTGTGTTAGAAGTTAAGTCGGGAAAGTTCCTCGGATTCCTCATAACCCAGAGAGGGATCGAAGTAAATCCCGACCAGATCTGAGTAGTACTAGTAATGAAGCGACCGGTGTGAGTGCGGGACATGTAGTGCCTCACAGGTCACGTTGCTACTCTGACTCGATTCCTGTCCCGAGCAGCAGAGAGATACTGTAATGACCCAGTATCCGGATACTGGGAGGAGCCCGATACCATTCGAATCCTGGCCCGCCGCCCACGAGTCGGAGGGCTCGGAAGGGCTAAAAAGGAGTTTGGAGGTACAAAGAAATAAGAAATAAAGTAGGATAATTCAACAATTAACAAAAATAAATAATCTAACTACAACAGCAGAAATCCCGACTATTTGACTTTTGAAGTAGTTAACCTTCATACCACTGATGTCCTGAACTATTTGAAGCATCAACTTGACGTCAAACATTTGCTGCTCCTCATCAGCTAGGAAGAGGATCGTGTCGTCTGCATACTGGAAGTGGGTAATACAAATACTATCCTGACGTGGTTGGAATCCTTGGATAATCTCTGCAGCCTCAGCCCTCATCCACAATCTACTCAAAATATAAGCTACCAAGACAAACAATAATGGAGATAACTGGTCACTCTACCAAAGTCCTCTACCACTGTGGAAATAAGAAGATGACTGCCCATTATTGAGCACAACAAAAGATGCAGACGCGATGCACTCCCATATCCACGTTAGCCAAGTCTGGTGGAATCCCATCTTCTCTAACACTTGAAGAAGACCGCATCAATTAACCCTGTCATAAGCCTTCTCAAAATCCAACTTGAGGACCACTTCCCTCTTCTTTTGCTGCTTCATACCATACAAACACTCATGAGTAACTAGAAGGTTTTCTTGGATATGCCTTCCCCTGATGAAAGCCCTTTGGTAGGCACTGACCAGTCCACCAATGACCCCATTGAGCCTCCTAGTCAGCACCTTAGAGATGATTTTGTAAGTGCTCTTTAGGTCTTAAGTTTGCTAGATGTTGTGCACCCATCTTTTTAGGAATCAACACCAGCAGAGTTTTGTTAATGCCTTGCAAGTGTGCCCTGACTTTTGAACTGCACCAACAAGGTCTTGTTTGACAATGTCCCAACACTGTTGGAAGAATACCATGGGAAAGCCATTTGGCCCAGAGGCCTTGTCCCCTGCAGAAGAGAAGACTGCAAGTCTTGATCTCCTCTTCTAGAAAGGGACTCACGAGAGCCTCACTCTCATAAGAAGAGAGGTGCGGAAGTAAATCGTGAGAGAAGTCCGGCTTGCTCATCTGCTCCTCCGTGAAAAGCACTTAAAATCTAAAATTCTAAGTTAAGGCATTTGAATGATCTAAAAGTTTGTGAACCCAGGGTTGGCACCCACATCGCATTTATGTCCACTAGGGGGATCTGATATCACGACCTCGTAGTTCCCACGAAGTGCTTATCCAACTCTCCCATGCCCAAGGGATGGCATTAGAGAAGGGTTATGTGGCATGAATGTGTAAAATATAGTTAATAAAATGACACATCATCAAACAATGGTTAATAAGGCACCTTATCGGAACATGTAGGAAGGGGCCATTAAAAGGGACTTGACTAGGGTTAACTCCTTGATTCTTAGATAATCACATCTCTACCGCGCTCTAATGAGAGAGAGAGTGAGCAAGAGGGAAAAAGAAGGGCAAAAGGATAGCAAAGGAGAGAGGGAGACCCAGAGGCTGCCCCCAATTCTTGTTGGATATCAGGAAAAATGCATGAATATTGAAAAATAAAAGTTAGAGATGATGAGAGAGCCATGGGAAGATGGAGGAGTTGCTATCTTTGAGAATCTTGAAAGCTTGGAGGATATGGAGGGTTGGAGGGGCTATTTGCTTTGTGGATCTCGAAAGCTTCTTCACCAACTAGGGAGAATTCCTAACTGTTGGAGAGCAATCAAGAGGTAGGCATGTCAATCCATGGTTCTTACAGTAAGGTTATGCTCCTTAGATTGTACTTATAATTTATCAACTTTAAGAAGACTTTGAACAAGATGTTTGATTCATCTTATTCTTGATATGATATGTGCTTTTACTTTCCAGACTTCATCTGAGACATCTAAATTTCTCAAACCTTCGACTCGGACCTTCCGTCCCTATCAGTGAACAAACCATTTTGCTTCAGCATTCAACCAATGCCGATGAACAAACCAACAGTGATCCTTGCCATCATCAGCAGGATCGATGAACATATCGTTAGCCTAGACCTTTCATCCTCGTTAATGATTAAACCCATCTTTATTTCAGCATTTGCCTAATGTTGATGAACAAACCAACATTGGTCCTTGCAATCATCAGCAAGATTGATGAATATACCATTGACTTGGACCTTTCATCCTTGTTAATGATTAAACGCATCTTTGCTTTGGCATTTGCCCAATGTCGATGAACAAACTAACATTGATCCTTGCCATCATCGCTAAGATCGATGAACATTCCGTTGACTCAGACCTTTCATCCTTGTTGACGATAAACCTTCTTTTGCTTTGGCATTTAACACATGCAGATGAATAAACCTTAACTTTGATTCTTATCATCATCGACGAAATTGAAGAGTAGACCATCGACTCAGACCTTTCATCCTCGTCGACAAACAAACCTATCCTTTGCTTCAGCATTCAACCCATGCTGATGAATAAACCTTACCTTCGTTTCTCGTCATCATTGGCGGAATCAATGAACATACCGTTGACTCAGACCTTTCATCCTTGTTGACGATTAAACCTTCCTTTGCTTCAACATTTAACCCATGCTGATGAATAAATCGTACCTTCAATTTTTGTCATCATCGGCAAAATCGATGAACAAACCATCGACTCGGACCTTTCATCCCCGTCGACAAACAAACCTATCCTTTGCTTTGGCATTCAACCCATGCCGATGAATAAACCTACGTTCGATTCTCATCATCATCGGTGAAATCGATGAATAGACCATTGACTCAGACCTTTCGTCCCCGTCAAAAAATAAACCTATTCTTTGCTTTGGCATTAAACCCGTGCAGATGAATAAACCTTACCTTCGGTTCCCATCATCATCGGCGAAATCGATGAACATACCATTGACTTGGACCTTTCATCCTTGTTGACGATTAAACCTTCCTTTACTTCAGCACTTAACCCATGTCGATAAATAAATCAAACCTTCGATTTTCGTCATCATCAGCGAAATCGATGAACAAACCATCAACTCAGACCTTTTGTCCCATTGACAAACAAACCTATTCTTTGCTTCGGCATTCAACCCATGTTGATGAATAAACCTACCTTCGATTCTCATTATCATCGGTGAAATTGATGAATAAACCATCGACTCAGACATTTTGTCTCTATTAGCAAACAAACCTATCCTTTGCTTCGGCATTCAACCCATGCCGATGAAAAACCTTACCGTTGATTCCCATCATCATTGGCGAAATTGATGAACATACTGTTGACTTGGACATTTCGTCCTTGTTGATGATTAAACTGTCCATTGCTTTGACATTTAACCCATACCAATGAATAAACCATACCTTCGATTTTCATCATCATCTGCGAAATCGATGAACAAACCATCGACTTGGGCCTTTCATCCCCATTGACAAACAAACCTATCCTTTGCTTCGGCATTCAACCCATGCCAATGAATAAACCTATCTTCGATTCTCATCATCATCAGCAAAATCGATGAACAAACCATCGACTCGGACCTTTCGTCCCCGTCGATGAATAAACCTTCTTTGCTTTGGTATTTAACTAATACTGATGAATAAACACTACCTTCGATTCTCGTCATCATCGGTGAAATCGAGGAAGCATCCTGCCCTCATCTCTTCTCTTCACGCCTACAAACTTATCTTGCAAGTTTGTGAAGCTTTCCTTGCTTTTGTGATTGTCACCGAGTCCAAAGAAATTATCATAGAGGAAATTCCCATTGTTTGAGAGTTTCTCAATGTCTTCCCATATGACTTACCCGGTTTACCGTCTGAAAGGGAAGTGAACTTTTCTATTGAACTCATTCTGGGAGTAGCACCTGTTTCAATAACTCCATACATGATGTCCCCTACAGAACTAAAAGAGTTGAAGAAGCAACTTCAAGTGCTACTAGACAATGGCTTTATTCGACCCAGCACATCCCCTTGGGGCACGCCGATCCTATTTGTCAGGAAGAAGGACAGATCGCTTAGACTATGCATCGACTATCGGCAGCTAAATCAACTTACCATCAAGAACAAATATCTACTGCCGCGTATCGATGAGCTATGCAATCAAATCTCTAGAGTGGAATATTTCTCCAAGATAGACCTCAGTTTGGATTATCATTAACTAAGAATTAAGGAAGAGGACATTCACAAGATCACTTTTCGAAGTAGATATAGACATTATGAGTTCGTGGTAATGCTGTTCGGGTTAACCAATGCCCTGATAGCTTTTATGTAACTCATGAATAATGTCTTTAGGCCTTATCTTGACTAATTTATGACCGTATTTATTGATGATTATCCTCATTTATTCCAAAACCACGGAGGAACATAAAGAAAACCTAAGAATAGCATTGCAAACACTAAGGGAACATCAACTTTATGCGAAGCTCAATAAGTGTGAATTCTAGCTAAAGGAGGTCTCTTTCCTTGGTCATATTATTTCAAAGGAAGATATTACTGTGGATCCTTCCAAGGTAGAAGTTGTCAAGAATTGGAGCCGACCAACCACTATATCTGAAGTTAGAAGTTTTCTTGATCTAGCTAGCTATTATAGGCGATTCATCAAAGACTTCTCAAAGATCGCCATCCCTTTGACCATGCTCACTAGGAAGGAAAACCCTTTATATGGTCGAAGGATTGTGAAAAGAGTTTTCTAACTCTTAAGGATCATCTCACCACTGCTCCTATATTAGCACTACCCATGGAAGGTGGTGGATTTGAAGTCTACACAGAAACATCTGGCATTGGCCTTGGATGCGTCCTTATGCAACATGGGAAGGTAATTTGCTATGCCTCTTGGCAGTGGAAGTGTCATGAGGAGAACTACCCCGTGCATGATCTAGAATTGGCTGTTGTTATTTGTTCCTTGAAGATTTGGCGTCATTACCTCTATGGGGAGAAGTTCACTATATTTTCAGACCACAAAAGTCTAAAATACCTATTCACCTAAAAGGAGTTAACTATGAGGCAGAGGAGATGGCAAGAGTATCTCAAGGATTTTGATTTCTCTATTCAATATCATACTGGCAAAGCAAATGCTGTAGCAGACGCTCTCAGCAGGAAACCTATGGCGACTCTTGCAAGCCTCAAGAAAGGTATGACTTATCTTATAGAAGATTTTTCTCACTTAAATCTAGATATTGATGCAGAAGAAGAAGGTTGTGTCATTGCAAATATCTAATCGCAACCTACGTTAATAGAAGAACAGATCAAATTACAAGAAAATGACCCTATCATGGTGGAGATCAAGGCTAATATTGATCAACAACCTAACTTTTCCATCTCCACAGATGGGAGATTATTATTCAAGGGTCAGATTTGTATGCCGGATCATGCCGACACTATAATAATTGACACAATGCATATATGACAATGCAGGTGGTCTGGAGGCCCTACCTGGGCATGGCAGATGCTGACTAGCCTTGGCTCGAGGCCGGTCGAGCTCGTTTCGGGAAAGACCTTTGAGTCCATTACCTGAATGAGATCGAGCCACTTTGGCTCAAGCTGGTGATGAGGACCTTGGGGTTTGCCTAGGAGTGGTTAGAGGTGGACGCGTCGAGTCACATAGGGTGGAAGACCCGGGGGAAGGTGAAGCGCATCGACTGGTGCGTGTGCTTCCCTGCACAGTTCCAGGACTGGCAGTAGGGCGTCATCCCCATGGTGTCTCATGTGCAGGATAGCGTGGAGTACCTGCGGTGCTATAGGGAGACTCACGCAGCTCGTCTCCAGCTCGGGAGACCATTAAGGGTACGCATGAAATGAGCATTGATTTATTTTCTATGAATGTGTGCATATGCATGTGACACTAACCTACATATTTACAAATGTAGGATGCCCATGATGCTATCATCACCGACTTGCGTGCTCAGCTAGTAGAGACCAGACAACAGCTGGCCACCACCCGTGAGGCTTTAGACACCTAGTTTATGCGATGCATTTTTTTGTGCACTTGGATTCTTGATATTTAGCTATTGACTGCCATGGTACCTTTCTTGCAGCGTTCCCAGCACGATGCAGTAGGGGCGACTGGCGGAGCCTCTTCTAGCTCCCAGGTTCCTCCTTCGGAGGTCACCTCCCTCCAGGAGCGGCTTGCCGACGCGGTGGCACGTGCCAAGGAGGCCGAGCACGAGCTCGCGGCTCGGGTGAGTATTTGCTTGATTTGGATTTTGATTTGCAGTGTCTCTTACTCTACCTTTATGAGGATGGTGGCCTTGACAGGTGGTGGAGATCCGTGACGTGCTAGCTGAAGCGGCCCAAGAAGAGGAGGAGCGCGACGTCCAGGTGGCAGAGCGTGATGCTCGAGTGGTAGGTTTAGAGGAGGAGCTACGACGCCGTGACGCTAAGGAGCTGCCTCGCGATGTCCTAAAGTTAAGGTTCTCCCTCCAGGTGGCGAGGAGGGATGTAGAGAGGGAGAGAGAGGAGAGGAGAGGAGAGAGGTAGTGAGATCAAGAGGAGAGGAGGGCTCTAGAGGCCTAGGTGATGGTGCTCCAGCTAGGCCTTAGCGTGGTGGAGCAGAGGCTAAGGGGGAGTAAGGAGCACTACCAGAGGGGATGAGAGCATGCTACGCGCCTTCGTCAATCCAGTTCCTTCTCTATCGGCAGCTTCATAGTCTCCTCGGTAGAGGGGCGTCGTGCCGTTGAGGTCGAGCGGGAGCTGCGAGGTGAGAGGAGTGTTACCTTGCAGAGCCCCATAAGGCCTCCTAGGGATAATCATCCTAGGAGAGAGGAGAGAGATGATCAGGAGGGTGGTGGCGAGAGTTAGAGAGATATTTGTACACCTGCCCTCTCATTTATGATGTACATGACACTTATTATATATATGATTGAAATGATTCCTTTTCTTATTACTTGCTTGTCCCTCGTGCACTTTCTTCTCTTGTACACTTGCTTCTACATGCTATACTTGACAAAACCTCACCCCTAAAATGGCAGATCCTACCCCATCATGGCCATCCTTTTCAAAAAGGATCTATCATCAGATTTAACGACGAAGACCTCTCCCGTGTGAATGCCCCCTTTTCCTATCATTTGTACTCAAATTTATTTGCAACATGACAATGAGCATAGGGAACCTTTAGACTATCCTCTGTCCCCCTTCAAAGGTAGTTGTGTGGTTTATAATTGAAGTTCATCTATGTGTGTTCTGTCCGAAATCATTTGATTCATCACGTTAATCTAACAGAGTGTAGGTCGCATGATAGTAACTCTGTGTGAACTGTTTAGGGCTGTGTGAATTGATAGTGGGCCGTTGATAGGTTGATAGCTATCTTCAGTATTGGCGTGATTGCCTTGTGGTGTGCTTGCATCTGTTCTACACTTTACACTTATAGGGCTATACGTATTTCAGTTCAGCACTGGCATACTGCCAAGTGCTTGTTGTTTTTGCTTGTGCGATTCACTTTCACATTTGCATGCTTAGGTGGACTTCAATCATTTCAGTTCGTCATAGTACTCCTTGGTATATGCTAAGTGTTTGAAGTTTGTATAGTGTGCGCCATCTGTTTCATTTGGCCTTCCTTAGTCCAGTTTGTGTAGGAGGAGTCTTATTTTGGGCCTAAAATTTTTAAAGGGGATCTATTCACCCCCCCTCTAGATTCCAGCCGTGCACCCTAACAGAAGATTACCATCATCACCGGTTCATACGTGGCGACTGAATTCTTTAGACCAAACAGCATAACCACATAGCAATAAGTACCCTAGGACGTGGTGAATGATGTCTTCACTTGGTCCTCTGGAGCTAGACGGATCTGGCTATATCCTTAATAACTATCCATGAATGAAAGAGCTTCATACCCAGCTGTGTTGTCCACCAATACATCTATATGAGGTAGCAGAAAGTCATCCTTGGGACATTCCTTGTTTAGATCCCTAAAATCGATACAAATTCGAACCTTCCAATCCTTCTTGATTGCAGGGACTATATTCGCCACCCGCTGAGGATATAACACAACCCAAATGAACTTAGCCTTATGCAACTTATCAACCTCTTGTTTCATCCTCAAGGCCATGTGGGGGTGGAATCTTCTTAGCTTCTGCTTCACAGGTTTTGCCCCTGGCTTAAGCACAAGTCGATGTTCCACTAAAGACGGGTCAAGACCCGGTATGTCCTCATATGACCAGACGAAAGAATCACTATACTCCCTCAGAACCTTAATTAATTCTTCCTCAATTTCAGGAGGGATATTAGCAAAAATGATAATGGGCCTGGGATCCTCATCAGTTCCTAAATTAATTTCCTTTGTAGGTTCATCCACTACCGATGATGGCTTATCAAACCTCTTTAGACCCAGCGCATATAGGTCGGCAGTGTCATCTACATCACTGTCCTCAAGATCGACCGAGCCTTTTTCATCCACAGTTTCATAAACACCCAGACTGTCATCGCTCCACACCCCATCTTGCTCCTCATCTTCTTCTAGCACAATCGTCATCTCAACAAATTCTGGGCATTTGAGGAGGGCGTGACAACGCTGAGTTAAATCCTGCAAGAACATATTAGGAATGGATTTGGAATGACGTGTCACCGGGCACGCCTCAAGCCTGGAGGGGTTGGACACACTAGAACTAAACCCCTACTTCTCTAGACTTCACGGACCCTAAATCTAACCTAGGAGAGAGAAGATCTAATGGAAGGGAAGTAGGGGCCTCATGCCCCTGGGAGGAGGATGAACTGAGCACAGTGTAATCTTCAACAGAAATCTCCATTTCAAAATTGACATTTTTTTGGAGATCAGTAGAGATCATGCAGCAGGATGGAGAAGAGGGCGACGAAAGTGTGAGAGGATATATAGAAGGACAGAAGAAATCTAAGAGGTGATAGCCATTAAATATCTTTGTCCGGCATCATGGCTCCTTCTATCTAAGCCGGTAAATATTCTATCTTGGTGTCATGGCCTTCTGCCTAAGCCAAGCTATACGGCGTCCACTTTGTATCTAAGCCATTAAATATCCTTGTTCGGCATCATGACCTTCTGCCTACATCGAAAAATATTTTACCTTAGCGTCATGACATACCGTCTAGGCCAAGTTGTCCGATGTCATGGCTCTATGCCTAAGCCGGTAAATATTCTCCCTTGACATCATGACATTGTGTCAAGGCCAAGTTGTCTGGCGTCATGACTCTATGTCTATCCCTTGGCATCATGACATTATGTCTAGGCCAAGTTGTCCGGCGTCATGGCTCTATGCCTAAGTCGGTAGATATTCTATCTTGGCATCATGACATTATGTCTAGGCCAAGTTGTTCGGCATCATGGCTCTCCGCCTAGGCCGATAAATATTCTCTCTTAGCATCATGACCTTCCGTCTAGGCCAAGCGGTCCGGCATCATGGCTCCTTGCCTAAGCCGGTGAATGTTCTCCCTTGGCGTCATGGCCTTACGCCTAAGCCAAGTCATTCGGTGTCGTGATCTTCTGTCTAAGTCGACCATCATCTTATCATTGACCCGAAAACTATCATCCAACCCAATGAACAAAAAGACCCCTCTATCTTGGCATTACGGCATTATAGCCAAGTCAAGTCTTTCGGCGTCATGACCTTCAGTCGAGGCTGACCACCCTACTATTAGCCTAGAATTGCCGTCCGAACCAATAAACGAAAAGACCCCTCCCTTGGTTCCATACTAACTCTTGATCCCTCTGGGGATTCACAACAACATATAATATCTTCTCTCCATTACCACAACATCAGCCACCTACCTCTCAAACTGTCGACCTGCAGGTGTGCCCATTAAGCCCTATAAAAAAAAGAAGAAAGAAGAGAAAAAAAGGAAAAAAAGAACAAAGAGGAAGAAAGAAAAAGGAAGAAAAAAAGAAGAAAAAATGAGGAAAAAAAGAAAGCAAAAAAGGGGATAAAAAGAGAGAGCATAACATGGGTTGCTTGCTTACCTATTTTGCGCGCATATTTACCTGTAATATAGCATTAATACACTTCCTTCAAGTTTCTAAGGCTGCATGCTTCCTTGCTAAATAACGCTGCCTGGATTCTAGGTCTGTGTGCGTCATGGTACACACTAAGGGATGAAAAAGTAATTCTTGGTGAGTGCATACGGTTAGGGAAAGAGTCGTGGCTCTATTGCTAGCACAACTCATAGGAAATACCCTAAACGAAACTCTCACACCTCGTACACAATATGAGCAGTGGCCCCTAGCCATAGGGACGTCTTAAATTCTTCCTAACACTTCATGGAGCCTTAAATCTCTACACTCAAATGAAGGGTAATCGTGAGGAAAAAGCTATCTACCCCCTTAAAAAAAATATATGTGAATAAAAGGATGAATCCTAGTAGCAGAAAATCTCCATTAAGATACATGAGGAGACTCGCGTAGAACGGTGAAGTCCATTATAGCACTATGAATAAAAAGATGAACCCTACTAGCCGGGAATCCCCATTGAGACATATGAGGAGACTTACGCCGAATGGTGAAGTCTATAATAACACTATGAATAAAAGGATGAATCTTAGTAGCCAGGAATTCCCATTGAGACACATCAGGAGACTCGTGCCGAACGGTGAAGTCTATAATAACACCGCGAATAAAGAGATGAATATTAGTGCCCCCACTCCTGGGGTCCTTGACAGTTGATGTTGAATCTTGTGTGGTCAAAGCTGGGCCCCGGGTCCTCTTGAGAATCCAAACATGCTTGAATTTTGGTAGCTTGGGAGCTAGCCTCTCCCGAACATCCATGTCTAAATCGGCCTTCTGGCTTGCTAATACCTGGAAGGCATTGTGTGTAAATATTGCCGAGACAATGCGGTCCGACAAAATTTTAGCACTGCGGCCGTTCAGATATACTCAAATGCCGCCAACCATAACAGACTTCCCAGAAGCCGAGAGTCGGCCTTGGGGAACCGCAGCAACTCCTCTTCTTCTTTGGTTCTTCTTCTTCTTTCCCCCGGACGCCTTGTCACTGGCGGGGATGGCATGGTAGTCCACATGGTGGACAAAGCATGAGATAGTACGGCGAGACAGAGTGGTTCTCCGCGGACAGCTCGCCTTTGCAGGGGCTACGGCGTTGGCCGCAACAGTCCTGACAGCTTCATTATCAACCTTGAGCAGGTCGACAAACACGAGTCCCAAGCAATTAGGGAGACCCACTGCCAGGGGCATGGATCCGAATGTAGTCGGCACCGCCAGGTACCCGCCACGAACGTGGCCATCAACGACATGTTGGCCGAAATGAAGGGAAACCAGTCCAGTCTCCATTTGAATTTCTGCAAAGGAGATCAACACATAGTCAGAATTTTGGGGGAGGCCGCCAGGTCTCCTATTCTGGCGAAAAGATGAAGGGAGATGTGGTCCCACTGGGCGTGCCAAGCTTGTTGGACGCGAATTTTTATTATTAAAAAAAATTCTAGTATTGATTTATTTGGTTTATTAATTAGGCGTGTTAGTCACTGTCGCGACAATTTTATTGTGCGCTTGACTTGACTCTGTCAGTCGATTGTTAGGTTCGGGCCTGGACCGGAAGTCCGTCATACCATAAAGGTTATGACGTTAATTACGTCCTTCCTGAGAAGGACAACTCTTGATTAAACGCCAAAGTAGGAGGCCTCGGGAGGCGGGTCAAAGATAACTACTGTGTTTATTATTATACAGGCGAGAAGTGAAGTATAGACAAAAGATTCATTTTTGATGTGTAAGAAGCAAAGACATGATTATTTATTATGATGATTTGATCGGACTCATTCACACAAACTGAATCTAACGGCATATCCCCTTGGCCTTAGACTATGCCAGGTGGAAATAGGAAACCATCCACATAGAGGCGGGATGGAATCCGGGGAAAGTTAGGGCGCATCGATGTCTGCATGCTGCTAACAAGATAGCATCGAGGCAACATGCACATACTTGAATGCTTGAAGCCATTGTTCCCCTTAAGGCGTAGAACTAGAAGAGGACATGCACAAGCAGAGCTCTCCCAACACAACGGGGTTCATGTCATCAAGGAAAATTTCGGCAGCATCTTCCCTTTATTTTAGATCATGTCCAAGGGAAATAGGTCATTCACCCACGGAGTGTCGGGGTGAAGGCCAAAAGAAAGTGGGCACCCAGCCCAGAATCCGGGGAATCGAAATGTGACGACTACTGTCCACACTCATGGCATCGGTTGATGTCCCCTTGGGAATTACAGGGGCATATGCAGTGGCAAAACTCTGTAAGTCCACAGGGTTCAAAATGAATCTGACCCAGACCGACGTAATGTAGGGGCATTCCCCGTTAGTTTACCTCCTGAGGCTTGCATGACGGCCCCCTCCCTGGGTTCTCCCTTCAACAGATGCAGTAGTGGTAGGTAATGGCTTGATAAGAAACATGTTGTAAGGAGTTCCCGGCGCAAGGTTCTTGGCACGACATGAGTCAGCGCGAGGAGACCGGCGTGGACTTTGGGTTCAAGCAACGTCAGCGCGACATGAAGGGGGGCTCTCGGCGCGCTGGTTTTGGCGGGAGGATGCTCGGCGCAGCTGTTTTCCCCTGGGAGGACCTCCGTCTCGACGCGGCAACCTCCGCTCCGAGGGCGGAGGGGTACGCCGAGAGCAACCGGCGCCGAGGGGCTCTAGAATGGGGGCTTTAGACGGGGCTCTGTTCCAGAACTACATAGATTAGGGGCTTAAATTAGAGGAGGTTTGAGAAGTAGAAAGGCTCGATCTGTGGGTTTCTACGAGGTTTGGATGTCGGGAGGGTGTTATTCAAGGGATTGCCTGGGGAGGTTATGATCCTCACACTTCAGAAACCATCGGAGACTATGGGCCTGACAGCAGACCTTAACGATATCTATATGCCACGGATTGCAATGGGAAATCATGAGATAGACTGTCTCGGATTCCCAGAGTAATCTTGAGGCCTCGAGGGAAATTGAAAGCTTCGATAATGGTTATAAAACACACGGATAAATGATCTCTGAGAAGCAGTGGATCCCAGTAATCCATGGGTTTGGATGATAGGTCTCGCCGCCGTCTCGCCAAAAACAGAAGTAGAGAAAGGGGAAAGGGAACTTTGAGAAGCATGGGAATGAAACCCCCAATTCGATCTACTCATCAATCGACTTCCACCTTACATCAGTGTGAAGGAGTAACAAATGCTGGGGATTATCTAGAGAACAGAGAGGAGAAACTCCATACGTGCATTCATATAAACGAGTACATTACCCAGATACATCGGGCTCGAGTGATTGATAAAGAATGCCATTTCTTACATGATAGAAAGAAAAGATCCGAGAAAGATATACATGAAACAAAGGTGGAGATAGAGAAGGAAACAAGATGGGGGAGGGTGGAGCATTGACTCCTCTCCCTCCCCTTCGTGCTGCCCCACCTTCTTCTCCTTTCCCTTCACGCATCAGAGTAGAACTCAGGGCTTTTCTAGCTCTCACTCTCTCTGTGTATTGGTCTCTTCTCTCTGTATCTTCTTCTTTTATCTTTCTGTCGAGGACATAGGTATTATAAAGGGAGGGCACCATCGGCGCGTGAGCATCTTGGCGCGCATTTGCATGACCATCTCGGCGTGCCTCTGCATAGGACATCTCGGCGCGGTTTGGTTGTAGCACCATCGGCACGCCATCTTCTATTTTGGGCTTCGGGTTCGGATGGGCCTTGACCATGGCCTCGGTGACACTTTCACCTTGGTGGTCGATGGGCCATGGGCGGCTCACTCCTAGTGTCATCGACGGCCCTTTTATGTGTCTTCGTCTTTTCTTTTATCCCTTGAAAAATAAGAAATTTAAGATAAAATATGTTAGTATTATTATTTGTATTGTTATTATCTTATCATTTTAGTATTATTTTATTATTATCATTATATCTTCTCTTCTCTCCTTTTTTTTATCTTTTTGTTACTATTATCATTATTAATAGTATATATATATATATATTTATGTGTCAACAAAGGCCCCCCACCCGTAGGTGGCGCGAATGAGGGATGAGTGAGTGGGGCCTACGAGTGAAACCCGTTTGAAAGCGTGTCTTTTTGTTCATGCAAGCATGCAGGTGCTCCATCAGCAAGCATACACTATACATATAAGGTAGCTCCCCTTTATCAGAGGTAGGATAAGGACAGCGCCTCTGACTCTTGGGCAGAGTGCGGCCCACGAAACATAACTAAAGGAGATGTGCATGATCAAAGAGGACATCGCATAGAATATGTGCATAGCGTAAGTCACGATCTACACCCGAGGCTACTTCTCCATAGTGTGATAGTGCGAGTATGCAAGTAGCGAGCCCTAAACATAGGGATACGCAGACGTTCTAGATAACCCTAGAGTATTGCTCTAGCGTCTACACATACAGCTAGGGTTCTCGATTTTCGATAGCTTTGCACGACCCCTTTAGCTTATTCGCAGTTTCAGACTTCACCGTTCGGCTCGAGTCTCCTCATGTGTCTCAATGGGGATTCTCGGCTACTAGGATTCATCCTTTGTAGTGATTTTATTGCGGACTTCACCATTTGACGTGAGTCTCCTTATGTGTCTCAATGGGGATTCCCGACTACTAGGATTCATCCTTTGTAGCGATTTTATTGCGGACTTCACCATTCGGTGCGAGTCTCCTCTTGCGTCTCAATGGGAATTCCTGGCTAATAGGATTCATCCTTTGTAGTGATTTTATTGCGGACCTCACCATTTGACGCGAGTCTCCTCATGTGTCTCAATGAGGATTCTCGGCTACTAGGATTCATCCTTATTATAATTCTATAGCGGATTTGACCGTTCGGCGCGAGTCTCCTCATGTGTCTCAATGGGGATTCCCGGCTACTAGGCTTCATCCTTAACGGAATTCGCTAATCAAGAGGACTTCTTAATCTAACTTTGGATTGTGGTTGCATCGAGTTTCATCAATCCTATCATGAGTTATGGTTTTCACAAGATTAACATTCATTCTCCCCTGTTCCAGTCGCGACCCTTCGTCTACCTGGTCATAAATGCGAGTGGGCGCACTCTTCTGTTGGGATTTGGGTTGGGACATCTTCCGATGAAATCAATAGGACTTCTTGGTCTAACTTTGGGTCATGGTTTTATCAAATTTCTTCTATCCTAGCCCGAGTTATGATTTTTCATACATTAACGTTCATTTTCCCCTATTCCAATCGCGACCTTTCGGTAGCCCGAGGTAATTTGAGTATAACTCTAGTATCCAGACAAAACTCCACCTTGACCTCAACATATAAGATGTATCTAACATCCCATTGGAGATTATGGCCTTAGTTTCAAGTCATTTATTTCTTTCTTTTTTTTGATAAAAGGCTACAGGCTCAGTGCCGGTCGAGTGCACCTACCCCCAGCGGTGATAGGTGAAACCACTCCCCCAAGCAAACCTATACCTAAAGATATTATTAAGATAGAGAAAGGTTACAGTTTACAAGGACCAGAGGGGCAAACCCCATAGAAACCTCCCATGGCTACAAACGAAATGAAGGGATATCTAAGATATCCATGTAGACCACCCCCCTAGTAGGAGAGGGCAGTTCTCTCTGAGACTCAAAGATCCTATACAGACAAGTATTACACGCGTGGGAGGCCAAGGATTCCGCCACTTGGTTCTCTTCGCTTAGAACATGATGAATCGTAAGAGGAAATGCCTGAACCATGGGCATGATCCTGTACCACCAGAAGAATACTTGCCAGGACGGACAGAGATTGTTATTGAGAGCCTATACAAAAACAATCGAATCAGAGTAAGCCGTTACAATGGGAATCCCATGAGAGGAGGCTAGCTGTAAACCATTGTAGAGGACCCTGAACTCTGCAATCAGACTGTTCCCTAACCCATAAAAGTGAGCAAAACCAAGGAGGAAATTGCCATCACTACCACGGATACAGGCTCCACCACTGCAGGAAACAAGATCTCCTATGGAGACACCATCAACGTGAAGACTATATCCGAGCTGGGCTAGGGTTCCGCTAACACGCTAAGGGTGCTTAAGAGTGATCGTGGGCTTGAGATTGTAGCCCTAAAGGGTGTACTCCTCCTCTCGGGATAAAGGCTTGTGGAAGCTCATCTTATTTAGCGCTGCCTGGATCATACTATAGATATTCTAAAAACTAGAAGCTAGACTACTAAGCTTCCCTTCAAACCGAGCAACACAGTGGCACTTCTAGACTTCCCAAACCCCCAAAATCACCGCATATAAACCAATGAACTGAAAGGCTAAGCTCATATTCATGGCAGAGATGATATTCCAACAACGAGAGGTAATGTGCTCAGTTAGGGAGATGTTGTTATGAAGGAGAGGCCGCAACCAGCTCCACATCCTTTTACCCATCTCACCGGCGATGAACAGATGATCCAGGTCTTCGGTCGAAGGGGAGGAGCAACAGACACATCTGGAAATGAGGAGGACACCGCAATCGCAGATACGACTATCTACTAGAATAGCACGATAGAGAAGCCGCCAAACAAAAGCACTGCTCGAGGTGAAAAAGTGTGATGCCAAAGTTTATTGAATTGTAATCTGCAATTATTGCTATGATGCACAGAAAGGTAAGCTGATTTCACCGAGAAAGCGCCAGAGAGAGTTGGCCGTATTCCTATCCTAACCGAAAAACAAAACGGCCCTTAGACTGGTGAAGCACATTGCATCATAGGGGGATTTTCACCCCAGTCATGCACAGTAGATGATAAGGAATAAACAGTAGATGATGTGGGAGAAAACTATTCCAACAATGAGGTAAACCATCAAAATGAAGTTATAGTCTATCTCTAAATCCTTGGCTATTATGCAGGTTATTGTGAAGCTTGAAGTTAGATGGATTCATTCCTTCCTGACAGAGCCCGAGGAACTAGGTATTGGAACATTCTTGGTCATATGTACTATCTTTTTCTTTTTAACAGCCAGTATCTGATCAGCAAATGATACAGTTCGTCGCACTTTCTCCCTCTTTATAAACTCCAAATCCCATCTCTCAGCAGTTGCCTGTACCTCAACTGCAACTTCACTCTTATGCATATGAGCCTCCAACTGCTGCTTGCGACGGATCTGCAAACCAAACAACCACTCTCATGGCTGAATCAAAGCTAAGAACCGATGAGAACAGAAAAACATTAAGTATTCAAATAGAAAGGTGCTGCAAGCACCTAAAATCCAGGGATAATAGAAACATATCTTGAATGACACAGACATATTCTGATGTTTCACAGTTGCTCATCTATCATGTTACATCACCTTATCCCTCGAGGTTCAGCTCCTTATTTGCTCCAAATCTATGGAAGAAGCATCACCGAAACAATCCGCAACAAGACTTGTACATTGCGATGGGACAAGGGGTATAGTAGTTCAAAACATCAACAAGAATGATGCTTTCCCATTTTAAAATAAAATTGACAAGGATGCCAAGTGTTCTTGAATTATTTCAGTAGAAGTCTTGATATACAAAGATTTAAATATCAAATGAGAATCCTAGACAAAAGGAATTATAGGAATATAACCATTCACTTATGCTACGTTGTTGAGTGAGAAGTGTACTTATAGAAGCTCTCATTACCTTGGCTAGTCTGGCCCTGAGTTTTAGATCCCCAGAAACATCTCCCACATTTTTCTTCTCTTCTGGTTGCTTAGGAGTCCCCTTTGAATTCTTGGCTTTCACCTTCCCAGTCTCTTTTCTCTCTTGGACGTGCTTAGCAATCTTGTCTACCTTAGCCTTGGCTGCTCTTTCTGCTCTCCGCTTTGCAATCTCTTTTTGCCTTGCATTATCAGTTTTCCACTGGAGATGTTGAATAAGCATTTCAGAATTCATTTTCTCAAAACTATCCCATTCCAGTTCCTGTTGATCAAGGCCACCTTTCCTAGCAGCCTCTGCAATGACCGCAGCCCATGTCAAATAACATTTTGCTTGTAATTCTTTATGCTTCAAACGCTCTTCCCACATTTTTCTCAATGAAGAGCTGATTCTTGCCTTGCTCTGTTCACTACAGAAAGGAAATAAATACTTTCTTTGGCCTTGTTGATAGGAGAATAACAACTTTTGAGAGATTTTCCTCGTGATCAGCAGCCTGCCTATGTAATCTGAAGTGCACCTAGACGCGGAGGCGAGGTGAGGCGGTGACTGCTCGCCTTGCCTCGCCTTGTCTCGCCTCGCTCTAACCACAATTTGTCTCTCTCTCTCTCTGTCTATCTCACATAGACACACACACATTTGGTTTTTGACAGTGGTCTATCTCACTCTCTCTCTGCCTATAGGATTTATAGTTTTTTTTATTTCTTCTCTTTCAGAATGTAAAAGATTACCTTTTGACTCACCAAAATTTGTTTTATGTCAGCCCCTTTATGTATTTTTTTAGTTTGGTCATTTGACCACATGAGAGAAATAATTTTCCTATCCCCCATTTGCCCCTCCCTAAACCTAGATCTGAGGATAGTTTAGGTCATTTTCATTTCATATATAATCCTTATATTTTCTATTTTGGAACAATTAATGAGAAGAAATCAACATTTTTGCTCAAGAGCCAAGGGTGCCCCTTTCTTCTCTCTTCCCACCCCCTTTGCAGTAGAGATTGCAGCCTTCTTTTGACGTGTGATACCTCCTTATCAGTCTCTCTCTGAGTGAGAAGCTCAGCACTGCCGCCGCCGTTGCCATCAAGTCGCCGCTGCACCGCCACCGCCAACCCATCTCCAGTCTGTCCTCTACTAGATAGCAAGCTGAAGTCAGAATTTTGTCTTCCACTCCTGTTGTCTGCTCGACCTCAAATTTTTAGGGTTTGATCCCCCTATCATTCCTCATCTCCTGTTTAAATTTTGTGTCAAACCGCCTTCATTTACTATTTTTCCCAGTAATTTAGTTTCCCCCTAGCAATCTACCAGTTTACAGATCTGCAAGCCAGCTTCTATTTCAGCCATTTTTTCCACCCTTCAACCCTCTTCAGAAAAATCCTAAAAAAATTCCTGCACGTCCTTAACATCCCCTTCTACCACCCATAAAATTCCCATCCTCCAGATCCACCATTCGGTCAAACCCCGTCTTCAGGCAGATCCATGTCTGTCCTACCTGTTTTGTATCTTGAGTTAGAAAATCACAGAGTTTGCCGAGTTTTTCATTTCCAATCCTATTGTTGTATAGATCTATAAACAATATATGTTGTATCCCTTCGAGTCTACTTTCCAACGGCGATAGTTTTAGTCTGATCCGTCTTCAGATATGGTCACAACAGTTCTCATCGTGGAAGCGCACAGATCTGTCCTAAGATAAGGCTGCGGGAAGGTGTTGGGGAATAATTCCCAATAAAATATCACAGCTCAGATTCAGCCACTGCCAATTCTGGGAATCGACCAGGGACATCCCGCCATCGTCCCAACCAAGTGCTACCTTCAGAAGATCTCAGGAGGACGATGTCCCTTTGGAGGCCATTGTACGCTGTCCTGCTGGCCTGTAGATTTCAGATTCGGAATTGCTGTCGACAACTGCTCCAGAACCCCACTGTTGTGCTACCTGTCAACCCAAACTCGATACTCCCGGGTCCAACGTGTAGCCCTTTACCTCCCTGCGTGGAGTGGGTAGTGAAATTTATTTCTATAAATTATTGATAATTGATTGTACCGGGAGTACGAGTCTTGGCCGAGGTCGCCTTCCCCACGCCCAGAGCGTGGAGGTATTATTTCCTCTCCCTCTCTTGGCATGTTGCTTGCTACGTATATTTCTATATGCCACTGCTTGCATGTGTTAGGGTAATTAGCTCGTATCAATTTAAATCACCGCTGCGAGGGTGAGTGAGAGTGAGACCCGTCTCGTGTCTCGATCCGAGCACGAGAGTGAGCTGACCACCCGAGACTCATTGCCGATTTCTCAACTGCCCACATCCGCACTCTTCCCTCACTTAGGGACGATCGCGAGCTTGCCTAGAGTCTTAGGTCCCACATCAAATTGGTGTCGAGTCCGCGTCGTCGTCCCGCATCAAATTGGTATCAGAGCGGGGTTGAGTCTAGAGTAGTCTTTGCATAAAATAAAAAAATGTGTCTTGGTTTGCATTTCATCCCAGTACCCGGTATATCAAAAGATGTTAAGGGTGGATCCTCCACGCCCACATGAAATGCCCACTCTGGGGGGATCAGTCAATATGGTATCTCTATACCAACAATTGCTTGAAGAGGTGTTGGAAGCTTGCACCAAGCACACCTACAAGGCATTTATTCTAGCCCTTGCAAAGGACCAAAGGATTGGCAAACAGTGCCGATGAAGACAAGAAAGAGGTCGACACCCCGCCTACCTCCAAGAGTCTTGATTCATGGCGTTACACCTCGGCCAGCGCCACTTGTTGTAATGTTGATCTAGCATGAAATGACCCCTCAGATGGTCATCGAAAGCCTACTAATAATAAGAAGAAGCAGACCCCATTATAGGTACATAAAGAAGCCAGTCTAGTTGTGAAACAGCTACAGAAAATCATAAATGGGTTGGACGAGTATGAACAGCCTGAGATACAGCCCCTGTGGCAAAAGGAATATGTCCCTTGGGAGCACTTTGAGTCTCTCGAGCTAACACAGGAAGCTGATACTAGGGCTGAAAAGTCACCTATCCAGAAAGACCCCTTGCAGGGTCAGATGTCAACTATGAAGAAAAAGAAGAAGAAGAAGCCAAAGAATTAAAGAAGTGGTAGCATTGTCTCTTGCAACACACTTTCAGTCTTGTTTAACATGGCCCAAAACTCCGAAGAGGAGGATGAAGAAAAATGCCTTCCACCAACAGAAGTAAGTCAGGCTGAAGCTTCCACCTCTCACCATGCCATTAGGTCTAGGAGGAAGTGGGGACCCCTTCCCATAGGCATTCACAACATCATGTTTAGGGGTGAACTACCATATCAAATCCCCCAACCCAAGATAAAGGGCGTAAAGGTCCCGCCTCCTCCAGGTCTTTACTTTGAAAATACAAGTGGCTAGGGGATTCCCTCATTTGCCGAATTTCTGCTCTCACGGAAGGGCAAGCAACTATGCCAGCAAGCTGAGCCAAAAGCTAAGAAAACCCAGGCCGCAGTCGCTCCTCCTCTTGGATGAAGATTATAGTGGCACAGCCCCTGTTGCTAAACTTATAAAAGAACTTGATGATCAGATGAACCAGGGGCAAGGAGCACTCGAAGAAGAAGACAAGCCGCCAAGTGGGTTAATTCCTCCGAAACCAGATGACGGATGACAAAGTAAAGCGGAAGAAATAAGGTTGGCCAATGTCAGAGCCGGCATCAGAATACTGAAGCAGTTAAAAAGGATCCTAGTGCGATTTAGTGTTTGGGAGATTCTTTAAATGAAGAAACTAGATAGGCTATCATTGCAGCCTTGCAAACCCCCGTAGGCTTTGAGAGCTGCTTTGCTGAGATGCGCTCGGGGATAGCTATTACTTTTGCTAATGAAGATATGCTCCTCCCTCTACTGGCCACAATAGACCCTTTTACATGAAGGGGCAGTTAAATAAGTAGCCTATAAATAGAATTCTAGTTGACCCAGGGGTAGTAGTGAACATTTTATCGGGTCTACCAGAAACACTACTTCAATGTGCACCTGACTAAGGTTCGGGATATGAGAATTGTTGGGTTCAACAAGAAATTTGAAGTCTCGATAGGTATGGCAGAGTTTTACCTCTCGTTGGGAGACTTTGTTCATGCCCTGAGCTTTTAATACAGTGGAAAAATTCTCAGAAAACGTGAACAATCGACATAGTAAGCCTCTCGCAAGTAAGAAATCAAAGTGTAAGACAATCACACAAAAGTAATTACACAAGTAATTATTTCAAATTTCCAACATTATTTCATAAACTTCAGGATTTAAATTTATTTTATTTTCAGTATGGATCCGATAATGCACGGGTCTCACACCCTCCATCTATTTCGATGAGACCTATGAACCCTTCATCCACACACCAGCAACATTCCTACACTCGACATCCTTGGTCGATGAAACACATGCTCATGCCAACATTCGAGTTTGGGAGCTCTCGAAATCTCGTCATGCGGTGGAGCGATTCCCCCATCCTTCCATTGAAAGGGTGGGTGCTCTCCGGCGGCACAGATAGGGGTGCATTTTATGGGAGTTACCAAGTTGCTGCAAACCATTACAAAATAAAGAAATGGAGATGGGCACCCAAGGCACTAAAGAAAAGATAATTTTTCATTATAAAAAGAGGACAAGTACAATCGGGGCCCTTAGAAGGGACATCGTACAAGGCAAAGAATGACTAAGGTCATCGAAAGATGTCCTCAAAATCAAGGAGTCTGACATTCAGGGCTGCTCCTAGTTCGCAAAGATGAGCTTCTTCTTCTTAAAGGTGAGCTACTTCATCCTGGAGTGATGCCACTTGTCCCTCTAGCAAGGCGACCTCTTTAGCACTCTGAGACCGTGTCGCCTCCACTAGTGGCAGTTCATCCTCACTAGCATTCAACTCTGCTCGTAGCTCGTCCATCCGGCTGCATAAAAGTTACACACGAGTGGATGAGGTTTCCAACTGGGTTCTGCGTCGTTCAAGATCAGAATTCAGCATCTCTAGCCTTGATCGACAATGGACTCTCTGCAGCTTAAGGGCCGCCAGCCTATCATTCACAGTATACCCCAGAAAATCCCGATGATTTATAGATTTCAATAGTAGCAGCACTCACTGGGTCCATATCTTGAGGGGGCAGCCTAATGCTTGCAACCCAACCGTCAGCTGCTCAGCCACCTCCTTTGATTGTAAATAAGTCAGTGTCAGCTGACATTCCATTACCTGGCACAGCATCTCCAAATTTTGCCAAATGAAGTCCTCTGATGATGTGAAGCCAAGGGAGACTACTGGAGTTACTTCAAAAGTGACTTCACTGTCGATGGATGCCCATAAGCCAATGTCTGGCTTGGAAGAGGAAGATGGAATGGCCGCTGGGGTGGGTGAACCAAGCACTTCAACAGCTTGTTCTTGAGTTGTTGTCTCTTCCACCGTCGGACCCTCAGAAGTTGCTTTCTATATAAGTGCTGGAGATGGCAGAGGCTCTGATTCTATCGCTTGCATAGATGGAGTTGTTAGCTCAGGGGCAATGGTCAGTATGACCACTGGAACAAAGGCAGAACCTCTAGTTGAATCCACTTTGACCCTCAACTCTGAAGCCCACAGTAGAGTAGAACTCTCCCCCAATGAACTCAACTCCAGTGATGATACCTCAGCTGCTGGTTGTATCCTTATCGGCACAGGATGAAGTACAGCAATCGCCTCTGAAGAAGCTATAGTCGCATGAATTAGTAGGTCTAAAGCCTCCGATGAAATAACATCTAAAGCTGGTATCAAAAGATGATCGGTGGCGCCAGGCTCCTAGAATGAATTTCAATAAGCACCAAGGTGACAGAATAAATGAAAGGCTATGTAGCTTGGCAAAAGGAGCAGGTAGAACTTACCCTGATCACGGAATCCATCTCCTCAAATGCCTTAATAGAGGATGATAATTCCGTAGATGAAGCAACAAAGGGAGGGGTTATCTCCTCTTCCATGTCGATTCTGGCAAATTCCTCTTGCGATATTCCCTCAGACTCTTTGATATCGCCCTTGAATCCATTCATCTGTTGGAGAAACAACTACAGTCATTAATGCACGACTACATGAAGGGTAAGTCGAGCCCGACCTGAGCCGACCTAAGCCCGACCCATTGACAGCCCTACCAGACAAGCCATCTGAAGAGGCCAAAACTGCATCTCTCACCTCGGGCCGGAAAGGTAGAAACTCTAGTCCCAACTGCGTCTCACGCCGCCACCCTGGTTTTGCCAGCTGGGAAGACACCCTGACAACGGATTTCGCCCCATCGGTAGATAAAGAGATTGCTCAACGGCACCACACCGATTGCCGGAGTGGAAACAAGGGCCTTTGCAACAATGACTTTGCCCTCAACATTCAAGTGAATCGATTTGGCCGCCAACTGAGCAAAGGAGCCGATCGAGAAGCTAATCCCTGCATCATGAATGACAGAGCTAGATCAGGATTCTTGAGAGTCTGATCCACCCGAGCACCTGTAGGGGGTGGTGAAGGTCTCTTTGTCTGGGTTTCACACCTGGACTCGAAGGATGGGCCCCTCGATCGCAAGTACTCCAACTTTCACCACAGACCTCACCTTTTCCACCGATTACGCCACCATGAGGAGGGAGTTCTTAAAGACCTTCTAGACATCCCATGGAGCCCCCATTTTCCAACGGTCCTCTAGAAAGTGTTTGGCCGTAACATTGTCTAGATTGCTTTGGTGTGGGGACAAGTAAAAATAGTAGGAAAGTCACTCCAGACAGGAGCAGATGCTCTCCAAAATCACCCCCCAAAGGTCTAAGGGCTTCCTCCAAGCATGCCTAGGGAGAGGGGCTGTGACGCCTCTGCCCACGAATTCGGCACCACTAGCCAGCGGGGCATTTCAGAGAACCTTTGTATAGGACCTATGCTGACTCTACACCCCGTCTACACTGTTCCCCTCTTCACATGTCGGAAAGTTGCAGGACTTATGGAGATGACTAGGAGACCTACACTGGAAACACCTCAGAGGTCCCTGGGGTCCTCTGACAGCCCCAACTGGGGCCACCCCAATCTCATCGCCAAACACAACCTCACCAACCTTGAGAGAAACCCAGAGCTTCTCTTTCCAGGGAAGTCTAGAGAGAGAACGATAGACACATTAATGTCTCAGAAAAAGAGTTCAAGTATGGAAACAAAAGACAAGGCAGACAAGAAGGCGAGATAATAATAAGAGATGCATGAGTAATTCAGTGATTTGGAGATGGGATACTTGGCACAACCACGAGTTCCCTTACGGGCAACAATAGTTAAGTCAAAGTCATTATCTAGAATTGGCTGACTAGTATCTGGGGGCACAACAACATCTTAAATTGGCAGATCAATAGTCAGTCTATTTTTAGAATTTCTCCTCTTGTATGTGATTAGAGACTTTTCAGAATCATGTACACCTTCATCAGTAGGACCATTAGACTAAACACCCTATGTGGCAAAAGGAGAAGGATAGGGCAAGGGCAACAAGGGAGCCAAGGTAGGAGTGGTAGTATCAGTATCAACATTACCCAAAATCTCCCCTTGAGGATGAGGTCGGGGGGAATAATAGGACTTAGATTCAAAGAAGGTGATGTCTTTATGAACTATAGTTGTCAAGACATCCAAAGTGACCAAGATGGTGGCCCACCGCCTTATTATTTAGGCAACAAGGTGAGGTGCCTAGGCGAAGCCTAGTTTATATATTAAGTACATTGTAAGAGAACTACTACTATACATTTTCTACACAATAGTAGGAATAGTAACTACAGTGGCCAGTAAAATCTCAGCTCTAAAGCTACTCCTACTGTACCAGAAAATATAACCCGGTCTCCCAGTCGGGGGACAACCAAGCCACGAACCCGACATCGCGATCCCACAGTTGGGGGATGACTAGAACACGAACTACCCTAGCCACGCTACTAGGAAAACGCCAAGACACCTCTGTCATAGAGGCCTATCCTCACAGACAGGGCCCGCGTCGAAACCACGTGGTCTGGAAACACCATCACGATCTCACCGTCGTAAACTCAACGCTATCTAGGGAGAAGCCCTCAGTGACGCTCACCAAAAATCCCAGACCTCGACTATGGGAACACTCCCAAAATTGCACACGAAATCCCATCTAGCAGATGAGAAACGGAAACCCATGACACAACAACTCACGTCACGTGATGGGAGTACTGCCCACCAAACAAACAGACCAAATGCGTCCCTTGACATCTTACACCCCACCGTCATGTCTCTCTATGACGCCCTAGGCGGAGACAGAGACACTAAAGTCACCAAGAACTTACAACAAGGACTAGTTGGGGTCACACTCGTTAGCGCGTGTCCTCTGCCCCCAACTACGCATGCACACACAGACCATCTGCTCTAGGTCGAGTCCTCTAGCTGGTTTTCCCCCTGCCGGACTCTGGCGGCAAAGGCAATGGGCCCTATGGTAACTAGCCTAAAAATCATCTCACTCGGGTCACGCTCTCCATGACTCCCAAGTGGGTCCGCACCTACATGCACTGGAAAGTTATGACTAGTGGGGGCTCACTAAACGTGAACATAGAAAGCCACGTACGCATCCATTATGAGTAACATGAAGTAACAGGTGACTCGAGACCACCAGACTCTGGACAGCCCACTAGACCTGCTAAACTCAACGGTCCTTGAGTCACGAGACTCGGGGTCAAGATCGTTGCACGTGACAGCACTGAGCCGTCAATTTGGCCTAATCCCTAGGTCCAAAACCACGGTGACATGGGAAAAATTTCCAGCCCCAGGCTGGTCAACTGGGCTCGTAGTCCGAGGCCATACACATGGCCCACCGATCCGAAAATCTCATGATGTGCGGGAGGGACCCTCCGCACACACACATACACACACATAGAGTCACCCGGACCCTTTGGAACACCCTCAAAACATGGACACCGGTCTCACGGTGTCCGAAGCACTCTCAAGATCGAAGGACAACCATTGGATCCCAACCAGGTTGACCGAAGACCAACGCGACACACGAAAAATCCAGTAACACAAAAAAATCGCCTGGCGGTCCAACCTTGGGCCGTCACAATCTCTGACGGTCCAACAATGTAGTGCCACAGCGCAAGGCGAAACTGTCTCTCACGCACCTACCTCAGGGCGTCACAGCTCCCTGACGCACCTCCCTTGGAGCATCAGAGGAGACAACGACACGATCTCTGATTCACCTTCCTTAGGGCATCACAGACTCTAACGGACCACCCTAGGTGCGTTAGAAGACACAGGAACACGGGCTTTGACGCACCTTCCTCCGGGCATCACAGCGCTCTGGTGCACGTACCCACGGCCGCCAGAGGAACACGACCCAAACGGTCAGAAACACGGTAATGGTCGAACCCATGCGCGTCACACCCTCTTGCAGTCTATCGTAGGACCGTCAAAGCGATCGACGCCCTGCTGACAAAATGCGGCCCTGTGACGCACCCCTCTTGGGGCGTCACGGCCTGTAACGACTGCTACTAGAAAGAGCAAATAGGAAGAAGGCTTCCACAGCGACAGGAAGCTTCAGCTAGAAAAGGGAAATAAGGCAGGCATTTTCCAGAACAAGTGCGCACCCTCCGCGCTCTACAGAGGACCTCTGGAGTGGAGGACGAGGAGAAATCCCCATTCACTGATCATGTCTTGAAGGCCAAGACCTCCCATAGGATCTCGCTTCCAACCTTCAAGGCATATGACGGCCAGGGAGACCCGGCCAACCACTACGAAAGCTTCGACACCCTGATGACCCTACATGGGGCGTCCGATGCCATCAAGTGCCGAGCGTTCATGACCACCTTGGTCCTGGGTGCTCAGGCTTGGTTCTGAGCCCTCGCCCTCGATAGCATCCATGACTTCCGACAGTTTGGGTGAGTGTTCAAAGAAAGTTTCGCTGGCAGCGGTCCCCCCCGATCAGTAGCAGGACTATTGGCCCTCAAACAGGAATAGGGGGAGAAGCTCCGGGCCTACATTCACTAGTTTAAATCAGAGGCCCTACGTATCCCCCGCCTGGATGTTTCCTCGGCCATTAACGCGCTGACCGGAGGCACCCGCGATGAGAACCTCTGGCGCAAGCTGGTGCTTCATCCCCCTACCTCCCTCACCGAGTTAGTGACCCTGGCCCTGCGTCACGCAGAGTGTGAGGAAGTCCTCATCGCTTGTCGTGACATGATGGGCTCAGGACGAGAGGGGGACATGATGCGACCAGTCGAGCAAGGCTCTGTCTCTGGCCAGAGTAAAAGGAGTAATCGAGACGGAGACCACAAGGAGCCCTCTTGAAAATACGAGCGGTACACCTCTGACCGCCCTCGTTTATGAAATTTATGATGACATCATGGGCTCGGGCCTCCTCCGCCACCCCGAGCCCATGAAAGCAAAGCACTGAAACCGCCGTAAGCATTGTCTGTTCCACAATGACCATGGGCACCATACCGACAATTGTCACCAGCTCGAAGATGAGATCGAGCGTCTCATCCGTTAGGAGCACCTGTCTCGGTATGTGACCGAGCAAATGAAGGACGTGGCTGCCCCCGAGGAAATGGACAATCTCCCCTGGGGAGTCCACATCAATGTCATTGCTGGCGGCACGACATCAGGCGGAGATAGCAGCTGAGGAAGGAAGTGTCATGTCGAGCGGGTGAGCCGGGCCTCTGAGCCCCCCAAAACCCCACTGGTGAGCGAACAGCAGGCCCTGCTATTCTCCGATCAAGACCTGGAAGGGTTAACTACCCTGCACAATGACGCTCTCGTTGTATCGGCTACAATAAACCATTGTAATGTAGATAGGATCTTAGTTGACAATGGTAGCGCCCCTGATATACTTGCATATGAATGTTTTCTCAAGATAGGTGAAAATCCATCTAGACTTCACCCGATCCGAACCCCCCTTTGCGGGTTCAATGGCCAGGCAACCTATCCCGAGGCAGCCCTGAGCCTGCTAGTCACCATCGGCACCCCACCCAAAACCATCACGGTTATGACAGACTTCATTGTGATTAAGGGAATGATGGCTTATAACGCCATCTTCGGTCGAGGTATCCTTAGCTGAACCAAGGCAGTGCCCTCTACCTATCACCAAAAGATGAGGTTCCCCACCAAAAATGGTATGGGGGAAGTCCGAGGTAACTGGGCAATGGCTAGAAGGTGCTATATAATCTCGGTTGAAGCCATAAGGCCGAAAGGGAAAAATAAAGGGATTAAGGGAACCGAAGAGGAACCGACAACATCTGAGCCTGGCGGTGAGTAGTTAATGGTCTTCCTCAAAGGTGGCCCGACCCTAGGTGTCAAGATTGGAGCCGACCCACCAACCGATGTTCAAGAGCAATATAAGAAGTTCCTTGCCGAGTATATCCAAGTCTTTGCATGGTCTGATGATCAACTTCCTGGGATCTCTTGGGAGATAGTGTTGCACAAGCTAAATCTCGATGCATCGGTGAAGCCTGTCCAGTAGCGTAGAAGAAAGCATGCCCCGGAGAAGCAAGCGATCATCAAAGTGTGAATGACCAAAGGGAAAGAAGAAATCGGTCTCTTTCGTCTGGTCCTTTACCCAACATGGCTCGCCAATGTTGTCCTAGTGCCAAAAACTTTAGGAAAATGGTGAATGTGCGTGGACTTCATTGACCTCAACAAGGCCACTCCAACGGACTGCTACCCACCACCGAGCATCGACCAGCTCGTCAACTTGACTTCCGACAACGAGCTACTCAGTTTCCTAGATGCCTACTCTGGCTACCACCAGATCAGGATGGACCTAGAGGATATTGATAAGAACGCCTTTATCACCGACTTCGGCATACACTGCTACACACGGATGCAGTTTGGGCTAAAGAATGCCAGAGTGACATATCAACGGCTGATCAACCACATCTTCAAGGGTCAACTTGGTCGGAACATCGAGGCCTACATCGAAGATATGCTAGTCAAAATGCCAATGGCCGAAGATCATTTCCCTGACCAAGTCGAGACCCTAGGCACCCTCCTGAGGTACAACATGAAGCTCAACGACGCTAAATGCACCTTCGGAGTCAGGTCTGGGAAATTTTTAGGTTTCCTAGTAACTCAGCACGGGATTGAGGCCAACCCCGACAAGGTTCAGGCCATCTTGAACATGCGGCCACCCACATGCGTTAAAGACGTCTAGCGCCTTACCGGGCGCGTCGTGACACTCAGTCATTTCCTATCCCGGGTGGCTGAACGATGCCTACCCTTCTTCAAATTATTTAGGGGGCTCAAAATGGCATCTACCACTTTTGCCAAGGATGAGGAATGCAGAAGGCATTTATAGAACTCATGGGATTCCTAGCCTTGCCCCTGGTATTATCAAAACCGGTCTCGGGTGAACCTTTGCACCTTTATCTCTCAGCAACTCCCTCTACAGTAAGCTCGGTGTTAGTCCAAAATGGTGCAGGAGTCAAGAGATCGATCTACTACACCAGCAAGGTGCTTAACGAGGCCGAAAGAAGGTACCCTGCAACCGAGAAACTCGTGCTAACATTGGTAACCATGGCCAAGCACCTCTGGCCTTATTTCCAAGGGCACTCCATCGTCGTGTTAACTGGCGAACCCCTGAAGAAGATCCTCTCTCACCCTGAAGTCTCAAGATGCCTCGTCAAGTGGGCCATCATGCTTGGGACCTACGATATCTCTTACCGCCCCCGCTCGGCCATCAACGGACAAGCCCTTGCTAACTTCATCACAGAGAGCACCGTCCCGACCGAGGAGACCCTTCGGTGCATGCACGGGCCTACCTAGGACTTGTTCATTGACGCATCTTACAACTCGATCAGGAGCAGCACCGGAGTCCTCCTCAAATCTCCCAAAGGGGTAGAACTGCAGTACGCTTTGAAGTTCAACTTCCCAGCCTCCAATAAAGCCTCCGAGTATGAGGCCCTCATCTCAAGAGCCCCGATGGCGCGACAACTAGGGCCCGAACAAGTTAGGATCAACAATGACTCCCAATTGGTCACCAGCCAGGTCAACAGTGGCTATGAATCTCGGAGTGCCCCAATTATCAAGTACCTCAAAATGGTGAGAGGGCTGGCCTAACTATTCGAGAGTTTTGAGGTAGTTCGAATAGCTCAGGAGGAAAACTCCCGAGCGGACGCCCTCTCTCTTCTGGCCTCCTCTCTTGGACCCGAGGGTACGCGATCGGTCTTCCTTCAGGAGCTAGAGCAATCGAGCATTGAATCCGAGCTCATGATCGTTGACCTGACACCCCCGAACGACTGGCGGACCCCCTACATGTCCGGGCTCTGAGACTCCCGAGAGCCCCCGACCCTCGGGAAGCTCGAAGATTGAAGTACCAAGCCTGACGCTTAGTCATCCTAGATGACGCCCTATACCAAAGGTCTTTCCCTAACCCCATCCTAAAATGCCTCAGTGCAGACGAATCCAACAGAGTAATCCAAGAGGTTCATGAAGGGATCTGTGGCACGCATCAGGGAGGAAGCTTGTTTGCCAGGATCTTGCTTCGAGAGGGTTACTGGTGGCCCACTCTTCAGCCCGACTACTCGACCTACGTGCCAAAGTGTAACCGATGCCAACGCTTCGACCACCTAGTCCACCAGCCTGCCTTGGAGCTCATCACCCTTACCGAGCCCTATCCCTTTGCTCGTTGGGGAATTGACATCTTGGGGCCATTCCCCATGGCTCAGGCCTAGAAGAAGTTCATCATCATTGCCATCGACTACTTCACAATGGATTCCTTGTGTCAGCATCCTTATCCTTATTAGAAATGTGTACATGTACATGATTTCACTATAGGCATCTGCTGCTTTGGTCATTAATTTGTTATTTGTTTTTATTGTTTTCTATTCTTGTATCTGGTAGAGTCATTTTTAACATGGCATACAATAATGATTTGTATATATCTGCTCCAAACACCTGGAACATATGCTAGCATTGTGGTGCTATGTTCGTTGCAATATGTGAGAACATGGTGATTATGTCAGATTCACAATCCTCCCGACTCTCGTTTCATATTTTCTTGCATAGTTGACAAGATAGCCATATCTGTTGTTTCGTCATAATTTAAAGATGTGCTCTATTTGTTCTGCTCGTACTTGTGTCTTTACTGGTAGTTGGAATAAAATAATCTGAATCATTTGCAGTATTCTTGATCCTACATGTCTCACTTTTGTTGCAGGGAATAATATATAGCTTACTAGACAGGAAGCAGGAAGCTGAAGAACAATTTGAGATATATCGGAGCCTTGTTCCTGATGAATTCCCTCAGAGAAATTTTCTTGACGATGTCATATTATCAGCAAAGACAGAATCTCAAGAACAGTCGAAGAAAGACTTTCAGTCCGAATTCTCTGGCAGAAACTAAAAGCCAACTGAATGCTGTAATGGGAGGACGGGTCAGCTTGTCTGAAACTCCGAATTGGTAAATCGTGCTGGAACCAATCTGTTTCCTTTCATTCTTGGCAATAGGAAGAAGGCATCCATTTTTTTCCTTTTCCCATAACCTTCAGAAACGTTTTCCCATCATTTGTTGCTATTGACATCTGAATATTCATTCAGTGCAGTGCTGCAGAGAACTTAGGCGATTATTTAACCGGTCCAATTGTCAAAACCGAAGAGTTGAGTACCTTGTTGACAGCGATCCATGTACCATGCCAATGCAGAGAGCACTGTCCTACTCATTGCTATGTGATAAGCACGGGAAAAGGAGACCCATTTTTGCTCACTTGTGGATGTTTCTTTCCAATTTGGTAGTGTTGTCTGCGGAAATTATACTGCCAGGCCATCATGGTGGGAAGATGTGTTTCATTAAAGCCACTGGTTAGGCTATTGCCACTGGTGATTAAGGTCCGTTATCTATTGCAATCCACTTGGGTTTTGTCTAGTTTGCTATAGGGTGTTGCAATTCCTCCCATGGCACGACATTTTCTCCTGGGCGCTGCCTGCCGCTGTGCTCTTTGTCTGTCTGGACCGTATCCCTTCCTCTCTAGTCTACATAGAGGTGCCATCGACTCCTTATCTTCAAGTTGTGGACAAAGACCCTGTGGATGAACTTGTCCCAGAAGAAGCGGCTGTCGATGTCTGGGCTCGAGTGGAGCTGTAGGTGTAGCTGAAGCCAGACAGGCGCCGCTGGAAACATGACAGAGATACTCTTGCTTTGTCCTCCTGTTAGCTGGTGTACCGAAGTATTTTTGAGCCTATGGAAAGTACTGTTCTGTCGCTCGTTCTGTTTGTGGCTGTTTTTTTCGTCTCTTTCTTTCTTTCTTTTTTTTTTTCAGAATGAGAAAGCAAAAACATTACAAGGGCAATCACAGAGGTGCTAGTTTTCATATGTATGGTCACGATTAGCATATGTATAATTTAGGGCTCCAGGATTTCAGGTCGACGAAACTGTCTTTTCGTCTAGGGTTGCAAACTTATAGACTCCTCCTCCATAGGTTTCCAGTATTCTACGAGGGGTCATTTGGTAATTTGGTCTAGTTAAAACCCCAATTGGGTACTTTGCTCTGGATAAATCTCTCATTTTTGCAGTTTGGTCCGGATAAAACCCTTGGTTGGCCCTTTTGGACAGGTTAAATGGGGCAACCACGCATAACCACTTCTGGGCTCTATAAATACCCCTAGTGGGACCCAGGGCACGACACAGACGACACACAGAGAAGAGAGATCGCAGAGAGACAGAGCTCTGAGGATCCTTGTGCTTGTGCTTTGGCAGGCCCATTCTTTCGAGTGGGTTTGCGCTTGTGTTGTGTTCACAATGAGGGTATGTTATAAAACTTCCCTCTTCTAGTCTGTGCACAACATGATCTTCATGTGATTTATGTAATTTCTTTGGGGAAAAATGATATGATCCCCCCACTTCCAAGTTTTGTAAAAAGGCCCCTATGAGCCTTGCAATTATGTAAAAGTCTAGGATGCATCCGGGAAATGTGTACAAGTCCTGATCATCTAAAGGAAGGGTTTTGTAAAACTCAAGAATTTGTCGAGAAAAACCAACACCAAGTGGTGCGGTCGCAACAGCTTAAACAGCAAAGGCGACAACAGAAGTAACAAATTTTACACCATCAACCTCTTGCCCCCTACAATTCCTAGTAGCAGAGATAGAAAACTTAAAGAAATCCCCTTCCCACGTGGACTAACTACCGAACTATGGGTTGGGTGAGTAGTGGAAAGGTCATCTACAGGGGTTGACCCCTTCTTTCCCTCATTGAGGGGTTTTGGACCAGATCCACTCCCAATTGGGAGGTTTGGACTGGATCTAACCCCCAATTGGGGGTTTTGGACCGGTTAGACCCCATACTCCTCCATTTGACTGAGCTGGTCCGGTTAGAACCCTCAAATGGCATATTTAGCCAGGTTAAATCCCCAAAGTGGGGTACTTGGACTGGTTAGAGGCCCTGGATAGCAATATTTGGATCGAAAACATATAACCGCCCATGGGTTCTATAAATGCCTACCTAGTGGGACCTAGACCAACACATAGAACGCAGGGAGGAGAGAGCGTAGAGGGTTGTGCTTGTGCTTCTGAAGGCCCATCTTTTGGGTTGTGTTTGTACTTGTGTTGCTTGTGCTCGTGCTCATAGTGAGGGTAAAATTGTCCCTCCTTGAGTCCGCACACATGTCCTTGTGTTGTGGTTAATGTAATCTTATTGTAAATATTTTGGGGAAAATGATGTAATTCTCTGAAATAATCAAGAATTCCATAAGCACCCCAACTTTTAGAAAACAGGTCTACATAGATGCCCTTGTTGTTATGTCTCTTGTGCCACTCCTTGAAGAAGGATAATAAAAAAAAATTCTTTCAATGGGCTCCGCACCCCGAAAACCTCCCGCAAGGGGCATTGCCCCCTTGACCCCCGCAAACTGACCGGGCAGGTCGATCCCCAACGTTGTGCCGATGGACACATAAAGCTGGACCCCAACGCATGAGAGCTTGAGAAGGAGACGCAATCTCCTAAGGGTCCTTGGCCAGTGCACCTCCACCAAAGAGGGACTTGCGTCTCATGCCAAGATTACACGAAAACCTTTGTTCAATCCAGATGTTACAAAAGTATCTCTAGTCTGGACAAACTACACAATACCCCTGAACTTTTCTAGAAGTTGCAAGTAAATCCCCTATTCAAGGGGAAATCGCAAATAACCCAGAAAGGTTTCAGAACCTCAAATAAACCCAAGAATGGTTCAAAATTGTAAAATACCCCTGTATTTTATTCTAATAGTTTACCGGGGTGCTATAGTATATCCCAGGCCTGGGCTTCGGGTGATCTTCAAGAGCTCTTTATTAGTGTTGGGTGGATACCTTAACTTTTTGAATGCTTCCTTCTGGCCGAGAGGCTGAAGAGAAGGTACTTGCATCTTGGCGAAAAGATGGGAGACTCAGCCAGTTATGTAAGCCAAACCTGATATTGGCACCATCTAGCTTGTGGTCTCTTCATGGATTACGCAATCATCACCACCATTGCTAGTAGGTCCTCCAGCATAGAATATTGTGGGTGGCTCACAAAAGCGATGGACTTCCATGGTCATTAGTGATTCCACTGTTTGAGATTCAAAGTCTAATATGGGTTTAAAGAGCCCTGATGGCACCTTGATACATTCAAACATCTTTCTCATATCAACTTCATTCCCCTCGGGATAGGTGGCTGGTGGTGCAGCCCTGGAGATGTCTCTTGTCTAGGAGATATGAGAGACCTCCAGGGATTCAACATAGTCAGGTGGCAGCGGTGGGAACCAACCATTTAATGAAGTCTTTTCCTCCCTTTTGTTTGCAGGTGCCCCTTTCCTCATTGGGTCCCGAGATGGTTCCATGTATAGAGGTGCATCAAGTAAATGACACTCGAAGACCTCGAAAGGGTGTAAATATCTTTCTTCCTTCCCGTTTCGACAGTATTTGATACACTGGTGGAGTGTGGAAGGCACTATCCGGTGCTTGTGCAGCCAGGGTCAGCCAAGCACTGCCTTATAAGAGGTGCTGGAACTAATTACATGAAACTACACTTTTATGGTGAGATCCCCTAGTGTAAGGTTAAATTCTGGTACTCTGAGTGGAACTTCAAACTTCTGGTTGAAGCCTACAATTCTCATATCCTTTACTTTCATGAGGTGGACATCAAAATAGCACTTCTGGTATATGCGGTAAGGCAGAATATTGACTGCGGCCCCTGGGTCTATCAAGATTTGGTTCAGCGGTTGGCAGTTGAGTTGCCCCCTCACATGAAGTGGCCTATTGTGGTTACCACCTGTCATCAGTATATCATCCTCTGTAAAGGTGATTACCGGCTCAGGCTAGTATGCTACTAAGCACGCCTCATGCTGAGCTGGCGTCTGCAAAGCTTCAATCATCGCTTGCCGTGCTTCTTCACTTAGAGATAAAATCTCCCATACGGTGAACCTAGTTTGGAGTTTCTTTATTAGCATCATTATTTGACTGCCGACCCTGAGATTGGACAACCGTATCTCTTCTACCCATCAAGGCCTTCGAGGCTCGTGTGGTGCTATTGGTGATGACTATTCTCCTACAGCTTCGTTCTATTGAGAGGGTTTTTCACACCCCGAGATTATGCAACAGAACTAATCAAACGTGGACAACTGGCTAGTACCCCATAAGCAAGCAATATAATCAGAGCGCTATCACATCCACACATAAGAATGAATGGACAATAATTGGATAAAAACTTTGGCTTTTATTGAATAATAATCAAAAGTACAGAATGTTGACTCTTGACTTCTTGACTAACTAGACTTAATAAAATGGAAAATTACATAATTGGCACTTGTTTAGACTAGCTATGGCTTCGCTCCATCTTTATTCGCTCTCGGATCCATCACTTGCATAATCTTAATCCGACATGCTAGAATGTCCAGAAAATATTAGAAAAGTAGGGTATGAGCATACTTGCACAGTAGGTATCTTCATATCAACATGAAGGTAGTGTTTAAGTATTCCTATAAATAGGGATCCTCCTTATCCAGGTGCGGTGAGATAGAGAGAGAAGTGGAGAGTGTAATTGAAGCAGAAGAGTAGAAGATTGCTGAGAGTTAAGAGCCAAAAATAGAGGAGAGCCATATATACTGAAAAAAAATCAGAAGAGAGGGATACAGATAGAGCAGTGAAAGAGAGTAGCAGAGAGAAGAAAAAGGGAGATTCCACAGGAAGAAGTGTGTGAGTGAGAGAAGAGGAAGAAGAGAAGGAAATAGAAAGAGATCGTGAGATCGTGAGAGTAGAGAAGAAAGAAAAGAAGAGAGAGCTCGTGACAGCGTGAAGAAGCAATCAGAAGATCATGAAGATTTGTTCATCATTGGCCTCTAGATCATATCCAAGCCAATTTGCTCTTTCGAAGAGCTATATCTTCTCAGTTCTTATTTCCAGCATTTTGTTGTTGTGTTTTGTCTTTTGTTTTTCTTATTTGAACATCAAGCTGTGTGTCAGCAGAGCAAGCTGTGATGCTCAGCGGGGCGAGGTGTGTACCTCAGACAGCAAGCTATGATGCTCAGTGGTCACAGCTATGAATCAGCAGAAGTAAGCTGTGATGCTCAACTGTTCAAGCTATTAGGCAGTGGGAAGCCTCACTCTGGTTTGAGTGGGGGATGGACGTAGGTATGTGGTAGCAGACCGAACCATCTAAAACTCCTTTCATCTTTGGTTTGATTGCAATTCTGACTCACAGCAGATGTATGCTTAGGAGCGATTTTACTACATAGATTTAGCCTAAGCTCTTCGTAATTCACCATGTGTCTAATGAGGTTCTGTCAAATAGTTGCATAGAGTTGTTGAGTGTTTGCTAGGTGTGCAGGTTAAGTGTTCGAGTGAGATTTACATAAGGACAACTAGTCAAGTGTTCAAGTGTGTGTCTCATTAGAAATCTATTTAGCCTAGCCAAATTGTTTTGACTTACGTACGATTTCTAGTTATAGTTTTAATTGGGCAATATTTCTTTAAGGGGATTCATTCACCCCCCTCTGAATCTCGGTTTGCACTACTACATCATTCCAACAAAGAAATTACACAGAAGATAGATCAGTTTTAGGTGGTTTGATCTTGAGCTTGAGATCTATGTCCACCCCTTACTCAACTGAGTAAGGTTTCCGCTGTCAAATAGCTTGAGTCCGCTAATCCACAGCTTCGAGGATAAAATCCCTACAACCAGTTGAGCCTCACAGCTTGGTTTCCCACTGAGTAACACAGCTTGCTATCCAAGGATGACACTTTACCGTTGAGCACCACAGCTTGCTCGCTCTGCTGATACATAGCTTACAGTAGAATTCAAAAGGAAAGCTAAAGAACAATGAAAAATAGTAACAGAAATAAAAAACTGCAGCTCAACTGGAGCGATCTGACTCTGGATCTGATCCAGAAGTCAGGAAAATATCCCTCTGCTCAACTCACTTCTCTCTCTCAGACAAACTTACGGCACTCTATTTTCTTTCCCTCTTCTGAAACAAGCACTCAAACTCTTCTCAGACTCTTCTTGCTCTCTTGCTCTTTTCTACTCTTCTTCTCATCCACTCCTCTACTTTGCTCACTTGTATATTCTCTTCTTCTCGTTCTCCTTTTTTTTTCGAATCTGACTACTCGAACTCCTTTTATAGGCGAGCACGATTCAATGGTCCCATGAGCTTTTCAATTTTTGGGCGTGTGGAAAATACACTCCCACCCATTATTTTTATCTAGAGCACATGGTGACTTCAAGGTGTGAAATTTATGTAGATCCATCGAAGGTTGAGGCTGTGAAGAGTTGGGAAAGGCCGACCAATGCAACTGAGATTCAAAGCTTCTTAGGCCTAGCCAGTTATTATCAACATTTCATAAAGGATTTCTCCAAGATCATCGTTCCTCTTACTAGGCTGACTCGCTAGGAGATATCTTATGAGTGGAGTGAAGATTGTGAGAGAAGTTTTCAAGCCTTGAAAGATCATTTGACAACTGCTCCAGTTTTATCTTTACCAATTGAAGGAGAGAAGTTCGAGTTATATACCGATGCTTCTGGTATTGACCTCCAGTGTGTATTGATGCAACAAGGAATAATTATCGCTTACTCTTCCTGGCAATTGAAGAAACATAAGAAGAACTACTCGGTGCATGACTTAGAGTTGGCAGCAGTAGTGTTTGCCTTAAAGATCTGGAGGCACTATCTCTATGGAGAATAATTCACCACGTACTCTGATCACAAAAGTCTAAAGTACTTATTCTCCTGAAAGGAACTGAACATGAGGCAAAGGCATTGGCTAGAATATCTCAAAGATTTTGACTTCACTATCTGATAGCCACTAACACTCATCGTCAAAAATACCGTGCCATAATTTCAAAAATATAACTGAACTCACTCACTTAAAAAGATTTGAATTAGAGTAAAGTGGTAAGAATGGGTCGATCTCACGGAGAGGAATATTTTTAATTGAGCATGATGAAACATTCTTATATTTGAAAGATCCAAATTTTGAGTGAGATTGAAAAGAAAAATAAAATTGCTTGAAGTTAAAACTATCTAAAGAAGATGAGAGAGTTAAGGAGAGAAATTGGGAAGAGAAGGAGAAAAGAGAAGAACACAATTACCAAAATATGAATCTATCTATAACATATACTATAAGAGAATTGTAGAATTTTTTTCCACAGGTTCAAATGTTTAAAGTTAATCCAGTTCGGTTGTTCGGTTCGTACGCGTTTCGCACATTGGGTTTTTTTCGCTGAAGCCTGAAGGAGGCGAAGCAGTGAAGCCCGTACATGGCGTCCGCCATTCCATACTCCCCCATCCCCAGCCTCGAGAACCACCTACAACGTCCCCGGCGTATGCGCCTCAACGGCCAGGCCCCTCTCTCGAGGCCGGCACTCCTCCCCCTATCGTCATTGCATACTTCTCCCGGTGCCCCTCCCCGAATCTTAGGGTTTGGGCTTCCGCCTCCACCTTCCCCACCACCAGTGCCACCGTTCCCGCATCTCCCTTCTCCTCATAGGCCACCACGTTCCTCTCGAATTCCACGAAGACCGCTATCTCCCCGGTGCCATAGTCCATAGACTCGCCGGGATTTGGGAGCTCGGGGCGGGGGGGAAGCCTAGCATCTTCGGCGGGGCACCTCTTGTTCGCGGCCCTCCGAGACCAGCCCTCGGGTGACTTAAACACCCCGCTCACTATCGTGGCAGGCAGGTTGGCGAGGTGGCTGGAGATCTATAGTGGGGTGTTGATGATCCGGGTTCTCCTCGGCTGGTTCCCAAACATCGCCTGGGACCGCCAGCCCCTCTCGGCCATCAGGGATCTGTACGACCCGTACTTGAACCTATTTCGGAACATCATCCCTCCGATCTTCGACGCGCTAGATGTCAGCCCGCTTCTCATGTTCGCTCTCCTTGGAATGCTCAGCTCCATTCTGAACAGCAGCAAAGGAGGGTACTAACATAGTTATGAGTAGAGAAGAAGGTTTAATTCGTCGAGAGAGATCTTGTAAAGTCCTATATGGGCCGAAATATTTTGTATTTTCAAGAATTATCTAGGGTTAAAAAACACCTTGCGTTTTCTATAATTATGTAAATGTCCCTCTTGCATGAGGAGGATTGCATATGTATTCCATCTTCGGACAAAAGGGTTCAAGGAACAACGGTCCGACAGCAATCACCTTGGCAGGCTAGCCATTTGGCAGCAGTAAAGCTCAAAACCAAGTCCCCGACGACGACCCGACAACTTGACATAGATAAACCCCCAGGCTATCGGACTACTGATCAAGACCAAAGTCAATGTCTGAGTTGCCAATAAACCCTCGCCAGTGCCAAACTACCAACGAACCCTCACCAGTGCCAAACTACCAATAAACCCTTATCAGTGTCAAATTGCAAATAAACCATAGCCAATACCAAATGGCAACCTAAATCCCAGCTAGTACTAAAATGCAACCACACCAAACCCCTCTTAGCATAAAGCTACAACTAAACCTAGAACCTCCTCAAAGTTACAGATATACCCCTATTCTCGTCAAATACAATCAAACCCTTGAACAACACCAAGTTACGAGAGAGGCTTCCACTCATCTAAACTCAGACGGTCGGACTACCCCAAGCCCTAAAAACCAATCCTAATCTATCTGGACCAAACCACTTGTATACCTTCACTACGGCGTAAGTTCCCTCATCCCTTCATCGGTGTTTGCTCTTGCAATCATAAATGCATCATCAATATCACGACTGATATTATGAAGATCGAGGACTTCTTTAACAATTAATCAAGTATATTCGGACTTTACGTTGATGTAAATAAACAACGACTACGGTCGGTGGGAGAATGTCCGGTACTCGAATCTTAAATCGTCTAATAAACAAAATCCGTGAAATTAAAATGTGCATGTTATTTAAATAGCTTATGTGGATTTATGTTCAACAATCTTATATTGTTTTCCGCGTTGAAGAATGATCCTGTGTTATATTCCCCGTCAGAGAACTAGGTGGTGTGTGCTCGCTCAAGTTGTTCAGTGAGGAGCTACAGGTGAACTCAAAGAGGCACACGGAATACATATTGGCATATATAATATCAACCTCCAGGATACCCACAATATGCAATAAAGTTTGCAACTTGGCATTCCTCCATTGCACTGCAACAACCGGGATGTCCAATTCTTATGAAGGCAGCACGGGGACCCAGTGCGCATAGATTACTTCCAAATGAAACCAAATACCAGACGAAACAGAACATCATTCCAGGAAGGGGGGAGGCTACAGAAGATGGTCAGACGAAGCAGGCAGCACCGGTGGTGTTCCGGATCCAGTTTCAGCCCCAGATACTTGCATCACAAGGGAAAGAGACAAAATGGATGAAACGGGCGGAAACATCTGGGGGAGTGGCGAGAGAGAGATCATGGGAGGCGGCCCCAACCTGGAGAGGACGGTGAGGATTAGGAAGGGCTTCCTGGCGATCACGGCGACGAAGAGGGAGAGAGCAGGGCCGAGCGCCACCAGGGCGTACCCCACTCCCGCTGCCACCGTCATGTCGCTCTTCTTACCTGCCTAATGAGAAGAGAAGAGACGAGGATAGGAGAAGAATTCGCGGCAACTACACCGGGACGCACTTCGGGTTGGGTACGGGGACTAATAACTTCTCGTGGTTCCCTGATATTTCAACCCCTACACTAATTTTGTTCGAAATAAAGAGTTTACGGGGCATTGCAGCAAATATTCAACAACGTAATAGAATAACAAAACATATATTCTGGAGAGAGAGGGATCTGGGCAACAAATTGATTATAGTAAATGACAAACAAGAGTTGTTTACCCCTGATTGAACATCCTCCAGGTCATGCTTGGAATGCAGCAAACCTTGGCATTAATACGGGGTGAGTTGAACTTCAGAGATTATCCGAGGAAGCCATCTGGTAGCACTAAAGGATGAAGGGAGCAGTGGTCCGGAGATGCTCACTAATGCAAAACTAGGAGAAGAATCTTAGTCGGCAAGTAGATTGCTCTGTCTAATGGCTGGGTTGACTCACCTTGCCAGATTAGTCAACCTATCCTACGACCTTCCCTTGTGAAATAAACATTTGAGTTGACTTGTCAAAAGATACTAGAACAGATGAGTCGACTTAGGTTCCAACCCAAGTCGACCCAGCGTTGGAATTAACGGCGACCGATTAAAACGTAGAAAATGTAGTGATCCAGTGGCGTACAACGTGCCGGATCAGGGTGGCTGGGGTTAAACGGTGGCCCTACCATAAGGTGTATTTCAATGGCAAATTAAGTGAGAGATCTAGTGGTAGATAAAAGAGAGGGCTCTGACAAGTATGTAGCACGTCGGATCGAGCCAACTGACCCAGCGGTAATTGATAATAATAATAAAAAAAGAGGATCCAACGAGGATGTGGTGCGCTAGATTAGGTGACCTTGTGGCACTCGCTCCACCATACCAAACTCCACGAACACGCGATTTGGTTCAAGAGCAAAGGGAGCAAACAAGAGTGTTCCTTGGTTAGCCAGGGTGCACCATGGAGCTTAGAATCAAAGAGAAAACATATAACGCTTATGGATAATAGATTAGTATAGAAACTCCTGAAATTGCGGCTAGCGATGACTCTGTTTCACAGGTTCCTGTATGCCATAACCCTCACACATATGGGCAACCAGGTATCATGCTTGAGAAATTGCCAACCCCTGGCCCCCTATTAAGGAGGTGAATGGTTACTGGAGCTCATTGGGCAAGAATAAATTCAGCAAACAATGAAGGTCGTGGGTTTAGGATATGGGGGCAGAGATTGGGGAAGACAAAATCAACAAATATGGGCTTACTTTACCCCTTCATTTAGGACACTCAGAGATCACGTCTAAAGGACATAACGAATCTTTGATGTCTAATGGGGGTTTACACACGAAAGGTCAAATCGAACACTAGACACAAATCCTCTATGTTCTCTCCATATCGAGTTCATTGTGGCCCTTCTAGGCATTTCAACATCCACATTGGGAGGCCTCTACAGCTGAGATTGAGAAGTTAAATGGTAGAAAACATTTCAAAAAGTGACACGGGAAATGGCATTCTTTGGGAGATGATAGCTCATTCGGTGGAGATAGATCTCCAGCCGTCGTGGAGATACATGGGGAGGGAAGGAGAGAGAAAGATCGATAAATAGGAACTTAATTGAACACTTATCAATTGCCCATCGCCTTTTTATTCCACCCATAAGAAGAAAACATATAAAAAGGGTGCAGTCATGTGCAAAGCAACAGGGAGGTGTGGATGCACTTTAAGTTCCTGGTCTGTTTAGTTGTTTCTTCATTTATTTTGTTTATTTAATGCATGGGCGTTGATGTGCACTACACTTGTCGTTAAAAATGTCATGCCACAATTTCAAAAATTATCGCACTCACTCACTAAAAATATTTGAAATCCAAGTAAAGTGGTGAGAACGAGTCGATCCCACAATGTGTAGACTTTGTCAGACGATTAATTATCACCCCTATACTGTCATGTCCACCTCTTATTTTTGGCAAACCCATGATGAAATCCATCCCTATGGTTTCTCACTTCCACTCAAAAATTTCCAAAGGATGTAATTTTTCAGCGGCCTTTTGGTGTTTTGCCTTGACTTGTTGTCAAGTTAAGCAGTGGGAAACAAAATCCGCCAATTCTCTTTTCACATTGGGCCACCAGAAGTTCCTTTTTAAGTCTTGATATATCTTGGTAGCTCCAGGGTGAATTGTATATCATGACTTGTGAGCTTCTTTCATAATTAGCATCTTTGTCTCTACATGATCTGGCACACAGATCCAACCTCAGAATAATAATTTTCCATCAGTTCGTGATAGAGAAATCTGGCCATTGATCAATGTTGGTTTTACTCTCAACTAGTGTCGGGTCATCTTCTTACAGCTTCACTCAATTTTCTTTCAACATAGGTTGCGATCGAATGTTGGTGATGATACACCTTTCACTTTCCATGTCTATATCCAGATTCAACTTGGCAAAATCTTGTAAGAGGTTTGTCATACCCATCTTGAGGCTAGATAAAGTTGCCATTGGTTTTCTGCTAAGTGCATCTACCACAACATTAGCCTTTTCTGGGTGGTATTGGATGGAGAAGTCAAAAGCTTAAGATATTCCTACCACCTTCTTTGCCTCATGTTTAGTTCCTTTTGGGATAAAAGATATTTTAGACTTTTGTGATCTGGGAATACTATAATTTTTTCTCTAAAGAGGTAATGTCTCCATATCTTTAGGGTGAAGATAACAACAGCAAGTTCTAAGTCATGTACTGGGTAATTCTCCTCATGCCGCTTTAACTATCTCGAAGCATAGCATATTATCCAACCATGTTGCATTAACACAAACCGAGGCCTATGCCTAACGCATCGGTGTAGAACTCAAAACCACCACCTTCAACTGGCAGTGCTAACACGGGTGCAGTGGTGAGATATTCTTTGAGAGTCAAGAAACTTTCTTCACAATCTGTTGACCATATAAAAGAGTTTTCCTTTCTTGTTAGCCTGGTCAGAGGAACGGTGATTTTTGAGAAATCTTTTATGAATCGCCTGTAGTAACCAGCTTGACCGAGAAAGCTTCTAACTTTTGTCACAGTAGTTGGTCTGCTTCAGTTCTTGACAGCTTCAACTTTAGAAGGATCCATAGCGATAGCTTCTTTTGAGATAATGTGACTAAGGAATGAAAGTTCCTTTAGCCAGAATTCACATTTATTTAGCTTCACATAGAGTTGGTGTTCTCTCAATACTTGTAAAGCTATTCTTAAATGTTCTTCATGATCTTCTTGTGTCTTTGAGTAGATGAGAATGTCATCAATAAAGATGACCATAAAGTGGTCAAGATAGGGCATAAAGACATTGTTCATTAATTGCATAAAAGCTGCAGGGGCATTGGTTAACCCAAAGGACATAACCACAAATTCATAGTGCCCATATCTGCTTCGGAATGCAGTCTTGTGGATGTCTTCATCTTTAATCCTCAGTTGGTGATAACCAGACCATAGTCGATCTTTGAGAAATATTCTGCTCCATAAATATGGTCGAACAACTCATCGATGTGCGACAGTGAATATTTGTTCTTGATTGTTAAGTGATTTAATTGTCGGTAGTTAATGCATAGCCTGAGGGATCCATCCTTCTTCCTTAAAAAGAGAACAGGTGCACCCCAAGCGCCGCTTTGGATCCCCCCCTCCGATGGTAAGGGACTGGAGGGACCCCCCCCTCTGGTGCATGGGACCGGAGGGGGGGCCTCCGGTCTGCGCGGCCCCGGAGGGGCCTCCCTCTGGTGCGCGGTAGCCGGAGGGGGGTTCTCCGGTCAAACTCTGACCGGAGGACCCCCCCTCTGGTGTCTGCAGACCGGATGGGGTGCCTCCGGTCTGCGCCAAGACCGGAGGGACCCCCTCCGGTCACGCATGTGACCGGAGGGATGCGTGACCGGAGGGACCCCCTTCGGCCCCCCTCTACATGGGCCTCTGCCCAGAAAAAAAACACAGAAAAAAACAAAAAACTGAGAGGGAGGGGGGAGGGGGTTACATTCTCACCTATTGGCCTTCCACCGGAGGAACCTCCAGCCACCAGAGCTCCACCACCTCCGCTCCATCTTGCAACCCTATGAAAGGGTGGGAGGAGGAAGAAGAGAGCAAGAAGAAAACAAGCAAAAAAGGGAGAGCAGAAAGAGGAGGAGAAGACAAGGAAGCAGCAAGAAGGTCGGGAAGAGCTGTAGACACGCCAAAATTGATGCTATGATTGAGTAAATTTCATGTCACAACACGATGCCCCAAAGTGGACTTCATTACTGGCTTAATAAGTGGATTTTTTCTATTTTCTGATTTATTTGAATACCGCGACCATTAGATGGGCACTATTTAAATAGAGCCTTTGTACACGGTCGCTATTTCTCTAAGGTATTGGCTTTTGATTAATGAATGAAGGACCGCACGCGTGGGCACTATTTATGGATCTTTCCAATTTCCATTCGAAATAAAATCAAGGAAATAACGTCCCTATGAGAGGGCGCTCTTTAATAAACGCCTTTTCGAAAAGTCGCCCTTTATTCTTTTATTAAATATGGAAAGTCCAGTATTTCTGGGAAATAGTGGCCGTCTCATGGGCGCTGTTTAGAAGAGCGACTGTCTACAGGTCGCTATCTCAATTCTGTCTCCTCTTCATCTGCAGCTTTCTCGATTGGTGTCTTTCCTCGTTTTGGCTCCGTGACCAATTGTGGAAGGAAGATCTGCATCTTCCTTATTCTAATCCTATTGAAACAAGGCCTTTTCCCTTATAAATACCCTCTGTTTCATCCACATGATGGTGGCTTTTTTTACAGTCTTCTGTGCACTAGAGATCTTTTACCGCAGTTCTTCTTCCTGTTGAGTTTGTCTTTGTTGTCGCCATCGTGCTTCTTCCTGGTACAACTAACACCAAGCTAGCAGCAACCCGAGTTGCTTTCTTCTGCTGTCCTACTCACAGGAGTAGAAAGAGATCTCATCTCTCTTCTCTGTTTTCCTTCTATTGTTCTGCATACTATCATCTTTTTTTTACTACGTTCTGTTTAGTCCACCTAGCATCATATTTTTATATTTCTCTTGCATACATATATTCTCGATCCTCTTGCTCCTCTAGGGGTTTTAAAACTAAAAGCACAAGGTGTGTTCATGCCCAATTCGTATAAGATTATATACATAGAGCATTGATACCACACATCTTTGACTAATCCAATTCTCTTGTCTTTTGTCTATTTTTCCTTGAAGGGTAATCAAGAATAAGAACCCTCTTCATCGGCTGGCCGGTTGGAGGAGGAAGTTGGATCTACATCTCAACCGCAGACAAGGTATTCTACACGATCATCCTTTCTTATTTTTGAGGTAACCCCTCTAGCGATCACACTCCAAGATAGCATCTCATGCTCCCTTTCCCCTGACGGTGAATCCACACAAATCTGTCCGAGCCTGCTGTCCAGATCTGTCCAGATCTCAAATTCTCTGATACGAGAATTCTACAGATCTACTCTCAGATCCATTAAATCTGATATTTTCAATGGTCGTATCTCTCCCTGTCTTCTTTGCAACACCACCAACCTCGCATCTTTCGGAGATCTGTGCTGATCATGGCAAATATTTTCGTGGGACTGCGCTGACCACCCTGCACAGATCTGATTCATAACCAGAAGCAACTTTCATAAGCTGCCCCATCTCCCTCCTCTCATATCTGACCAATCCCTTTGGTCTGGGTCTTCCTCTGGACGTCGCCGATGATCTTCAACAAACGGAGACCCGTTCTAACACCGGGAACCATTTTTATAATAATTATTTATTTATCTATGTAGTTCTGTGCCAGCAGAACCAGAGGCCTGGTGCAAGCACCCTCCCACTCAGATCTGATCAGATCTGATCGTGCAACTTCGCTGGGGCATTCTTCATCTTGTCACCGACATTATCTAACAAACGGCACCCTGATCTGATGTCGGATCTAGTCGTACTAATTTTTTCAAGTTTACTGCATCGTGTGACCAGTGCGGACAGAACCACTCGAGCTTTAATCAGCTCACCCGATCAGCCCCGACTTGCCTCCCTCGTCTCCTATGGGTGCGGCCTGTCAACCCGTGTTCCAGAAGCCCCGAATTTGTATTTGTAGTCCTTTACCTCCCTGTGTGGAGTGGGCCATATTTTTAAAATTATAATAATATTTATTTGTTGTGTATCGGGGTTGTCAGATTCGGCTGAAACTTCTTCTCCACACGCTAGTCATGGAGGTACGCGCATCTTTCCTACACTCACATTGCTTATTTAGTATATTTTCTATCATGCTGCGTTTGTGAGAATAGGGCCAATAGCTAGTTTCAAATCGTCATGGTTGTGAGTTGTGGGTGCCTGTTCCGTAGGCCCAGTCGAGCACCGACCCCTAATTGGAAACCCCTAGGCGACAGTGGTTCCTTAACCGCTGCGATCCCACGTTTCCCTCGCAAGGGACGATCGTCGGGGTAGCTAGAGTTCCTGTTGAGAGATGTCTCCACCAGGAGAATGCCACAGTAGTCAGCCGCTCGACTTACCTTAGTGTGCTAGTGCTGGCCGCACTTCCAGTCTGTCGTACGTCTTAGCCCGGTCGCGTCACCCATCCCACATCAAATTGGTATCAAAGCTAGTTGACTCTAGGGTAGTCTTTGCATTAAAAAAAAGAAAAGGAAAGTCTTGAGTCTAGAGTGTCTTGTCTTAAGTGTCGTTGCATGCCTACCCGGCGAGGTACCCATTACCATCGCCCTACGTCTATGGTAAATCCACGGGATGTCACCTCGGGAGACTTTCACTCCTTGCATGAGGCGATGATGGCCATCGTGGCTCGGTTGGACAAGTCCGAGGCTACCTTTCGGAGCTTCTCCGATAATATGGATGGTCGCCTTAGAGCCGTGGAGGAGCATATGGAGTCATCCGAGAGATCTGTCCAAGGTCTGGTCAGACAGTTGGATAGGATGTCACAAGGAGATCCTCCCGGAGTGGCCCAGGGCCCACCCGCACCTGCTCCCGTGGCAACCCAATCCGCTCCCATGGTCCAGGTCCAACCCACTCCCGCGGTCCAGGACCAGCCCGCCCCTCACCGAGCCATCGAACCACAGCATCATGACCTTGGTCTAGAGGACTATGGGTCTGATAATGCTTATGAGGGGTATGGCCGACGCCGTCGTGGCTTTCATCAGCCAAGGGATGAAGAGGACTATAGAGTCCTCAGGACCATGCGGGCAGATCCTCCCACATTTGACGGGTCCTTGGACCCAAAGGTCTATCTTGATTGGGAGGTCGGCATGGACCGATACTTCGAGTGGTTCAAGATGACGGATCACCGGAGAGTCAAATTTGCTAAAATGAAGCTGTTAGGGCAAGTGCAAACTTATTGGCGCAATGTGGAGAGCTTGCTATTTTAGCGTCAGGAGTCCCAGGTCGAGTCTTGGGATGAGATGAAGGATAGACTTAGAACTAAGTATCTTACTGCCACTTCCCGTCAGAGGCTCATTGATAGGTGGCAGAATCTCAACCAAGGGGACCGGTCCGTGTCCGAGTACATCACAGAGTTTGACGAATATTTTTTACGATGTGACATCTCGAAAGAGAGCACGATGCCTATTTTCTGCTTCCGTCGTGGTCTGCGGCCCCACTTTCAGATGAACTCTTTCGCTACAATGTGAGCACCCTGGAGGCTGCATATCAGGTTGCTCTCGAGTTAGAGCAGTTTGAGTTGGAGTTCACTCCCGTCCAACGACCGGGGACCATCCATCAGCTTGGGTCTAACTCTCATACCACGCCCAGTTCCTATAATCAATTTCCGGTGGTTTGTCTTTCGGAACCCCCTCGCCAGGACCCCACTGCTCTCGGACCTCGCTGTCTCCCTCCAAGGGACCCTCCCCCTCGCCAGCAAGCACCATTCTCTACTCCCCGCCCTCAGCATTCCACTTTGCCTGCCCGACCTCAGCTCCCAGCACTCCCGGCCCGACGAGAAGACAAGGGAAAGGGGCTGATGACTGGTGGAGTATCTTCTAGCACAGGGCCGCGTGACCAGTGCTATAGGTGTGGTGGAATTGGCCACTTTGTGGCCAAGTGTCCCACTCGGAAATCGTTGGTTATTTCGGACACTCCAGCCTGCGACTCCACACCGGAGCTAGTGCCGGTCAGCTATAAGCTGGATCCAGAACTTGTGGAGGAGTTCTTTGATGAGCTTTTAGAAGAGCACGTTGCAGTCCCGGGTACTCAGCCCCAGGACAATGTGCAATTGGGTGTGAACCTCCCAAACCTCAGAACCCCCATTAAGAAGTCAGTAGGTACATGTTAGGGTGTCTAGGAGTTCCCAGGTTTGGATTGCGTCGTTTGTATACGAGTATTACTTATGGGTGTCTAGGTTTGTCTAGGGTCGTGTATGTCTGTTTGCTTATACCGTTTGTTTGTCGTGCATATGAAGTTTGCATAAAGTCATCCAAACAAAAGGCCAGTAATGCACGTAATAAGGAGTTAGCTAATGCACGCCGATGTGCTCGTGAGTTCTGAAAGGGAGAGTACGTCATGATCAGGGTCATACCTGAACAGTTTTCCCTCGGGGATTGTAAAGAAACTCCAGGCCCGCGATGCCAGCCCTTTCCGAGTCGTGAAACAAGTGGGTTCGAATGCGTACGTTATTGAACTACTAGACGACTATAGTGTCAGTTCGATGTTCAATGTTTCAGATCTGGCAGCATATCGGAACCCCACGGTGATCCCTAATGAGTTTTTGGGCCTTCTCCTCTTATTGTGAGTGACACACCACCCGAGAGTCCACCTCTTCCAACCTCAACGCAAGCATATAGATTGTATACTGGATGAGCAGGTGACCACCACCAGGAACGGAGCCTACCAACACTTCTTAGTGTGTTGGAGAGAACGTCCCACGCCGGACGATGCCTTATCACACATGGAGAGCTCGAGCTTCAGAACCCTTACTCGACGGGGTCGAGTTCCTCCAACCCAGGGAGAATTGGTGCAGACACATGCCGTAGTACACACTGGTGGATGAGGACACACCGGAGCCCGAGGATAGTCGCACCTAGTCAAGCAACTTATCTTCATTTTATGCTTTTAAGCCTTGTTGGGCCCTATTTAGAACATGTGGGCCATTATTGGGTTGTACTATTGTAAAAGGGCTAATGGGCTCAAGGTCTTGTAATGGGCTAGAATAGTATTGGGCTTGACTATTGGGTTTTTAAATGGGCCAAGCCCATGGGCTAGTGTGAAAGGAACTTAGTGGCTTGTGGGCTTCTAGAAGGGGGCGCCCCCCCTTTCTTGGTCCAAGGGGAGGCAGCCACCTACCACCCTTGACTCTCCCTCTCTATTGTCAACAAGGGAAGCTTCCTTGCCCTACTTGGTCCAAGGAGAGGGCTGCCACCTACCCCCCTCCCCTCATTTGTCAAAGAGAGGAAGCATCTTGTCCCCCTTATGTCTCCCTCTCTCCCCCCTTGGTCAAGGGGGCACACCCCCTCTCTCTCCTCCCTCCTCCACCTCCCATCCACCCCCTAGGGTTTCCCCTCCCCTATATAAACTCTCCTGTAACATATTTCAGAAGTTTAATGAAGAAATTGTGTGAGAAAATTATGTAAGAGAGTGATTCTCTTTCCCCCTTGGGTTATTAACCCCTCCCCTCTTGATCAACCAGTCCCACACAATAAGAATTGGGCTGACTCATAAAGAAACTCCTTCAAATGTCCAAAGGGATCACCAACTCCACCATAATGTTGATAAGCGGGGATTTGGGAAGGAGGCGGAAGCCGAAGATCTTGAAATACGAACGAAAAACTTAATGAGGGTTTGGGATAAATTCGGAGTTAGAGTTCATCAAGCTGGCGTTGGGCTTGAGCAATCATCTCCTAGGTAGGGAGAGATTGAGAAGAATATGAGCCAGCCTGAGCAAGAGATTGTAAACTTGTACCAGGATGATAAGGGTCTGGATGAGAGGATCCGGGCCGCGAAGAATACATGCGCATTCTTGGACTGGAAGGGTGCATAGGCCAAGAAGAAACATGAACATTAGGACTGATTGGGCCAGCAACATGAGGGGAAAGGGAGGAGGCCCATTAAGGTGAGATTGGACAATAGAAACTGGGCCAATAGTATGAAAAGGAGAAGGCCCATCCAGATAAAATTGTCCATTAAAAACTGGGCTAGCCACATGGGAAGGAGAAGAAGGAGGCCCATGAAGGTGAGAAGGTCTATTATGAGAAGAGGGCCCCTTAAGATGATTAGAGGGCCCCTTAAGATGATTAGAAGGCCCATTAAGATGATTTGCAATAAGTCTTTGGGCCTGGGCCGGGTCCATCTGATGAACAAGGTATGATAGATGGGATATAAAGTTGGCTTGTTCTTCAGACGGATTAGAAGGACCACGGGAATATGGGCCCATGTGGGAAGAGGATTCCACGTAGGAATAGGAAGAAAATTAGAAAGAAGAAGGGTACAAGGGGTTGGAACGATGCTCCATGGGGGCAAATGGAGACTTTCTAGAGGAATATCACGGGGAATATAGCCAGGGAAGCAAGGTCTCGATGAGGAGGGGCTGGACCCATAGGGAAAGTGGCAGTCCTAGGGAGACCACTCCTGGACGGAGGCGGTCCTGGGAGGGCCGCTACCAGACTCTGAGATAGACAGACAGACAAACTTATGGCAATACATATATGACCAAGGTAACACGAGGAGAGGACTATGCAAGCAGATGAGACAAACTGGATGGTGAGGGAATAACACACAAAATGTGGAGATTATGCAAAGGATGCAAAACAATATGAACACACAACAATAATATGCAAGGGGGTCTCACTAAAGTCAAACAAGTTGATATGATCGTTAAATTATTTTGCAGAGTTTCAATGGACCATTTAATGTTTTGAATTAAGAATAATTCCCTCGAGAAAGGTATCCTATGGGAATAAGGTCTAAATGTTGGGTTGACTAAGGCTAACTCCCTCACACGTATGCAAATGTAAGTCCTAAGGAGTGGAAAGGTACAACCGGCTGGGTGTCCGTGTGGGAATCCACGACTCACAAGAACTTACGGAGGTCCTGGATAAGATCACCAAGTCGACCCCAAGGAATATGGAGGCGTGAGGAATACTTACCAAGGTAGGAATGCCGCTATGATATCCAATGCATGACCCTATACGCATTGGAGTGCATGCAAAATTCTAGCATAATAGTGAAAAATTAAGACAAGATTAAATGATGTAAACACAATGATATGGATGTAAATTATATATGAAAATGAAGACAATACGAAGGACAACAATGCAGGGCCACAAACAAGCACATTTAGGCACTAAAAGACAGGTAAAATCATTAATGAGCGGCATACCTTTGCATCTGCCCATGGGGTAAAGCTAACACCCCATGGTCCTCAACCCTTCAAGGAGTGGCTTCTGCTCACATTGCCTTTGCACTCGTAATCTCCACACCCTTTTGAATGGTCTTCAAATATCTGCACAACAGGTCATCTTTACTCAGAGTCCCTGAAGCAGATCATCTTTTCCCTGCCAGAAGTCCATGACTACAGCAAGTTTGTTGTGAAGACCTTCACCCCTGCTTTCAGAGCAGGGGGTGACCAAAGCAAGCATTCTGTAATTGGGAAAGAAAATCAACCAATTGAATGTGTCTCTTAGTAATTTCATTTGTGATTTTTTGTTCATTTGCTGTTTGTCAAAGAGTGATGCTTGAGTACGATGATGTATATGTTGAGAGGATTTGTGTATACTTTAGGCTCTCTCTCTCTCTCTCTCTCTCTCTTGTTAACGTTGGACAATACCATTGTTTTGAGAGGTTTTGCCTTCCTAGTTCTCTGGAATTTTTCAAGTGTTGATTCCTTCCATTAAGCTATTGGTAGTATGATCTACCTTCATTTTTTTTAAAAAACCGTTGTATGCTTCTAGGGATATTTGCTCACTCCTTGTTCCCCTTAACGATCTTTGCATGTTCACGTCATGTTCTTATTTGAGTTTTTATTTCTACCTCATGGCTTAGTTGGCTGATCAATGATTTGCTAGTACTTGCATATATGCTTCACCCTGATTCAAATGTGTTACACCTTTTAGTGTAGCAATTTTGGGGGATTTCACTTTTGGGAATGTCTTGATCTTGATCGGAATTGCTCACTCATTAGTTGATAATTTATGGCCTCTTCTTTGCAGGATATAAGTGTTTTTCCTTTTTTGGACTCGGGATTTGACCTAAATCACATAATTTTCACAATTGAAGATGTCCGGGGAGGAGGAAGAGAATGCTGCAGAACTCAAAATTGGTGAAGGTCAGCTACTTCTTACCTTACTTATAATGCACTTTCATTGTTCTCTGCATTTGTATTATTTTTCTTGTTTTACCATTTCTTAGGACCACTCTATATCGTCATTATTTGCTAGGAAGTGTTATTTGTTAGTTTTAGAGCTTTAGATTTCTGAGATGAAAATATATTGTCACATTGAATAAGCTTGAAAGTTTGTGCAGTGAGGGCATATACTATGTTTGGCGCCCCCTTTCCGAGTCTGGTCCGAGGATGTCACCTCAAATCAAAATGTTGTGAGCTAAAAAATCTGCAAGGCACAAAAAACCAAACCATCTATATGTCTGAAAAGCACAACCATACCATTTACATAAACATAAATACACATAATTCACATCATATACAGTACTATACATCTCTCAACTCAGAGGTAACACATTCTATAAATAGAACAAAATTAAACCTACTATATCTTTTTTGCAGCAGACTCCAAAATTTTCTTTGGGTCACTCTTTGACCTACTCATTGTCGGAGCCAAAATTCACGATTCACTAAACTTTTGAAAAGCATAGTTAATCGCATGTGTGAGTCTTATGACCCAATAGGCATTAAAGCAAACAAGACGTCTACTACGTGATAATTTAGTAAATCACATAAGTCTAAACATGAATTTCAACACATTGTAAGCATGTAGCATAAGTTAAGGAAATGTAATTAACGAGATAGTGCAAACAATAGGCATATATCTCGCAATTTCACAATCCCAATTAATTACCAAATAATTTAAATTTATAAATAACCTGTACATCATATCAAATCATATTTGTATAGGCTTAACACTCAAGTGACAGATCCGAGGATGAGAGTGAATGAAGAACAAGCAAATTCCTCCAGGGTCATGGGTCAATTATAGTTAGCTAAGTCGAGTCATGTCATGTAATTTTATTTTTCTTTGAGTCAAGTTTATCCAAGGGTTAGTTTCAATGAAGGGTGCAAAACTTTGATCATTCTTGTGGGTTGATAAAATTGAGATTTGAAAATGTCCTCGTGCAATCCACTTTTATGTGTGAATGTGTTGTGCTCTGATTATCATGCTTGCTTGAGGTATATTGCTGACTGTCTGCGTTCCCGATATTTTTTTACTATACATATATCTCGGGATGTGACAATTAAGTTGGTATTAGAGCCTAGGCATAAGTAAGTTATAGGAAAGAATGTCACATCATAGGCTAAGTTTAAGGGTTAAGGACCTATACCAATGAACTAGGAAGAAATTTTGAACCATGTGAGAGTTGGGTATAGACTGGGGTGAGATAGTTAAATTAGAAATTATCTCTACGTTAATCTTCATCAATTCAATAGAAATTAATTGGCTGATTATTCTCTCAGGTACCTTCTTCTCACAATGGCTCACTGTGTCGACTGGGATGGGATGCAACAGACTGTTGCAGGTCTTACCGAGGCCCTACAAACTATGGCCCAAGCGGGCGCAAGGGCTGGTGCTAGCGATTTGCATCGAAACTTTCAGAGATTAAACCCTCTGCGATTCTCTGGCTTCTCTAATCCGAATGAAGGTGAAAACTGGATGGATGAGATGGAGCGAATCTTCAACATCATGAGTGTGTGGATCGGGAAAAGGTCCTTCTAGTTACATTTCAACTCCATAAAGATGCCCGAACATGGTGGAAAGCAACATCGGCCCCTCTCCAGAATAGGCAACTTACTTGGGTGGAGTTCCTTGAACTATTCCATGCCAAGTACTTTTCCACGCATGTTAAGGAGCGAAAGGCTACAGAATTCACTTCTCTTCGCCAAGGCATGATGTCGGTGGTGGACTATGAACTTCAATTTTTTTGCCTGGCTCCTTATGCGCCACATCTGGTTAGCACAGACATCTTAAAGACAAACCGATTCTTAGACGATTTAAGACCCAGTTTTATTCAACAACTAGGACCTCAAAATATCCGCACATATACGGAAATGGTCCAACGGGAATATCTATGTGAGATGACCTTAGAGAAGGTCAAAAAGTTCAAAAGTAAGGGTGAAGAGTCTAGCCGAAAGTCGGATCGACGAGGAAGGAAAGAGGAAACATTTAGTATCACGGGGTCCTACAAGTCCCGTGACAGTAAGAAGAGGTCCCAGAATGGGAGAGGGAGTGGCAATCACAAAACTAAAATGGCCAAGGAGGAAGACAAGCAAGTCATGGGGGCTTGCTCATTCTGCGAGAAATTTGGCCACTCGGCCGAGGAATGCTAGAAGCATTTGGGCACTTACTTATGTTGTGGCAGTTGAGAGCATCGCATGCCGGGCTGTCCTCTCATGAAGGAACAATCTTCTAGCAGAGGACGCAGGCGGCAAGCGTGTCTTAATGTTGTTCTTAATGATGAAGCACCCAAGGATAATGGGCTAATGGAAGGTACATTTCATATTTATTCATATCCTACATTTGTGTTATTTGATACTCGTGCCTCTCATTCCTTTATATCTACTACTTTTACAAAAATCTTGCCAATTTCACTTATTCCTCTACCTTCAGACCTAGCTATCACTGTGCCTCTAGGCCCCAGAACTATCTTTCCCAAGAGCTTTCAGCCCATTCGTTAGCTTAGAAAATCTAGCATACATTTTAGAATTTGTTTCACTAGGATTCATCTTAAACATTTCAGATTAAGACAGTACCATGTTAGCTTTGGTAGCTCTAACCAGATGTACCCTTGTAAATTACCTCGAGAGAATCCCACACTTCTTTAGCAGATGTGTAGGTTGACACCATTGAGTACTCCATGGGGTGGATAGCACATTGCATTCCATTCAAAGTGCTCCAATTAACAGTGGATTGATGGATCTGCTCTCTCGTCCACCTATCTTCATCTCCGGGAGTACATATGGGCCTCATTTAACAACTCTCCAGATTTCATGGCTTTGCACACGTAAAAACACTTGCATCCTATTCTTCCAATATGAAAAATTACTACCATCAAAGAAAGGCAGTTTGTTAATAGGATAACCCTCGGTAATAAAGCTACGAGGAAGCATCTCATTGGATCTCCCTAGGTCATTGGACCACATTGTGGGGAACCTACTCTGATACCACTTTCTATATGCAAGGAATGATCTAGAGGGGGGTGAATAGATCCCTCTACAAAATATAGCCCAAATTTAAATTTAACCAACCTAAAATATAATGTTGTTAACTAGAGCTGAAGGACTGCACTTGGCAGTAACTGGATACTTACAATGTAGATAACTAGCTAACTAAAATATCCAGAGACTATAGTTCAGAGTGCTAGAATCAAATTGACTTCGCAGAATCAACTTAAACTTTGACTCATAAGAAATTAAGAGCTAACACTTCTCACAGAAATATAGCAAATAGTGATCCTCAAGTAAACATCACCTGAACAGCAAATAGCTCACATGAAGCCTAGATTGAGCACATGGCAGATAATGATATAATAGATAAGAAGTTAAACTACGTTCCACCCAATTGGGAATCAGCAACACACTACCGTAAGGCTCAGCCAATTCAGTTAGTACAGGGTGGAGGTTTGGGTCCAGAAACCCTCCTCTCGCAAAGTGTGTGGAAACACACCATTTGATATAGAAATCAAAATGACTTAATCTAAACCATGCAATGTTGTAAATGCAAATCCAGGAAGAGAAAGCAATCGCATAGCCAAACCATGATGCACAACTATTTTTAGGTGGTTCAACCTGCACTAAGCAGATCTACATCCACCCCCCACTCAACTGAGTGAGGATTCCGTTGCACATAGCTTTATACACTGATCCACAGCTTCGAGGGAACTGATCCCTTACAGTAGCTGATTCACAGCTTCAGGAGAACCAATCCCAACGAGGAACAGATCCTCAAACCACAGAGAAATAGCTTGACATTGCTGACAATACAACTTGATTAGGATAGCACCCCACAGACCGGTGATACCACAGCTGGACCCGACCTCTAAATAGAGTATCAGAAATACAATATGAAAAAGTAAAATAACAAACAAAATAGAAAATAGAAAACAGAAAATATAGCTCCAAAGGAGAACATAGTTTTAGATTCGATCCAAAAATCAAACTCTGACCAGATCTTGAAGATCACTCATGGCTGCCTCACTGAAATACCTCTCACGGACTCCTCTGTAGTTTTACTGGACTGGGCTCTCAATATCTCTTCTTGTCTTCTTCTTCTTCTCACAAAAAAACTCTCTCAGATCCTTCTTCGAGCTTATCTACCTAGCATCTCTTTAATATACCACACAGCCCTTCTCTCTGCATCCCTCTAGTTTCAGCAGCCTTCTTCGCAAAGAAATAAATAGACCAAACCCATGCACATAAAATTTAATGGGCCTGATATATGAGGAAACCAAAATAGACCAATAGAGCACGTATAAGGGTTTTTCCAAGCAAAAAAGGAAATGACGCTGCTTGCTGAGGTGCTATTCCAAAGAACGCCCCTTAGAATGGGCGCTAATTCATAAACAGGAAAAATAAAAGATAAATTATATCCCCGTCCTAGTACCATGAAATGGACGGCCCCATAGAAGGGTGCTATTTCAATGAGCGCCCCTTAAGTAGACGCTATTTTCCAAAATAAGAAATAAAGGGCTTCACATCCAGTGGAAGGATAAGATAAGTCCAAAAGAAAAAAAAATTAACCCCACGAATAGAGCCTACATGCGTTAGGGTTTATGGCCATCCTGGAAAGTGGTTGCAATTTGGGGAGGTCTTAACTGAGAAGGATTGATATATGGGAAATTATAGTTTCCATAGGATTCCATACGTAGGAATTTGAATACTAATAGGATTAAAAACCTCCAAAGGATCCCCCTCCCTATAAAGACAAGCCCTGTCGATCGAGTAAGCCTGTTGGTGCTTTCTCTTCGACGTCGTCCAGCTATCGTTCTTCCTCCTCTGTTGTGGACAAGAAGAAGCCCTGCTTCTTCCTCCCTATCTTCTGCATCAAGTTGCCACGATTGAAGTAGAAGAATCTACATTGACATCTCTACTGCAGTTGCTATGAAGAAGTTATCTTCTTCTTCATCTACTGCATCTCCTACTGCTGTCTGCATCCTTTTCCTTTTTCGTCCTCCTGCTGCTACACACTTCTCCTTCCTCTGGTGACTGCAGAGGATCATCTCCTTTCTGTTCGCGAGCTGCAGGCGCCGTGGTTGTTTTGCTACGGCTGATCTTATTTAGCTTCTCTGTTCTTCACGCTGTCATCATCTCACCCATTAATCAAGGTAGGTGTTCTCAAGTAACGAAGCTCAATATGATAAAATTTAGACATATCATGCATATAGTCCATAGCATGACGATTTTCTCTGGTTTCTGTTTCGTTTTACCAAGTCACAGTGAATAGCGACCCTTAACTGGGTGCTTATTCAACCAACGCGCACGTTCACAGTCGTTATTTCATTTTGGAGTTAATAAATACTCATGTTTAAAATTTAATAACCATGTAACCTGATATCCAAATTAATGCATGAGAATAGTTCTGGAATCCTGCTATTTTTCTCTTCTTGTCCATGTAGTCACCTTGGTGAAATTTCATTTAATTAGCAAAGTGCTATTGTTCATGCTAAAGACAAATAGGATTGAGTCTAGAAGGAACAACGACCGTCTCCACGTCACTATTTAGATGTGCACTAACCCTGTCAAAGGCCAAGCATCTGATGTGCACCGACACTACCAAAGGCCAAGGATCTGATGTGCACCGACCCTTCCAAAGGCCAAGCACTTTATGTGCATCGACCTTGAAGACCAATCTTCAAGGGAACCTCAACAGCTGCACCAACCTTACAGAAGACAGGTCGACCTCATAAGTCATGCCAAGCTAGCTGCATCGACCTTAGTGACGAAGAACTTCAAATGTGAATCGACACATCTGGGCTTCCGAGGCCATTTTTAGCAGACATGTACCTATTTCAGAAAAGCTTCCATAGACCAAAAATAGGAACCGTAAATGCCAAAATTCACATCTTTTGAGGTCTAGAAAGGCATCTTTGCTCAGTCAACTTTCCTATCATCATTGGTTTACCATGACTCCAGCACTTGTGAACAAATCATCAAAGGAAAAACTGATAACTAGCATGCTACAGTAACATTGAGTGATTCACCGAGTAACCTTTGATAATTCATTTATTTCATAAAATTAATTATTAACTAGTTGACACACCATATAATCACATGAAAATTTAGAGTAAATCATGGATGTAGAGGCAAGAAAATAGTCCCCATGCCACGTACCACCGTCTCTATTTATTGAACGAAAAAATCATCTCATGCCCGTGGAGGCCTGTAAGTACCAAGAAATAAAGGGCGTCAGAAGGAGCCCTGGGTGTTACCCGAGGGGACAACCCTTTGATGCTTAAGTCAGGGACGTACTAAATGAAGGATAGAAGAGAGCAAGTGAGAGAGAGGGGCCATTGTAGAAGGTCGAAGAGCTGCGTAGATCCTCTATACAAATGCTCGCCGCTCCTAGCGCCCACTCGGTGAGTGCTCACTCGGTGGTAAGATCACCGAAAGAGGCCCCCTTCGAGTGTGGGCCATAGCCGCTTTCCTCCTTCAGTGTCACGAGGCTAGTAGCTCTATTCTCTTGTATAGCAGCTCTGGCATAATGAACCACCATGTCCTTCTTCTTCGTTGGTGTCCCTTTTATAGGAGTTGTCCTGGAGCGAAGAGCCATATCCCTTGATAGGGAAAGAGGTAAGTGGGGGAATAACGCTTTTGCGCTATAGGGGCGGGAGTTTTCCGTTGGAGGGCATCTACCCCGATGTCGATTGGTCCTGGGGTAAGTCTTATGGTGCTCGTGGGGCGTGCTCACCCATTATGTGATCGAGGTCGACATCGTGGGGGGTAACGATCGGTCATTAGAGGGTCTTCTGGTGATCACTACACTTGGGCTGTGATTTTAACAGGCTGTAGAATCCGAGGCCAAGTCGGATTGGGCCACATCTAGATGGGCCGTAACTACCAGGCGCCTCTGGGGTGGGTTGTAGAAGCAGGACTGCTTTGGGCCTACTTTCTTTGGGCCGGTCTTTGGTCAAACTAGATTTAACCTCCTCACTTCCCCACCCCCACTCTCAATGGTCGAGCACCTTGCAGGGGACTGAGAGTTGAATAGGAGAGGGGTCCGTTGGAGTGCGATATTCAAAGTCAATCCAGCAATATGTTTGGCGCACAAGGTTTATCTGGCATTGGTAGGTGGCATGTCTGTCATCATGACAGAGGTCTGATTTTTTCTCGGAGCGCAGGCTCCGAACAGGCACTCAACATGGGCAGCCATGCCATGACAGTGACGGGCACGTTTTCACCTGCTCCACAGTTGGGAAGTGCCAACTTCTCATGGGTAGTTATAAGGGTTGTCGTGGGGTTCCCCCAAAGACTCCCTTCATGCCCTGTCAATCGTCGTGCTCGCCGTAGGCTTCTTCATCCCCTGCCTAGTGAGGATTTTCTCCCACCTTTACGTTTTTAAGCTCTTGCCGTCATGTCTCCTCGTAGGAGAACCCTTCGTGTTAGTGCCACATCTTCTATCGAAGAAGTGGACCCTGGTCGTGGCAGTGCCTGGAGCACCTCAGGCATCGGTGCTAGTCGTCCTCGCCCCTCACTATTAGTCACATACAAGGTGATTTGAGGGCTGCGGGAAGCTTTTCAGATTCCCCCCGAGTTTGACATTGCCTTCCTGACTATTGACAACGACCAACTAAGTCTGCCTCACGGGGGAATTATGGTTCTAGTAGCATCTTTCTAGGCGGGCTTCCGTCTTCCCGTCCATCCTTTTATTACTTTTGTCCTCCACCACTATGGCCGGCATCCAAGGGAGTTGTCCCCCAATTCCTACCATATCCTCTGTGGGTATATTTTTGCCTGTTAGCGAGCATCGGTGGAACCCAACATTCATCTCTTCTGCCACTTCTATTACCTTAAGAAGTGTTCGACTGATACGGCCAATGCGTACTTCAAGGCTCGGGCTTGCCGCAACATCATCCAGGTATCCCCTGTCGCAGCTAACCTCAAGGGTTGATCGCAGCGGTATGTATATATCACCAAATAGAGTGACCCTGATTCCTCTAGTGACTGGAGGCATAGGAGTTTTCGTCCTGTTTGGGCCGACAAGAAGCCCCCGGCTGATGTCGAAGATCGTAGGAAGATAGATGTTGTCATACGGTTTCCCCTTGCCAATGCTGACTTTGAGCTGAATCCGGGGTTACTTCGGGAGCTGGGGTTGAGTCCCCTATTGTGACCCTATGGTTTTGATGATGTCAAACACTATGACTCATTTGATGATGTCAAATGCTACAAGTCATCTTGAGTTTGTATGGCAAAATGAGTGATATGTGTTTATGTTGTGAGTGGTATGTGTTTATGCTCCATTGTGTCTGTATTATATCAATAGTGCATTAGTTTTTCATCATGTTGATGCATCTTCTGCTTTCACTTGAAAACCAGGTCGAAGCAGGTTCATCATTGGTCAATACATTCACAGTGTCGTTGTTGTTAATAGATTGATGCATACATATAGCAAGTCGATGCATATAAGGTCATCATACATATAAGGTTGATGCTAACTTATGACATTTTTTCATACAGGTCAATGCACATTCATGCATTCATAGTCATGCAGGTCGACACACATGTACTTGTTATATCTAATGACAGTTTACACATGAATTTTGTCAAATAGGTCGATGCATCCTCCACCTCTCTGAGTTATCAGGTCTATGCATGTATATGTCATTAAGTTTGAAGGTCGATGCACATATGAGGTACCGACCAAGAAAGGTCAATGCATGTTTTATATGAAGGCAGATGCAGGTCGGTGCATGTTCATACATGTCGCATATGAAGGTTAGTGCATGTCTTCATGTAAACGTATAAGGTCGATGCACATCGTTCACTTGTCTAAAGAAAGGTTGATGCACTTTTTGCCTCTACCTGAAGACAGGTCGATGAATATTTTGCATCTGTCTAAAGCAAGGTCGATGCACCTTCTACCGTGTGCACTGTTAGGTCGATGCATGTACTGTAGCTTACTCCAAAGAGTCGATGCATCCTCTTCAACATGTTTTAAGTCTGTGCACATTTGGAATTCAAGGTCTACGGATATGTATAAGTCTGTGCGCATTTGCATTTAGCAAGGTCAGGTCAGTGCACATGTGTTAGCGATAGCATGTAAGGTTGATGCACATGTGTTAGAGAGAGGCATAAGGTCTGTGTGCATGCGTTAGCATTAGAAGCATTAGGTCGGTGCACATGCGTCAGCGATAGGAACATAAGGTTTGTGCAAATTGCATTATCCGGTCAGTGCACATTAGCGTTTCAAGACTAAACAAGTTTGTGCACTTAAGAGGCAAGGTCTGAGCATTCTAAAGATAGGTTGATGCATCTAGCATCTACACCAACACAAGGTCACTACAGTAAAAGAGTGTTTGATGAAATGCCTCAGTGAGCTCAACCAAAACTGCATCAACCTTACAGCTCAGTAAATCAATGACTGCTCTTAGAAGCTCAAGGACTTTAGAAATTAGGCCTCACGACCAACAACAGAAGCAAAACTCAACAGTTCTTCATAGCAGCAGTAGCAAGCTTAATTGCAGCAATTTTGGTTTTAGTCAAGCTCAGCAAGTCAGACCAACTCTCCATAGCCAGAAGACCTCAAGACATCTGAAACACCTAAAGTTAATAGAACTCAACTGAAGTTCTTGTTTAGCAGTAGCAAAAGAAGGCCTCAGCTTCAGCATTGTACATTGACATAGGAAGCACATCGAAGCACTGCCTTTAGCCAGAAGGTTAGAGCATCAAAGGATGATGTAGCTAGTGTGGTCAATGCTATAGGATTCAAAACCCTTTGACTTAAGTCCAGATTAAATAAAAAGGATTTGACCGTGCTATCAGCATAAGTGTCACATGATCCCAAGAATGGCGGGAAAGGTGGCACGTGAAACTAGTCAACACTTGATTGGGCACTTGATCCAAGGTGGGTGACTGTTCTAGAGATTCTACCACGTGGATCATCTACTCTCCATACTTGACGCGTGGCATCTATGAAAAGGCAAGAATGAGCCTTCCACACGCCCGAAGCGTGGGCTCATGGGACCCGAAGTCTGATCCTCTATGAAAGTTCTCTCCTGCGATCGAAACAAGAGAACAACACAGAAAATCGAAGAGAAGAGTAGATCGAAGAGAAGAGTTAGAGTCAGAGGGTTAAGAGAAAGAGAGTTTGTTGGATCTGTAATCTCAGAGAACCCTCTCTGATACAAAAAGGGTTGGGTTTAAATAGAAAATATAAAAAATATAAAAAATAAAAAAAATACTCCTCACAATCCTCGGAGAACGCACAACCCACTAGTAATGTCCCAGAGTCGGAGAACGCAACGGTTCACCCTATATAGGGTTCCGAAGGCTCGTCAGAGAAAAATACGTGTAAACCGCAAAACGCTCTCTGAGACTCCCGAAAGTGATCCGAAACCCACGGATCCTGATCCAATAAATATCCAAAAAAATCTGGGACATTACAAATATGGCATTGATTATGAGGAGACTTTTACTACGGTAGCCAAAATGACCATTGTTCGTGCTCTTCTTGCTATTGCAGTTGTCCGTTAATGGTCTCTCTTTCAGCTTGATGTAAAGAATACTTTTCTTCACAGTGACCTTTCTCAGGAAATTGACATGCAACCTCCTCCTGATCTTTTGACACCACCATTTTATGTTTGTTGACTTCGCAAGATCATGTATGGACTCAAACAAGCTTCCTGCACTTGGTTTGGGTGATTCCATTAGGTTGTTCTCGATGTTGGTTTTAAGGAGAATGCAGAGGATTATGTCTTTTTGTCCGAGAATCTCCTCTTGATCGTGCTATTCTTCTTCTCTATGTTGACGACATGATCATTATTGGAGATGATACTGTTGATATTGTCTTTCTTAGGAACTGCCCCCATTAGCAGTATGAGATGACGGACCTGGGGCCCTTGCGATATTTTCTTGGTCCTGAGGTCGCCTACTCCTCTCGAGGTTATTTATTGTCTCAACAGAAGTACATTAGCAACATTCTTCAATGTGTCGCTCTCTCTGATTCTCGCACAGTTGACACTCCTTTGGAGCTTCATCTCAGGCTTCATCCGTCCGATGGTAGTCCTTTAGACGATCCTAGACACTATCGTCAGCATGTTGGGGCTTTGATGTCTTTAATTATTGCTCATCTGGACATTGCCCATGTTGTTCATGTCCTGAGTTAGTTTGTTAGTGCACCCACTTCAATTCACTTTGCTGCTCTTTTATGTGTAGTTCAGTGTCTTCGTGGCACTATTCAACTCTCCTTATTTGTGCCATCCACGACCGCATTGGCACTCTATGCTTATTCGAATGGTAACTGGGCTGGTGATACCACTGATTGTCATTCTACCAATGGCTTTTACATTTTTCTCGACTCATCTCTTATTTCCAAGCAGAGCAAGAAGTAAGTTATTATCTCTCGCTCTAGCATTGAGGCTGAGTATCTCGCCATAGCAGACGCCTCTGTTGAGACCGTTTGGCTTTATCGCCTTCTTTATGATTTCGAGGTCGACTCATCCGCTCCTGCACCTTTTTATTGTGACAATCGGAGTGCTCTTCAGATTGTAGATAATATAATCTTTCATGAACGAACTAAGCATATTGAAATTAATTGTCATTTTATCCGCCAACAATATCTCTCTAGTACTTTGTCACTTCCGCACATGTCCTCCGCCGAGTAGTTTGTTGATCTCTTCACGAAGTCTCAAATGACTCCACGCTTTAGGGAACTCATTGATAAACTCTCATTGTATGATCCCCCTGTGTGTTTGAGGGAGGTGTTAAGAGAAAGATCCTTCGAATCCTACTAAGATTGATATAGGCTTTTCCTCTTTCTCCTCTCTTCTTTTTTCTCTATTGCTATACATTGTAACTACTAGTAATAAGTCATTGGCCTTTGGCCTTGACCTCCTTTGAGAGTCTTGTACTTGTATATTGCACCTCCCTCTCCTATTCATGCTCCTCCTCGAGTGGCTCATCACTGTGGACGCATATTTTTTCTTTTGTTTATTTTTATTATTTGTTTGTTAATTGTTCATTGGCGTGCCAGTCACATATGTGACAAATTTATTATGCACTCGATCTGACAGATCAGATAATTATGGGTGATCGTGTCGGGACCAGAAGTCCGCCATACTGTAAAGGCTATGGCGTTAATTGCGCCCTTCCTAAGAAGGACAACCCTTGATTAAATGCCAAAGTAGGAGGTCTCGGAGGGCATTTAAGATATTAGTGTGCGTATAATAATAAAAGGACGTGTAAATGACGAGTTTATTTAAATGCACGGATCAAACCCGGCAGCATCTCCCCTTGGCTTCAATTTATGCCAGGTAAGGATAGGAGACCGTCCACGCGGTAGCGGGACGGAATCTGAGTAGTGGTTAGGGTGCTCTCCTTCGATGTACGTCTTCGAGGAGACGTCCCAACTAGTTAGTTTTCCCCCAAGGGACAGAGCCGAAAGGGGTACGCATTGATGACGCTCCCCATCGTGTTGCAGCGCAAGGCAGTGCATCTGCTCCAGCGTACCAGCGACCGCAAGATATTCAACCGCGTGAAGCTGGAGGGCGAGTCAGGTTCGGTCAACCCATGGGGGATCGTGACGGCGAAGGGCGCACTCTGGTTCTGCGACACGGACGGCTTCAAGCGCGCCTCTCAGGACGGCGTCGTCGCCATCGGGCAGGACAAGGTCAACCGGACCTTTATCGACAGCCTGGCGGGTTCGCTGGACGGCATTGAGGGGGCTTATGACGCTGCCAATCAGCGCATTGTCTGGCGCCATCAGGAAAAGGCGGCGGCAAGCGAGACCGTGTATCCGGTGCTGATGACCTACGATCTTCGCCTGAATGAGTTTGTGCCCGTCGATACCTCAACCACGGCGATCTTCTCCATGGCCTCGCCAGGGTTCACTGCGGACAACGCCAGCTCCATCGGCGACGTCGACAGCGTGCCGTATGGGCCGGATAGCCGGTTCTGGGTGGGTGGAGAGGAAGGCCTGCTCGGGGTCGATAGTTCATTCAAGGCCGGTTTCTTCAACGGCGACAATCTCGCGGCCGAAGTCGAGACGGCTACGCTTGTCAGCACGACCAGCGATACGACAACGCGGGTTACGGTGGTGACGGACTCGCATGCTGCGACGGTATCGATGGGCTATCGCGAGCGGCTTGCAGATCTGGTGACGTACACTAGTGCCGAAACGATGGATGCCGGCGGGTCCACCAGCGTTCGGTCAGCCGGCAAGATGCAGAGCGCCAAAGTCAATGTGGCCGCCGAGGAGGACTGGACGTTTATCCGTGGCGTGCGGTTTGATGAAGTCGCGACGGGTGGTGCCCGATGACCGTGTTCCAGACCAAGGACGGCATTCTTCAGACCGCTGCTGTCATCCTCAGCGGAACGAGTGCTACAACTATCGTGGACGGCGGAGAGACCGGCTGCACGGTCGAGTGGGTCACCATCTGCGAAGTGGCAGCGGGCACACCTACGGTCATTCTCGATATTTACCGGGGCGGCGTGGCCTACAAGATCCGGGGCACGCTAGCTATGGTTGCGAATACGCCAGTCACCTATGCCAATGCAATCCAGCTCGAGGCGGGTGATCTGCTACGGGCGACGGCTTCTGCGGCCAACCAGGTCCATGTCACGGCGACCTACACGGTCCCGTCCGCATACTGCTCGAAAAGCTATTAGGTAGGCACCTGCTACTGGGAGCAGGACTTAAACCGTTTCGGTATGGGCCGAAACCTATACTTTCAGCCGAAACTTATCGGTTGCGGCCGATACTGCCATCTATGCTCATGACAAAGGGCAGGTAAACTGCTGCTGGATGGTTCAGGTGAAAGTATGGAAGAGATGGGCTGCTTATCACATCTAGCCCATCACCTGTTGCTTACCTATTGGAGAATCAGGTGAATCCGGGTAGACAATGGCAATGTGATGGCTGACAGGCTGTGGCCATGAGAGTTGGACAGTGGAAAGATACCTTCATGAAAACTAAAAATCTCTGCTGGAGAACTTGTAAGTTTGGGAATTATATAGTTAATAGGCACTTTGACCATGAGGGTAGAAATAAAAATATGGTTGGGTGATTGAGGACTAAATTTATCACTAAAAAGATGATGATTGAATGCAATTCATAGGCAACCAAAACACATGTATTACAAGAAGGTTGTTTGCCAAGGAGGATCTCATGTGGGTATGATCTTGAAAGAATAGAGTCAGAGCATGATTAATTAAATAGGTGCTGCAACAACTCATCTTCCCAAAAAATGAGAGGTCGATCAACAGGGAACATACAATATCAATGAGGCAGAAAAATCAATGCATGAAGTAAAAGAATTTCAAGTTAAAAGCAAGAGCAAGAAATCAATGTTTCACAGCAACAACAAGATGAAGACATTCTTTCTATATATTTCTTTTACCAACATGTGGCATCAAGCATTTCATTAGTGTTTTACTTTTCCCATGGATCATGGAAGACTTAACCGCATATAATAGTATATATTAAACATAAAATGATGACAGAATGTAAAGATTCAAGTTAACCAAAGACTTATGATAATGAAAGCATGTTGTGAACTTTGGGTGCATCAAGCATATCCATAAACAATGAATTTGTGAAGAAAGAAATTCACCTTAGAGCTTCCAAGTTTGTCGACACATCCGTTGTTGATTCCTTGATGGTAAGCAAAAGGTCAAGTCTTTTGACCTATTGACAGAGATGAAGAGTAAATTAACTTCAACAGTAAAAGTTCCCCTCTAATAGACCAAATAAGATTTACCTTTTCTGTCCACGCATCTGACTGCTCTAGTGGAAACTTGATGACACCATGTGAAGCAAATAACTGAATTTGTGGATCCATCAATAGGAATTCATCCCCATAAGAGCCACCATGACTTGAATCAAACAAACTACCATAAAGAAAGAACAATCACCAATGATAATGAAGAAAATGTTGAAATGATGATGATAGACCAAGAAATCTTTAAAGTCATTACCTGCTAGAAAACACCCAAAGGTGTCCTTACCGAGGAAATAACCTAACCTTGGCCACCACAAGTGTTGCATTTTGTAGGGTTGGTACCGGGTTTTGCACCTGACCCCTCACATGTTCTGCAAGTCTCGAGCCTGGTAATCTCAATCTCCTTTTCCACACCAAAAATGGCCTCCTTGAAGTTTAGGACAAGATTGTAGGACTCATCATCAGACCCTTCATTGGCATTGTTCCTGGCAGCTCTGGCTCCACCCATCCCCTCCATTCCACCCATGCCTTCAAATAATGACTCAAAGAGATCAAAAGAATTGCTAAAGTCCTGCATGTAGAAGGGGAAGTCCATAATTACCATGGAATTTGCAAGTATACCTTGCAACACACTGAATTTATTCTCCTCTCATAAGAAACTTAGCCCCATGCCCATACCTCCGCCAGAAATGACGATGGCGCCCCAAAGGGGCGCTTTCGTCATTTCTGCCGCAATCGGTGGACCGCACTCAGTGTGTTCGAACCTGAGCTAAGCGTTCCTAATCGGCACCGCACTTAAGCGCGTGCGTGGCGCGAAGCGACACGCCGCAAGACCACCGGTTCCGCATACGCGCAGGCTTGAGCGCGATGTCGTTGAGCCGGTTGAGTTGGGTCGACGTTGCGTCAAGTCTCCGACTTGCTGCATCCCCAGCGCCGACAGTCATCACGATGATGCGGGTATTCCGCGCGCTCCAGCACTGTGAACGATGTCGGGAGACAGATGTGAACTATGTCACCGAACACAACAACCCCGCGCGGGCACGAACTGACATGACAGCATCCCGGGTCGCCAAAAAGGCACGTGCAGCTTTGGGCGAACGCCGTCGATTAGCCGCAAGCTTGCGTCGCGGAAAGCCGACATCAACTCGCGGCGCGTGAGCCGTGCAGCAACGGTGAGTCGGTGTCGCTCGAGTGAGCGTGGGCGTCGAAGAACTCCGCCGGTCCGGCCTTGTTGAGCTGACGGTACCGATACCGTCCTGAACGGATGTCAGCGGCCGCTTCTTCGGCGTTCGCGACGCCCCATGCGCCGAGCAGATAGGTGATCTCGCCGTTGGGTCGAGAAAGCACCAGCCTTACATCGCGAATCTCACATCGCTCCGACATGTCGATCGTCGCGCCTCCCACTAGAAGAGACCAATCAGGCTCGACTTCATGACGTCGATTCGCGGCGGTTGGCGTATGAGGTCGGTCTCACCTTGCCGGCACGGCGCAGCGGAGAGGCGCCTCCCTCCGATCAGGATTTGAAGGAGTGCGCCCCTCCAGTCGGCAGCCCACGGAACCACCGTCAGCTTCACCCGACCCAATCACTGTACGTCCGGACACTGCATTCATCGAAGGCACCCCTCGGCTCGCAGTGCTCTCAAGCGCTCCGCGACCGCATGGCGACGGTGACGAATGGCGACAAGTCAGCGTCATAACGGCACGAAGACTGAGTCTCTCTCGATGAACAAGAGGAACACCGCTTGCTCATCGATCACGGGGGTGACAGATGAGCGAACAGCGGGTTTGTACATAGGGGTGGCTCGAAGTCGAGCCTCATGACGTGCCGGGGGAGGGTACTCATGAAAAAGCACGCTCATTCAGTCCGGATCGCTGCAATCTGTGCGACAGTTTGCCTATTGGTCGGAGGGGCTATTCAATCTGAAGCCTCGGCCGCGGATGCACCAATCCATCCAAAAACAAACGAACGAGTCCTGGTCCAGGCGGCGCTGCCTGTTGAATCGATCGTGGCAGCACGAGTCGTTTCGGCAAACGCGTTGCTTGCGAACTCTAGCCACCTACTGGCGGCCAGTGCTGGGCACACGCTGGCCGACGGAACACGCACGAAACTGGCGGCGGCCGTGGGCGCGGCGACAGCCGACATCGCACGGGCGGCGGGCGATGTCGGCGCTTTTGCGGCGGCCGCGGCAATTCCGGATGGGTCACGCGACGCTCATTCCTTTGCGGCGGAGATGGCTGTCGAGTTGCGCGATCTTGGGCGCTTGGAGAGAGACAGTGCTGAGCTGTCACGCTGTCCGCTCCAGCTTCTCCGTGGGTGGTTCAGGACGTGCGCGTCCGCGTGCGCCGACAGGTGGTCGTCGATCTTCTGCTCGGTGCGCGCCTGCGCCGCCTCGATGCGGGCGAGGCTTTCCTTGACCGTGTCGACAACCACGTTCGCGCTGTACGGATCGAACGGTGTCGACCCACGTCTCGGTGCCGGCGGGTTCACCGCTGGTCTGGCGAGCGGCGACACGATCAAGGGGTCGTTCGCCTACGAGGCGGATTCCGACGCCTGATCAGGTGAACGGGTCCGGCCCGGCCGAGATGTAGCCGACGACGTCGACCAGGACGTGGGCGTCCATCGAGACGAACACCCGGAACTCGCCCAGTTGGTTCAGCGGGACGATCGCGAAGCCGGTCTCGGTGTCGCCGGCACGGGCGACGTTCAGGACCGACGTGTCCGGCCGTTCCCCGGTGCCCCAGGCGGTGATGTAGCCGGCGCCGCTGGTGTCGGTGACGGTGATGTTCACGGCGACCGCAGCAGCGGTCACGTAGCCGGTGTCGTCGACGAGGCCGGTGGAGATCGTCGGGGCGTTCCCGGCGGGCGGACGGTACCCGGTGCGGGTGTCGAGCGCCCGGTACTGGTCGATGACGACGTACTCGCCGGCATCGGACTGGCGGGGCTGGTCGGCGGTGGCGCCGTTGTGGCCGGCGACGAACGCTGTTGCGGCGATCGCGACGGCGGCGGTGATGGTGCGGAAGTTCTTCACGGTTGGTCCTTTCAGCGGAGCCATTGGGTGACGGTCTGCTTCGTGCGGTTGACGGCGTTGCCGATCCGCTCGAGTGACCAGCCGGCGTCTCGCATCCGGTGGAGGATCTGCCGTCGTTCGTTTCGGAGCTCGGTGCGGGTTGCGTCGCTGGCTTCGATGCGGTTGAGGCAGTCTCGGAGGGCTGCGAGGAGTTCGTCGTCTGTCACGCCGTCAGTATGCCACTGACTACCGGAGCCTGTCAATAGGCCACTGACGCTGAAGCTGTTCCTCCGTCCGGCCCACGAGGTAGCCGACGTCGAGCAGGCCCCGCACCGTCATGTGCGCACGCACCCGCGAGAAGCCGCCCTCGCGTAGTGCCCGGTACGTCTGGCGGACCAGGACTCGTTGCGGCCGGTTGATGTTGAAGTCGGACGGCTTGATCAGCACACGCGCATGTTCGCGCAGACCGGAGGCCCTGTGTTCAAGCGGATCGTGGTGGATGCGTTGGCTGCGGTGGGTGCTGGTTGCGTGATCTGTCTCGGCTGGATGTTCTTCCTGTACTCCCCCTGGAGGCACCACCAATGACCACAGACCCCTGGGACTTCGACTGGGACGACTGGGTGGAACCCGGCTACCCGATGGTCGGCCCCGCGTTCGACTGGAACGGCATCCGGTACATCACGATCCACTACCCCGGCTCACCGAAGGTGCTGCCCCTATCGGTCGAGCTCGAGCGCGACGAGGTCCGCCGCGAGCAGCGCATGTACACCGACGACCCGAACCGCGGGTACTCAGTCGGCTACAACGCCAAGGTCTTCCAGGACGGCAACAAGTGGAAGCTGCGCGGTGACACGTTGCGCTGCGCGGCGAACGGGAACCAGGCGACGAACATCCCTGGCTTCGCGATCCAGGTGAGAGTCGCGATCGACGAGACCCCGACCGAGGAGCTGATCGAGTCGGTCCGCGAGCTCGTCGCCTGGTGCCGGGAGAAGGCCGGCAGGCATCTGCCGATCAACGGGCACCGCGACTTGAAGCCGACCGCCTGCCCGGGCGACAAGGCGTACGCACTGATCCAGGCCGGCGTGTTCGAACCACGTGAGGCGCCCGTCGTCGTCGACCCCCCGCCCGTCGTCACCCCACCGACCATCATGAATATCATTCATTTAGATAGAAATATTACGATTATATTCCTTTAATTTACTGTCGTCGACGGAGGAGAATATTCTGTAAAATATGTCATCCACGGTCGTTAGATCTAGAATATATTTGACAAAATTAAATTTTACAAAGATATATATGTAAAAATCCCTATCCTTTGTTCATCATCAGTGGTGGAACCAAACCGCTGATTCCCAACGACCCACCATTGAGGATTGTGCTATGGAGGATTTACGTCCTTAGTCCTCTTATTAAGAAACACACACTTGCTATATAACATTTCACAAAGAATGAGCTCAACCAACCAATGCCAAATCAAGTTTGTTGATGTAATACATTCTTGTTTGGACGACATATACAGAGTATAGGGGCCCCATGGCATGTCTCAAATGGAACATTGAGGTTTGGGTATCTGAAGGCAACTGCAAGCAACACTGAGAAGTTCCTTTTGCCAGAGTCCCAAGTATTTGCCCGACCCTTTTTTGTTGCTTGCCTGCATGTATATGTAACAACACTATTGAGAATATCAAAAGTTCGAAGGGAAACAGAATTACACGAACTTTTGTAGACTTAGTAATTCAATCAGATATGGCAAAACCAAAGATCTGTCAAAAGAAAAATGTAAACCATCATAAACATTTCTATTTCGTAACAGCAGTCATCATCTACTCCTGTTCACTGGAATGAATGTGTCATTCTCGCACCATTCTTCACCTGCAAAAACAAAATTATTATTCTTGAGATAATCTATAAAAAAGATTGGAAAAAAATTAAATTAAAATTTTGGAAAAACAAGATGAAGAATATTTAGGTACCTTTTTCGTTTAGCCTTTAAACTTGTTGCAGATTGAGAGTTGCTGTGCCAGTTGCGCTTCCGTTGGTTAATGAACCAGTTGTTGATCTGTTTCAGTTGCAGCCCAGTTTCCTCGACAAGTTTTGCCTTATCATCCTCCTACACAACACAAACTCAGAAGCAAGTACACATTTATTTAAACACTTAAAACTCCAAAGGCACAACGGTGTTCAAGGATGCAAAAAGGGTAAATAATAATAAAAGCTAGTTAATTAATCCAGCGATTAGTTCATAGGGAAAAAGACTACTTCTGAGGTGGGCTTCATTAATGATTAACCAATGAAGCACATTACTAAGCTTTCATTCTAAAACATGACATTTAAGGTGATATGAAAAAGCGATTTCAGCTTGGGCTGCAAAGCCAACTACATTCGATGCAAATATACAATCCCTTCGCATGTTTTTTTTAGGATATCAGATGATGCTGAGATGTTCCCAAAATTGTAGAACAGCAAGTATCACTATATAGTATTGACAAGAAGATACAGAATTGTAATAGGACACAAAAGCATGCAAGTTTTAGGGGAATTCTAATACTTCCTGCAATAACGATGATAGTGTTTTGTGATTTATTAAGAAAGAAAGGTCAAGTTTGTTAACATTTAGCATCTAGTTCTAATAGCCTAATGCGATGAGATGGACGAGTGGGAAACTGTTAGATCAAGCCCGTGCTTAAAGAAAAGTGGTTAAGGGAGCATTGGGAGTCTTCGGTGGTGTTTACGCATCTGAGGACCCTGGTGGTGGGTCTTCCTCAAGTCTTGTGCTTCAATGCCCATTGTCGGAAGGTGCATGCCACTGGATTGCATGGAGTCTTTGGAGTTGAGAAAGGCTCGTTGCACATTCGGGTGTGAAGGTGTGTAATGTCTTTAATCACGCAAATAGATATATCATGCAAACCACATAATCACACAGTGGGAGAGAGATTTTTAAGGTGATTTGAGATCACGACGGGCTCTCTACGTCCACCCCTCACCAAACCAGTGAGGCTTCACTCGCTTCACAATGAAGCATACATAGAAATCACACGGAGACTTCATCTCCAGAACGACCCGACTCGTGGATCAACACACACACATACATAGACGGTCACACACACACACACACATACACAGAGCATTATCATGTTCTGAAATGAAGAAAAATACATCAAGAATGCTCAAAATAAAGGATTAAACATGAAAGGCATCAGGAATCATTAATAGAAATAAGATATGAGATATCTCCTCTTAGGTTGGAGGCCGATAGAAGATGCTTCAACTAGTTCCACATGGGAGGAAGGTCAATCTAGAACTAAATAGAGCCGTCTGAGCTTCTCCTTGAAGATCTAGCTACAAATCTGACTTTCGAGGCTTGAGATAGGAAGTAGATCTTGAGATCTTGGCTCTAGTCGAGCTTCTCCACCACTCTGGCCGCACTCCCCTTCTTTTCTTCCCCTACAAGATAGAAAGATGACACATTAGGGTTCTTGTCTTTCAAATTCAGAGTTGAGGTATAAATATAAGTTAGCGTGGCCAAAAGACTCATAAAACCCTCCTAGAATGTGTTAAAAATACCCTCATATGTCTAGGAACCTTTTGGGAGTATTATGGTAAAGTTTCAAGGGGTTTAGAGTGGGTTTAGATGACTTTCGAAACCCCCATCGCGGACCTGTCAAAAAGTTTCGACTCTTGGAGTCGACACCTGCAACCTGGACAAGCAAAAAACATAAAAATAGAACTCTGCCAGAAAAGAGTCGACTCTAAGAGTTGACTCTTTCTAGGCAAAACCCAGAAAATAGACCCCTGGCAGACAAGAGTCGACTCTTGCTGGCTGACCCTTCTAGATAGCACCCAAGCCAGTAAGAGTCGACTCTTGCTGGTCTATCTGTCCAAGACAGAACCAATCAAGAAATCAGCCCCATTTCAAGCCTCATTTCCTTGACTAAAAAATTAAATGATATTACCAAGGATCCATGTGATACTTAGGTGTCTTCCAACCATTTTTCTTTTGCAAAAACAAGATGAAACATGAGATCTACATGGGTATCAAAATCAAGTATAATGAGTAGCCCATTAAAGACTTCTTCACTGAACACACCAAAACACACATTGAGCTTCTACTAAATAACACCCATGAGTTTATACACATGACTAGCACTATGAAGAATAAAGCTCAATTATGGAATCTCATTCAAACCTTGAGTTCATTGATTTTAACATCAACACATTCTTCCACAAACATCCACATGCACATTGCACCAAGAATTATTTCCATAAAGACATAAATCTCAAGCTTTGGCATTTAATGAACTTTGAATCTTCCATTGCATTCAAGGCATATAAAATGGTAGGGGAACTCAAACATTCAATTTGCATGAGCAAGGCATTCATGTGATTTGTCTAGCACATCTCTAACTCTCATTCATTATAACCCAATCAAGCTATTTTCACACAATCCATCTTCTATCAAAAATTTCACCATGAGACTCATGCATCACACACATTTAACAAGGCATTCACGCACATCCACGTATGCATTCTTATTATGCAGCACCATGATCTCACACACATATGTAGATATGCATTCATGTAAAGATGTTTCCACAATTTCATTGTCATTCAATTTCAAGATTAAAGCACTTGAAGCGACCTTTATTGAAGATGGTTGGATCGCTCGCGCTCCGTCGCCCGGTCCTGCCGATAATCAGATATCGAATGTAACGGAAGCCGATACGGAAACCATTGAAAAGAAAATGGCGGATGAGGGCATACGCTGGACCCCTTCCGACAAGGCCAAGGGCAGCCGTAAGAACGGGTTGCAGCTTATGCGCGACCGTCTACAGGCCGCGACGGAGCAAGAGGGACCCGGCTTGGTCTTTATGGACAATTGCCGCGCTAGCATCGCCACGCTACCCGTGATACCAAGGGACCCGGACGATATGGACGATGCCGACACGTCTAGCGAAGATCACGCATACGATATGGTTCGCTATCGGGTATTGAAGGGCAACGACCGGACGGCAAAAGTTATTCCAATTCGCTTTTTCCAATAGGGGCGCGAGACGTGGCAAAAAGAGCGACAAGCAAACAAGTTGTTCCGATGCGGGCTCCGGCACTTGCGCCGGTAAACAGCAACGCTCCGGCTGTTACGGGCAATGTCGAGTACGTCCGTAAGGACTTACAAGAAATGTTTGAACAGTACGATGTAATCAGGGATTGCATCGCGGGCGAGCAAGCTGTTAAGCGCAAAGGCATCCTTTATTTGCCGCGACCGAACCCGGCAGATACTAGCCCGGCGAATGTCATTCGATATACCGCTTACAAGACACGCGCGGTTTTTTACAACGTCACCAAGCGGACGCTTGCCGGCCTTTCTGGTCAAGTCTTTTTGCGCGATCCTGTTGTTCAAGTTCCGCCGCTGCTTGAGCCGCTGTTGAAGGATGCAAATGGCTCCGGCGTTCCTATCGAACAAGTTGCGCAACAGCTTGAGGATTATGTTATTTCCTACGGGCGCGCGGGCGTGCTTGCGGACTATCCGCGCACCGAAGGACCAACTTCCCGCGCGGCGCAACTATCCGGCGAGATACGCCCGACGATCAGCGTTTATTCGCCTTATGACGTGATCAATTGGCGCACCATTACGCGCGGCGGCAAAAAGATATTGTCGCTTGTTGTTATTGTCGAAACGTACATTTCCAACGACGATCCTTTTGAGGTTGTTGAGGAAAAACAGTATCGCGTGCTGCGACTTATCAACAACGTTTATCACGTTACAATATACCGCAAAAATCCGGCGAAATCTGCTTTCGTTGAACACGAAGGCACTTGGACCCCGCGCGATAGCACTGGCAAGGTGCTTGACGAAATTCCGTTCCGGTTTGTGGGTTCGGTCAACAATGATGAAAAGGTTGATCCGGCTCCGCTTTACGATCTTGCTTCGATCAACCTTGCTCATTACCGCAACAGCGCGGATTATGAGGAAAGCGTTTATATGTGCGGACAGCCGACGCCGGTTGTTGTCGGCGTTACGGATGCTTGGGTTGAGAACGTCTTTAAGGGCGAAGTGCATCTAGGCTCAACGCAAGTTATTCCGCTTCCTGTCGGCGGCGATGCCAAGCTATTGCAGGCCGAACCTAACAACCTTGTTGGCGCGGCGATGGAAGCCAAAGAACGCCAGATGGTTGCACTTGGCGCGAAACTAATTGAACAGAAATCAGTACAGCGCACGGCGACCGAAGCCGGTTTTGAGGAAGCCAGCGAGGCGAGCGTTCTAACGACCATTACGAAGAATTGCAGCGAGGCAATAAAGTGGTGCCTTGAGTGGTGCGGCCTGTTTGCCGGAGCCTTCACGGTGCGCGCCGACGCTCAAGGCGAAGTGCTTCAATTTGAGCTTAACACTGAATTCGATCTTTCGACGGCTACCCCGGATGAAATCCGCACTGCCGTTGAAAACTGGATCAAGGAAGCAATCACGTATTCCGAAATGCGCTCGATCCTCAAGAAAGCTGGACAGGCTACACTTGATGATAAAGCGGCACGCGATGAAATGGTGAAAGATCGCGAAAGCGAGACTTTCAAGCGTGATATTCCGGAACCGGAACCGGAAGGCTTTGGGGCCGAATAATGCCAGTTTCGGAGCTTGACGCATACACGCGACAACAAGCCTATCTTGAAGGTTACAAGGCCGGCGAAGCGGAGAAATCCAATTCGCTATTGGATGAGGCTGTTGCACTGCTGCTAGTGTTGATGGCTCGCGCCGGATATGAGAAAATTAGCGATATGCCCCGCAAGTTATTGCGGAAACTTATTGCGGAAGTGAATAACCGTTTATCGAAGCGATTTGCAGCGTTTCAAACGGTGACGCTTGAGCAAATGCGCAAGTTCGCGAATGTCGCGATTACGCTCAATCGGAACATCGCGGCGGAGTTGACCGGGCGGCGGGTTCCTGTCGTTGACAATAAAGCTCTATGGGCGCGAACCCGCAATGCTCCGGTTGCCGGCCCCGGCATGACACCAACGGCAATGGTCGAGGATTTCTTCGGCTCGATCAAGCGCGAGTTTGAACGGGCTATCATGCGCGCGTTTGCGGACGGTCTTACCCCACAACAGCTAACCGCGCTTGTTGTCGGCACAAAGGCCAATAAGTTCCGCGATGGTATATTGCGTAAATTGCGCAATCAATACGGCGCGATGATTGAGACTGTTATTCAGCATATACAGCAATCGGTTATTCATTTCATTGGCAACCTAGTAACCGATCAGTATCAATGGGTTTCCGTTATTGACAGCGCGACAACGGATATTTGTCGCGGTCGAAACGGAAATATCTATGAGTATGGCGACGGCCCGCGTCCGCCTGCCCATTACCGTTGCCGGTCAACGATCATGCCGGTTTATGGCGAAGTTCCTGCCGCTCCGCCGTCCTTCTATGCGTGGGTAAAGGCTCAACCGCCGCCGATCCAGAATGATATGATTGGTCGAACCCAAGCTATTGCACTGCGCAAGGGCAAACTTGCCGCGAACGATATCCCGCGTTTTGCTGGCGCTCGACCGTTGACGTTGGAAGAATACGCGGCTACCAATCAGAAAGTATTAACTAGCACTTAACCCGGTCGAAAGGATTTTAATCAAATGGCCCTCAAGTCGAAAGTCACCAAAGCGGAGTTTGACGCGCTTCCGGACATTCTCAAGGCGGAATATACCGCGAACGGCGACGGCTACTTGTTGCAGACGGATGACCTAACCGAATTGCGGAATGCCAAGGCACGCGAAAAGCAGCGCGCCGATGAATTGGCCGCGCAGCTTGCCGAAAAGGAAGCCGAACGGGTTGCAGCGGAAACAGCGGCGCGTGAAGCTGCGGAGGAAGCCGCACGCAAGGCGAAGGACTTGCCGGCGCTTGAAGCCTCTTGGCAGTCGAAGGTTGACGCGGCCAAGACCGAAGGCAAGGCCGCACTTGACGGCGTGAATAAAAAGCTTGAGGCGCTTTTAGTTGACAACAAGGCTATCGAGATTTGCAACGCTATCGCCATTGACGCGGGCGCGGCAAAGTTGCTCATGCCGCATGTCAAGGCACGCCTTAAGGCTGAAACGGAGGGCGATGTTGCCATTACGCGAGTGCTAGACGCGGACGGCAAACCTTCGGCGGCAACAATTGACGATTTGCAAAAAGAATTTGTTGCAAACAAAGATTTTGCGGCTATTATCAAGGGGTCAAATGCCACGGGCGGCGGTGCCGGTTCTCATGGTGGCGGCGGTGGCGGTGCTACCGGCAAAAAACTCTCCGATCTATCCGAAAAAGAGCGCGTTGCAATGGCGCGCGACAACCCAACCGAATGGGCGCGGGTAAAGGCGGAAGCCGGTATCCGAACCTAAATTCGGTCTAACCGCCAAGAGGACACAAATGGCCGTCACTCGCCTTTCCGATGCCTATGTGCATGATGTTTACGGTTCTTTCACTTCCATTAATTCGATGGAAACGACCGCATTCTATCAGGCCGGCATCATCGCCCGCACCGAAGTTTTTGACGCCATCGCTCGCGACGGCGGCAAGAATGCGACCGTTCCTTTTTGGAACGATCTGGACCCGACGCTTGAGCCGAATTATTCCAACGATGATCCGGAAGATTTGGCCGCTCCGAACGGCATCAACAGCGGAACCATGACCGCCCGCAAGGCTTGGGTTAATCAGTCCTTCGGCGCTATGGATTTGATTGTTGAACTCGCCGGCTCCGATCCCATGCAGCATATCCGCAACCGGTTCGGAACGTATTGGCAACGCCAGTTGCAGCGGCGTCTTATCGCTTCGGCGGTCGGCGTCATTGCGGACAACGTTGCGAACGATAGCGGCGATATGGGCGTGGATATCTCCGGCGCAGCCGGCGATGATGCGCTGTTCGGCTCCAACGCTTTCATCGATGCCGCCTACACTATGGGCGATCAAGTCGGATCATTTACCGCCATTGCGGTGCATTCGATGATCGAAGCGCGCATGGTGAAGAATGACGAAATCGTGATGGTTCCCGACAGCGAAGGGAAACTTACGATCCCGACTTACAAAGGGCGCGTTGTTATCACCGATGACAGCATGCCTGTTTCGGGCGGCGTTTATACGTCCATTCTGTTCGGCGGCGGCGCGTTCGGCTTCGGCGGCGTTGAAGGTCACGCTTTCGCCCTTGGCGAAGGTGTTCCGCGCGTTCCGTTTGAACTGTCGCGCACCCCGGAAGCCGGCAACGGCGGCGGCATGGAAGCCATTTGGGAGCGCAACACTTGGCTGTTGCATCCTGCGGGCTTTTCATTCGTTGAGGCGGGCGGCGGCGCGCTTGTCGAAATGAGCCCGACGCTTGCCGACTTGCGGCTTGCTGCGAAGTGGAACCGCGTTGTTCCGCGCAAAAACGTTCCGATGGCTTGGATTAAGTCCAAGGCTTAATCCGGAGCGATTATAGCCGGGGTTAGCGCCCCGGCTATTTCGGAGCAACGCGGGAGAATACCCACATGACCAAGCTTCTAATTAAGACGAAGAAAGATCATCGGCAGTTGCGCGCGTTGATGGCTGAAAATACCGTCACACTCGCATTCACGCCGAATGCCGGCGCGCTTACTGCCGGCACGAATGGAACGCCGCATGCCGGCATCACTTGGACGGCAAGTAACGGCGTCGGCAACGTTATCTTTGACGTTGTTTCGGGCGCATTCCCGACTGGCCTTTCCATGACTTCGGCGGGCGTTCTTTCCGGCACGCCAACGGAAACGGTTTCCAACAAGGCTGTTTCGGTTCGCGGAACGGATGAATTCGGGAACACCACCACGAAGGCTTACACGATGACGATTGCCGCCGAATAAGCGGCGATCACGGGAGCGCCAATTGCGCGCGAATTGAGGGGGTCAAACCTCAATCAACAACGGAGTACAGCGAATGAAATCCCTTGAAGAACGCAAGGCGGATCGGAAGCGCCGCAACGAAGAAAACAAGGCCATTGCGGAAACGTCGCCTGCCGAAGTCGCGGAAACCGGCGAAGCAACCGGCAAGAAAGGCAAGAAAGGCAAGGCCGGCGACGACAAGGGCGACGGTTGGGGCGACGGCGGCAAGGGCGGCAACACGCTCAAGCCGGGCGGCTCGCAGTCCTAACGAATTAAGGCGTTCTCATCATGGCAATTATCGTTGAAGATGGTTCGATTGTTGAGAACGCCAATTCGTATGTTACTGTTGAGGAAGCGCGGGATTACGCAACGGCGCGCGGCGTGGAATTAGCGCCCGATGAGGATGACGCCGCTGTTGAGGTAATGATTATCAAAGCGATGGATTACCTCGCAACGTTGAATTATCGCGGCGAGAAAGTTGAGGCGGCGCAGCCGCTTCCTTGGCCCCGCAAATGTGTCTATGTCAATTACGATCTTTTGCCGTCCGACACTATTCCGGGCGATTTGAAGAAAGCGCAGTTGCAACTTGTGCTTGAGGTTAAGGCGGGCGTCATATTGAACCCGACAGTTTCAAGCCAAACGTCTTTCGTCAAGCGACAGAAGGTTGGTCCGATTGAAAAGGAATTCAGCGAAGCTATCGCGATGAGCCTTAGCGCGGCCCCGTATATGCCGCTTGTTTCGGGCTATCTCGCGAACTTGCTCAACGGCGGCTTTCGATTGCACGCCGTAAGGGGGTAATGGTGGCATTGTGGGATTATGCCGCCGATCAAGCTACCGCCCGCGAAATGATCGCGGAAACCGGGCGGCTTGTGGCGCTCAAAAAGGCGGCTAGCGGCCCCGCAGACGCGAACAACCCGCTCGCCGGCCCCGGCGTGGCTCCGGACCCCGTTACGGACGTTCCTGCGACGTTTGTGGAGCCTACCGGGCTCATTCGCCTTGGTATCTCCGCAACGATAATCGAACTGTTCAAGACATGCGAGAAAATCGCGCTCATCGCCTATGACGGAGTGAACGATTTTGCCGACTTTGATTTCATCGTTGATACCGATGGAAAGAATTGGAAAATTGAGCGCGTCGAAACGTTGCAACCGGGCAATGCGATTATCCTCTATTACATAGGGGTAAAGCGCCCGTGACTTACGCAACAATAGCCGATGCACTTACCGCAATGGAAAAGGTTTTCCGCGACGTATGGGCGGGAAAGGCTTGCGATTATCCCAACACGAAATTCGATATAAAGGACGTTGCGGACAACGCGACTTGGGCGCGCTTTCGTGTACAGCACAATGAGCGGGCGCAACGTACCCTTGCGGGCAATGACGGCAAGCGCCGATACGGTGCAACGGGTAACATAATCATCGTCATATTCGTGCCGCTGAATACCGGGGTTATAGGCGCTTACAATGCTGCGGAACCCGTGCTAAAGGCTTATGAGAACGCGGCGCTTTCCGCATGGTTCCGGAACGTTCGGGTTATCGAGGCTGCCGAAGGTGAGGCGCAAGTTATCAATTGGTATCCGCTAACGATTATTGCGGATTTCGACTATGAGCAATTCAACTAGAAGGGCAAGGCAATGGCGCAGCGTTTGAAAATCGACAGCAATGAAACCGGCCTTTCCTATGCGGAGGAAGAAAGCATTGGCGTGTTGCCGGTTACGCCTGTTTGGCGTCCGCTTGAGCCGAACAGCTATGACGATTTCGGCGGCGAATTGACCTTGCTTGCGCGCAACCCGATCAACCGTTCTCGCCAGCGTAAGAAAGGCGTTATTACGGACCTTGATGCGGACGGCGGCTTTAATCAGGACTTCACGCAAACCAATTTTCAGGATTTGCTGCAAGGTATCATGTTCGCGAGTTACCGCGAAAAGCCTTCGGTTGATGTAAACGAGATTTCCGCCGACGCCTATCTTGTCGATAGCGGCGATGAACTGGCGTTCCCTGCCGGATCGCTCGTTATGGCTGCGGGTTTCACACTCGCGAGCAACAACGGGCTCAAGCTCGTTACCGCTATCGATGACGGTGAAATCGAGGTTGCCGGCCTTACGGCTGCGGCGGGCGATGTTGGCGTTCTTACGCTTGTGGGTATTCAGGCCGGCGCGGGCGATCTCGATATAACGCAACCCGTTGACGATTACCCCTATATGACCTCAACGACAATCGATTTCACCGATTACGGATTTATTCCGGGCGAATGGATTTTTATCGGCGGCGACGGCGCAGACGAAAAATACGGTTCGGCCAATGATGGCTTCAAGCGGATTTATTCCGTTGCGGCCAATACGTTGACGTTTGACCGCAGCGTTGGGCAAATGGTGACGGTTGCGGATGCGGCCAAGACCATTCGTCTTTTCTTCGGTCGCGTTCTCAAGAATGAGCTTGACGCGCTTATTGTGCGGCGTTCCTATCAGTTGGAACGCCAGCTTGGTGCGCCCGACACTGCGAACCTTGCGCAAGTCCAGTCGGAATATCTTGTTGGGGCGATCCCCAATGAGTTTACGTTGAACATCGAAACGGCGGACAAGATCAACGCTGATTTGTCCTTTGTTGCGATCAACAATGAACAGCGCACGGCTACAACCGGGCTCAAGGCCGGAACGCGCTTGCCGCTTATCGAGACGGACGCTTTCAACACGTCAACCGATTTCGCGACAATGCGGATGAGCATTCACACGCCGGGGCTCGCGAACGGCCTGCCGTTGTTCGGCTACGTCACCGATTTGAACATCGCGATCAACAACAACGTGTCGCCCAACAAAGCGGTTGCGGTACTTGGCGCTTTTGATGTTACCGTTGGAACGTTTGAAGTATCGGGCGAAGCAACGGCGTATTTCTCGACTATCGAGGCGGTGCAAGCGGTTCGCGATAATGAGGACGTGAGCTTGCATGCTGCGGTTGTGAAGAACAACGCCGGCTTTGTTATCGATCTTCCTTTGATCGCGCTTGGCGATGCGCGCTCCGAAGTCGAACAAGATGAGCCGATCATGATCCCGTTGGCGATGGATGCGGCAACGGCTGCGAAGATCAACCCAAACACCGATTATACCGCGATGTTTGTGTTCTTCGATTATCTCCCCAATCTCGCCGGTTAATCCCGGCGAGTAACTACCCACAACAACATATGAGGATTTAGCATGTCGCTCCGGTCTAAGTTTGCAATGTCGCCTGTTTCGGAACAGAACGGCGTTGCTTTTGAACTCGATACCGCCCGCATCACGATTGCACGCGCGGGCGGTTCCAACATTCGCTACACGGCGGCTATTGAAAAGGTTGCGCGGGAACACGGTCGCGCCGTCAACCTCGATCTTTTGAGCAACGAAAAGAGCGCGGCCATTTTCCGTAAGGTGTACGTTGATACGATTATCATCAATTGGGAAACGTTGGTCGAACCCGGTAGCGTGGGCAAAGAGCCGGTATATGCTCAAGGCATTGAGGATTATCGCCCCGATGCCGCACCGGATGCGCCGTTGCTTCCCTTCACGCCGGAGAACGTAACCGATATCCTTACCGCGCTTCCGGACCTCTTGACGGAAATCCATAGCATTGCGTCGAATGCTACGATTTACCGGCAGTCGCATTTTGAGGGCGTGACAAAAAACTAATTGAGGTTCTTACTTACGCGGTTGAGCAGGGACCTAACGAAGCCACGATAATAAAGAATTGTTATCGTGATAATGTACCGCTACCGGCGCGCATAGCAAACGCGCCGGATTTGCTACCGGAAGCGAAGTTTTACCATATCGCTTTTTGGGAGTTATCGACTTGTCGGCTTGTTGAGCTTGGCCCTATTCCTTGGACGGCTATTGATCAATACAGCCAAGCCTATTGCGTTGACGAAATTCAAGCGGATATGCTTGTTGATGTTATGCGGCGAGTTGATGAGTGGTATTTAGATTTTCACTTTAAGCGACTTGAGAAAGAAAGAAAAAAGCCATCAAAGGGTAAGGGCAAGAAATGACAACGGTTCGCGACTTCCGCCACTTAGGCCAATCAATGCGGCGAGTTGCGCAAGCCCTTGAACAAGACATTTCAGATTTCCAAAAAGACGTTGCCTTACAAGTTCACGCGGCTGTTATTGAAGGCACTCCCGTTGACACGGGGCGGGCTCGATCCAATTGGGTTGTGCGCGTCGGCTCGCCGTTTTCTTTCGTCTATCGGGCGTTCGCGCCGGGGCGTTTCCTTGGCCGTGGCGAGCGTGCGAACATGGCGGCGGCTATCCGGCAGGGGCAGGCCGCAATCGGCGCTTCACGGCCCGGCTTGCCCATATACATAAGCAACAATCTGCCCTACATTGGCCCTCTAAATCGGGGGCATTCCCCACAAGCTGCAAGCGGGTACGTTCAACGCGCGGTCGGCGTTGGTGTAGCAGTGGCGGTTAGACGGTTCCGGTTGCGGAACGTTGAAAGGGTGATTTAGAGCCGTGGCGACCGAACGCATTCAAATTATCGTAACGTCCAAGGGAACGGTTACGGTAAGAAAAGAAATCGAGGATATCGGCAAGACTTCGGACAAGACGGCCAAGGGCGTTGATATGCTCAAGGGCGCGCTTGCGACACTTGTTTCGGGCGCTTTGATTTCGCAAATTTCGTCGCTTGCCGACGCCGGCACGCAATTGACTAACGCGCTTGTTGTGGCAGGTCGCAGCGGTCAAGGGTTGGTCCAAACTCAAAACGAATTGTTCGACATTGCGAAAGCGAACGGGCAAAACGTCAATGAGCTTGCTGCGATCTATCAGCGTCTTACAACCGTGCAAGGACAGCTTGGAATTGGACAGGAAGAAATCATTGAGGCGTTGAAGAACATCGGAGCGGGCTTCAAGGTTTCCGCATCGTCGGCGCAAGCCCAATCCGGCGCGCTGCAACAGTTGCAACAATTGCTAGGCGGCACTGTTGTTCAAATGCAGGAAGTCAATTCACTTGTTGACGGCGCGTTCCCGATCCTGCAAGCCGTCGCACGCGGAACCGATGAATTTGGCGGCAATGTGGGCGCGCTTATTAACCGTCTGCGCGAGGGCGGTTATTCCGTCAAGGCGTTCTTTGACGGGCTTATGCGCGGTTCGGATATCAATCGCCAGTTGGCAGAAGATTGGAACTTGTCCATTGGGCAGGCTCTTACGAATTTCCGGACCAACCTTATTCAAGGGTTGCTCGCGTTTAATCAGTTTACCGGAGCGTTCACGTTGGCGGCGCAAGTTATTGATTTCTTCGGAAACAATCTGCTGTTGCTCTTGGGCATTCTATCACCGGTTATTGCGGGCATTAGCGTTCTAGCGGTGCAATGGATTGGCGGCGCGCTCATTGCTTCGCTTACTAGTGCAGCGGCTGCGGTCGGAACGCTTGTAACTGCTATGCGCGGATTGTTGTTGCTAGTAGTGGCAAATCCGTTCACGGCTCTTGTTGCCGGCCTTGCGCTTGTAATTCTCTATTTCGTTGATTGGCAGCAAGCTATTCAGAATGTTATTTCGACGTTCGGAAAGCTAATGGCTATTATTGGCGATTTCCTTGGCAACAAGGCAATGACGGCCAAAGGAATTGAGATATCACTTAACGCGGATCAACTCGCCAAAACGCTTACGGAAAAAGCAGCGGAAATCAAGCAGGCCATTGTTGACGGCGGCGACAGCGCGGCGAAAGCGATGCAAAACGGCGTGGCGACGGGCGGCAAGCAAGCGGCCAATGCGATCAAGGGCGCGGCGGCTGCGGGCGTGCAGTCTGCGGCGGCGAGCGCCCAAGCCACTTATTAAGCTCTTAACGGCGTGCCGCAGAAGATCAAAGGCGCTATCGAGGCGGGCGGCGACTATATGAAAAATGAGGTTACGGGCGAGATTACCAAGTCCGCTAATCACATGAAAACCGGCATCACCAAAGGTGGTGAGGAAGCGGCGCACGGCATTGGTGAGGCTATTAAGTCGGGCGCGCAAGCGGGCGGGCGAATTCTCTATGAGAATATCGAGCAAGCCTTTGCGAACAACGTTCGTTGGTTGAACGATCTTTATAAAATCATGACGATGCGGGAGAACGCCGACGCCCGGTTGAAGAATTCCGAAGCGGATAAAAATCAGGCCGAAGCCGACAAGCTGCGCGCCGAAGCCGATAACCTTCGCAAACGTTTCGGGCAAGGCGGCGGATCGGGCGGCGGCGGTACTAGCGGAAGCGGCAACGCGGGCTCCGGCACTTGGACAAACGGCAATGCGCCGGGGCTTGGAGCCGGCAGCTACAACGCAACTAATCCGTTTTCGCGCATGCGCCGGGAAGCTTATGAAGATTTCTTGGGTCTTGGTAGCAGCGAAACCACTACAACGGACAAGGTTTCGATTACCAACGTTTTTGATCCAGATATGCTTATTGAAGTTCAATCTTCAAGCAAAGGGCAAAAGGCGTTGGTGAACAACATTAAAGCTAACCGCGATGAAATCCGCCTGTACTTGGGGATAGTCTAAAATGGCAATTATTTGGGCAGATGGCTTCGACCATTACGGCGACGGCTCGACAGGTACGGAAGGCCGCGATTATATGAAACAAGGCGCTTGGGCTGAATTAAGCTCCGGCAACGGTGTTCCGCCGTATATTGAAGATGCAAACTCCCGCACGGGCGCTTGTTGTATGCGGTATTCGTACACCAATCTAGGTACGTCTAGCCCTATTGCCCGGCGTGTCTTGGGCTCCGCAAAGCTTGTTGTGGGTTGCGCGCTTGGCATATATTTTCATGCTTTGCCTAATGAAAATTCACGTTGGGGCTTTGAGTTTCGCAATAACTCAAATAACAATATTGCGTATCTATCAATACAGAGCGACGGAGCTATTGCGCTTTACACTGGCAGCGCAAGAACTTTTTATGCGGCAAGCGATCCGATCATAACTGCTTTGTCTTGGCAGCATATCGAGGCGAAAGTTGTTATTGATGAATTAGTTGGCTCCGTTGAGGTTCGCGTCAACGGCATTACCGTTCTTAATGAAACGGATTTGAATTTGGGGTCTGCCGGCGCAACACAAATAGTCTTTGGAATGCCTAACGGTAAAGGCGGCGAAGCAAGCAAAACAGTTGATTATGATGATATCATCACTTGGGACGATACCGGCGACGATAACAACGATTTCTTAGGTCAACAGCGCGTTGAAACCATTTGGGCGGTTGCCGATACTGCGCAAGCCGATTGGGTTCCCGTTGGCGATACGGACGGCTTTGATTGCATCGACAATAACCCGCAAGACGGCGATACAACTTATTTGAGCGCTGAAACGGACGATGTTTCGGAATTTGAAATCGGAGATTTGCCGCCTGAAACGGAAGAAATTCGCGGCGTATATATACCCACAAGCGCCAAGCTTGTCGCCGCTGGCGTAGGCAACGTGCAAACGTCGCTTGTGTCCGGAGCGGACGTTAGTTTGGGTCCGGATCA